>CM061145.1:33367334-33967334 GCA_030710495.1 Labroides dimidiatus
CACCAACTGTCTTGTGATTCAGATGACCAGATCACTTGTTCCCATATTAATTCTTACACCTTACACTTACAGCTTTATGTTTCTGTCATGTTTTATGGGTTTTACATGTTATAAAAATGATCCCAGTTGGGTTCAGCTGTAGTACTCCTGATTCTTACTTATTTATTTATACAATCATTACTACCAGTAAATCACAGCTTGAAGGGTTGGATAAATGCTTGCATGAGAAAAAAAGGAAACCAACCCTCCCACAACAATTAAAACTGAGCAGATGTCAGCTGCTTCCTTCAACTGTTGTGTGACTTTTTAATAATACTGTGGCTTTAACCATCAGTGATTTTAAATGGGTTTAAGTAGCTGCACACTCATAAGGCATATGCAAGTTTCAGTCTGTGCATCATCAAACGGGAGCTCATTCATTAAGCTTTCCTAAAAACCAAGACTTTCACACTCAAATGATGTGGATTTTTAAACTTAATGTTTTCACTTTTTCTCCAGAAATCTTGCTTACTTATCAGAAATGTGATAAATTATGTCTCATCGTTGTCGCCGTTTTCTGTCTCCGCCGAATTAAGACAGGAGGAATGACAACTAATTGCCGAGCTCTGCCTCTGCATATCTGCAATATCTGCTGTAAAAGGAGCTTCGGTTCATGCTTTCATTAGAGGCTTGGCATTTTGAAAGCAGCGGGTGGTCATGGTTATGTGCTGCTGTTATGTTATATTACCCCCGGTTTCAGGATCCCTTGTACTGAAGAATCGGCAGTGAGGCTTGAACATGGAAATGAGGGTTAGGCTGTGTTGGAAAAAAAAGAGATGATGTTCTCCCAATTCTTTACCTCGCCATGTCTGAGTATGCCAAAGCTCTGCATACCAGGAATCCTTTTTCCTCTCTCCTCACTCATACCTCCATATTTTCTGTCTTTTTACCCCATTGCTTTCCATGTTGCTCCTAAAACTTTCACTAATCCCCCCCCTCATTAAAACTACACGAAAAGAGAAGGGGAAAAATACAAGTGGAAGCTGCTGCTGCTGACTGTCTGAATCCAAATACCACAGTGCCACCAAGAGGTCCACGGTGTCACTGCAGCCTCTGATCCAGTGCACTGTCCTCTCTTGTTTTTCATGCTTCCACACAGCCAGCTTGAAGATAGATCTGTGGAGTTAGAGAATGAAGGTTAACAGTTAAAGGGTGCTCTAGCTGAAATCAACACAAGTGAAACTGATAGAAGAGGTTGAAAGGCAGTGAGCGGTGGATCAATGAGACCGAGGAATAAAGAAAAATGAAGGCAACAAAGGATAAAAAAACAATAATGTATAAATTCTCCCCCCAACTCTCTATCACCCATCACTTTGTTTGTATCTGTCTGTCTTTGCTGAAGGTTTGTGTAGTCGATACTAACCTTTGTTCCAAACAGCGGAGCCACAGCTGTCACAAGAGCTCAATGAATAAAACACACACACACACACAGTGGACACACACTTTCAGAATACACAAACACACAAACACAACGCTCCTTTTCCAAGACTGGCTTGACTTCAGTCATTCTTTATCACGCAGAGGAACATTACAGTTACAGATACGATTCCTGCATCACGCTCTGCCTCGAAGTGAGATATCAAACTGAAAGCAACGATGACTCGCAAAGATGCTATCCCCCAAAAGACAAAGGCAACTTTTCCCGTTTTCTTCAGACTGAGATGCTATCAGGGACACAGCGTTCATGTTAAACATGATAAACACTCGAAACGAAATTGCCTCATGTGATGTTCTGTGATCAAATAACAGCTCTGAACTGAATCCAGTCGAAAAGGAGAGGGTAACTTCTAGCTTTGTGAGACGTTTCATGAACACAACTACTGATACAAAAAGGCAACAGATTTGAAAACTTTGTGTGAGATCAGCTGCTGACAACTCATCCATTCATTATCTTGATGGGTTTTTTTTTTCCATTTAGGGAGGGGCTTGAGCCTGTTCCAGCTATCACTGGGCATGAGGCAGGATAGCAGGATACGCCCTGAAGGTTGGCCAGCCTATCACAGGGCTAACATGTAAGGACACACAAATTCTCTCTCTCTCTCTCTCTCTCTCTCTCTCTCTCTCTCTCTCTCTCTCGCACACACACACACTCACAAATTGCAGTGACCAACCTCATGAACCCAAACATACAAACTCTCCAGCCTGGGAACCAGGAACCTTTCTATGAGGGAACAACACTAACCACTGCACCTCCATGCAGCCCTAAATAAACAACCACTTAAAGTCCCTGTGAAGCAGTAATACTTTTGTGTTATGAGTTTGTCACACTGCAGAAACATGCGTCATTGACCACTGCGCCAAATTTGAAAGATTAAAAAAAATAAAATGCTAAGTATATAAAATTAGGTTTCAAAATTAAAACATCGGGCATGTCAGTTAGAGGCACTTAGCCACGCCCACATGTGGGAGGGGGACCGCCTCCGTGTACTGTACAAGGACGTTACCTACAGTAACAATGGAAGCTAGCGCTAGCAGCATCATGGGACAGCCCCAGCTCTACATGTTTGAGCAGAAACTGACTCTGAGTCAGATACTGATAGAGCTCAGCCTTGTTCCTCTCAGTCTCCATCAGAATGCTCATTTATTTCTTCCATTTATGACATTTAGCAACATGGATTACTGACTAGTAACGTAGCCTAGCCAAATACAGTTAGGCTATCAATCCACCTGTTTCTTCAAATGCCTATGAGTGATGCTATGACTGATAGCTACTACTGCTGACGGTTATCGGTTTCTGGTTGCCATGCAATTATAAGGCTGACCACTGTTGGCGGCAACAGGGGCGGGGTTATGCTAATGCTGACTCTGTGACGTAAAGCGGCTATGATTTCTGACCCACCCATTAAATCCTAAACACAGAAATCTGAAACACAGTTTGTGAAGCCTCGCTCCACAATTACATCCTAAATGGTTGAATGGCTTTGACATGTTTTCAGGAAATACATTTGTGACCAATTTAATGTATTTAGATGAAAATGGCTGATTTTGCTTTACACTGACTTTAAATAGAATGTTTTTTTTTTTTTTTTTAATCTCAAAACTCATGCAAAAGTACAGTACATTAAATAAACAAAGTGCACTAATGGTTTGCAGGTTTTCACTGTTTAGGTTCTCCAGGTTGGTTTACTGGAACAGTTTACTAAAGACTTGTCCAAAAAACGACTGAAACATCTGCTTGTTAAGTTAGCACTGTAGCCCTGTTGACATTGAACTAATTTAACTACATTTAGATACAATGATGTTTCTTATTAAGAAATCACCATTTTGATTTTTCTTAAATCTCCAGTATGTACGACCAGCCATTAGTAATAAAAATGGACCATTACTAATAATGAACTGAAAAAAAAATGGATAAGATCCATCTTATTAATACCAAAGAAAACTTTGTTACCAGAGTGTAAAATACAAAAGTTAATGAAAGTAGAAAACAAAACTACAAAATGTTAGCAAGAAAGAACAAAAGATATAAAATACAGAGCAAGTGTCTGTTAAATAATACACAGTGTTGGAGTGGAGAGACTATATATATATATATATATATATATATATATATATATATATATATATATATATATATATATATATAAATGTCCAAGTGAAAAATGAAAAACCTAGAGAGCACCTAAAATAACAACAGTGAATAAATGAGAGTGAAACAGTTGAGTGAAAAAGTTCTATATTGATGAGGTGCATAGAATTATGGCACAGTGAAACTATTGCACATATTAAAACCAGTAAATAAATAAACTGTTGCATATGAGTGAAACTAAACAAACTTTGGATATTATCCATAATATTGCAGTTAATTGATATTGCGACTGATACGTTGGGATCCAGCGAATCCTTTAGAAAAGTATGAAGATGTGGAAGGCTCGCTGCCATCAGTTTTGCAAGTTTGCCTTTTTGCTTTTATGTGTCTGGGTTCTTCTAAGAAGCATGTGGTGAAATGATAGGAGTTCATCTAACAGCTTCTTGTTGAGTTATTCATTGAGTTACTGGGGCACGGCCGCAGTGCTTGTTCCTCAAAGCAACTTTCATATTGCTTATTTTATTTTTGAGGTCCTCTACTGAAACACCTCACGCATTTACATTTACCCTGTTCAAGATCTTCAGCCAAACGTTCCCTTTCTCTTTGTTTGTTATCTTTGAAGATTGACTGGCTGATAACAGCTCTTTGCTCATTCTTTATTCTCTGAATAAAATGTTCATTTCTTCTACTGGAAAATTTGTTTTTCCTGATCTTCTCTCAGTCATACCGTTACAGAACACCATGTTTATCTGAGTTTATTTATAATAGGCATATGCGATTCAAATTTGTAGCAGGAGGTTCCCCCAGCATAAGATGCTCTGCACCTGCCTCACTTTCATGGTGGGATTAGTTAACTGGCAAGTGATTTGCAGCAATACATGCAGCTAATGCTACGTCTAAATTGACCGTTCCAGTAATGGTGGACTGGTGACTGGTGACTGGATGTGCATAAGGGCCCTAACAAATCAAGGCTCCAATGGTGGAGCAAATGTGTTCCCAGTAAATCCAGTGAATGGTTTTGTATAATAACTTTTTTTTTCTCTTTCACAAAAAAAATTTGGATAAAACATAATTTTCTATACTTTTCTATACAGATTCTACAGAATATTCAATTGTGTTTTCATCCATGGATCTATTGCAGCCAACGATGACTGAATAGTTTTTTTTTATTTATTTAATTTTATGTATTTATGTATTTATTTTTTGCTTGTTTTTACTATTATTTTTTTTTATTCATTTTTTGTTCACATGCAGTAAGCCAGAAGAAAGAAGCCTAAAGAAGACACTAACATGCACACTCAATGACCCCCACCCCCCCAAAAAATATTTTAAAAAAATGATGTTATGAACTGTCTTTCATTGTAATACCTTACTGTTTTAATGGGAAACACAAAAAAAACACAATGAAAAAACAAAACAAAACCAGATCCATGGAGCTAAAATCAGCCCAGATGGTAAATTGATGAAGCATATAAAAAAAATTAAAATTTAGTTTTACAATCACTTTATGATGTTACGCTCTTGTAGCAAATTTATGTGGCATGTATCTTTAAACGTAAAATGTTTAAGTTCCTTTCAAGGACTGGATTTATTGGCTGAATGAATGTTGCAACAGGCTAACCAACAGTGACTTATCAATCTTTGTTATGGCTGATTTATTCTTATTTTAACCTAACAGGCCTCACTGGGTTAATTCCCAGATTTTTATGATAAAACATTGCCTTGTGTTCATGCTCTGAGAGGAAAAACAATCAACAGAATGGGGGAGGTCTGTTTCTCTGTGTGATGCATCATTACTACATCATTAGGATGAGTACAGAGAGACAGAAAAATGCCATTAGAGAAAAGAGTGGAGATGCAGGAATGTGATAAAAATGACAGAAGATGTGGCAGAAAGGGGGCAATCGTGAGTGAGTGAGTGAGTGAGTGAGTGAGTTCTCTGCAATCACTTCTAATGTTAGTTTGGACCTCATCAAACCTAAGACAGAAAAACACAGAATCTCACATGAATTGTTCTCAGTCTTCTTCCTTTTTGTCATATTTTCCATGTGAGTCTTTTCATCCAACCCCTTACAGGAATCCCACTGCTGGCTGATTGGTTGTGAAGTACGAGTGAGCATGATTTGGCCTAAACTGGAAAAGAGGAGAGAACACTTTCACTGATGAGGAAAAGGGTACCTCCCTCTGAGACTTGATGCAGCAGCTCCCAAATGGCATCTCAGGGGTTTTTACCACATGGTTACCCACACGTAGTCACAGACGCACACATTCTCTCTCTGTCTCTCTCTCATTCTTTTCTCTCCAATCTTTCCTCTTGCTCATTTCTCTCCGTCCTCCGTCTGTTTGTTGTGCTCCACCTCCCTGGGCTCTTTGAGTGCATTAATCAGTCAAGCCACAGAGCTAAAGCTATTACTCATCTGGTCAGAAAGAGAGGGAGAAAGAGAGAGAGAGAGAGAGAGGAAGAGAGAGTGCATAGCAAAGATGGAGAAACAATGACAGAGCGAGACAGAGACGAAGAGAAGAGAGAAAATAAGAGTGAGAACCGAGGGGGAAGAATGAAAATGGAGGAGTGCAGAGGGGTAGCTGTTCTGTATTCATTCATCTTTTAATATCTCTCCTTACCTCAAGGCTTTTCATCTCTCTAACCATCCATCCATTCATCCTTCCATCCACTCATTCAGCCAGCAACCAGCCATGCATCCATTCATTCACCTATTTATAGATGCCACTGCCTCCCCACACTCCCACCTAATCATGCATCCATCTATCTATCCATCTTCCCATTTCCCCTTTCACCTGGCCCCCGGTCTTCTATCCATCTCTCCATCTCTGCACCTGTCTCGAGCTTTGCTTCTTTCTCCGTTTTCCCATACACCATTTCTATCCCACTACAGGAAAAAAAAAAAAAAGAGGAGGCCCCAGACAGAGTAGAGTTTGGGGGATGCAGCTGTTTTGTCTCTTAGCAAAGGGGGGCAAGGCAGCAGCAGTGGTGGGAAAAAAATAATTTAAAAACTCAAGAGAAAGATGAGGCAGCAGTCCCTCTCTATTTGTTCCTTTCTGGTTGGTCATGCTAGAAGTTCTGTGTTAAAGCAAAGCAGTTCCAAGTCGCTTTCACACCAGTGTCGTTTGGTCCGGACTTTTGGGCTTTTCTATTTGATTGGAACCAAAATGATAGGTGTGAAACCTAACCTGGACCTTGGTCCGACCAAAAGCGGTGGTCTTGGTCAGGACCAAACAGGACCATTGTCTGGTACATGCCCAGTGTGAAAGCATTATTTTGAAAGGTTCAGACGTTCATACCAATTACAGGATTACACACTTTCTCCGACGACAATAAAGTTGTTGTCTAATTATATACCTCATAAGACAACCTCAGATCAGCATTATGTACAATACTTCACTGGTATAAAAACATCAATAATATGAAAGCTGGAATGGCGATTTCATTCATTGTTGACAAAATTAAATTCCCGCTCAACATGATGATGTCAGACGGCTGCCGGCCAAATGACCACTCAATGTAAACTACGGAGATACGCAAGGTACGCAGTTGATGACGGTATCATGTAGGTTCGTCATGTAAGTTTGGTTAGTCCATTTACAATAATGACAGTGTAAAACCATAGCAGACTGAACCAAATGTATACAATGTAACAAAAACACAGACTTTGGTTCAGATTAAGGTCTGGACTTTCAGGTGTGAAAACACCCTTAAATTCACTAGACTCTGAGCATCACAGCTGCGAATGATGAGATTGTAAGGTACTTTGTTGTTAAGATCACATCCTTAAAGTTAATCGCAGTCATTAAGGGATCCTGTGAAATGCTAACTGGATCACATGTGACATTTCTTTTTTTTCTGTTTTTATAATCTAGAGTGTTTGAAAGCCAATATCTGTAATTAGCACTGAAAGCGCAGCCTCAGCCTGTGAAGTACTGTCTCAGATATTGGGTGAGAAATCAAACAACATAGAGGTATTGATTTGATGCTGGAGGATAAAATGAGTGCCTGGGCATCAGTGGTACAGTCAGTTGTCTCTCGATCTGAAGATCTGGGGTTTGATGTCAGCCAAAGTGTCCTTGGACCATAGACTGTGTAATTAGTGGACCAAGTCTCCGTGACGTCACCTGTCTGTTTCTGAAACAGAAGCTGTTTCTCAATATGCATACTTCAGCATCCCTGTGGACCTACGGACTAGTGATACGTCATCAATCAAAGCCAAAGTTCTGTTCCAATTCAAAGTATCAGAACAAGTTCGGTCGAAGTACCCGGATGTGGACACCCCTTTTACCAAGTCTGCTGTAAGACATAACTTGAGCTGACTTTTTACAGTTACAATCCCACAATGCAATTTGTGCCATCCAGCAAAAAACCCAAAACAATGGAGAAGACGCACAACTGTAAGTAACCATTGTTGCATAAGATACTTATTTGTGACAGAATTTTGTTTGAAACCCAGAAACGTTGGATGAGTTCGGTAAAATTATACGTCAACAAACTGCCGGCAATGCAACTGGATGTGCCATGTAAGTATGTAGCAGAGGATGCTAGCAAGTCCACTGCTGTTCCAGTAGTAATAAGATAATTCAGAGGACTCCTGCAAGTCAGAACTCTTCAACGAACATGTAAAGTCTGAACTTCCAGAAATTGTAAGTTTGAACTTGTGAACTTTGAATCGAGAAACAGGGAGAGTGTTGTAAATTGCAAATCTGCTGGAGCAGCCATATTGGAAATGGGGCGGGCTTTGAGTCTCCACACAAACAGATGGAGGTCGTATTGGGGTAACATCGCTGTTTACCAGACAGACACCAGAATACTTCAAAACCACTGAAAATCCAGGCTCTGAATTTTTATGTTGAGTTTGTAAATACACAGATGTTAATCCTGCATATTTTATAGCAATCCTCTTTAAGTCACTTTAAGTCAAGTGGATGGAAAAGTCAGCTGAACCCTGGATGTGTTACAGCAGTCACTCAGTAGTTGTTGAGATAATTCAGTGAAAATCAGAGCGTGGCTGAAGGAGTAAAAGAGACAGAGCGGGTTTGATGGTTGGAGGACATAGATCTTTGTTTGAGTGAAACCTTGTGTTGCCATGACTGTGTGTATGTGCGTGTGAAATACATTCATAGCAACCCACTCGAATGTTTTCATCACGTATAACTAACAGCCAAAACTGTCAACCCACTGGTGGCCCCAGAAAAAGAGCCAGACTCAGAAAAATCACGACTCTCCATCTGGTGACTGGTAATGTTTGTACAACATTTTCAGGCATGTCATGTTTGGGATAATTCATAAATGACACCGCAGGTAGACGGGCTGGTTATACGTTCCTTGTGTGAGTGGCTCAATAGATTACTGTGCAGTGGAAACAGCATGATACAAAATGACAGTATGTGTTATCACATATCATAATTAATGGGAGGACACAGAGTGCAGTGATCACAGATATGTTTACAGCCAAAGCCTGTGAACACAAAGAATGTCACGTCTTGTGGAAGATAGTGCAAATGGGACAGATGGCTCTACGAAGCAAATGATTCCTCGCCAGCTCCATCGAAAGGTTATTGTGCAGGCAGTACGCTATAAATCTATAGACCCCTCAGGTTTTATGGTGAAGTTATTGCACTTTGACACACACCCTGATGTGTGTGAGCAAACCATGAGCATGAACAACTTTGCACCCAACAATCCATGAGGTTCACGGGGTTAATCTGTCCGACTTTAAACCATACATGCACCAGGAACAAACATACAGCATACTCTGAAGGAAGCATATGAAGGCTTTGGAGGCTCATGAAACAGACATTGATATTCAGATGTGCTTTCAGAGCTGCAACAACAAGCTCATATGTTCCTAAAAGGAGGAGAGAAAATGAAAAACAGCAGCAGACTCAGAGACTGACATTTACATTTCATTAATTTGACTGACGCCTTCGTTCTGGGCAACTTAATTGGAGCGCAACAGTAGAATTTGAAAAATCCTACCAAGAGGCCTGAATTACAATAAATAGTTATGAAATCAAGAAAAACTGGATACTTGAGGAGAAAAAGCAGTGTGGGCGAGGGGTTTGTGGAGTAGGGAGGCAGGCAACGGGAACCACTAGAAGCACAGACGGACTGATAATCAGCGGCTGTGGCGAGCTGAATGGTCAGTGGAAGCAGAAAGGCAGAGCAGGCTGGTGTGTGTTGACCTGGACACTGGCCTGTTACTGTGCATGTGTGGATCCCTTTGCAGCCTTGTTTGCCAGCAGGAAGATTTTGTATTCAACACAAGCTGACAGCGGAGGGACTGTATGGGGAGGATAACACAGGAAGGTCTTTGGAGGTTGCAGACGAGGCGTGCTGTGCCGTTCTGGATGAGTTGTAGGGGCTGGGAGGAGTATAGCCACAGAGGGGGTCGCAGTGGCCCAAACAGAAGATGACTAAACTCAAGCAGGGAGCCATGCACAGTCTCTGGTGGGAATAGGTCTAATTTTGTATTTTCAGCATCCGGCTGTGGCTGCATTGTGGGTTCAAAACTGCTGTAATACATTTCTGGCAATCTGGAAGCAGTCACCATTGTCCTGGCAGCAGTGACGGGAAGGTTTTTGAAGAGGGCAAGATTTCCACGGTGACAGGAAAGGCTAAACTTGATATTTCGAGCAAACACTTCACTGACATTATGAAGGGAAACAAAAAAAAAAAGAAATATGAGGATGTGTGGGAAGCATAAAAACAAAGCTGAGGATTTCAAACGTCGTGAAAGGATTCTGAATGCAAAGAGACACACAAAAACACAGATGATAAATATCCTTAAAAAGCACTGATATTAAATATACCCTGTGCCCACAAGCGTTTCTTTTTGTATTAACCTGTCTGGGCTGTAAATAAACAATGTATTTGTGCACAAATTGGAGCTCCCCCTTCAACCCACAGCTCAAATGAAATGCATGAGAGGAAATTAATAAATAACAAATTGCCTCCAGGATATTACTGCATTCAACACTTCCCGTCTTCATCACACAGAAATAGTCGCTGGCCCCGGGGATAAACTTGACATATTTTGTTTTTCTAAAATTAATGATTTCCCACACACAGAGACAGCTAATAATGGTTCGCCAGACGGTGATTGAGATGAAAATGCCAGAATGCCCTGTTCTCCAGTTTACATTTTGTTTCTTTATTTTTTATTTTTTTTCCTTGGCTTTGAACTCCACCCACTCCCCCGCTTCTGATGAATCCCAAGAGAAACAGTGAGCTGCATTGCAAGATGGTCACGATTGTCTCCTGGCTGTTTGTGAGCAATGTCATAACTGTTTTTTTTTTTTTTTTTTTTTTTTTTTTAATATATTTATTCATTAACTAAGCATGCACGCAACTGAGTTTGCACATGTATATCCCTGACAGAAACCGTTTGCATCTGTGGGTTTTAAATTCCTTAGTCTTTTAATATGAACCCATCTGTCTATTTTCTATGGCCAAAAATTGTGTTTTCTCCCATCTTATTCAAGGAAAATTGGAGAGGAAAATGGCAATAACCATACAACGCTGCTTCAGTACGATGGGTAGATATCTTAACTAAGACCCATTATTGTGTAAGCTCTGTACTTCAAATGAAAGCAACAGGCCGATACATGGATGAATTTTTAATTTCCTTCTTATATTTGTTCTCCAACAAAGCAATAAGAGGTAAATAAGAAATTCATAAGTGGAATCGTGGAACGTGTGCTGACAGCAAAGTCTGTTCTTGTCCACCTGGGTTTGTTGATGAATCGTGTTTGATCATAAATTGGATGCACATGAGCAAACTACAAACTCACAAGCCAGTAGCTATGTTTAGCTCAGACATTGGCCTTTTACTTTACATACTGTGCATGTACCATTGAGCAAGTGCATAACATTCTTTGATTGTAGGCTACCTCCTGCTTGGTCTCAAACAATGGTGGAAATGTTGGAAACAATAAGTATTTGTGCAAAGATAATGATGGAGACTCACAAAACCCCATTACGCCAATGCATCTATCAGAATACACACATATTTACTGATACCATAATATCATCTCACACCAATGAAGCTTTTGTTCAGCATTAAGGAGTGTTGGAATCACAGAAATCCGGCCCACATGTCACATCTTACTTGGCGCTAACAGATGGCGTCTTGGTTAACAGAGTCTATCAAAGGACAGGAGCGCTCTCTTAATCTGGTCAAATACACAGGATGAGTATTAATAAGATTTTATTGATACCAATGCCCATATCGATTCCGCTTATCAATCCAATTCTATATCGATTCCCTTATCAATTCCTTCTGGGAATTTTCTGTGTACAAAAAACAGGCTTTACAGTTGTGTCAACATTTTATTGAGTTTGTAAGTAAATAAATATGAAATTGATCAATGATATCTGGATATCTCTGGATGTGAATGAACAAAAATAAGTAAAAGTCACAAGTCACATGACATTGATGTATTGTTTTGTTACATGTTATTGACTGAAGTCGGCCATCTAGTATCTCAAAGTGTTTATAGCAATGCTTTGAGTTGTTTGGAGCCTTGAGCTTGCCATAGTTATGCTGAAGTCAGCCATGAGTAGGGCTGCCACATACGAATATTTTGATAATCGACTAGTCACCGATTATTTTTTGTGATTAGTCGACTATTCGGATCATCCATAAATTGCAGCTGCTTGCACCAGCATACAGCGAACATCATTAGCTTCCAGCTTCAAGTGTTTAAGGTATGTACTAACTAAAAATGAGGTAATTAATATCATAGTTCATTCAGCTTTTAATGAACTTTGCAGCTTGTAGCAGCATTTCTGACATTTTTTTTATGTGCCAATTTTCTGTTCAAACATGACATCGTTATTAAGTAGGTAGCTCCCTGTTGACGTTAATGTTAGCAGCTAACTAGCCAATTAGCTTACCGAGATTGTCATTCTTCGTCAGAAAATAAATCAGCCACGGCGTGCTGTCTTTTCAGATGCTCGTGCATCGCCGTCGTACTGTCATGGAAGGACATTTCTGCTTTGCAGATTTTGCATTGCACACTTTTCTCCTTTATTTTGGAAAAATGCTCCCAAACTTTTGAGCGCTGTTGCCGGCTAGCCATGATACTGTTGGGCATAACTTTTCCAGTGACATCACGGGTTACCCCGGTTACCACTTCTGCGCGTATGCGTCAAGGACAGAACGGCAGATGAGACAGGTGAAAGTACAGCGGCAGTTTTGAGGGAAAAATAAAGTTTAAAAAAATATTAAAACGACGACGTCGATTATTAAATAAGTCACCGACGAATTTGATCGTCGACGTCCTCGTGACTAGTCCACTAATCTTGGCAGCCCTAGCCATGAGCCTGCACATAACTTTCCTTTTATCTTCCCGTTTGGAAAACATTTTCCTGTTAGTATTTTGACATTTAGTGTTTACAAAGAGTAACTGTGATATGTTTCTGTGAAGAAAGTTGAAATTCTATTTGAAAACCAGTTATAGCAATGTGTGCTAACCGCTAGCATATCACTGCAATTTCCCATATACAATGGCATCAAGCTAGCACTATGTCTTCTATACAGTTTTTAGTACATTAAGAGATGTATAACATGTTGAATGACTGAATTGGAATCTCTTGTGAGAGAGTGATGTACTTTTCTTTTTGTGTGTTCAGTTTTTATAGAACTTCTTAAGTAAAACTTCAAGCAGAAAATCCTGAATCAGAGTTTGCTTGGGAAACTGTTATCCATCTGCTAAGCTAAGGTAGCTGGGGCAGAATAGTCGACGTGAGGGAATCTTTAAGCATAAAGACTAATGATGTTGATGAATCGAACCATTTCTAAGCGATTCTTAACAGGAACTGGTTATCCATACCCATCCCTGTAAAATAGCATCAGTGGAAACAAAATGTGTTTGTGTGTTTACTGAATGAAACAGAGGAAATCCTTCACTGAACCTTGCAATTTTCAAACACAAAACAACTCATCTTAACAGAAACACATTCCCATTATTCAACACTGACAACACACCCAGTCCATTAGAGTATCAAAGTGAGAAATCGGGAGAAATTACAAAAAGGGAGTTCTGCGGGAGAAAGACAATAGTCGTGACTTAAAGTCTGAGCAGGAGGGAAAACTGTGTCCATCACCAAGGCGAGTAATTCTAATTTCACAAAGCTTCTAACAAAACCACATGCTCCCTCTAAAACTAGCTGCCAGAGAACCCAGTGCTGCAAACAACAGTGACCCAGGTGCAGCGCAGAAGACCACAGAGGCAATACTCTATTCAAATACCCAAGGCTTGATTTCAAATTACCCCAGCTCCACAATTTGTGAGCCTGGAGGGACGAAACAGACCAGTCGTTAAGAATGTGGCGGAAACCTACAACCCAGTTCAAATGAAGTTGGGATGTTGTGTAAAACTGAACAAACTAACAGAATACAATGATTTGCAAATCCTGTTTAACCTATATTTAATTGAATACACTACAATGACAAGATATTTATTGTTTGAACTGATAAACTATGTTTTTTTGTTTCTTTCTTTTTTTGCAAATTGTCATTCATTTTGAATTTGACACCTGCAGCATGTTCCAAAAAAAATCGGACAGGGTCAACAAAAGACTGGGAAAGTTGAGGAATGCTCCAAAAACACCTGTTTGGAACATTCCACAGGTGAACAGGTTCATTGGAAACAGGTGAGTGTCATGATTGGGAATAAAAGGAGCATTCCTGAAAGGCTCAGTCATTCACAAGCAAGGATGGGTGAGGTTCACCACTTTGTGAACAACTGTGTGAGCAAATAGACCAACAGTTTAAGAAAAATGTTTCTCAACATACGATTGCAAAGAATTGATGGATTTGATCATCTACAGTCCATAATATCAAAAGATTCAGAGAATCTGGAGAAAGCTCTGCACGTAAGCAGCAAGACTGAAAACCAACATTGAATGCCCGTGACCTTTGACCCCTCAGGCAGCACTGCATCAAAAACCAACATCATTGTGTGAAGGATATTACCATGTGGGCTCAGGAACACTTCAGAAAACCATTGTCAGTTAACACAGTTCATCACTACATCTACAAGGTCAAGTTCAAACTCTACCATGAAAAGACAAAGACATATCAACAACACCCAGAAACACCGCCGGCTTCTCTGGGCCCGAGCTCATCTGAGATGGATGGACGCAAAGTGGAAAAGTGACAATCTGGATTGTTATCAGCACAAAGTTGAAAAGCCAGCATCTGTGATGGTATGGGGGTGTGTTAGTGCCCATGGCATGGCTAACTTGACCATCTGTGAAGGCTCCATTAATGCTGAAAGGTACATACAGGTTTTGGAGCAACATATGCTGCCATCCAAGCCACGTCTTTTTCAGGGACGTCCCTGCTTATTTCAGCAAGACAATGACAAGACACATTCTGCACCTGTTACAACAGTGTGGCTTCATAGTAAAAGAGTGCAGGTACTAGACTGGCCTGCCTGCAGTCCAGACCTGTCTCCCATTGAAAATGTGTGGCACATAAAGAAACACAACAAACAACATTGGAGACCCCGGACTGTTGAGCAAGTGAAGGTGTACATCGAGCAAGAATGTGAAAAAAATTCAGGAAAGGTGATGGAATACAGTGGGAAACATTACCCTTCCCCAGCTGGTTTGTGTTACAGGAATCACATTCAAAATGAGTGAATATTTGCAAAAATCAAAGTTTATCAGTTTGAACAATAAATATTTTGTTTTTGTAGTGTATTCAGTTGAATTTAGGTTAAACGGGATTTGTTAATCATTGCATTCTGTTTTTATTTTGTTTTACACAACGTCCCAACTTCAGTTGAATTGGGGTGCTTCTCTGCAGAGCCTGCTGCCTTCCAGTGAACTTATTATCAAAACACTTTTGAGATATGAACAAAGCAAAAATAAGTTAAGTTTAATTTCCACAGTAACTGTACTGAAAGGATGCAGCAACTCGGTCACCTTTTGAGAGAAGTAACCGACAAATGGAACTCAATACCAACTTTCAGGAGCTTGTACATCATTGCTCCTGATGCTCCCTGCTGGTCAAAACAATGCTTAAATTTTAAATTTTACAGAACAACAGCACAAACATAATGAATTATTGGTTTTCCATCTCACACTTTACAGTCAATGTACCGGACAAAAAGTGTTCTCAACACTGTTGCTCTCTCGCCTACACAAATTGTATAACATTATTCAGCTTTTTACCCTCTGTCTAGCACAAACTTGTGTCTCTGCCAATATTCTCTCTCTTTAACCCCCCCCCCCCCCCCCCCCCGCTTCCTTTCTCTCTCTCATTCACGCACACTTTTATTGCACTTACCACCCAAACTGACTCACTATCACACACACACACACACACACACACACACACACACACACACACACAGTGACCTTGCCTCCCTGGGGAAGGACCATGTTTAATTGTTCATCAGCACTTTCCTCAGTGTTCCGCAGGCAGGGAATTAAAGGAGAGGTGGAGAGGGTGAGAAACGAGGAGGGAGGTAGAGGAGTTAGCTCCTGGGACGATACCAACCGTAAGAGGAGAGAGAGGGGGGATGGGGGGGTGGGTAAAGGAGAGTACAAGGGAGGATGCGAGAGAGAAAGCTAGGCATGCGCTTAATTGTTTTGGAAGCAGATGGACAAACAGTTATGCAAACACATTCCCTAACTTAATCAGCTCCAGCATGATGAGCATCCTGAGAATAAGCCCCGTAGCGCTGTGAGTAATTGTTCTATACGTCTAGTTAAATTCCAATAAGAGCGCAGTAGCATTGATATATTGTTAACAATATGGTGAGTAACTGGGGAATGATATGCTATTTAAACCTTCGTAAATCACAGTGAAACATGAAACCACTACTTTAATGGTAAATATATTGGTCCCTCAGCTCTTTTGTACCATGCATGCTGACTAATCATCTGCTGACCAAATAGACTGTGATGTGTGAAGTGATATTCAAAGATTTATTTCTCTCCTCTCTTTTTTTCCCACAACCTCTAATCCCTTTTTTTCCCCCCTCTCAGAAGTGCTTCTCTCTTTCCTCACTTTCAGTCGGTATGCACCTCACCCTCATCTCTCTCTCTGTCTCTCTCTCTCTCTCACATCCCTCTCTTTCTCTCTCTCTCTCTCTCACACATCCCTCTCTCTCTCTCTCCAGACTCCTGGCTAGATGAGGTGGCAGATAGTGATGAGCCAGCAGTTGCCATGCTCGGCTGCGTTAGCTAATGGAACTCTCCTGGTCTACAAGGCCTCACAAGGTAGTCCAGCACCATGGTCTTATCTCATCATCTGTGTGTGTGTGTGTATGTGTGTATGACAGAGAGAGAGTGTAGCCTACATGCTATGTGCTACCATTCAGTATATTTTGGGTCATGTTTAGCTCTTGCCTGTTGTGAAAATTTTCAACTCAGGCTCCACGATTAGCTCAGTGTTCGCATGAGAATATCAGATCAGATTTAATGTAAAATATAACACATGGCATTTGTTTATGGCAGACATGAGTATGGCAAGAATGAATGCTGTGGGCGTGTTTTTTTTTGTTTGTTTGTTTGTTTTTGTTAAGTTTTTACCTTAAAACTACATCTAACAGTAATTAAACCTCTTTGTCAGGCCCAACAAAAGATCGCGGCACAATGTTTGAATCTTTGGTGAAAGAGACGAGGGAATGACCAGGGTTCATATGGGTTTGGCATGTTTAGATTCCCACTTACTAGTGGATTTGCCCATTTGTAAACAATCAGGTGTGGACGAAAGCATTTTGGAAAACAGATGGAAGAGGATATTAGTTTTTGAAAATACCCGGCTATGTGTGAATATGGCCTTAGAGCTAGCTTTCAGAGCTTCTACATGTACCTTCAAATAGATGTGCCTGAATAATGCATAGAGTGAAATTGCTAAGCTATCAAATGATGGGCTTCACTGGGTTTATTGTGATGGTTTATGTTAGTTAGTTAGTTAGTTAGTTAGTTAGTTAGTTAGTTAGTTAGTTAGTTAGTTAGTTAGTTAGGTAGGTATGTATTTATTGATTTATTGATTTACTGATTTACTGATTGATTTAGAGCTAGCCTCAGGTGGCCGGTACAGGAACTTCAGTTTCTATCATGAAATTTGCTCAAATGTTTAGCCTCAAAGGTAGAATGGCCTATACTCAAAGTTAACAACAACACTGCACTCACTTTGAAAAAAGAATTAAATTATACATCATGGATCAGGACAATTAACACAGGGTAAGTAAAGGGTGAGCTTATGATTTAACAAAAAGTAGAATCCAAGGTCAAGACACTTGTACAGTTGGGTTTAAAGAAATGAGCTGGGACACAGCAAGACGGTTACCACCAGTTAAAACTGCAATCATTCATTTCAGTCTAACAGGTGAGAGCAGTTCACATTATACAAATAACTGATGCATAACTGCCATATCAAGGAGTCAATGTAGAGTTTGTGGGTCTGGTTTTCAGCTACTGCTGGTTTGTTCATTGTCTGTTGTGTTGCTGTGCTCTTGATGACATTTGAAATAAGAGAAACCTTGACATCTTTCCCAGAATAAATAAAGGCTTCATTTGAAAATGTACACCAGTTTATAGCCTAAAGCTACATGAAAGTTGGTTATGGCTGTTTATAGCGGATGTAAGTGGGTTCGTTGGTGTTCTGATCCAACAACAAAACAGCTAACACCTGTTTAAAGTTCCCCACAGTTTTTTTTTTTAAAAACTCCCAATTACTTTACCACCAATATCTCAAGTATTTTGCTCTTTAAAATTTGATTTCACCCGATGAAAAGAAGTGTCATTTATCCCTTTAGATGAAATATTACTTTAATAATGCACTCTTTTGTAGTATGTAGTGTGTGCGCTTTGGTCTACAGATTTCATGACCCGAGAAACAAAAACTATGACTTTGGAACACACTTGGAAAAAAAACAAAGGAAAAGAGTCACAGCACTCAGACAAAAAAAATGTAGCAGGTATTCCTGACAAGTGCTACAACAGGTAAAAAGTTACTGAGAAGAGAGAGCAAAAAAAAAAGAAAAAGACTTTTTCAGATTCCTTTTCTTGTTTTCATAATTTTTTCACAACTTGCCACTCCATAGGTGAGTGTCCCCATTGGCCCAGCGTGCAGACAGTGTGCTTTTGCACATGCTGACGTGTAAACATGTGAATGAATGTGTCAATAGGAATGTGCAAACGTGCAAAAAGAACACAGAGGCTGCAAGAACTGGATGGCGAGTGCTGCAGGTGTTTGGCTGATACTCACAATCTCATTCGGCAGCGTTCTTTGTTTTAATTCATGTCCTTGCTTTGCTCAAGGCTGTATGCAAATGCACACCGAGGAAAACAAATGATATGTGATAGATATCAACCCTGCACAGAGCATTAATAAATGTATGAAGACAGCAGGACAGATTGTTTTCCTTTCCCCTCCTCTGCCCGTTTCTATTTCCTAACCCCCTATGGTGAACAGACGGAGCTGCCCAATGGCCCTGTTAAAGCAATTAAATATGTTTAACTATGTGTGTATTTGTGTGGACAAGTGAATCTGTCTGCTGAAGTGACTGTTTATGTATAATCAATCTATTTGTACTGTTTTGTTTGCAGTGTAAATTTGTGAAGTGTCTACACTTGTGGTTTTATAATTCAACGGGATGAAATGTGTGATTGTCAACACATACGGTGCTGCGAAAAAAGTATTTCCCCTCTTTACAGATTTCACCTATTTTTCTTCACATTTTTCGCATTTAAATGTTTCAGATCATCAAACAAATTTTAATATCAGTTCAATTTCACTAGCCACACCCCAGCCTGAGGACTACCAGACTTGTACAATCAAGAAACTACTGAAATAGAACTTGTCTGACAACATAAAGTTGGTTAAAAAAAATCTCAAAAAGCGACACACCATGCCCTGATCCAAAGAAATCCAAGAACAGATGAGAAACAAATTCTGTCCCAAATCAGGTACTTTTGTAAGTGCACTCACATGAAGTGCACTGCATACATTCTGCACTTAAAGGAACAGTACACTAAATCTTACAGGGTAGTGTTGTCCCAAATCAAACACTGCGACTTCACACTTACTGGAAACTACGATCACATTTCACAACCGTTCACAGGTATTCCTCTGCTATTCATTGATTACATCCATCAACCACTGTTTGATCTGTTCCAGCCCCTTCCTCTATGTAACCAATATGGCGACCATTGAGTGTGAGAAGCGTCCACTTTTTGCCCATTTTGAGTGCGCCACCTGAGAAATCAAAGTGCACTGCGTTTTTCCATGCTATCAGTGTGAATGCACTTACGCACTCAAAATAGTGAGTGTAAGTGCAGAAGTACACGTTTTGGGACACAGCAAAGGTTATTGACATTTGGCGGTCTGGAAAGGGTTACAAAGTAATTTCTAAGGCTTTGGGACTCCAGCCAACCACAGTGAGAGCCATTATCCACAAATAGAGAAAGCATGGGACAGTGGTGAACCTTCCCAGTAAAATCAGCCTACCAAAATAACTCCAAGACCACAGCGACGACTCATCCAGGGGGTCACAAAAGAACCTAGAACACCAAAAGAGCTGCAGGCCTCACATACTTGAGTTAAGGTCAGTGTTCACAATTTGACCAGAAGAAAGAGATAAGGCAACAATGACATCAATGGGACATCTTGATCCACAAGACTTCTGGGAAAATATTCTGTGGACTGAGGAAGTAAAAGTGAGACTTTTGGAAGGTATGTCTTGTTGCAACTGGTGTAAAACTAACACTGCATTTCAAAAAAAGAACATCATACTGACAGTCAAACATGGTGGCGGCAGTGTGATGGTCTGGGGCTGCTTTGCTGCTTCAGGACCTGGACCACCAGCTGTAATTGATGGAACCATGAATTTTGCTCCCTGCCAGAAAATCCCAAAGGAGAAGGACTCGCCAACAATTTGTGCCCTTAAGATCAAGCACACTTGGGTTTTGCAACAGGACAATAATACAAAACGTACCAGCAAGTCCACCTCTGAATGGCTTGGAAAAAAATATAAATAAAAACAAAATCAAGGTTTTGGAATGGCCTAGTCAAAGTCTGGACTTAAATCATACTGAGATGCTGTGGCATGACCTTGTAAGACTGTTCATGCTGGAAAAAACACTCCAATGTGACTGAATTAAAACAGTTCTGCAAAGAAGAGTGGGCCAAGATTCCTCCACAACGATGTGAAAGACTTATTGCAAGTTATTGCAAACACTCGGTTGAAGTTGTTGCTGCCAAGGGAGGCACAACCAGTTATTAGGTTTAGGGGGCAATTACCTTTTTCACCTTAATACATTAAATAATCATTTAAAACCTGCATTTTGTCTTTACTCAGGTCATTTTTGTCTGATATTAAACTTTGATTGATGATCTGAATTATTAAAGAGTAAAAAATGTGCAAAAGCAGAAAAATTTTGTTCGGAGGCAAATACTTTTTCACAGCACTGTACACACCTGACCGCCTCAGTCTGAGTCTGTTTGTGCGCCGGTCTGTTTAAAGGTCTTCATGGGTGCTGTCACATCCAGCAAAGCGTGGGACCGACAGGAGACTCAGGGACAGAAGAAACTGATGCCGCCTAAAATACTCAGTTCACTGCAGTCCTCGCAGCCGCTGGAGTTAAAGCATCACAGTCAAATCTCTGCTACGGATTGAACGATGAAAGCTTCGGATGTTCACGTGCACTGCAGGCCCCCATATTTTACACAGAGTTAAAAATGCCCTGACACACTGCTGCAGAATGGGCCACTTATTAATTAAAGCAAGTGTCTGTAAAAGCTGTTGAAGTACTTTGGTCCTCATTAACTCAAACAAAGGCCTTTTATGACATGCTCAGCCCAATGTGGTACAAGCACACACACACATACACACACACACACTTGTTCTCACTCACAGTTAAGTGCTCACATCACATGCACACAGGCTGCCATGCTGTGTTAGTCACTCAGGTCCGTTAGTTTCATTCTGTGAAGCTACAGGCACAATTAAATTGCCAATTATTTGATGGGTTGATTGGAAACTGGTGCTTTTTGAACCATAAAGTGAGCGAAGAGCAGTGGTCATGGTATGGCTTTGAGTTCTTTTGATTTGTGTTGCTGAATGTAACTTTTACGATTTAACAACCAGTGTTAATGATGTTTAGCTTGAAAGGATGTTGTAACTCTCGTTATGTGGACTGACCTTAACAGAAACTGGTTTGTTCCATTATTATCACTCAGTTTCTGTCTTTTTGATTTTTTTTTTTAATACTTTCATAAGTGAGTCATAGAGCCACAGCATGCATGCTAAAATTTTCATAGACATATTTGTCTGAATTTCCCCCACATGTCACAAACTCACTAAATTTCATATCCAGTGTTTATTTTTCTTTTCTTTTTCAGCACCAACTCTGAAGAAAAACTCTTGTTCAGTCGAATTTAGTTATCAAGACCGATGATGCAACACTGAGGTGATTTCCTTTGTTTAGGTCATGTGTTAATGTTGAAGAACCAACAGATACATTAAGGCTTTAAACACACAAAAATAAAATAAAATAAATGCGACACTTGTTTACCAGTTCTGAAAACAATTGCAGAGTCTGTATAAAGACTCATAAAACATGCTCTGGTGAGTTGAGGTGAGGTGAGGTGAGGTGAGGCCTTGCAGACTTTATAAAGGTTATGTAAAGTGAACTCACACTGAAATAGCAAATTGATGAGTGTGACACGTGACCAAAGCTCACCACTGTTCAGGTGACCTTGAAACACAACACCTGAGTGCTCACACTGAAAGCGTAACAGTTATGATTGCCATTCTCACACACCGTTCAAAGAATAGAACTTCACTCATACTCAGAAAGAATAATCATGAAAGCTGAAAATGTGACAGCTTTTTAAAGGAGAATTTATGGGAGCTGCTGTATTGTGCTGCATTCGGTTGGTTATGATGTCACAAGGGATCAAAGTATCTAATTCGAACATGTCCCACATTAAACTGTCTGGTCTGGAGCAGATAATCCCCAATCTGCCCAGTTTTTAAATTAGTTGTGCTAATCAAAAATAGAGTCAGAGTCACCTTTGATTACACAAAGTATACCTGGCTTAACAGGACTTCTACCTGAAGGTCTGTGTGCTGGCAAAGTGACTAACTAGTGTATGAAAAGGAGTATTAAATGAACTGAAAGAGACCAACCTCCATTTTTTTTTTTCATTCCAAGACATTTTTTTTTAAAAATTACATGCTGTTAGAACATAAACACAATGTAGCCTTGGATTGATTATTTGCTCACTTTGGCAGTTTGCATAACGCTAACTAATCTGCCAACCAAAATTTAAAAATATCACCAAATATTCCACAAATTAAAAAAAAAACAAAAACTGGGAGATGTCACCGTAAAAGTTTTAAGAAATTTAAATAAAACAAATAAGTTAACATTCCTGATATTGACTGGCAACCAATCCAGGGTGTACCCTGGCCTCTAACCTTGAGACAGCTGGGATAGGCTCCAGCAACCCATGACCCTGAAGAGGATAAGCGGTATAGAAGATAAAAGAATGGAAAAACGTTAAAAATGAAAATATAGATAATATTATAAATAACTTTAAAAATATGATTAATATGCATAAAATGTGTTTTGTGGATCTGGAAAAGGCTTTTGTCTGCGTCTCCTGAGGTAATTTTGTGGGGGTGCTCTGGGAATATGGAGTCAGTGGCCTGTTGTTACGTGCTGTTCGATTTCTGTATTTTTGGAGGGAGAGTTTGTTTCGTATTGCCAGTAGTAAGTCAAACTCATTCCCAGTCAGCGTTCCCCTTTGTCATTGACTCTGTTCATTACTTTTATGGACAGGATTTCTAGGTGCAGCCAAGTGGTGGAGGGTGTCAGGTTTGGGAATCTCATCTCTGCTTTATGCAGATGATGTAGTCAAGTTGGCCTCATCAAACACTGACCTCCAGCTTGCACTGGGGCAGTTTGCAGCATGAAGATCAGCACCTCTAAGTCTGAGGCCATGGTTCTCAGCCGGAAAAAGGTGGATTGCCCACTCTTGGTCGGGAGAGAGTCTTTGCCCCAAGTGAAGGAGTTTAAGTATCTTGGGTCTTGTTCACGAGATTGACAGTTGAATCGGGACTGTGGATATCGCTATACTGGTCCGTTGTGGTGAAGATGGGGAGTTGAGAAAGAAGCCAATTTACCAGTCAGTCTAGGTTCGAACCTTTACCTATGGTCATGAGCTGTGGGTAGTAACCGAAAGAACAAGATCGTGAATACAAGTAGCTGAATTGAGCTTTCTTCGTAGGGTGTCTGGGCTCAGCCTTAGAGATAGGGTTCAGAGCACGGACACCCGGAAGAGGCTTGGAGTAGACACACTGCTCCTTCAAACTGAGAGTAGCCACTTGAGGTGGTTCAGGCATCTGGTGAGGGTACCACCTGGATGCCTCCCTGGTGAGGTGTTTCAGGCAGGCCCAGCTGGGAGCAGATCCTAGGGTAGACCCAAGACATGATAGAGAGATTATATCTTTCAGCTGGCCTGGGAATGCCTCGATATCCCCCGAGAGGAGCTGGTGGAAGTGGCCGGGGACATGGACAACAAGTCGTCACTGATGACATTGCTGCCCCCTCGACCCGGACCTAGATAAACAGTAGAAGATTGATGGATGGTTAAATATGACTAAAACAACTGACTGATGAAGATGTATGACATGTTTTTGAGGGTCACTTTTCTGTTGGATTATAATTTAATACTCTAGAGTAAAATAATCAATGGAAATGTTCTCTTGGAGGGTAACCTTAACTTTTCAGCACTCACTTCACTTCATTTCAGGAAGCTTGAGTACTTTTGAGTCATGACACCTCTTTTGGATAGAGATTTTCTAAAAGAGATCAACCTTTGCCTTATCCTGATTTTAATTTAACATGCAGTGAGTTAGACATTGCATCATGATCAAAACCATCACAGGCTCACTGAATGTTTTCTATCAGTAGAGGATCTGAGACGACTGGAGGATTTAGAATAATTAAAGGCAGGATTTGTAAAATGATTAGTTAAGCCCATGCTTTAGTTAAACTCATGAACAAAATAAAGTTAAGTATGTGAAACTAAATTCCACAGTCCTGTGATGTATTTCAACACAGCACTGTAATGTGGAACACACAGGTGATTTATTGCCTGAATTTATTAGAAGTGTTGCCCAAAGTAAACAAGTATGAAGAGAGTTATTATGTTACCCTTTTTCATCTGAAGTTTTATTTTCATTCATTTCTTGCTTGCTTTGATTTTCTTTCCCCCACTTTCAGTTCCATGGGTGCACTTGTATGAGATTTGTTTACTTTCTCACAATGCCTGCAGCGCTCCTCTTCCATCTCGGGCCTTTTTCGACATGTTGATAAGCACCTGCTTTTTTCCCCCTTCTCTCATTTTTTCTTATTCTGAAACTGACAGGGTTATTTACAACAGAACTTTCATTTCTGGTGGGTTCCCTAAACACTTAGCTCGATACATACTGTTTGAATTTGCCCGTAAGTAAAAGTACACAAATATTTAATTTTTTGTCTTTCTGTTTTTTCTCTCTTTTTCCCCTCCATCAGTGTTTGATTGACAGACAGATAAATGCGAAGCTTCAGGCTGAAGAAAGACGAGTGTGTGAGAGGGAGGGGGGGACCAGAAAGAAGACAGGGTTCCCACTCTTCTCCAAAGATAATTTTCCAGAACTTCTCCAGGACATTTTCAGTGACAGTATAGCTGGTATGACAGGAGCACATTATGCATCGTCTAACATGTTCCTTTCTGTGGGGTCTTTCAGTCTTGGCTATAATTATAAAATCTTAAATGCATCCCTCCAATAAAAAAATAAATTAAAAAAAAGAAGGAGAAAGAAACACTGACTTTGATTAAATTTATTCTGCCACCGGGTTCCATGTAAATGTATTTTGTTAGTTGAAAACAATTTTATGGTCAACTAAGATGAAATTTAAATTACTGCTTTCAACTGACCTTATATGTTTACATGGAACCACTTGACAAAATGAATTTAACTAAAGTCAATGTTTGATTTTTTTGAGTGTACAAATGATGGTTAATTGATAACAGATTACTAACTACAACTCCAATTCCAATGAAGTTGGAACGTTGTGTTAAATGTAAATAAAAACAAAATACACTGATTTGAAAATTATGTTTAACCTTTATTCAACTAAAAACACTACATAGACAAAATATTTATTGTTCAAACTGATAAACTGTATTGGGGTTTTTTTGCAAATATTCACTCATTTTAAATTTGATGGCTGCTACACGTTACTATTGGGGTTGTATATTAAGAATGTTACAATAACAGTTTGGTTGTTGATAATATTAATTTACAGCTAGTTTACTGCACTCCAGGTTGTTGTATCTTGTTCCCACCAGCTGGCACCTGAATTAAAACATTTCCATGTTGTAACAATGTGTCTTGGGGATGGAGCCACATTTGTAAGGAACATGCATTTAGGGGAGGAGCCACAGACCAAAGTATGCGGGTTGCAGCCATGACAAATTTGCCAAATCTTCCCTGCCAATGCCAAACAGTTTATGGGTGAAATGCATCCTATTTTTCGCCAGATGTGACATCAATTGTCCAGGGCAGATCGAGCGGGACAGGAATTAGTGCACGGAAACTACCTAAAAACACCCAGTGACTTTCAAAATAAAACAAACCGTGTCAAAACCAGATTTGTGACTCCAGCTGTCTGTCAGTCATGCAGCTTGCCAGACTGAACACACAGCCAGTATGAGTTGACAAACCTAGTCACCTAGTCAACATGCATCAGAGCAGAGACAGATTGGAGACGTATCGAGAGTATTTGAGCCGATATTCTACTGGTTCTATTGACTTTTTTTTTTTTGAGCTGCTGGTGCTCTGAGATGCTGACAATCAGGTGCCCAGTTAGCACCATAGGAGGCAATCTCAATACAGAGAGCTATCGGAATCACATAAGATTCATTGCCAAGACACATTGCTACATCAAAGAAAAAAATAATCTACCAAACACAGTCTGATGTGTCATGTTCAAAAGATGTGGCTCTAAGAGCCGATGCTTTGTAGTGAATCAGAAGAGCTGACTCCCTCTGAGTGAGAGCCAGCTCCCAAGTTTTTCCCTTTCATTGCTCAGCTTTCACTCAGTCGCTCGGCTAAGCCTGCAGCAGAAGTTTTTGATTGACAACATAGCAGCCATGCAGCCAATCACATGTGAGGATATCCACCTTTTTCCTGACTACCCATAGTTCATCACGATTGTGGGTTTTGCTCTTCCAGTTGAACGTTTTATTTACAAAGCTGACGATGTTAACCTAGCCGTCATAATTGCTCCAATAACCAGCTTTTAAAATCAAGAAAGTGACAAAATGAAGAAAAAGGTGAAGTCGTAGTGTGGATGTTTTAAAAAAAAGTTTACACTGAGTCCTCTCTAGCATTATTAATTTCACGCAAGTTGTTTTGAGCTAGGTTGCCGGCGGCAGCAACCAGAAGTCGATAACTGCAGGCAGAAGTCAACACCCATAGGCTTCTAAAGAAAAAGGTGGATAGGATCAAACCATTATGTGATAGCAGAGAGGGGGACATGAAGTCAGGTAAAGCACATGGTCCCTACTCAGTGAGTGAGACAGCAGACAGCGGTTGCGTGCGAAAGCATGTAAATATGAGTAAAAAGTAAGACTGCCTGCTTTTGTAACAGAACAAATACTCAAAATGGAGCAATTATGTGGCATCTCTTATAAACACTGAATGCAAAAGGGTTTATCATTATACAAAGCATTCATATTTGCCAGGTTAGGCTCAAATATGAGGCTACTAACAATACTAAATTAAGAGCCATTTGGAAGCTGAAAGAACTGGCTCTTCTTTGGGAGCTGAGCCAAAAGAACCCGCTCTCTGAAAAGAGGCAAACTTCCCATCACTGAAACACAGATTTCTTTACTTTTTGTGTTATGTTTATATGTGTCTGTCTGAAAGCCCTCCCTAGTATGTATTCTGAATGACTGAGTTGTCTCCATATTAATCCATTTCACATACACCTACTGTTGAACACTGCCCAGACTGTGCAGTGTTTAGGAAGCAGTGCATTGATTTTACACCCTGATGATACATTTTCCTTTGATCTGCAGGTCACTTACGGTCCAAAATGTGGGGTGACCATAATAGATCACAATTTGGCAGTGATCTGTGACACCACTAATGGATTTGCTCCATTTTACCAGATCAGTGCAGTAATTTGTTTGAGGAGACAGCAAAGAAGAAAAAGAGTCCAGTTCATCAGTATTAGCTGGTGTGTTACTTGCTAACAGTTTGGCTGGCATTCATTGTTTTAACCACGGTGTCTCATTCAATACCAAACTCTTTGAACAATGACCAACTGTTACAGTCCATGTGTCTAACACTCACATTTAAAACACCACTCCAACAGGTGCCAAACAAGCTAGCTCGCACATAAACTTGAGCAACTCTCTGTCACAAACTTTAAAGCATATTGTCCCATCAAAGTTATTGACCATAGATGTTTCTGGGAGCCTCTGAGCTCTTTTGTCTTATAGTTTCCTCTGGATCATTGCTGTAGATGGCCAACTGCTGTGTACCTGCCAGACCCCAGCTGCCACAACTATTACAGTCTAACTATCACCAAGGTTACAGCAGATGGCCGTGCAACACGAGTCTGGTTCTGCTCAAGGTTTCTGTCAGTTAGAAGAAGTTTCTTTCAACTGTCTGTAAGTTATTAAATGCTACATAGTGTTCTACTCATCGTGGGTTAAATCAGATCCGACTGCTTATCTTGACTTTATGTTGAGTTTTTGTTGATATAACAGATGTTGAGAACGTCAGCTGGTATGAAGGATTAAATTTACAGTACTTTTCTGAGTGATTTGGGTGAGAAGGGATGGATGACTGAAAATAGACGTTTAACTTGGAAAACAAGCGTTTACATCCACATGCATCCAGAGCTTAGAAGGATTGAGAGGAGCCATGCATATACAATAAGTCACCCAAGTTGAACACAGACATAAAGTGGTAACAATCAGTCTCCTTAAACTCCAAGAAAGGTAGGACTTTATCCTAAAGTAAAAACTATGTTCAAGTTTCAGTCATTTCACCAGATGCTCAATATGAGGGTTTAAAGACAGAGATTCACCAATTAAAACACTAAGATATCTGATAAATGCTTATTGTTTCTTCCTTCAAACGTCATGCACCAGAAATCTGTTGACAAAATAAGATATGGTATTTTCTTATTTTCTGCATAAGCAGTCTTCAAAAAAAATGTGTGAACTTCACACGACAGCAAAGGAACAGTCGGTCATTAGATCAAGAGTTTCAAATGACAGGCTGGAAGCATGAAATTAACAAATCAAATAAATGTCAGTCCAGAAAAATCTGTAATTTATGTATGATTTTTCTTCCTCTCTTTTGGCTAGGAGGGATAAGTCAGTGGAGACTTAGCTATCAACATCCAGCAGCTTCCTCTTCTGCTTGATGAACTAACAGAAGGTCAAATGCCAGGTTTCATATTTAAAAAAGGCATTTTGACAGACCCGTTGATAAGATCCAATGGTCTAGCAGTAACACAGTCCCCTGCTGTCTGTCTAGTTAAAACTCATAAAAGAAGTTGCATGCATTTGTATATCCATTGCTATACTGCTCATGGGGATGGAGCCTATCTTGGCTGTCACTGAGCTAAAGGGAGAGTACACCCTGGGCAGGTTGCCAGCTTATTATAGGCAGACATAGACAGACAACTAGACACACTTACATGCTTACAGGCAATTTAGAGTGACCAATTAACCTAACAAGCATGCCTTTGGAGGATGGGAGGAAGCTGGAGAACCCAGGGGGAGCCCAATGCTTGAATTGGGAGGACAGGCAAACTCCATGCAGAAAGGTCCCAGATGAGAATCAAACTAACAATCCTACCTAAAGGCACAGGAAGGTATAAATATCCATTTATGTTGCTGATATAATCAGATCCCTTAGTTATAGGACCTTGTTGAACAAACCATGCTGTGTGACTTTGTAAACGCAGAAGCCATCAAAAGTCTTTACCTTGTCAGCAGGGGCGGGTTATCCACCAGATAACCAGGTTTATGTCCCAAGTCTAATGTCCACTCTCCCACTCCCAACAAAGGCCAGTGAAACAAGGTTTGCCTTATAGTAATAAACAAAAATCCTATAATCCCTGAACTTACCTATGATCAAACTAAAAGGTAAGAGGTTTGTCATTCATTTAATAGACCTAACTCAAAACAGGAGAAAACAGATTGATTAAAACAAAGCAAGGTTTCTTTCTCCTACATAACTGCTTGTTAAGTTTACACAGTTTCCCTAATCAGCACATGAATATTAAACTAGATGGGGTCTGGCACTTTGTTCAAAGCAGCAAAGATGACAGAGAGAGGGCCGGGCGGGGACAGAGAGGAGTCTTTTCTGCAGCTCCTCCAATCACGTCTTGGCAATCTCTTACCGGAGACCCAATCCCTGTCCCCAGCCCGGGGACCCAATCCTCATTTGCCACCTGCAAATCCAATCCTCATTCTCCACCTGGTGCAACGTCTGCGACACACACACACACACACACACACACTCAGAGATACACTCACAGGGGAGGAGAAAGGCAATTGCAGAAAAAAAACCACACACATGACCGAGGGTCATGATACCAGCTCAGAGAGAAGGAGGTGGACTTCTGTCAGTATCAATTGAATTTCTAGTTAAATCCTGCTTTCCACAAATTTCTCCAAGCCAAGTGGATCTTTATTTATAAATCCCAAACACAACAAATGTTATCTCAATGCACTCTCAAAACACCAAGACAAGATAAGGAGTCTTATCTCATCTTAACCAGCCATGAGTAGAGAGACCTTTGCAGCACAGGACCCGGACTGGTAGATGATTCTGAAGGAGAGAAGCTTGATAACTGAAGACCTCCCACACTACTTTTAGAGACTTTGGGTACAATGAGCAGTTCTGCATGCTGGGAGCACAGCGATACAGCGTGGTCCTCTTTATCCTCTACCTCCTCCCCCTCGGTCCGATTATTCATCGTTGTGGTCTCCATTTTCACTGCTACGCCGATGACACCCAACTGTATATATCCATCAAATCCATCAAATCTCGGACCCATTCTAACCTCTCAAACTTTCTGATATTAGCCTCTGGGCAAAACAAACTTTCTCAAACTTAACTGTACCAAATCTAAAATCCTCATAATAGGTCCCAAATCCCTCACCTCGACAGCCAAAGACTTCCGCCTCTCCTTTAATAATTCCACCCACTCACCCTCAGTCCACTGTCGGAAACTTGGAGTCATTAAAGTAGTCAGCTTTCCGCCACCTCAAGATCATCGCACACCTTCGCCCCTCTCTCTCTCTCTTTCCCTGCAGCTGAAACCCTCATCCATGCCTTCATCACATTGACTATGGCAACAGCATCTTGTATGGCAGACATAAATGATCATCTCCTCAAAAAACTTGAGTACATCCAAAACTCTGTCCCCCACCTCCTCACTCATACCCGTTTCCCATATCACCCCCATCCATCAAGACCTTCTCTGTCTTCCCATCCTGTACCGCATCAAATTCAAAATACACACCACAACCAGTCCCCGTCTTACCTTAAAGACCTGCTCCACCCCTACACCCCCTCCTGTACCCTCTGCTTCTTAGATGCAAACCTCCTGACCATCCCTAGGACCAAGCACCAAACCTGGGGGGACAGTCTTCTCTGTGGCCGCCCCCACCCTTTGGAACTCACTTCCTCAACACATCCGTGACACCTCAGACCCTACCACCTTCAAGACCAAATTAGAAACACACCTATTCCGCTCTGCTGTGAACTCATAATTTCTCTATAATTTACATATTTAATGATAAATTACATATCAACCATTAAAATCTTGCTCTTAATGTGCACTTTTTTACTGTTCTTGTTTTGTTTTCTGTGTGTCCTTTTTATTTTCTTACTGTTATTTGTTTCTGAAAAGCGCTCTATAAATAAAATGTATTATGAGACTACAAGCTGCTTAATATATAATGGCCCATTACCAATAAGAGCTTTGAATATCCTTCTTCAGCTTTAACATCCTAACTAAACCAGACTCTAAAGCTGAAGATCACTTGCAGAGTAGTAAATGACTGGAAGAAAACACTCCTCCACCTCCTGGTCATCCCAAAAGAGATGTGTTTAAAACATTAAACTATAACCTTTAATTGTCATGGCATTAAGTCAAGAGAAAATGTTCCTTCGCAGAGAGTTTGGAGAAGTCATTTGGGAACAATTACCCATCACTTAACTCCCTATTATACTCCTGTAAGTGTGGTGGCTAAATCTATTAACCGATTAATAAGAGCACAGTCAAATAAAATGTTGCAAAGCAGTTTTGGGTGATAATGGGAGGATATTTGGGTAATTTGAAAAATGTTAATTATTCAGCTAATCATTACCTGTTTGCAGAAAAGTCATTCAGCTGATATATCCGGCGTGTGCTGCAGTGATTCAGTGAACTGAATATGGTGATGTGTGAGCAGTGGAGAGCTGGCGGCTTGTGTAAAAGCTGTATCTTTATTATGGAATAACACTATCTCATAGGTCAAGATACAAACAATTACATCTGAGTGCAATACTATCATAACCACTCCAGACGAATGAGGCCTGGCTGCTTTTGCCGTTAGTCTTAGTTTATACCCCGCTCTCTTGATACTGTGCAGTATACACACACCTTTTGCTTGTTAGAACAGCATCTGCCAGTGGTAAATCTTCCATGGCAGAAAGATTTAGAGCTGGCAAATCTGTACATGTCTGATGAGCTGGCAGGGTGTGTCAGCCTGTTTTTATCAGTTTAAAAAGGTCACGCTAACAAGGGAGGTTAAAAATAAGATGCTACGGTACTGCAGCCACGATTATGCTAATAGCATGTTCACTGATGTTTACTTCCATGAAAAACAAACCAGTAAATAGAAATACATCTATTCAAAACAACCTGCCTGTGTTTCTGTGCGGGGAGAAGACGCAAGGACATTTTTAGGATCACAGCAGAGAAGGAAAAAAAATGTGACAAGAAAAACAACTTAATGGGATGAACTATGAAGCATCCACATCAAAAACAAACAAAATAACTCATCTCATCTTGGATGCCTACTCCCAGTACTCTCAGTGCTTTCACTATAGCTCTATCATTGCATTGAAACACAGCCAAGTGTGCAGAAAGAAAGGACAAGTACATGAAAAACACTTGAACCTCAAAGAACCTCCATGTCATGGAGTAAATTATAGATGCAAGTCTAAAAGATGCCTGAAGTATTCAAAATGCAATAATTGTTTGTATAATATAATATAATATAATATAATATAATATAATATAATATAATATAATATAATATAATATAATATAATACTCAGTCTCACTTTGGAAGACCTTGGTATTAAGCATTTTAATTTCTGTTTTTGTTTGTTTTTGATGTGAGATTATTATCCATTGGAACAAGTGTAGAGGCCCTTGGTTTCACCTAATCTTAAAGGGACTCTGAGGACTTTCTAAGTGATCTTGAAAAAGTCTCACCTCTAGATATCTGCCTGATCCTAATCCACAACTTAAAATGAGATTATCAGCACCAATAAAGGTTATTTCTAAATGCTGTTTCTCAGCTTCCATGTTTGGGTCTGATTGATTTACAGTGCGTTGAAATCTCTATGACAACACAACGCTGGCTTAAGAATTTCCAGGATGTATTTTGTAGTGATGGTGGACACTGGCGCTGAACGTTCAGACGGAAAAAATGACGTCAGAGAAGAAGAAGAAGTGAAATGGGAGAGCGATAGAGCGCGGGCTAAAGGCTAAAACATGAGCTAAAGGCTAAAACACAAGCTAAAAGCAAAAACAAGAGCTAAGCTGTTTGTGATAATGTTCATTCCAACCCACTTGTAGCAGTTATACTTCAGTGATCTGATCAAACTTGAGAGTCTGTCAATAAAATGAAGAGTGAGGTTACGTTAGCTTACCACTTCAAACGGATAGTCCTCACAGTCCCTTTAACAAACATCTAGATGTATGCTGTTGAGATGAGGTCTTTGAAACTCATCTATCAAATATAATACGTTCGTTATCACAGGTAGCCTGTGAGTTAAGATTGTAAGTATTATCACTGCTATATTTGTGGAGATTAGCTACAAAGAGATGCTCTCACTACCTGCTGCCTGGAGATGACTGGACCCATTAGCTCCTCAGTTACTGTGCCTCATAACTTTTACTTCTACCCAACTCTTAAGTGACTCTGTAATACTTTTGCTACATTGTCAACAAGCAGAGTTGGAGCATACTGAAACCTCTCTCTATTGAGTGAATACACCAAGATAACCATTGTGAAGTGTTAAGAATTAATCACTGTTGATTTTTTTGACCAATTGGAATTGACCCACTGATGTCAATAGATATCAGTTATGTTTTTCACCAGTGCGGCCTTGGGGACACTTTGGGAAATGGTCTGACGCGCAATATCCTGTGGGTCTTGAAAGACTGGTCAAAGTGCTCTAAAACATCTGGAAGCGTTAACCACAAAGCTCAGAGAAGAAAAAAGGAGCAAGATAAGGACAGAAATGTCAAGATAAATATACTTAGAAAGGCAAAAAGAGTAATTGTAACAAAGACGCAGGCAGAGGTTTCATTTTAACAGTGAATAGAAATGGTCAGTTCACCCTGAAGGAGGCTGATAGGAATCTGCTGCTGTAGAAGTGTTACTGACCAATTAAGAGACTTTTTTTTAGCTATAAATAAATTACAAGTCAACATTTTGCTGTGTTTGTCTTTGGTTGTTTGCTCGGTCATAACTAGATCATGTATAGTGAGCTGATGTTTATGTAAATTAGAATTCCAACAAGGTGAGACAAGATGTGGACAAGATCCCACCTCTATCAGGGCAGTAATCATCCAATCATATAGCACCTGTTCTGCAGGGTTTTTCAGAAATACTGGTTATGACTTTATAGAAATACAGGTTTCTTCACATCTCCCCTTTCAGCAGGAGTCTTGGGTGAAAATCAACAACCTTTCTTCGGCAAATACAGCCATTCAAAGAGTAAATATCTTAGACAGCTCAAAGGATGCACTTGTGTGAATCAATGTTTGACAGACTGGCTGTAAATCACTCTCTATGCCTTTTCTCTCCCTCGGTATTTGATCCCTCCCTTCTGTTTTTTTTTTTTTTTTTTTTTTTTTTTTTTTGGCTGTTTTCTAACTTCTCACTTCTCTCTGGTCTGGTTGGATTCTCCTACAACTGTATGATACAACACATTCTCTCTCTTTATATGAGAAGGTGTGGTCGGCCTTCATTTGAGGTGTTGGTTGGTACCTTATGTGCAAAAGTTACTTTTTTCTTCACTTGTTTGAAAAGTTCTGTGAAGACTGATTGATTGCAGTGACAATTTTGTAGAAGTGTTACTGACAATTTTTTAGTAGCTGGCTGAATTTAGCGCTACTCACAGCTCGGTACTCTGAGACATATCCGTTACATGTAACTTTAGTGAATTCTGGTTATGTCCTACCAGTGCTCATCTACCAACTCCAACCTCACCAAGCAGAGCTAATATAACCTCACTCTTCATTTTATTGACACTCTCTCAAGTTTGATCAGATCACTGTAGTATAACTGCTGCATGTGGGTTGGGATCAAGGGGCAAGATCCGGTAGAGAAAAATGAAGCCTGTGTGGAAGTGCTAAAAGTTCATCGAGAATCCGCTAGAGGCTGGCTGCAGAAAGACCGGAAGTCACGTACACACCAAGCCATAAAAAAATTACTTTTATGCACGAAAACATATTTACAGCCTGGTTCAAAAAACAGCTTGGGTCTGAAATGCTAATTTCGCTATCCGCACACTCTGAATGGTGAGTGGATTTTTTGCTAACTAGGGGGTGTATTAGATATTAGGATTACAGGTTTGTCCAATCAGAGGCTGAGCTCAGCTCATGTGACTGATGGATGCCCTATAGCTGTTAGAACGGAAGCTCAAAGTCTGCGTCATATCCAAGATGGCCCTGTCAAATGACTGGCTTCATTTGACTGTATCAGGAACAGAGGTTTTAGTCCTTGCTCTATCTCTCTCCTTTTTAGCTTCTTTCTAGTCTGACGTCCTTTTTCTTTTCAAGAGTTCCAGTGTCTACCATTACTACTTTGGGATTTCTAATTTAACAATATGAGAGGTATAGCCTTTTACATCCACCCTTTAACACCAAGAAGTTCCTAGAGTAGAGAAACTACAGTCAAAGGAAAGAGAAAACAGAACCAGAAGTTTCATCTGACTTCCCTATTTTTTGACCATGACACAAATGAGACCATAAAACATGTTTTGTTTTGGGTTTTTTTAAACTTCAGTGATGTGTAATAGGGTTTCTCTGCCAGGAACACCCTATTACACATCACACAGAATATAGGAAAATGGTTGTCGTGCTTAAAAGCTGTCAAGTCTAAATTTGTTCTCATACATTCTAGTTTTAGCACAGAATACGATTATCACTGCAGTTTCAACCATGCACCTGCTGCAAAGCCAACACCAGGAAAGCAGCCATCACTCATAATTACATGCAAAGTCTTCTCTGTCAGCTCGCTTAATGGCGGTACAGCTAACGTGCTGTGAGAATTCTGTTTCTGATTTTGACCCTGCTGCAGATCCACCACAAAACCCACACATGGAGTCCCAAATCCAGAGTCTCAAATCTGAAAACGCCGGACTTCACTGTGAATCCTCATCCAGCAGTCGCTGACAGGATTAATGAAGAGAGAGCCAGCAGCATCTAGTTTTTGTCTTTGTTTTTCTTCTCACCAGGCTGACACTCACTCACACACATACACACACACGCACATGCACACACAGATGCCAACCAACAATGCCAGTGATCCAGACAGTAATTAGCAGTGTTCACGCCACCATGAAATGCTGCTTGCCCACCTGCTGTGCCTTCTAGTCTGCTACCAGTTGAGCAGACATACATACAAAAACACAGAAACACACACACAGATACTCAAACGTACCCACATGAAATCTGGCTGTAATGTCCCAGTATGACTCGCAACCAAAATCCCTCTCATATTATAGCCTGTGATCAAGCTGAGGCTATAATAACCTGCCAGTTTTCAGGGTTATTTCAGAAAAAGGCAATCTTAGCATAATCAGGGATAATGTATGATAATGAGGCAGCACATCACATGTCATGTGTATGTGCAGAACATGCACACACAAGCCAACATGGATGATCGTTGTCACCACGATGGCAAAAATGCCCACATTTTCTACTAATCATCAATCATCAGAAGTTGCCCTTTTGTGTGTGTGTGTGTGTGTGTGTGTGTCAGTTTGGTGTGTGTGTGTGTGATACATTACGTGGGGGGTCGTCTCAGACTGTCATGTAATTCACAGCGGAAGTCAGACTCTGTCAATCACACCTCTGTCTGCTGTGGATATGACACACAACAAGACTTCAATATAACCAGAGCTGAGTGACATTTTGCACAAGTGTGCGTGTGTGTGTGTGTGTGTGTGTGTGTGTGTGAGTGTCCTTTGTGTGTGTATGCGTATATTCACGAAGTTGTGTGTGAGTATTATTTTATGTTATCATCTTTTCATTTCCGCCTCTTGCCTACTTTGAAAGTCATAGCAATGCCAGGCCATGGCCCTAAATCACCATCGGTGCCTTTGTATGTGTATGTGTGTGTATGTGTGTGTGTGTGTGCGCCTACTGTAATTCTCTCAGTCTAAACCTGTCTTATCTCTTCCGCCCATCACTCTCATCTCTCTTTCCTGTTTTCACCATATATCAGCTATTTAGAGCGTCGAGAAGCGAGAGCTGCTGATATGGACTGAATCTTATTATTCTCCCCAGATTCTAGCTGTTTCGCTTCTTCCTGCGTCCTCACTCCGTCATGTCTTCCACTTACTGTCATTTTCGTTTGCTTCAGTGCATGCCGTGTTTAAAGTAGAATAACCTCAATGAAATATCAGATAACAATATAAACTCACATTTCATCTGCATTGCTGTTATTACACCCTGATTATAGCTATAATTATTAAACTCTGGCTGCATGAAAGTTCACAAACTCAAAGGGTAAATTGAACTGACAACTCGTGTTTGCTGAATCATACTCTAACTAAATTAGCCGAATGCTGCCCGCCTTCTATTCCACCAAGACTTATTCCCACAGCCCGGTCTCCCCAAGTGGGTGCATCTGGAGCAGCTTTGGTGCAAAGACAGGAGTGATGAATTATATATTGATACATCTCTTCAGTGTGTGTAGGTGGAAAGAAAGGGCTGTACGGGATCTGTGGTGGAAACCAGGAAGATTCGATAAAAAAGGGTTCAAACATAAAACACTCCAGGGTTCCTTGTTAGAAGACCTGACCCTTGGAGGGCAAGTTGAGTCAGGGCAGACAGGGGAAGAGGAATGGAGGAGGATGTGGTGTTAACAGGGATTTCAGAAGAGATTTGATGATTAAGACTGGGGATGCCTGGACCAATGAGATGAAAGTGTTTGAGCGGTGGAAGATGACAGAGGGTGGATCTGTATGAGGAAAGAGGGAGAAAGAGCTTTATTAAGCAAATCCTTTTAGATGCATTCTTCACATGTTGAGGTCACAGCGGGATGGATTATTTGTGATCCATCAAGGGGCCTCAACGGCTTGGGCTCAGAGGGTAGAGTTGGTCGTCTCACAATCAGAAGGTCAGGGTTGAATCCCAGATCCAGCAGTCACATGCTGAAGTGTCCTTTTGCAAGGCACTGAATCCCATTTCACTCCAGCTGTTGGCAAGTGTTGCGTGAATGTGTATGAATAAGGGCGTGGATCACACTGGTTGTCTGGACCATGCCGTACTCAAGCACGATACATCATCATGAAGCATCTGTTAACAAGAAGCACGGTCTCATCAGAGTCAGCACATTGGAGAACACGGAGAACATGGCTACGACTTAAGTGAGTTTTGGCTTATGTGAAGTCATTTTGGTCCGACATAGCCCTCTAATGTTGCTGTTATTGTTTAAAATGATTGTCGAGGGGCGCAGATGGTCTAGTGGTCTAGGCCTGTGGCCTGTCCAACCTTGCCTAAGCATGGTACGCTTGCCGTCACACTGGCCAAACGAAGTGGACTTTAGGGTTGAAGTGTGCTTGGGATGGCCAGTGGTACCACGCCCTAAATTGTCTGATACTCATGGTCCCTTACTGTAGCAGCCTCTGCTATCAGTGTGTGAATGATGTGTGTGAATGTGACTAAAGTACAAGTCCATTTACTATTCAGATTTAATCTAATTTCTCACTTGGGCCCAGATGCCACAGTGTTAGATTTATCTTCTTTGTCCCCATTGGCATCAGCCCTTGAGTTGTTCTTGAGTTTTATTTCTATGTATTTAAAACTACCCGAGGCCTCATTCAGAAGCTCACAAAATACTTACTATAGATTTACTGTGCGTGAAATGCTGATGAATTCATCTTCTGAAGCGTTCTAGCCTCTTTCTCACATGTGCTACTATCACAGAAATATTGACTTTGAGGCCCGAGAATCCCTCTCCGCTGACTGTGCTGAAAGATAAAGAAGAGATGACTGTGAAATAGTAAATCATCACCTGCATGGTGTGGAATAAGATGTGAATATTGAAACTTTAGGGAATAGGAAACGTCTCACTGAGCACAAAGCAGTGGTTACAGCAATGGAAGGTAAACCTTTGGGGATTTCCAGTGCATGAATTAGTAATAGCTTGGATTTAAGATTGTACACTGTTGTTATGTTCCCTCTCACTGTTCTTCTTCCACATTTCCAGTAAAGAATCAATCCTTGTGCTTTTTTCAAAGTCCAGATCTGTTCTCAGCCTCTTGCACTTGTTCCATTGTTGAGAAACCTTTATATGGGGTTTGTTAGCCTTTAATCCACCACACCAGCTTGCTGTGATCATCAGGGGCTCTCTCCTCTGGCAAAGCGCTCTCTTTGTGTCCCTGCGTCTGTAATTCTGGATCTCACAGGTCTCTGGAGGTCGTCACTCGCCAACATAGTCAGAAGAGAAGAGAGAGTGGGAGAAACTAAATCCATGAGACCCTTTTGGGATTATCATGAGGTCATACACAAGGCAATAAGCTCCTCAGGCCTTAAGGTACATCCAAAGACACATCCACAATGGTCTCATCACGTTTGATCTCGATCTAATGCTGATGTTTTAATCAGACTAATCCAGGTCATTCGAACCCACACGTTAATTACATGTTGTACTTCATCAGCTAGTTAAACTCTCTTTGACGTCATGCTCATGGTAGCCAGAGGACCATGTGCTGTTTTGCAGAGGGACTTGACAGCTCTTTTGTATGAATCACCTAAATTAGGTTTTTAATTCTAATGTGGATTGTTTAATGCATGAGGAACTCAACCTTAAGGGGATCAGACCTTGGATTGTAGTAGCACATTACAGCTTCACTTGAAACGGACTTGTAGAGCAAACGGCAGAAGCAGAAATGAAACCAAATGTACAGTATCTTTCCATGTGAGTAATACTTATAAAAGTAAATAACACTGAAAGACATGTTACAGCATTATCCTTCAAAAGCAGTTTCTGATGTGTTGCTTCACGAGTTAACTCACATGGACTTTGCTCTGTTTCATTCCAGCATGTTACAGAACCCTCAGGATTAGATACTCAGGGCGTTTAATTGCCAGAACAACACCACATTATTTTACACAAAGCAGATCAAGAGGGACAGGGAGTCTTGCACTGGAACAACATTTGAACTTTCAAAATGAAATATACAATGTCAAGACCGGATCGTATTTCACTTTACTACACTAAAAAAAATGGCATAATGACTGCACCAGGTTTGAAGTCAACAGGTTTGAGGTTTCAAAGTCCAACATGAATTAGGAGAGGCTCATCTTTGGAAGTGGAAGCATGGATCTCCTCAGTCTCAAAAATGCAATTGTCTTGCAATCCTGCTCGATGCTGAAACTGAGCATGTAGCCAGTGTGAGCTGGCTGTTACCTCTTACGACAGATTGGTGCTAGTGTTATTTCCAGGGTAGTGCCTGGGTTAGCACTGGTTCTTCGTGTTTCCACCAACAAAGCTCTAGCTCCAGGTGCTAAAAACTGGTGCTTAGCTAGTACCAACTCCTTGTTGAGCCAGAGGTGGAAAACAGAGCAAGCTGTCCGTTATTTTGTTGGAATTTCTCATTCCAAACTTCAAGATTTGATGTTAATGGTTTATTGGAACACTTATCTCTCAACCAAACCAGTTCTTAGGAAGAACGTGATTAGAACCAACTAAGCGCTGGCACTAGAATTGAATGAGCACTGGTTCTTTGGATGGAAAAGGGCTAAGGCCGCGGTCAAACTGGCCATCGAAACCGTGCCGTACTCAAGCACGATTGCCCCGCACAGTGCCGTTCCTCCTCTGGCCAGTACAGCCCGCAGTTACACGATTCCATTATGAACCAGACTTTAGGCACAAGCATGGCCCGCCTATGTCATTGTGAAGCATCTGCTTGCAAGGAGCGCCATCTCATCAGAAGTAGCACAAGAGACAGAGAAAATGACTCCGACTTTAGTAACTTTTTTGGCTTCTGTTAAGTTGTTTTTGTCTGACACAGCCTGAGAGGAACAATCATGGCAATCATTTCCGAGTGCTCATGCATGACGTTTAACGCGCCGAAGCACACCTCTCCGAAGCGTACAAAGTAGTGAACTGTGCCTGAGCACGGTATACTTGCGGTCACACTGTCCAAACAAACTGGACTTTAGGGTTGAAGTGCGCTTGAGCACGGCACGATTGGCCATTGTGACCGCAACCTAAGAAGCCACAACAGGACAGACACAAATCTGGTAGCAGTTGGACGTCAGGCTTTCTGAAATACTTTTATGAAAACTGGGTGCACTGAGTCTCAGTTCTCCCTGTAATTCAGTCTCTTTCATTCATTTGTTCTGTTGATTTGAGGCACCTCAAATGGCTCAGCATCAAAGAGCTGTTCACCTACTTCTCAGTGAAGGCAGCCCACTCGTGACAGCAGGAAGAATGTCAAACATACAGTGTGAGTAGGCCTGCTTTGATGGATAGACAGACTGACAGACAGATGTAAAACTTGAGTGCTCTTAGATTTTTTTTTGCTTTGAACAAAAGTCGAATGCCAAATTGTCTCTGTTACGCACACACACATAGGTGCACACACACACTTTTCCATTTCCTGTGTTCTTTCTAACACACAGATGACAGAAAGCTATACAGCAAGATAGCGGAGTGTGATGAGAGACAGATAGAGTAGTAGATGAGGGGAGGGAGGAATGAATAATGGAAGAGGAGCGCAGCGTTCCTGCTGAATGATTACAGCTTGTGGTTTGCTCGCATGGGGTTTTCTTATTCCTCCTTATCACCGCCCCTCTCATCATCTGTCCCACCATCCAGCTGTACATCCATTCTTACAGCCAATCATGTACAGTAATAGCGTGACTGCTGGGCTTTACAATGCACTGCCCTTCCTTTTGTGCTGCGCGCTCTTCTTTCAATGCCTGTAAAACGAGAAAATGAGTACGTTTTATTTTTTATAAATGTGACGTTTGTCCTGTTTTCTCTCAGAGGGGGTTATGTTCCAGTCTTTTCCAGCCGGCGCAATTACCTCCGGAAAACTTTACTCTGTTTTCATGCTGGTTTTTATGCTCAGCAGAGCAGCTCATACAGCAGTTGTAACTCCATGTTGAAAATATAGCACGGCCACGAGGTGAGGTGCACTGATCATGTCTTTAAACCATTTCAACCTACGCTTCAGCACAAATATAGATCTTCTGAAGTATGTGTGCGACTTCATGTAGCTTATCCTCAATATAGGTGCAAAATGTTTTTTGACTTTCCCATACCCATACATCCAAAAAAGCCTTTTTTCATTGCACTTTTACGTGCCTACGTGAATAAGATAAGCAATCCTAATAGATATCAATTTTTAAGTCACATTATTTTGTCATAAACTTGAATCAATGCAATTGTTTTATAATCAAAAGACACCTAAGAAGTAATCAGCAACCTTGCTGGTGGATGAGTTATCACCATGTGGATAAAAAACAGTGGGCCAAGAAGCTGAGTATCAGGTTATTCCGCAGAGCATTCAGAGACATAATATGATTCAGTTTATTGTACCATAAGGCAGTGATCCAAGGTGAACACAATTCTGTGGTCTTTTGAGAAGAGAGTCCTTGATCGATAAGTGTGCGGTGCTTTTTGTGGTTAATTTTTACGCGAAGGGCCAGTGTTAAGAGAGCAATGTCAGGGACATGATAAGTTTTTGATAACGTCAGTTTTGTGTCTTGCTGAAACAGCAGTAGCCAATCTTCACACCAAATTGCACCCTCAAGGGTTACACAGAAAGTAAAAGGAAAAAAAAAAGATACACTTGAGCAGAGAGGAAAAGAAAGTGAGAAAGAAGGCTGCTAATACACAATGGTGAAGGAGTATTAAATAAGATGTCTTGATACAAGTTTGGTTTTAAAAGCAGTCACTTGCAACAAGGTTATGTTGTTCAGAAATACATTAAAGTGCAGTGAGAAGAATCACCCTTTTATTTCTATTAGCCTTCACTTTTTCTGATTCCAGATCGTTGACTTACAGAAATCTGTTTCACTCATTTCCCACCAATGGAGGGCTGTTTGAAGTAGGAAACTTTACTCTTTTACTCTGTTTTTATTAGCATCTGAATTGCCGTTGCAAATAATACAAGTGATTTATCAAATGTCCTGTTAGTATCCTGGATCATCTTTCAATGTCTCATCTTTGTATTCTGTTTCTGTTTAGTTATTTTGTCCTTCCTCTCTCAGTTTGTTGGGTCCTTTATATAAATATTTATATATTTATAAACTGAGCGTGTTCTCCAAAGTGACCCAATGATTAATCCATGATGGATAGATAGATAGATAGATAGATAGATAGATAGATAGATAGATAGATAGATAGATAGATAGATAGATAGATAGATAGATAGATAGATAGATAGATAGATAGATAGATAGATATGATACAGTTTGTGTTGTTTCTCACTTTTTGCATTCTTTAAATGCAAACTTATATCTTTCTGCACTTTTTCAGCTCTTCTTCATTACTTCTGACCTTTTCCTTCTCTTTCCATGGACGAGGAAAACTGTAAGCACTTTTTTTTTATTTGCAAAAACAGACATAATGTGAATAGAAAAGTGAACTCTTATCTAAATCGTGTCACTGACTCGTCTGACACATGCATACACACTCTCTGGTATAGAAACTCAAATGATACACTAAGAAGTTCAGCATAGTACTTGTTCAAACTGTGGAACGTGTGGAGCCTCTGCCTCTAAACCAACCACAAGTCTAAAACCCTCAGGGTGTCCGCTTGACATGCAAACTAATATCCGAATCTCAGAAGCTATGTTAAATCAAGTGATATCAACTTCAGTTGACCTTAAAGTAAAGAATTTTGTATCACACACACACACACACACACACACACACACACACACACATATATATATATATTTATATATGCTGCAGTTTCCTGGCATTGGTACATTTTGAGTTTTGTGAATACATTGTTTCATTATAAATAAATGACTTCATAACAAAATATGTCTGTTATGTGATTATTGTTTATGATATAGACTATAATGGTACAGCATAAGTACTAAGCCCTGCAAATTATCTCTTAGTTGATTTCTATATTTGATCAAACAGTGTGAGGATAAACACAGAAACTGCGCCCAGCAAGACCCAACGTTGTAAAATTAAATTTTCCTAAAAACTTACTAAAACGTAAATTCTTTGAAAACCCTTGAACTTCTCGACAGAGGGTCCCTAAAACAACATCTGAGAGGTGAAAAAATGTGTTCTTTTTTCCTTTTTTCTTTCTTTTTCTTAAAATGTAGAATCAAAGAATGTGTCACCCCAGGCCCATATGCACACCCAGTAGGGTGTCACCATGAGGGCCCTAGGTGTGTCCTCTGTGTTTTCTCAAAACTTGATTTTCAGATTAAATTTCGGGGAAAAAAAGAGTTTCCCACAGCAAAATTTCAGGAAAAAATTAGGCCCTTTTTTTTCCTTTTTTTACCTTTTTCCAGTTAGGAAAAAATTCTAAAAGATGTACCCTGAGAGCTTAATCAGCCAGTTTTTCACAGTCGTACATGTGGCTAACGCTACGACCAAAAGGGCCATTCCCTGACAGCATGCTATGAAATATTATCACTTAAAGTAAAATACTAGAGTTCTTGCTCTCAAAAATACTTCAGTATCCAAAGTACCGTATTGACCCAAATGTAGGACGACCCCGATTATAATACAACCTCACTTTTTCCACATTATTTTCAAAAACAAACAAACAAAAAAAAAAAACGTGTCTTATTTTCGGGTCAATACAGTAATTTTTTTTTTAAAAAAGTGAAAAAACATAAACAAAATAAATAAATAAATAAATAAAAACAAGTAACAAAAAGTATGGTCAATTTAGTTAAAAAAAATCTTCATCTAAATTTAAACAAAGACTTTTAACCTCCAAATGCTTACTCAAGTCTAAAAGTGTTTTTTTTTCTTCTTTTTTTTTCTCTTTTTTTTTTGGATGAAGTTAACAGCACAAACATCTAAAATGTTACAAATCATTCTTCATTTAAAAAAACACCCAAACATTAGCTCTAGATAAAGTCTTGTTCAGGTGGAGATTCATCATCCCTCTCTACTGCAGCCATCATTACCAACAGGTCTTTTGCAATAAAGTCTTAAACTCGATTCACAAATTCACCACCTGAAGTGCACACCCTGCAGGAGGTTCTTATCAGACAAAATAGTCCTGCAAATTGCTTAATTAGTTTCTCCAGGCTAAACCTGCTGCTCTAATTCCTCCAATGAATAGAAGGCTCAAAATTAATGCACAGCATGATAGATATTTAGGTCATGTCCACCTTCACTTAAATCCATTTGTAAGCTATTTTTTGTGCCTGGAGTATAGAAAAATGTTGAGCTGTCCAACACTAAAGCAGAAATAAAGCTAGCTTGCTTTCTACAGTCTCAGTGCCCAGAACATTTTGTCAGTGCACACACATGCAGGCACATTCACACACAATCAAGTTGCTGTCATTAGTATTCAACCCACATAAATTGCAGTCTGTATTTAACCAGAACACCTTTCATCACCGTATGGTTACACTGTGCAGAGTGTGGATGAAACTGTCGTCTTACTCCACAATGCCCCCAACAGGTGAGAAGATCACCTGTAAACTGGTAAAAAAGAAAATTCAAACTGATAAACCTTACTGTTTTTTGTGTTTGTTTGTTTTCTTTTTAAATACTTACTCATTTTGCATTTGATGCCTGCAACATGTACCAGAAAAAAGCTAGGGCGGGGCAACAAAAAACTGGGAAAGTTGAGGAATGCTCAAAAAACACATATTTGGAACATTCCACAGGTGAACAGGTTCATTGGAAACAGGTGAGTGTCATTATTGGATGAGCGAGGTTCACCACTTTGTGAACAACTGCGTGAGCAAATAGTCCAACATGCAATGCCAAAGATATATCAACAACCAGAAACGCTGCTGGCAGTTTATCAGTTTGAACAATAAATATCTTGTCTTTGTAGTGTATTTAATTGAATATAGTTTAAACAGGATTTACAAATTATTGTATTGTTTTCTTTCCTTTTTTTAAGTTTTTTATTTTTATTTTTACATGACATCCCAACTTCATTGGAATTTGGTATGTATTCAAACTTTTGTCTGAAATAATATAATCTGCTAAAATCAGTGGTGGCAAAAGGACATCATTAGGGATGTACTGTAGCTATGTGATGAACTCAAATGAAAATTAACACCTTTTAATGAAGTCCTGTCTCACACATCCATGATTAGCACCTCTCCACCTCCCTGTATCTCACCACTTTTTTATACGTTTTAAATGCTTAAACCTGGAACAAATTCAAACTGTAAATGCTGAAGCCATAAATGTCTTTAAAAGTTGGTGTGGATCTTTATATCTTTTAACCCTGTGACATTCAGAAACAAACATTACAAAAACACCCCACTCCAAGAGAGTCTAACATCAGCCGGATCTCACCACTTTTATGTTTTCGCCTGCTGAAGCTTTTATCTTTTTAGCCTTTGGACCAATGTTTTTATCTGTCTTGTTAACACAACAGATAGGTGATAACATTTAGAAATGCATTAGACTCCTGCCTGAAGGCTTTTGGCACATTTGACCTAACTAAGTGTTTTCATCACAGACAGAGATAGGATATGAAAACTGAATAAGACAGAATGCTATCATGGTAATGTGGGGATATGAAAATGTGTGGCAGTTCCCCTCTGAGTAGGCCATAAGAGCTTAGCACAAAACCACTTTAAGCTGTTGGCTTGCATTTTGTGTTTGTTTTCACCTCAAAGGGAGGGTGAAGGCTCAGAAACATAAAGAGCATTTTGTTCAGAGAGCACAAAATGGTCTTACGGTGGCCATAAACCAGTGGGGTAGGGTGGGTTGGGTGTTGGGGGTCAGAAATCACTGATAAGATGGTAGCAAGAGGCCTTCCAAAATCTAAAACTTCTGCATGTAGAACATGTTTGATCTGTTTACCACATTCATTTATTGCCACAAGAGCCCCAAGGTGACTAAGCGAGGATATTGATGTATCAGTGGCTCTTTGGATTGGACCTTTATGTTTTTTCAAGGCAACTGGAATTCCAGGGGTCATAGACTGAAACCTTTGCATCAACATAACTTCAAATATCGACAGTGTTAGGCCATGTCTGCCGACTATGTAAACAGGCAATGGTGTCCTAAACAAGACATGATAACAAAAAACAAAAGACCGACCAACATGCACCCCACAGAGACAACATTGCTTAGAGTGTCTAACAACATCATGATGGACTCCGACACTGTCAAATTTACTACTGTAGTTCTGCTCGACCTTAGCACAGCTTTCGATACAGATGACCATCAGAGCTTGCTGGATAGGCTCCGTGACCACGTAGGTATTTCCGGCAGCACTCTTGACTAGTTTGGCTCCCATCTCAATGGTAGAAATTTCTCTGCTGCTTCTGGCCACTATACCTCTGAGTCAGTCCCTTTACCATGTGGTGTGCATCAGGGATCAGTATTAGGTCCAGTTCTGTTTTCCTTGTATATGCTACCTCTCTGCAACATTATCAGTGGATTTAATGGCATCTCTTATCATGACTTTCAGTTGTACTATTCTATTGATCCTGACATTGTTGAAAATCTGTACATTCTCTATGACTGTCTGTTTGCAATCAATGATTGGTTGAGTTATAACTTCCTTCAGATTAACGCTGCTAAGACTGAAGTCTTGAGTGTCGCCCCCAAAGGCACTGTCCATAGTGTTGCTAGCTGTATTGGGTCATTGAATTCAAATGGTTTCTCCAGCCAAAGACATCTTGGAGCTATTTTTTGCCAGGCCATGCACTTTGATAAACACATCCTTCATTCCCACCCAGAAAGCCACAGGGTGCAGTTTCAAGTGCTTGTTTTAACTTTCCAAGCGCTATAGGGTCAGGCACCTGAGTATACATCTGAGCTGCTTCGGGAGTATACTCCTGGCAGGACACTCAGGTCTGCTGGTCACAACCTGTTAACAGATTCCTTCCTTACTTGTTTAGGCAGGCGTTCCCTTAACTTTTTACTTGTTTGCATGCCATAATGTCCGCTGACAATCCTGTAAAGCACTTTGTGAGCGTTCTCTGTGAAAGGTACTATACAAATAAATGTTACTTACTTACTTACAACAACTGCACTTTGCACTGGATTCAATCAGTCTATGGTATCAAAGTAGGTACTTTTCGTTGTATATAATAAAATATTCTTAGTGAGTTCCGCCTGGATGCCTCTCCCCCACATCACTGATTCTCATTTTCTCTCCTCCCACCACTGACCATGTGAAGGACGCCATAGCATAGAGAAACCACAGATGTTTGACCTCTTGCTTTCTCTCTGGCTTTCATCTCCCTGTGTTCATTTCTATCTTCCTCTCGGCTCCTTCTCTCCCTGGTGGGCCTACCAAGCTGTCACATAGTACTGGAGCGTATCCTTAACTCTGTTTTGTCATCCTGTCATCCTGTCTTCTCTCCTGCTACCCATCCATCCATCCATCCATCCAACCAACCATCCATTCCCAAGTCTCTCTGTCCCCTGTGGGATTTCTAGATGGCCCAAGCACAGACCCATATCTCTCTTCATATGTGTTTGTAAGTGTGTGTTTGTGTGTACTTGTTCTGAGACAACAACAAATGCCAGTTTGGGATTTACAGGTGAGCAGTCATGGAGCAGTTGCAGATGTTGTCAGGGCAGTGCAGCTCCACTGTCTGTCTCTCTTCTCCTTCTCTGTTCCTGCTACCTAGATCGCTGTGTACTTTGTGTAACTCTCAAAGATGCTAACATGAATGGTCAGGGATGATCCTCAGCTCAAACACTCGACCAGCCTTCTCAGAGTCCTTGTGTACACTCTATGCATGTAAGTGTGTGTGTGGTGTGTGATGAATGGGCCAGTGCCAGGCGGCGTTCCCTCGGTGGCCTTGGATCAATCTGCTTATCTGTTAGCTGCCAGCACTGCCAGTGATTAACGACCAGCTCCACACACAGCACATCCTTATTCATTACCACACACGTCACACACATGCGAGTGCCCGCGGTGTCAAACAAACACAACATGTGCCCGCACGTACACACACGCGCACGCACACACACACACACACGAGACATCCTTTTTCATTATGGAAGGTGCGCACATTGGGGACAGTCTGAAGTTGGAAGGCAGGAAGGTGAGAGGGAGACGGGCAGGAGGAAGAGATGGATGGATGGATGCTGCAGTAACACTAAGCCAAACAAGAAACTCCAAATGCACTTTTCATACAGCAATATCTTCCATACTTAAATCCACACCACGTCTTTCCATACCACTCCCTTCTGTTCCTTTTGGTACTTCTCATTTTTAACCTCCTTGATGATCCTTTGGGCAACAGACTCTCCCCAGCACTTGACCTCCTCTGCGTCTTCCTCCCTCCAGGCCAGTGTCTGTGTCTTGTTGTTCTGGGTACCTGAAATACTGATCCAGTCTCTCATCTGGACAATTGGAACAGACAAGTGTGCCCTAAAGGCGCAGCATAGAGAGAGACCGGGTTTTATTGCTGGCGGCAACAGAGGTGGTGTGGTAACTCAACAAGACAGATGTGTCTTCTTAAAAATGCTTCACAAGACACAAACTGTCCCAGAGGTATGGGCTGTTGAAATGTTATTTAAAAAAGCAGCTTCATCTTAGATCTAGGAAATCATTTTAACTTAATGCATGAATAAGAGGATGTGTTGGTTGAAGTTTGTAAACACAGCAATAAGTCATTTCACCTCCCTCAAAGCGGCGCCTAGTGTCTGAGTTGTTCAAGGGTTCTGCTATAGCATCCTGAGCATATTTGTTGACTGTAGAACAGGGGTCCCTAAACTTTTTCCTGTGAGGGCCACATAACTTTTCCCTTGTCTGATGGGGGGCTGGGGTCAGTTTGTAACAGAAAAAGTGTGACGATCGCAGGAGTGCCTAAACAAACATTTAGTGTTTTCCAGAAAGCCACATATAACCAAATATTAATAACCCTTTCTGGGATCTTGACAGAAAGAAAGTCAGGAAATAAATAATAACACTATTTCTGAAATAAAATTACACAGATAGGGGCACAGACAGCAGAATAGAATGTCATGTTCTGTGTAGGGCTGGGTATCAATCAAAAATTATCGATTCCTGTGGCGATACCGATACCTTAACTTCTATACCAGTTCCTGGATGATTACACCAATTTTATATCAGTTCTAACAAAAAGAAACTTTCAATACATGTTATGGTACAAATCTTGAGTTTTATTTTTCATCTACATCTATTTTTTTTTACTCTTAGCAGTTTGCTTACATATATATATATATATATATATATATATATATATATATATATATATATATATATATATATATATATATATATATATATATTTGCCAGTGCAAAATAACAGGTGCAAACAAGTGACAGGTCAGTTTATACTGAGTATACTGTAAATATGTTTATAACTATAAATGAACTTCTTTCTGCCAATTCTTGTTTTTTTATGATAAAATAAAACCCTCCTCCTTTATTCAGGCTTTCAACCCGCAAAAGTGACCTAAAAGAAACAAACATTAGCGCAATTTATTTGCACGCAGTTGTCTGCTCTGGCTGCAGCTTGGAGGGTCTGCTGTGAGCGGGGGAGTCTGTGTTTTGGAGAGGGGAGGGGCTCAGTGCCAGCTGCTCATTGAGAAGCAGCAGCTGAAGATCAATACATGCGGGTGAAGATCAAAACATGCTTTCATTCTGTCCCCAAACTACAGAAAATCGCTGGATTTGTCGCTTTTTAGAAAAAAAAAGTCACTAGAGAGGTCTAAAAGTCACTAAATATAGCAACAGAGACACTAATTTAGCAACACCGTCCTGCTTACCACAACCACATGTAACGTTACAGCGATCACCGGCTGCATTATCAGATCATGATCACATGATTAACCCTTTGGGTACCAAAACTTGGCACCAAAAAAAATCATGATGCATCTCTGGTATTGTTCAGGAGGTGGGCCGTATCCGGCCCACGGGCCGTAGTTTGTGGACCATTGCTGTAGAGTAACACACTCACTGACCAAGTAAGTGTCAGTTTGTACCGTACTACACATGTAGTTTAGTAGCTGGCTATATTTAGGGCTCCTTACAGCCCGCTGGTCTGAGACGTGTCCTTAGACTAATGTGTAACGTTAGCGAATCCTTATGTCCTGCTCATCTACCAAGCAGAGCTAACGTAACCTCGTTCTTCATTTTATTGATAGACTCTCAAGTTTCATTAAATCACTGCAGTATAACATTCTCATAGTATGATGATCGAGGACGTACTTGGTTTTGTTCCAAATAAAGTTATTCCTAGAAAGCTTTTTTTTTAACATATGATACATGTTTCCAACTCCTTTTTGTATCCATTATATCTAAACTCAGATACTTGTTCAATGTTAACTACATTGAGATTATGACACTCCATGTAACATTTGTATGCAGAGTAAACCCTGGCTCACAATTTTATTTATTTTATTTAACCTTTATTTAACCAGGAAGATCCCATTGAGATTACGAACCTCTTTTTCAGCAAATACAACACATAGTTGCAAATGACAAAGATAAAACCCCAACAGATAAAATACAATTAAAATAAATTAAGAAAGTAAGCTAGCAAATCACAGAAAAGAAGTACATGTAATGGAGTCGGCCTCAAGTATTTTCAATTTAGATTTAAACAGGATTACACGGTTTTAAAAATCTTAAGATTCTGAAATCACACACAAAAAGGATAATCTTCACAGATGATCTTCTCTTAAATCTTAAACAAGCACACATTACAAGATTTGAAAATGTCCAGCACACACTACCGGCTTTCATCAAGATTACTGGACCAGAGAGAGTGACGCACCACATGATCTATGCCGTCTCACAAGTAAGTAAATGTAAACAAAAGCACAAAAAATGGAGAATAGTTGCGGTTCTGATGGCTGTAGCCATTATTTGTAGTGAGAAAAGGTATAAGACGACTAAATGTATCTGGATGAAGAGGTGGTAGGGGAGATGCGGACAACATTTCTCCTCTGATAACTTCCAATCATTTCCAGTCCCTGCCAAATCAGGGTCAAGTTGGCCTGAAAATCCTGTAGTGTGAGCCAGACTTCAGACATTAACACTTGTTTGATTTTAGTTTTTGCTTTCTTTTGGTGGTGGACTCTTTCAGCACCTTGTTGTTACTATGTGAAGGAATAAAAATAACAGCACAGTGGCAGGCTGTAAAACAGACGGGGCTTCTTTCACATGGGTCATGAACTTTCTGGTAACAAAGACAGAAATAAAAATATTGATTAGGGCAGCCAGACAAGTCAAGCTTGTTTTGAAATGTCTTGAAATGGGATAAAAAGACGGAGAACCCAAACTCGCCCTCGTGCAACTTAGGTTCTGAACATGTCACCGCAGCCTGCACCCACAGAAGAGGTGTGTTAAGGTGCACATGCTCACACAGAAATAAGGGTTGGGTTAGGGTTAGGGTGTCAAAAGTGATGAAATGTGATTCTTGATAAAGTGATGATGTGTATGCAGCTGCTCCTGATATTCCAATAGCCTGAAATGGATCCGTTTTTACAGAGGCAGATATTGATTAGACAAAGTATCCTAAGTTCATGGTGCCTACATGGTGTCTGAATACTAATTTGACTTGAATAACTTTTTGAATTGATTTTTTTTTTTTTTTATCTCCGTTTGAAAATTGGGTATATCTCTGCAACCAAAGATTCTATTTATATAAGTTTGGTGTCATAGTAAAGGGAAGAATATATAGATACTGGTAAAGAATAAATGAAGATGGCAACTAACAAATTTTTTTTAAAAAAATGTAGGTTCGCCTAAAATAAAAAGACATTATGAACATTATCTCTGCAAAGGTTGACTCTGATAAAGTCAAGGAAGCTGTGCCATTTGACTATTACTAATCACCATTACCATCCAAATACAACAGGGTTTGGCAATTGGAAAATCATATATATATATATATATATATATATATATATATATATATATATATATATATATATATATATATATATATATATATTCTTCTGTTTAATTTGTTTGTGGCATGTAAAAAAAGGTTTATACAAGGTGTAGCCTGGGTTCTGCTGTTTAATTTGATGTGCCACATCACTATAGTCTTTCATGATTAATGCATTATTTCACGCTGTGTTTGCAGAGTGACGTCTTCAAAGGGTTCATCTTCACATGACTATGATAAACACATTAACAAATCTTTGGACCATATTTCTAAAGTCCTCCATGAGAGAATACCTGGTAAGAAAAAGGAAGTTTGTGTGGGTGGAAAGTGGAGAGGCTGAGAAATGAAAATGAAATGGGTGGGCTCATGCACAAAAGACTACTATTATAAAAAGTTATGAGCAAGCTGGTGAAAGACAAAGACAATACAAAAAAGTTGATTAGAGAAAAGATGAAAGACAGTTTCAATCATATACGTCCTTCAGATTTTACACCAGGCTTCAGAAAATGTTTTCTGAGGTCAGACTGAATAAATATGTAAGCAGCAAGGCAGATGAAGAAACAATGTCAACAGAATTACTTGAGGCATCCACTTCTTTCATTTTATTGCTACGTCTCTTTGACACACTTCACATTTTTAAGCTGTTTTTTTTCAGTAGATGTTCATGCAGCTGTAGTCTCTATGTGTGTGTGTGAGAGAGAGAGAGACGGAAAGAGAGGGAGCAAGAAAGAGAGACAGACAGAGGGATAGAGCCATCCTGGCAGCTTGCCTTTGATCTGATCTTTGGCAATAAAGCTCCGACTTCAAATGGCCTCAGCAGTGGCAGGTAGATGTCTCTGGCAGTGATACCGAGTGTCTATTTGCATCCGAGACTGACAGTCACGGTGCATGTCTCCGTATCTTTTTAGAACTTAAGTCTCGTCTCACCGCGACTCTGGCAAAAGCCTTATAAAGCAGAGAGAGATGGGGAGAGAGAGAGAGGTTGGGTGTGTGTGTGTGTGTGTGTGTGTGTGTGTGTGTTCACTGTATGGGGCCTTATGTCTGTTTCTGCAGCAGCATTAATGTGTGTTGATAGAAATGTTTTGTGAGTTCATGTCATGTTTGTTTCTCGCACCTTTACGCTTGGTTAACTTGCAGACCGGTGCTACAGAGACATCCTGAGGCGTTGTAACACAGTGACTGTTAATTAAATGAAATTCACTTGGTGATAATGTTTGTGTTAACAGGCTTCAACCACATCCAAGGTCTTGACTGATATCTGAATAATGCAGCCTCTTTCAACACCTTAGACACTTAAGATCACCCAGCAAAGACTTCCTTTGGTTGCTTGTCACTTGTATACGAACGTGTTCCAAGAATCAAACTGAAACTCTTAGTATGGCAGCGTGACACGGCTCATGTAGTTCATTTTAATTCAGTGGTATGAATGAATTTGCCTTGAACTGTTTTGTTTTTCATTGATTATGTTGTCAATTGAAAAGAAACTTAAGGATGCTTCCAATCTGTTGATAACTCAAAGACGTTCAGTGAAACTTTAATTTCATGTTAATTTGTTTGACCCAAGCAAAATAAGTGCTACATCTTGTCTCTGAGCTAGCTTTGTCCTGTGCTAATGAAGTACAAGTTTCTTACTTGGTTCTGAAAAATAAATAATAAAAAAAGGCTTTCTTCCTCGCTCCATCTTTTGATTAGTCGAAGCCCATTTTTAATGTTATTAATGCAGAATAAAATAAAAGATGCCAGAAAAAACTCAAACACTTTATCATGCCAGTGTCATGTTATCACCATAAGGCAAAACTGAGAGTATGATCAAGACAACTGAAGTGAATTTAAATATAACTTTCAGTTTGTTTGGAGAGCACAAAACTTTCAATTGGTGGTTGTCGCAAATTTGCAACATACATTATTTGCTACATCAAAAGTCAAAAAGTCAAAGTCAACTTTATTGTCAAATATGCTATACATGCTCGACACACAGCATAAATGAAATTTCAGTCCTCTCAGACCCACGGTGCTGCAGGGTAATAAAAAAAGTTACAATAACTAAGCTAAATAAGACTACCTTAAAAATAGAGACTACCTTAAATAAAGACTACCTTAAATACTACAATTAACAATATAAACAGTATAACAGAATAAACAGAATAAACAGACCTGAGGTAAGCAGTAGTGCAAAATTTTGGCTGGACAAAAAGAAATGAACAGACATGAGGTATTGCAAATAATGCAGATAATGCAGATAATGCAAATAGTGCAAATGGTGCAAATGAGCATGTGTGAAGTGTGCATAAAGTGAAGTGTGCATAAAGTGAGGTGTGCAGTCCTGAGAAGGGTGAGCATGGGCAGAGTCTGTGGCCCAGAGTCAATGGAGGGGGCCAGTGGGGGGGAGTGGAGGCAGAGCAGGGAGGGAATTGAGAGTCCTGACTGCCTGGTGGAAAAAACTGTCTTTGAGCCTGCTGGTTTTGGCCCGGAGACTCTGCAGTCTCCTTCCCGACGGCAGCAGGTTAAAGAGACTGTGGGATGGGTGGGTGGGGTCACCCGCAATTCTTGTGGCTTTGCGGGTGAGGCGGGTGTTGTAAATGTCCAGTAGGGAGGGAAGAGAGACACCAATGATCTTCTCAGCTGCCTTCACAGTGCGCTGCAGGGTCTTGCGGCAGGAGATGGTGCAGGCGCCGAACCACACGGTGATGCAGCTGGTCAGGATGCTCTCAATGGTGCCTCTGTAAAAAGAGAACATAATGGGGGACGGGGCTCTTGCTCTTCTCAGTTTCCGCAGGAAGTAGAGTCGCCGTTGAGCTTTCTTGGCCAGAGATGTGGTGTTGATGTTCCAGGACAGGTCTTCGGAGATGTGTACACCCAGGAACTTGGCGCTGCTCACCCGCTCTACTGCAGCGCCGTTGATGGTTAGTGGAGAATGCTGGGTGTGTTCTCTCCTGAAGTCCACTACAATCTCCTTCGTCTTCTCCACGTTTAGGAGGAGATTGTTGTCCTTACACCACTCGGCCAGGCGTCTCACCTCGCTCCTGTAGTTTGTCTCATCGTTATTGTTGATGAGACCCACCACAGTCGTGTCGTCTGCGAACTTGATGAAGAGGTTGGAGCTGGATGTGGGTTTGCAGTCGTGGGTTAGCAGAGTGAAGAGGAGGGGGCTGAGCACACATCCTTGGGGGGCCCCTGTGTTCAGCGTGATGGTGCTGGAGGTGTTGCTGCCGACCCGTACTGCCTGTGGTCTCCCCGTCAGAAAGTCCAACAGCCAGTTACACAGGGAGGTGTTGAGTCCCAGCTGGACGAGTTTGAGGATGAGCTGCTGAGGGATGATAGTGTTGAATGCTGAGCTGAAGTCGATGAACAGCATTCTGACGTGTGGGTCTTTGGTCTCCAGGTGGGTGAGGGCTGAGTGGAGGGCAGTGGAGATGGCATCGTCGGTCGAGCGGTTGGACCGATATGCAAACTGGTAGGGGTCCAGTGTCGGGGGGAGCGCAGATTTGATGTGGTGCATGACTAGCCGCTCAAAGCACTTCATGATGATGGGAGTGAGTGCGATCGGGCGGTAGTCGTTGTAGCAGGAGGGAGACGGCTTCTTCGGGACCGGGATGATGGCGGTGGTCTTGATCAGGTCTTGATGCGGCATAGATGACCTCTGTATCAAACTTATGCCTATTGATTCATATTCTACACATTCCAAGGATAATATCGAATGTATACACACACACACACACACACACACACACACACACACACATATATATATATATATATATATATATATATATATATATATATATATATATATATATATATATATATATATATATATATACACAAAGATAGATAGATAGATAGATAGATAGATAGATAGATAGATAGATAGATAGATAGATAGATAGATAGATAGATAGATAGATAGATAGATAGACCACACCTGGTGCCACTCCTGTCAGCTAAGGACAGGAAACTGAGGCTCCAACTCACACAGGCTCACCAAAATTAGACAATAGAAGACTGGAAAAACGTTGCCTGGTCTGATGAGTCTCGATTCCTGCTGCAACATTCGGATGGTAGGGTCAGAATTTGGTGTCAACAACATGAAAGCATGGAACCATCCTGCCTTGTATCAACGGTTCAGGCTGGTGGTGGTGGTGTAATGGCATGGGGGATATTTTCTTGGCACACTTTGGCCCCTTAGTACCAATTTAGCATCGTTTCAATGCCACAGCCTACCTGAGTATTGTTGCTGACCATGATGGCTACTTCCAGCAAAATATCCCGCCATGTCATAAAGCTCGAATAATCTCAGACTGGTTCCTTGGATATGACAATGAGTTCACTGTACTCAAATGGCCTCCACTGTCACCAGATTTCAATCCAATGGAGCACCTTTGGGATGTGGTGGAACGGGAGATTCACATCATGGATGTGCAGCCGACAAATCTGCAGCAACTGTGTGATGCTGTCATGTCAATATGGACCAAACTCTCTGAGGAATGTTTCCAGTACCTTGTTGAATCTATGCCATGAAGGATTAAGGCAGTTCTGAAGGCAAAAGGGGGTCCAACCCGGTACTAGCAAGGTGTACCTAATAAAGTGGCCGATGAGCATGTATGTATTTATTGTGTGACAATCATGTATATTGCATGCTACACAATCACAATGAAGTTTAAAAAATACACGTGAGCGATGGATGCATTTCTGAGTGTCTGTGAGGGAATCAACAATCATGTGCAGAGAGTCTTTGACCAGGAGGACAAAGTGATATGAGAGGCTCAACAATTAAGTGAGCCTTTCCTCTGAACTCTTGAGTAGGTATTGGTTTTCTATGCCTTATATGTAGCTTACTCAGCAAAGAAACATGCCAGCATGCTTTCACAAAGACAACCATCTCTTCTTCTAAAGTACATCTTTGGAGATTTACATTCTTCCATAAAATACAGCAGAAGTCACCTCAGTCTGTGTATATTTGGATCTGTGTTGCTTGTCTGGTCATCTTGATGAATAAACTCTTGCTGCTGACTTTAACTTTCTCCAGAGATTCTTTTAGTGGTTTTCTGACTCCAGGATTCAGAGTGTTTGTGCAACTCTTTTGAGAATGAGAAATCAACAACTACAGCTATGCCACTGGAGTGTTCAATCTGGCAAAGCGTTATTGCAATGGCTGCTCAGTACGAGTACATGGTGCAATTACAAATTCAAGAGTTAAAAGAAAGTGGTGCTGATAAAGAAGAGAACAAAACATTTCAAGGTTACACACACAGTCAAGAAGGCCACAGCTACTTTAGGGGAGGTATCTATTGATCTCAGACATAAAGTCAATTTCAAATTCTTAGTAGTACAACATTTAAAAAGATGCATCAATGGTTTTAATTGTCAGTGATCTCTTATAGATGGGAGGTCAGAGATCTGCAAAGAAGAGGTACAGCTGTACAGCAGAGACGATGAAAAGGTTCAGAAGACAGGGACAGGGAAAAGGTTGTCACAGGAGCAACAAATTGCTGCAAGCTTAACCTTCGGCTAATAACTTGTGTTGACATCTGACAAGCTGCCTTTAAAAAGCTTCTTCTCAACTATGGCACTGATCTGTGGATTCCGTTATTAGGCGCTTAAACTCATTTCTGGCATAAAATAATTTCATCTTTGTTACATACAGCAAGGTTAGATTCTTTGTGTTGCTGATATTCATCCTCGTTGCCATCATCATCTAAATCTATTTTTTTTGTCTTTTATTTCACTTGAAATAAGAATTTCACAGCAGTAGTCTTAATTTTCTAAAGTACAGTTGCACAAGAACCTGTCAATGTTAGTAGTTAAACCTGCAGGTTACCATTTTTAACTCAATCACTCGTGACAGTTTGAGTAAATGTTCTCTTTGGAAAATATTCCAAAGTCTTTTCCTCTGACGTCAGAAAGTCTGTGTGTTTTCACAGCTTTTCTCAGATATGTGTCATGGTTTGGTTTCTTGTACTTGTGTGATGATCTGGGTTTGTGTTTTCTTGGCATTCCCTGTCCTTAGTGTCTCCTGTGGATCCTGATGTTGTTTCCTTTGTGTGTTGTTGTCCTCTCGTTTCTTAAGTCGCTTTCACACCAACGTTGTTTGGTCCGGACTTTCTGATAGGTGTGAAACCTCCCCTGGACCTTGGTCTGAACCATACAGTCAGACCTTGGTCCGACCAAAAGCGGTGGTCTCGGTCCGGACCAAACGGGACCACCATCTGGTACATGCCCAGTGTGAAAGCATTATTTCAAAAGGTTCAGACCTTCATACTAATCACAGGATTACACACTTTCTCCGATGATGATAAAGTTGTCGTCTAATTACTGTATATACCTCATAAGATGACCTTGGATCAGCATTATGTACAATTTTTCAAGTTGTCGCTGTTGGTGGTATAAAAACATCAATAACATTATGGTGATATCCTTAATTGTTGATAACATTAAATTCCCGCTCAACATGTTGACATCAGACGCCCTCCAGCCAAATGACCAATCAATGTAAACTACGGAGACACGCAAAGTACTCAGTTGATGACTGTATCACGTAGGTTCGTCATGTAAGTTCGGTTGGTCCGTTTGCAGTAATGACAGTGTGAAACCATAACAGACCAAACCAAATGTATACAGTGTAACAAAAACACAGACTTTGGTCCGGACTAAGGTCCAGACTTTCAGGTGTAAAAACACCCATAGTTTCATCTTTAGTGTCCCCCTCTTTGATTTTGTAGTTTCTATTCATATTTCTTTCTTGTGGTTTTATTACATCCTTAGTTTTCCCTGTTTCTTGGTGTTTCTTGTCTTGGGGTTTTTCCTGACCTTGGCTTTTTTCCAAACCACCTACTACACTAGCAGTGCCTACTGATTTGGCTGAAGTTCAGTATGTAGTAGGCAGTAAGCCAAAACTTGCAACATCTGCAATATGCCAAAAACTCCCGGATGTCCTACTGATCCAGGAAAATTTCTCAGTATGCATTGGACCAGTCTTCTTGGCATACTGTTTCCCACAATGCACGGTGCTAATGCTGTTTTTCTATTGGGTTGGCACCAGTTTAGGTGAATTACCGCCACCTCCTGGAATGAGTCGGAATAACAACTACAATACAACACTTCAGTTAAACAGTCTGTGAAAAAGAAGAGCGGTTATGCGAAAGAAAAACTGTTAAAACTTCACTTTTAGTCTTAAAAGTGGTGTTTACTTCTACAGATTCATTAATCATTATATTGAAGTTGTTTTTACCTACTTTATTTTTGCTTAAAGTAACTCTTTACTAATATATAACTATTCTCTTCCCTTGCTCAATACTATTTTTTTACATTTAAATTTAATTATAAATTTAAACAGTAAAATCCATCAGCTGTAGTTCCATTTTCCTAAACTGAAAACCAGAGTAGCAAACTACAAAACAGACCCAACAGAGCAGTCATACTACACACTACATCCAAAAGTAGTAGGCAGTAAGCAGTGCCTACTACATACCAAATTCACATGTAGTATGTAGTAGGTGGTTTGGAAAACAGCCTCTGTCTTGAAGTTCAGTTTGTTGTCACTTCGTTGTTTGAAGTTCCGTGTCTCCTCCTCAGTGTTTCTTGTCTTTGTTTTTTCGAGTGTAAGTGTTTTGTTGGGTTCTGGGTTTTTGGATTTTTGGTTTTCTGTTTTGGACTTCTGAGTTTGCCTTTTTGGATTTTCGGTTTCATGGACTTGAGTTTAATTAAATAAACCTTTTTTTTGTTGAATCTGCAAGTGGATCCACCCCTTGTGTTTTCCTCTTTGGACATATGACAATGACACAATTGTAATTCTTTGCCTGCAGCTAACCAAGTCTATAATGTACGAATAAATGGTAAATGGACTGCATATGTATACCACTTCCTCCTGTCTACGACCTCTTAAAGTGCTTCTACATTGCAAGTCCCTTCCACCCATTCACACCACAGTCATACACTGATTGCAGAGGCTGCTGTGTAAAGAGCCTTCAGTATTACACTAATGGCACAGCACCGCGGGCAGCTCAAGCATCTTGCCCTTCACTTTGGCATTTAGACAGCGGAACCTGGGATCACACCCCCAACCTTTTGAATGAGAGCCAACCGTCTCTACATCTGAGACAGAGGAACTGTGAGTTTCAGTATTTGTGCATCTCAGCTCAAGACAACTGTAAGTAACCAAGGCTGTATGTTATTCAGAGCTCACAGATATGGATGTAGAGTGTTTTATTTCAGCTCAGTCTTCTGCTTCAACTTAAACTCTGTGCATTTGATTAGATAAACATATACAAATACAAGTCATTATGTGGTATAAACAAATAAAAATAGTTGTTCTTTTAAATTCCGCTTCTCCTGTATTCTGATCTAGATGAAGTCAGTGAAATAGCTGCGTTTATTGAGGCAAGAAACTTTGAATGAGTGATACAGACTGCAGCTGCTGTTTTCCAGATAGCACAAAAAGTTTATCCCCCCTCTCCTTTAGTTTGAGTCTAACCCCTGACTCACACAAACTCCGTGAGCGCCGCGGTTTTCGGCACGCGCCAGTTCACACTGGATCAGTCTCTGGAGCGGAGCTCTGCGCTCTCCAAAGCAGCTGGATGCACGAGATCACAAGATGACAGGAGGACCACGTGCTCCCGCAGGAATCACAGCCATGACACCTACTCGCATGATAACTAGTATGATAACCTTGCCTGGCCCTCCCAGAACTTCAGCAATTTCAGTCCATCCCTGTGACGGAGCAGCACCGTCACTAACAGCGCACACACACACACACAAAACTTTTCCGTTCCTAACAGCATTTCATTCACCCGGTCAACATGCCAGTATCCCTCCTTCTCTCTCCGTTCATAGCTTTTAAGGGTGCACATTTTAAGATCTAACATCTTCTGAACACACGTTCATTGTCTGGCTTACTTACCTGTCCGAGGTCGTGTCCATAATTGCGGAAACCGAACGACTCAGGCATGCGCGATACATAGTGGTGTATGGCGGCCAAAAGTGGCCACGTGACCAAATGTATTTAATGTTTTTGTTTGTTTTAAATTGTTTCAGTGCTTGATTGAGGTAAAGAAAACACCAGTAGAAATGCTTGAATTATTCATTGGAATGCATTTAAGGATTACCAGGTTAAGAAGGCCTGAATACAAGAATATTGCTGCTTTGTAAAAACTAACTAATGTCTAACGCCCAGTGGGAGGGGCTAAACCATTTAAAAGAGGGTCATTTTGAGCTCTCTGGGCAGGTTACTCAGCAGGTAACATCTCTGTTCTTTTAATTACTGAACGTTGTTGTTGTTGTTGTTGTTGTTGTTGTTGTTGTTGTTGTTGTTGTTGTTGTTGTTGTTGTTGTTGTTTTTAGCCCATTTAAACAACACCAAATTCAATTTCTCTGACTACGCATGTGTTTTCCACATTTTCTTTGAGTCTGGGAAGAGAACCCCCCGACAATCCCTTTTTTGTTTCTGTTGGTGTCCTTATAGAAAGGATGTGTTGTGTTGTATGTAATTATGGGGTTTTCTGTCTCCAAGTTAAACTTTTCCTCGTCCATGACATCTGACTGCAAAATGAAACATGTCTAAATAGGGAATACACTCAAATTGACCCCAGACTTTGATTTCCTTGTTGATCCCGTCTGCAGCTATTGATAGCCAAGCTTTAGGTCTGATTCCCCAGCAGGTTTCTCCACAAAGAGGTCAGGCAGACTCGACTTTTCCCCATTAGGCCCCATTTACACGACAATGGTTTTAGGATGGAACGTAAAGGTGGTGTTGCATTTGGGCCTCTTGTTTACACAAACCTAACATAGCACTATTTTGAAAACGTTGAGATTGAAAATTCTTTGTTTCCCAAGCAGAAACTTTGCAACAAACAAAAAACAGAACTTACCCAGTTATCACTGAGAATAAGCTCCAAAGGCAAAGACATCCCGAATAACACATTTTTCAACGCTCAATCATGGCAAACTGATTTTGTTTTTTAATACCCTGGTCCAACTTCTTATTTTATTTATTTATTTATTAATATGTTTATTTTACAGTATTTTTTACAGATTGTGTATTTTGCATGATCAGGGACATGGTTGAGTTGACTAACAGAGGGACTTGACGTACAGTAACTCTTTTCTTGTAGGCTAAAGGCCCCTCTGATCACCATCTCTTTATCCAACGTCTAAGAGGATTCAAAGTTAGATTCAGTCAGCGTCTCGGACCTATTTTGAGCACTTTCTTTGAAACCAGTTGGCAGAGTGCCATAGAGTCTCCAATTGTGTTTTTCAGTTGATGATGTTTCTCATACACCGATTGCTGGATGTAAACTTTTTAAATAGTTCATGTAGGCTCAGCTACATGTATTACTTTGTCAGTTAGTTCAATATGCATAGCTTTATATAACTGTGCTCATTTTGTTGTTACTTTAAATTTCCTTCAGAGGGTTTTATCTAATTCCCTTACTTCTCATAGTTAGGCTATTGCATCAGACTGACATAATGTGATAATTAGCTTCTTTAACAAAGTTTTTGGGGTTTTTTTTTTGGTTATTTTTTTATTTACTCAATGTGTCTGTTTAAACTTGCCTCACACCCTGCTCTATGTGGGTTGCAGACCATCCGCTTATGGACGTAACAGAGGTCAGACAGCAGCAGTGATTTCTCTCAGTGGGAAGAAACATTTTCACACCTTGAGTTTCCACCACTGTGAATTCTTCCCCCTCAGCTCTATCTCGGGCCTTGCAGCAATCCTTCCTCTACAGCTTGGCCCTCTGCCACCATCCCTAATACAGCTAACCTTTCTATCATGACAGAGCTTCACACAGACACACTGCGGTTATTAACCTCCACTGTAGTACCTCCTTTTGGGCCTAATTGCTGCCGATACCATGTTACAGCTCAATCTAATAAAGATTATACGTGCTGCGCCGAAAGGACAAATTGTTCACTAGATTTGCTCCGTTTGCTCATTTGGTTCTTGTTGGACATTAAGTTATGTGAGCCGCAGCATATTGAACATGGTGTTATATTCTTGGATATGAGCCCCCCTGATTAACTGTTTTAGAAGAGGGAAGAACAGAAAGAGTGAAACGCAGGAGGAGAATAAAGGATGGGGGGGTGACACGGATGACACGGGAAGGACGGATTGAAAATACAAGAGGAGCTTCAAAATTGTCCAAAATTAACCAACAGATTAAAACAAGAAAATTACAAACATGATTATCTCAAACGCAAGGAGAGTCCAACCGACCCAAAACCAAGAAATATGGACTCAAAGAGGTCTCGTAAAACAGAAATCTCACCTTGAGTCCTCTATACTTCTGGTTGGATTCAAACTCTCAGGGACATTTTTGTCCTTTCAGGTAATGTTTGCTTGATTTTTGGACATATTTTTTGTTGTGTTACTCCATCTAGAAAAAAAATTTGTATGAAGATTATTTTCAAGAAAAGTCTTCAAATTCACATTTCTAAATTTTTCATAGGTCAACGACACTGGAGCGAATTTACAACCCTTTGAGGAAATAAGAGGTCTATAAAAAATAACATCGATTTTACTTCTTTTTGTTTTGCTCAAATTTTCAATAAACTTTGGTCTTAATCAATATTATCTAATTTTTTTATTAGTATTATTTTAACCCCTTAAATACCAATGTGATTACATGATGTTGCTGTTTATATTTTGAAAAATACACATTAAACACATTATTTTTAATTTTAAGGCTTAAATTTCCAAAAGATTAGTAATAAAAATTGGTTTTGATGCATTGTAATTTTTTTATTATTATTTTTGTGTTTTGCAGTGACATCAGAATCAGAATCAGAATTATGTTATCAGACATCATGTTTACAAATTGACGTTTAAAGGGTTAAAATGAAAATGAATAAATAAATATTAGGTCATTTACTTAGGACTGGATTTGATTCAAATATTTCAACGAAAATGTAGAAAAAATTGAATCTATTTATTTCTAAAGTAGTTTTTGGTAGAGGACATTTTTGTCTACTTATGTCCTCAAATTGTTTTTAGTTAAAGTAGTTAGAGGGTTGAGGAAATGCAGGATCTTACTTCACAGTTTAGAAAGATAACTTGGTTTGCATGAAATTCAGTGAACAAACACTGCAGCGTTCCTGTGGGGGGACTGGAATTAAAGGCTTCCTAAGCCAACAGGTTTGGAAGCATTTGTCTTTGTTTTTGCACATTTCTGCAATTTTTCAAGTGGGTTAAAATTTGCTGTTTTACAGATTTCCCCCTGTTGTGAAAAAGAGAACCTGTAGAGCTACTGTACGAGAGAAGAAAGAGATAACTTAACAGGATGCAGTCATGTTCATCGCAGTGTGAGCCAGAAGCCACATACTATGTAAATGGACTAATTTGAACCTGCTGTTTGAAAAATGGGGTCTGATTCACCTTTGTGGTAGTGCCACAGTATTTTCCCAGATGGCTCACAAACTAAACCATCACTGGTTTAAATTTGTACGTTCACTCCCCATAGTTGTTTTGGCTTTTTGCAAGTGAAAACATGCACCGTCACATACAGACAGACAGAGAGAGATAGAGAGACAAACATGCACGCACTATAATTGGCGCAGATTAAAAAAGCAGCCTGAAAAAGAAAGTTATGTGTACAAAAAAAAACCAGCCGGGGAAAGGTGGACGGGGCCAGGGAAAATCCTGCTGTGAAATAAAGAAGAGGCATGAGATAGATAAATGAGCTTCAGGTGGAGTTCAGTTGTTGAGTGAAAGTGATTGAGTGCTGTTTTAATGGGGTGTGGGTGGAAGTGAAGAGGCAGAGAAGCCACATGCCAGGGCTATCTCAATGAAACACATACTGAAGCTATGCTTTTTCCCAGCAATTACCCAAAAAAAAGCATTTATTTTACCAACTACAGCCAACTACTCACCCTGAAAACCATCACTGAAACCTGTGGAACATCATTAAATCAGCCGAAGCATTGGTGCAAAACACTGTTAACCCGAATACAAATTACACCAGCTGTCATTAAAATACATCATTAAATTGCACTGATGCTCATCACAAGTTACATCCATACAAATCACTCTGCCATTCCTCTAAAATAAACAGAATTTAATAGATACACAGGCAGACATCTCTGCATTCCTGGATCCATCACTCCCTGGCTATTAAATATGGTGAGAGCAATGGCATTAGAGATGTTTCAGCAGCCTTGTTACAGGCTGAAGAGGGGAATCTGATGTGGTCTGGTTAGTATTCTGGTGTTTTTGTTGTTGGTAGATCTCTTACAATGACAGAGAGCTGACAATATAATTATTTCCCCAGTGGGAACTGACTCCTGGTGATTAGGTGGCGCTTTGTGTTGGATGTGATGCAGGTGGCGATGAGGCAGTAAAGGTGTGTAGAGGTGTGTGTTTGTGTGTTTATCTGAGAATGTGCCTTTCTGGTCAAGTTCATGAATAAACATTTCATCAGAAGATCTGCAAGATACGCAGCCACCGTGTTATAATTCGTTGATGCAAAACGAAACGTCCCTCTGAGGTTTCATGTCAGGAACGTTTGAGTCCACGTGCACCGACACACACGCGCATACACACACATTAATGCATGCATACTGCTTTGTCTTTGTGAGTGTACGAGTGTGCACTCATGTGATTAATTGCACAGCAACAGCATCCACTGTCATTCCCATCTTTATCTCAAGGTTACAGAGTGATGAACCAAAGAAGATAAGCAGGCGGTGAAAACAAACGCTTTACAAATTACCGAGCACTTTTCTAGTGTTTACCTCCAAAAATCTGATTTGGGGGAGAACAGATTTAGAATAGCACGCTGTGCAGGCAGCCAAATGTCAGAAAGGGAGAGATAGAGCAGAAGAGACAGATAGAGCGAGAGAAGGAGACCAAACATACAAGAAAGAAGGAGGAAGGGAGTGAAAATCCTTGATGCTAACTCCATGTTTTTTATTCCCTTGTCTGTCTGCATGAGCGACAGAGATCAGAGATGGAGAAATGTCACTTAGCAAGCATTAGGCTACCACTTTCATCTCCCCTCAGATCAGAGAGATGGGGGAGGGACTTTTTTAAAGAGTTCTAAAAGGCTGCAAGCCTCTCTTTGCCTTTGAAATCATCCCATCACTCATTTTTATCAGCATTGAACATGTAAAACACGTCTCGAATCTACGACTGGAAGAAAAAAAAAAAAAAAAAGAACAGAGAGAGGAATCAACTCTGATATTTTTTTCTGAATCCAAACTTCAAATATTCACCGGCAAAAGGAGGCCAGATGCTGATTCCTGGGTTTGAGGGATAGATGTTGAGCTCTTACCTTGCTGGCTGTTGGAAGATGGATGAATCTGAGATAAGTCAACCTGTTTTATCTTCTAACATGACTTCCATCCCCAACCAGTGTTTGGACTTTACTGTGATATCATCCTGACGGCAACAAACCCGAGCAGTTGATAGTACAGCCTGACATATTAATGAGCAGGGGCTGATAATAGCATATCACAGATTTATCAACATCGATCAACATCACTGCAAAAAAAAAAAAAAAAAGAAAAAAAGAAACGTATTTCAAGTTATTTAGAAATAAAATGAGGTCTGATTTTTTTTGTATTAGCACATTATTCTAACTTCAAGAAACTTGACAAGCAAATTTTTCTTATTCCATTGGCAGATTTTTATTTTTTTTACTTATTACAAGCAATTCAGGTCTGATTTTCATTTTTTAATGTCTTGAAATAAGACGTTTCTGGACATGTCAGTTGAATTTGGTTCATATCAAGTAAAATAAGACTCTTTCTAACCAAAAATAAGACAAATACACTTGCTTAGTTCTCAGTTTTTTTGCAGTGTAACTGATGTATTAACTCTTTTTGCTGCATGGGGATTCTGGTGCTCTGTCGTGAGTCATTTAAAAATATGTGTTTTGTTTTGTTTTTTTCCCCAAGCAGGTTTGGGATCCAGAGATTTTATAAGTAGACTAAATTATCTTTGTGAGATAAAGATTTATACAACTGTTAATTCCCATGTCCACCATTATCTTATATAAGACTATCATACAGTTTTAAAGTTGTGTAGAATAGAATAGAATAGAATAGAATAGAATAGAATAGAATAGAATAGAATAGAATAGAATGTACTTTATTGATCCCCAAAGGGATATTCAGTTGTCTGACAGATAAAATTATATTAAAAAAATCGCATTAAATAAGAATTTCAGCTCATCTCCCATTGTCTTGAGCTTTATGGAGCCTATGGCTGCAGGGATGAATGATTTTCTGTATCTTTCAGTCCTGCAGTGCAGAGAGATGAGCCGTCCACTGCTGCTGTTTTTCTGGTCCACGAAGGTGTTGTGAAGTGGATGGGCTGTATGATAAATAATGGACAGACTGTGTAAGTTGCATTTTTGTGAAATAAGTGGGTTTACAGTCCTTCTGTTGGCAGAGTTACTGATTAAAGTTCCTTATTTTAATTTAGTCGTGTTCTGCTTCTTTGTCTTGAATCGTGTTTTGGGTTTTATAAGAATTAGTTTTCATGTACAGTAAGTATCCTGTGTATATCAATGCTGATTTCATATATCAGCCAATGTACTGGATATCGTTTTTTGTTTGTTTTTTAGCCCCCAATATTGGTAATGGCATCGGCAATAAAAATCCTGTATCAGTCGGGCTCAAGTTATTTGCCGCTGTATCTTCATATATCATCACTTCAGTAGCTGTTTAACGACATCTTTGTTGGAACACGAAGTGGACTGAATTTAAGTACACCTATTCAACTGCTCATTAACACAAATATCTAATCAACCAATCACATTGCAGCAGCCAACAGTGTTAGCCAAGTAGTCATGGTGAAGACAAGCTGCTGAAGTTCAAACTGAGCATCAGAACGGAGAAGAAAAGTGATTAAAGAGACGTTGAACGCAGCACGGTTATTGGTCTGAGCATCCCCCAAACTGATGATCTACTGGGATTTTAATCCACAACCATCACTGAGGTTTACAGAGAAAACAACCAGTGAGCAGCAGTTCTCTGGTTTCTTGTTGATGCCAGAGGTCAGAGGAGGATGGACAGACTGGTTAGAGATGATAAAAAGACAACAGGAACTCAAAGAACCACCTGTTACAACCAAAGTCTACAGAAACCATTTCTGAACACACAACACGTTGAACCTTGAAGCAGACGGGCTACAGCAGAAAGAAGACCTGCTGGGGTGACCCTCCTGTCAGCTAAGAACAGGAAACTGAGGCTACAATTCACACGGGTTCAACAAAACTGGACCATAGAAGACTGAAAAACACCTTCTGGTCTGATGAGTCTGGATTTCTGAACAACATGAAAGCATGGATCCATCCTGCCTTGTATTAACAGTTCAGGCTCCTGCTGCTGCTAGTGATGGTCTTATGGTGTGGGTGAGACTTTCTTGGATCACTTTGGGTCCTTTAGTACCAACTGAGCCTGGTTTAAAGTCTACAGCCTACTTGAGTCTTGTTGCTGACCATGTCCATCCCTTTATGAGCACAGTGAGAATCACCCATGCAACAGGAGATTCTCATCATGGATGTTTCTGCTGACAGATCTGCACTTTATTTCATTTTACATGATTAATTGCCTGTGGGATTTGTACTCCCTTCACATGCCTTGGTAGCTGATCAGATAGCGGGGAGGCGTCCTCCGTCATGTTGGTCCTCAGCATTGATCACAGTTTGACATAATGAACCTTCTGTTGCTGTTGTTTTAATCACTTAGTGCAGCTTTTTGCTCCTGATGTTATTCTGCAATGCAGTTTTACCAAGCCGGCTCTGCACGACGCTCACCTGCTGTGAGACAGCAACTGCGAGCGTAAGATGTTATTCTCCCAGTCGCCAAATAACTTAACGCTGTGATCCCTTTTCATTTCATTGCATTGGCTGCGAGATGTGAGCGCATCTCTTGTGAGATCTACAAACATGATCACTGCACAATCCAATCTGTGGAGTCAAATTAACTCCCTGTCATTCACAGTGAGGAGAACATCTCCGATACCGCACCGCCTTTCCACCGTTTACTCCTCTGACTGAGAAACTCTTAGACCTCTTCAAGGTCCTTTGCGCTGCTCCTGGCTGTGTTTCACCAAAGAGCTCTCTTAAGGATTAAGATGCTTTGCCTGTACCAGGATCTCGTCTTAACTTGAGGTGGAATTCGTAGAAAACATCGTGATTTTAAGACTCTCTTAAGAATTTGATCTATACGTGCATCTTTATGATGGGAAGCTTTATGAACACAGCCCTAGGTATTTGGCATTTAAGATGTTATATCCAAAATTAGGCCGGCTGTTGAAGCCTTTCTTCATTTCAACATCACAACAAGTGACGTTATGTTATTAGCTTTTGCACAAACAAGCACTTGTTTCTGAAGATCAGGTTTTCTTTCATTTTTTTACAAATCAGACCGTCAACTTTGAAGAAGGCTGATCATGACTTTATATTTGGATATAAAGTTTTAATTTAGGCCAACTTTGGTGCTTGTTTGTGATTATTATTTGGATGGTCTGCCTGTGTGTGTGTGTGTGTGTGTGTGTATATTTCTGCCTGTGTGTATGTGTGTGTGTGAGCACTTGTGTGGCCTCTGTTGTTTGTGAAGTTACAGCTGAATCGTCAGCGCAGATAAAAATTAATGACTTTCCTTGCCGAGCCTGAGCTCTCTTCCTCAGCCTTACAGTGCATCACCATGAGCCGCCGCAGCAGTCACACACACACACACACACACACACACACACATACACACAGATACACATACAACCTTAATAATCCACAGATAAGACCAAACTAAGTGTGGGGGAGTGATGGAAAACCGTCTTAAATCCGCCACCACACACTCTCATCACAGTCATTCTTTCTCTCTCTCTCTCTCTCTCTCTCTCTCTCTCTCTCTCTCTCTCTCACACACACACACACACACACACACACACACACTCACACACACTCACACTGGCATATAATCATATATCTCTTGGCAGACTTTGTTTCAATTAACATTTTTATTACACAGAAGGAAGAGAGGAGGAGAAGAAAGGATTTGGATTCAGAGTCGTCTGATTTTCTTGCGTTTGTGTGTGTGGAGGTGTGTGTGTGTGTGTGTGTGTGTGTGTGTGTGTGTGTGTGTGTGTGTGTGTGTGGCACCTGCAACAACTCACATGCAAATGAGCTTCCTGGTGAATTTAAGTTGACTGGCAAAACAAACTAAATTTGTCATAATGGATTGAGGGAAGACTTCTGAAGCCTGTCAGAGAGACGGAGAGGGGAGGCAGGCAGAGCAACGGAAGAAAGAGGAGAGATAAATAAGTTAAAGAAAGAAAAAAAAAACATGTGAGTTTATTAATTTCTTCTTGAACTTCTTATGCAGGAAGCTCCATATAAATTAAGCTTTTCAATCTTTCCTTGCTGCCTGAGTGAACCAAGAGGCCAAGAATGAAACAGGTCTTTATTGTACATGCACTTGCTCCTCTGTGTGAGCTTCCATAAGTGGTGTCACGACTTCTTCCAAGTCTCATCCCCTCTGCTGAACCTAATTCTTGCTCTATTAAGGCTTCTGTGGTCAAGGTCTCCGAGGCCATTAACCCCTTCTGGCTGCGCTATCAGGTCTGTAATTCCTAATGAGCAGTTATCCAATGCTGCGCAAAAAAAAAAAAAAAAAAAAAAAGAATGAATGAAACTGACGGTTTGGAAGAAAAGAGATATGAGTGGACAACAGAAGACAGAAGGCAACTAACTTCACAAGACTGTAAATCAGAAACAGAATCAGAAATACTTTATTGATCCCAGAGGGAAATTTGGTATTACGGTTGCTCTTTACATAGTGCAGCAGTTGGAGTAAGAAGGAGTAGGATAATAAAATAAGTGATAAGATAAACAATAAGATAAGCAATCAAATAAAAATGAGATAAAAATAAAAAATAAGCAGTAAGTACTAAAACAAGATCAACAAGATAGATGGAAAACTACTGACATTATGGGTAAGACAAGAACAGTGTTAAACAGGTATTGCACTTGAAATCTGTGTTGAACTGATACTGCACTTAATAAACAGTAATGAACGGATATTGCACTTAGTGAAATGTGTTAAACAAATATTGCACTAAACAGGTATTGACTTAAACAGATATATCAAAACAGGCAAAGTGTATTAAAAGATACTGCGAAGTGCATTAACAGATACAGCAAGGTGTATACCAGTGTCTGATTTAAAGGGAAGTGTTATGAAGCCTTATGGCCACAGGCAGGGATGATCTCCTGTGTCTTTCAATGGTGCTTCCTGGGGGAGTTTCTTTCTAACGCCTCAAATATAATTTGTTTTATTTTGAAAGTCTCAGGCTCTATTAAGGTAGTTTCCATGCACCATTTCCTGTCACGGTCAATCTTCTCTGAATTGATGCATCACAGCCCAGACATCCAGCAAAAATAGGATGGCTGCGGATTAGCTGCGAGCCGTCGGACCAGCCACGCAGCTGAGCCGCAACGGAACGGCTCCAGTGTGAGTTGACACATTGACTTGAATGGAAACCTATCTGATCCGACCAAGCGGCAACCTCCGGTCTGAAAATATGAGGCAATGCGGAAGTGCTAAAGTCTGCTGTTCCTCGAGTGTCCGCTTGAGGCTGGCTCCGAAAGTACCGTAAGTCACGTACACACCAAGCCAAAATAAGCCTATTTACAGCCAGGTACAAAGAATGTCTCCCGTCTGAATCACCGATTTCACTAACGGCACTGTACGGGGAGTGAATTTTTTCCAAATATGGCAGTTTCGACAATATTAAGCTCGCCAGTTCGTCCAATCAGAGGCACAGCTCAGATCACGTGACTGTGGAGCGTCCTGTGGTTGTTACTGTGGAGACTCAAAGCCCGCCTCAATTCCAATATGGCCTCGCCGGCCGTTTTGCTTCAAAAGTCTGTTTAAGAAACAGACAGGACGGGACGTCCATTAATTATACAGTCTATGGATCCGACGCTGTGACGGAGCGGAGCTGCAACTCAGATGCAGCCGGTGTATTTCAGCCATCAGTGGTCTTGGAAAAGTCTCACTTCTAGATATCTGCCTGATCTTAATCCACAACTTAAATTATTAGCACCAATAAAGGTTATTACTGAATGCTATTTCTTAGCTTCTAGATCAGGTCGGACAAGACCAGGTTGATATACAGCATGACAACAACGCGACAGCTGACGAAATTTTATAGTGAGAAGAAAGATCTGTGTTCTTCTCCACTGAAAACAATTTCTGGGATTAATTTAGTAGTGATGGTGGACACAGAAGCTGAACTGTCAGACAGAAAAAGGACAGAAGAGAAGAAGAAAGCTGAAGCTGAATAACAACAACAGTGAAAATGGCTGACTACCGTGTTGTGCTTGTGCTGCTGAATCTGCTGACTGCCTTTCAACAAAATGTGCATCTGTTGCTCCACTTCTGCACTCAGATAAGACTCATTCATTATATACGCCAGATGATCAGCTCACCTCTACTTCAATGGAGGGCTACTAAAAGACTCTACAGTTATATCGCCAACTACAGGCCTGGTACGCATGCTACAGTGTTTGCAGTCCCTCAGCATTTCCATGTAAATGCAGTTTTTTTTCCCTGCGTGTTTTGCGTTTTCAAGTAAAATGTTGTGTAAACCTGAAACATGAGCTAAATTGTTTGTGATAATGTTCATTCAGACCCACATGCAGCAGTTATTCTGCAGTGATCTGATCAAACTTGAGAGTCTGTCAATAAAACAAAGAGTGAGGTTACGTTTGCTCTAAAAAGTTGTCTTGATCAAAGAAAAGTAGTGTTTAAGAGAAGATCCGATCTCCATTCATTTTCAAAACAAACACACGCCTTGTTAAAGACCAAACAGGAATTGAATTTCTAAAGATATAATAAAAGCATGGACAGTACTTTACTACATTTGAACTGACCCATCAGCGTTTTACAGCACTGCAGTGCATCGCGCTAAAACGACAGCAGACTACTGCAGCAATTTATTTCCAATCAGTCTGGTCAATTTTTAACTGATTTGGGACTGTCACTTTAAATTTCCTTCCCGATGGTTTCCTCATACAGGGAAGAAAACAAACAACGAACAAAAAAGATGAGACGAGGTAGTTTAGACAAGTTCACACATCAGTTTACGTTAAATCAGCACATGAAAGTGATCGTATCAGATCTGCGACTGGAGCTGCTTCATAATCCCGTTTTAATTGAGTCATCTAGAAAGCTGCTCCCTGGTGTGTAAAAAACAGAGCGAAGGAAGTACAATCGTCTCTGCAATGTCATCCGTTGACATGGCGCGACTGTTGAGTAACACCAAGGGTGAGGGGAGGGAGAGACAGATAAATAGAGAGAAGTGAGTGCGAGGTTAAGTAAGATGGAAGGATGAAGAGACGGAGAGGAAGGTGAGTTTTGGCTGTCAGCGTTGATTAGCGTCGGCGGCGGCAGACAGGGGGATTGATGGACACTTTGCAGAGAAGGTGTGCGAGCTGTCAGGTGCGGAAAAGCTCCGGTTGACACGGGTGCATTCACCTCTAAAAAGGAAATGGAGTGCTGAGGATTTCAATGTGTGTCTGCATTGTGTGTCTGTACATTATACTGCATCACACTCTCAGTGTACCCTCATGATGGAGAGAGGAGGGCTCGACCCCTCTGCTTTCCCACATCAATCACAGCCTCATTCCCTCCACCAGCCTGGGAGCTTAGCTTTGACCTTTGACCCACCCCTTCACGCACCACATGGGAGGTCAACGGGAGCAGACTTGCTTTCCTGATTCAAAGGTCAGGTACAACATTTCCCCATGAAGCAGCTGTCTGAGTTTCCCCTCCATCCACAGCTTGACATGGCTAAATAATGTACGGTGCCCTTCCTGTGGATCACAGAGGGGAGGGAGAATATGCTCTCTACACTGTGTCATTAAAGACTCTATAGAAACGCATCTCAAACAATTAAACAGCAACGCTAGGGATCTTAAAAAATAGAGACCTGCATTTGCCTGTCTTATAATAACTCAACTGTTGTCCTGATTTTGTCCTTTACCACTGCGTAGTTTGTGCACCCAAAGACAAATTTTCCCTGCGTTATCTTTTTTAATGTCAAATATATTCCTCTACACATTATCTGCTGAAATGAACAAATTTTCTTCTATTTTTTTTCCCATGTTTGCTGTCACCTTCATGTCAGAGTCTGCCCTTGTCCTAGTCGGGACTTTTATTGAGAAAAAAAAAAAAAAAAAACTTTCTATAAAATTTCAACCAATTTCCTTGTGCTGAAGCTGTCTTTGAAAGTCACATGAAGGTTTTATTACTAAACAGTGACTGAGCTATGATCAGTTAAAGCCTTCTCTGTTGATTTATTCCGGTAACTGTACCGTGGTGCAGTGCTCAGCAGTTTATTTGACGTCTTTGGGCTTTTATTTACAGTGAAGGGCTCTAAATGAGGAGGCAGGGGGGAACAACAAACCAAATGGGACTACATGGAGCCTTTGGTCTCTGATGCTTCGAATGCAGTTTTGTGCTTCCTTAATCTCAGCCAGAAAAAAAAGCCACCTATAGACAGAAAAATGCACAAGGCTCTCACAAGTTTGTCCACTGAGCGCTGATATAGAAACATGGGGGTGATGATGATGGCAGCCTCTCCTTGAAGGCAGAGTTGGCAATCACAGAAAACTAGCATGAATTTGAATGTAGCATCTCCTCAGGACTCCTTTTAGCCCCCGCCCTCCCACACTTGAAGCTCCTCCAAAATGACGCCCCTGCCGCTGATTTTTGATCACATGATTGTGACTGATTCCAAACCACAGACTCTAAACCGGTTGTTTTTTTTGCACTATGTTACCAGTAATTGGGGTATAGGTCGTTTTTCTGCCATTCTCCAGCGTACTTGGATCCCTCTTGGTTATGTCCATTGAATCAAGGCGAGTACACGTCTGTGAAATGTAAGCACAGGAGGCGTGCCTAACAGCAGGATGGGATTTATTGGTTTAATAAATTGGCTCCCAAACGCTAGGATTGGTTGGTATTTTCCCAGGTTTACTCCTGCTGTAGATAGCGGATATTTTTCACTCTATTTTAGGTACACTTCATGTATTGATCAGCACCAGGACATAAAGATCATTTTAACTCGAATAACAAAAAGTCTTTCTAAATCTGATTACCAACCCTGACTTTAAGTTAACAAATAAAGCCAATTTTCCATTCATCTGTGTATTTTTTGAGGGGTGGCAGCCGCCAGGACTCTCTCCAGAAACTACAAATAAGTCCAGCTTTAAAAAGTCACACAAGGGTGTACACACAAAAATTTAAACCCTTCCAAAAGAAGCATGTCCACAAGGAAAATACGAAGCAAAAGGTAAATATTGTGTACATTCATGTAAATACAATAAAAAAGTAATGAATTTGTTCGATCCCAATAAACACACAAAAGTTACTGTAGTCAAAGTCATGATATGAAACGCAGCAATAACTCAAAATTACCAATGTAACAAAGAAACTCAAGATGTTCAAAATCTCTCTCTCTCTCTCTCTCTCTCTCTCTCTCTCTCTCTCTCTCTCTCTCTCTCTCTCTGTCCATTCAGTACTGTACACTATTAAAAAAACATTACGCTAGACTATACTATATCATAATATGATGTGCTGAAATGTACAATATGATACCATGCTATATCGTAGTATACAATATGACACAAATTTATTGTTGTTTGCTTGTCTGTCTGTTTATTTTTTTGCATACATATTTTTGTTGTTTGTATTTTCCTCTGGTCGCTGTCTTTGGGTTATATGTGATTAAATTTTGTCTCCTTAACATAATGAAAAGCATCTAGTGTAAAACCTCTGCGCTATCTTTTATCTTATTTTAACTATATTTTGTTTGTTGTTTTTTTTCTGAACAGTAAAAAAGAGAATCTTATATACAGTAGTTGTTTATAGCCACTATTCTGATTTGTCAGCCTCTCTTTGAATGAAGGACAAATATTATCGAGGAATTTATTTTGAAGTGTTTTAATAATTCAGTCTGGTATCATTGTAGAAATGCCATTATATAAGTTAAAAGAAGACGCTGTGGTAGCAGGGCTTTGAGACTGTGAAATACCGATCCCTCAACTTTCTTCAGTTCTCTCTCCTGCTGTTTCTCAACTCCCTCACTTTCTTATGTCCCAAAAAGAGTGCCCTCAGAGAAACTTCCAGCCTTTATCTCAGCAGCTTCCTGTCCCTTTGTCTCTGTCACCTGTTTCATGGAACTTCTCCTTCACTCATGTTACTTTACACTTTTTTCATCTCTCCTTCTTCCTCTCTGTTCTTCCTTTCCTTGTACCCACTTCTCACCTTTCTTTTCTTTTTCCCCTTGACTCTATCCCACCTTCACCATCACACCCAACAGGGTTTTGATATTTCTCTTTTCTCATATTCTCTTTGCGTCTTCTTCCTTTTTTTTTTTTTTTTTCTACACCTTTTCTCACTTGTAATGTCCTTGGTTTGATGCCCCCATGAGCCAGGCTGGGGAGATGATGAAAAAGTGAGATTCTGTGAAACAAAAACAACAGGACGCATCAGGCAAAGGGAACCCTCTCAGAGTTCCATTACGGTACTCTGGACTCTGTGTGTGTGTGTGTGAGCACACCCGTGCATAAGTGTCTTTGCGTGTTTGACTGGTGCTTGTGGGTGCTTGCGTGTCTCTGCATCTGTGTAAGTGTGTGTTCCTGGAATTACGTTCGCCTTTGAGATCAAAGTCAACCTTTGAAGCTGCAAACTACCTAAGCATCGCTACAGAAAAAGAAAAAGAAAAAGAAAGAAAAACTCTCAGGTAAACTGTTTCCACTGCACCGACTGAGTGGAAATCTTTGTGAAAATGTTTGTGTGTGTGTGTTTTTTTTTTTTAAACCGAGATGACATCTCTGGTTTTTGGTGCAATAAAACTTTTACTCCTGCTGGTGGATTAATGGAGCCTGCATCCGATTCAGAACTGATCCACTCAAAGAAATGGCAGTCTCCTATTTCCTAAATTGTGTTTCGCTGCACTTTGAGTTTTGTTGCACTGATGTGGAAGTTTTGATTCGGGAAAGAGTGCTGTAAAATTGCTGAAATATTCAATAAATAGTGCAGTGTGTCCTGTTATATTGCATTGAGACTGTAATTTACACTTTAACTGCATCTCTGAGCAGAAAAAGGATCGGCTAAGAATCTAAAGGCAACTTTTTTGAGGGGATCAATAGTTCCACTCCCTTTCCTCTCCTCATGACAATAACTATTTCTTTTAACTCTGAGAAACGGACTATCTATCCAAGAGTTGCACAGCTTGCTGCTTCCTTTTCTGTACTCAGGGTAAAGATCATCGCAGCTCTTTTTTTCCTGATCATTTCTGACCAAACTTTAGCTCCTATCAGTCAGATGGTACCTTGGGACCTCAGACACAGCGGCCATGCTCACATAGAGGGAGCACTTCTGAGGAGAAGACAGGCAAAGAGAGAAAGATGAGATTGATCAACCACCTGAAAGTTTCAACAAAGCTTTCTTTGAACTCTTCAGAGGTCTTTATCTCTCTTGAATAAATCCTCCTCCTCTGTTATCTGTTCATATCTTGGATGATTTCTCCTGTTTGGTCTGTCATGAAGGCAGCTCTCCCTGAGGTCTCCCTCGTTACTCACTTTTAAAAATGTTATTTTATGTAGACATGAAGGTACAGCAGGCACTATAGTGTAAAATAAAAACTTACCGCTATAACCATAAAATCATCAAGAAAAAAAAATTACAACAAGAAGAGAAAAAAGTAAGTCTTGGGATTTTTATTCTGGGTTGTTCTGCTCTATAGTGCAGAGGGAGCTGTGTGCGTTCGAGGTTGTTTGAATTTCAGAGGAGAGATTTCGTGCACACAGTGCCCTGGAGTGCTATTGATCTTAAAACACTTAAAGTGGGTTATCAGAAAGCCATTCAGAATTTATATTTTTTAGTTTCTTCCTGTAGAAAAGCTGTGATTTAGTCTGCACTCTGTAAATTATGAGGACAGCCACATTTGAAGTGATGACTGAAGAATTAAACAAGAGTATTTAAATAACACATTCAATACTCCAGAAAGTCCTCTAGAAGAAAAGAAAAAAAAGAAAAGAAAAAAAGGGAAAATGCTTGAAACTATGAGACACATGGAGCCAAAACCAAGAAAGGAAGCCATGTTTGGTCTGCTGAGCAACAACATGCCTCCTACATTTACAACACAAAACTTCACTCTATTATCTCTAACCTTCTGAAAAAATACACCGTTAAAAAAAAAAAAAAAAAATCCCATCTGAAAATAAGCCAAATAGTAGTTAAGTTAGCAAAATTTGCTTGGCTAGATATCATAAAACTAGCTAATAAAACTTGTCACTTTAAGACCATAATGGGTGCTGAAACTAAGACAAAAAAACTTGATAAAATGTGCTCATTACTAGCATAGAAATACTATTTGAGAAAAGTTTACTTAAAGTAAGTGCTCTGTTTTCTTGATGTGGCCAATTTCAGAATTTTTCCCCTTTAATCTAAGAATTCCACAATTTAAAAAAGATTTTTAGTCAGTAAAAGAATATTAAAATTAGATTGATTTTATATATATATATATATATATATATATATATATATATATATATATATATATATATATATATATATATATATATATATATATGTGTGTGTGTGTGTGTGTCCTGTCTTGATTTGGACTAGCTATAAGCTATAAGCTAATTAGCAAAAAGCTTCGAATAAGACACATTTTCTAAAAAAAAAGAAAAACAAAAAGAAGAAGAAGAAAAAACAGGGACTTTGTCTCAAATTAAGGCACAAGAAGTGTTCTTGTTTTGTTTTGTTTTATTATTTATCTATTTAGTTAGTTAGTTATTTGAGCATTGAAAACAGCTTAAACACTGAAAAACTCCAGTTTTTCTCCTCAACAGCAGAGTGCTGCCAGGCTCAGAAAGTGCATTTTTGTGCTATTCTAACATGGTACTGTATAACTTGCAAGAAAGTTTCCTGTATTAAAACATTATTCTAAACTTGACAAGTAAATTTTACTTATCCACTGGCAGATTTTTTTTTTCTTACTCGTTACAGGCAGTTCATACCTTATTTTGTCTTTTTATATCCTGAAATAAAACATAACAACAAAAAATAAATAACATAACAAAAAAAATAGCCATGCAAAGATACCTCGAACACCACATTCAATGCAATTCTTTTTCTTTGTTTTTAATCTGGAAAATTTGCAGTATGAGAAAAATAGATTCATCAAGCAGCAACAATAATTTTGTGGTTCTTTCTTTCCTTGGGGAAAAATCAAAAACACCGGGTCCATCCACTCCTGAAAACAAAACATGAGCAAAGAGAGTTTCAGCTGCTGATAAAAGAGCTGCAGAATGATCCTGATCTCTCCCGATCCTGAATCTTGCCATAAACTGGAACGACACATTAAAAGGTAGAACAACGATTTGATCCTGAGCAGCTGCTGGCAGTATGTCTGAGGCAGGCAAACACACATATATACAAGTCTTCATTCATCATCTTAGCCTGAAATTACAGAAAGTGTGTCGGTCCTTCTCTTTGGACATTATTGCTATTGATAATTTAAACTGCAAGCTCAATTAAACGATAAACATGGCGTTGCAAGTAGCCTACGGTGTCACCGAATGGTCGAAATGATCTTGATTGATAATTTAAAAAAAAAACAGAAAATCTGACCTGTTCATACAAAATAACGGCGAAAGTTTAAGCGCCAGTGTGGAAACATGATTGACAAAACATTGGACCAAATTTCTTTTTTAAAATGCATCAATTCAGGAGGAAAAAACAGACTCGGTGTGCAAAGGCCTGAAGACATCTGAAGGAAAAGTTAAATTAGTGCTTCTTTATATATCCGCAGCCTTGGACGCTGAAAACTAGTGAGTGATGCAGACTAAAGTAGTACATGAAACGTTTGTATAATCTGATTCACAAAGATCCAGAAGAATTAAAGTTACCAGGTAATTTTTCGATTTGTGGGCATCTAGCTGGTTCCTGAGTTCTCCTGGCGAGCTCACATGAAAGGAACACAGCTGACCAGCATCCCCACTTCAAAAATACCAAACTGCTCCTTTCAGGCAGGACAAAGAGCTCGACTGGAAACAGCTGGAATTACTTCCTTGAACTCAGCTGAGTCACCATCAGGCAAGCTTCTAGTTAGCAGGTTTCACGTGGAGCAAAATCTGATAGGAAGAAAAGAAATTGATAAGTTTTTCATGCAGAGCAATGAATAAAGCTTTGCTATTTCCCTGAAGGCAGTGCTTTACTCTGTACTCCCTCGCGACTGAAAGTGATTCACTGATGATTCAAACTGTATGAAGTCCCTCTTTAGATTTTGTATTTTTAATTTATTTTCTAAGGAAGGTCAGCGAAAGAGTCCAATCTTTTGAAAAGTCACTGGCTCCTTGATGGAAGCCAAAAAACAGGCAAAAGTGTTCCGCTTGAATCAGACTAAAAGTCCATTCTGAGTATTATGTAAACCGTGGAAGACGAGAGAGGCCATGGATTTATTTTTTTATTTTTCTATGCACTGATATCTTATGATAAGGACTTATTATTTCGTAATCTTGATATAAAAAAGATTGTTTTCTCGTTTTAAGGAATTATTTTAATTTCGTTATCTGGACATAACAAAGATCGTTTTCTCGTGATAATGAATTAATTAATAATGTGTTTGTGTTGATTTCAACCTACAAGAGTTGCCATGATTGGCTTCCAGACACTGGGTGTAGCTGTTGTCTACCGGTAAGTTACACTTTAGTTTGTTTCAATCAATCAATCTTTATTTATATAGCGCCAATTCATAGCAAACGTTATCTCAAGATGCTTCCAAAAAGTGTTAACAGGTATAGACCTGTAAAAGATAAGTTTCATTAATAGAGACCCAACATCAAGACAACGGGCAGAAACCTCGGACAGAACCAGACTCATGTTAGACAGACATCTGCGGAGACTGTGATGGGATTGTGTTGTTTACTTCAGGGGCTACATGTTAGCAGATGAGAGGCTAACCGATTCCTCTCTATCTGGCTACTTCAGCTATGCTAAAGTAACGTAAATGTAGGCTAACCTTAACTTTGCATTGCAATATGAGACGTAATTAAACGTTTATTGATTCATTTAATATTGCTTTGGGCCAGCCTCTCATCTGCTAACCAGTAGCCCCTAAAGTAAACAAACTAAAGTGTAATTTACCGGTCGACTACAGCGGCACCTAGTGGTTGGAAGCCGTTCATGACAGCTCTTGTAGATTGAAATCAAGACAAACACATTATTAATTAATTTCGATATCATGAGAAAAAGATCTTTGCTATATTGAGATAACGAAAAATTAGTTCGTTATCATGAAATAACAGTGGTAACATTCTCGTCTTCTATAGTAAACTGCTGCTTGCTGCTCCTATTTTCTAAAGGAATGGTGACAAAGCGAGACTTGAGACCAGAACAGCTTTAAGGTTCATAAAATGTAGACCCTGTACAAGCACACAAGCCTTCTCATGTGTTGGACTGCTTCTCCAACTGTCAGAGTTTGAACTTTAAGTGTTTCCGACAACAAAAGTATTTGTTCCTTTTTCTCTGGAGGTTGTTTAACTGCTGATACACAGTAATACCTCTCCATCCTCTCCCTCTGTCTCTCCCTCTGTGTATATAAATATCTCTCTCCCTTGTGGTTGGAGGTTGACCTGAGGCATCTCTCTTTGCAACACGCTGAGGCTCTGATTGGAAGCCAGGATAACTCCAGCCGTCCTACTGGCATTGTGTGAAGGAATCAGACAGATCAACACTGAGAGGGTCATTCCTGTCCATCTGTAGGCTGTATGTGGACAGTTGTGCTCAGAAATGTATTGTGAATACCTGTGGGTTCCTCGCTCTGACATGTCATGAGCTGAAATAAAAAACATATATCATTCTGACTGATCTTCCAGCTATCTAAAGCGGGGCACACACATAAGGATTTTCTGAATTTGAACAGTTCTTTTTTTTTATCTGTTAGAGACCCCACACATGAAGATCAAAAATCAGGCATTTACAGTTTTGATTGTACTGTGTGTGGTGTGCTCTGATGATCCCAACACAGCTCACCACACACAACGATTCTGTCCCACCACTGCTCTAGAATCTAGTCCTCCAAGAAAGAAGTCTCCAGTTACCAAATGTGATCTGACAAAAACATAGAAGAAGAAACATAGTAACAGCCAGTAAACACAAAACACAACCTGTATTTACAGACTTATCAGGTTATGGAGCAGTCTAGAATTATCACTGCATTTTTTATCATTTTCATGCATTCTTTATACCAGGGGTACCCAAACTTTTTCCTGTGAGGGCCACATAACTTTTCCCTTCTCTGGTGGGGGGGGGGGGGGGGGGGGGGGTCAGTCTGTAACAGAAAAAGTGTGAGGATTGCAGGGGTGCCTTAACGTAAACATTTATTGTATTCCAGAAAGCAACACAAAACCAAATATTAATAACCCTTTCTGGAATCTTCACAGAAAAGGAGTCAGGAAATAAATAATAACACTATTTATGATATAGAATGTCACGTTCTATGCGTGTATTAGTCTTGATCACGTGCCGTGGCCAGGCTTCAAAAAAATTAATTATAATACGTCTCTGGTGTTGTTCAGGGGGTCAGGCGGGCTGTAGTCTGGGGACCACTGCTTTATACCGTATATAACCCTGCCCATGATGGAGGAAAGATATTTATCTATAAAGGATCCTTCATATCTAAAAGCAACCCACAAACTTTGTACACATTTCCTGATATATTTCAAGGCTCTTTGAAGAGCTAGCTTGTTCCCAGATGGTTCTGAAGTTGAACAAACTCTAAATTATAGACTGTAAAAAAAAAAAAATGGACATCATCTTGCTTGGCTCAAACTGAGGTCACCACAAAAACTGCTCCCCCTGGTGGCTTGCTGCAGTACAAGACAAAAACTCTGCCTCTCTATTTATTCCAGATGGGCTGTGGTCAAACTTTAGAAAATTATTACACCTCGTAGAAATGTTTCTCACATCTGTATGCTGTGGTGATATTTAGATATTATTGAGCTGGATTGTGTTCAGGTCCCCTTTTTTCTGAAATGTTTCTTCATTAGTTATTAGAGGTTAAAAACAGGGTTTTACATCTCGTTTAACGATGATTGGCAGCTGTAATTTTTTTGGAATAATAAAATACATCAGGAATAAGAGTTAAGAAGAGATTGTCTAAGAAAAAAAAAAATTGTCACCCACTTGCACTCAGATTTTCCCAGAGCTCCTCATAGTCTCTACTGCACAGACTCTAGCTGCACAATGGCTGCACAATGGCGGCCAATGGCGGCGCTTGTGACAGAGTTTTTTTTGGCTTCAAAACCGTACAATGGTAAAGGCGGAGCCACTCTGTCCATTCTATATACAGTCTATGCTCTGAATTAGCACTAGCTAGGCCCACTTTAGTAGAAAAGAGGTATAAGAAGGCTTCCTCATTTTAAATATAAGCACAATAGATATAGAAAACCAATGACTTCTTCATAACACAGAAACACAGCGCTCCTTCAGCTGAAGTGAGTTTTCTTAGTCATCCTCCTGACATTTTCAGCTTCATGTCAACTGTCTTTGTCGTGTTCTTACAGAAGAAACTGAAAGTCGCCCTTTACCCAGACATCTGACATCACAATTATCGGCTAATGAGACTGTCAGTGCTATTTTTTTTTTTCATATCATGGTGTGAGAGGGGAACCAACTTGACGGTTTTCTGTAATATTTTCTCAGCATTAAAAGTTTCAGTCAGTGTTTGATTTTGTTAAGCTTAATGTTGACGCTTCCTTCCTTCATCATCATCCAATATTTCTGAAAAATGACCAGACCCAAGAGAGGCTTCATTTTCTTGTAGGCCTTTTCGGAAGTGTAACTAAATTAGACTTTTCCGTGTTAATCTTCTGAGTAAGAAGAAAATCAAATTCAGAGAAGAGTAAAACTTGATCCTTCAATTTTGTGAATCATTTAAATACACAACTGCTGGCATGCAATTTAGGAAATTTGTAAACTGGATTAGGATGAAGTTTATGAAAGCATCAACAAGAGTTTTCAAATTATGATATTTCAGAACGGGGGAATATCTTCAAAAATATCTGTTCTTTGATCACAATGATAAAGTTCTAAATATGTGTTTAATATACAAACACTGATCATAGAGGTTGAACTTTTAGTTGTCTGCAGTTTAATCAAATTGAAATTATTCCACTTTACTGGCTTTGAAGTTGTGCAATGTCTGTCCAGACTCAGATACTACATCACACTCTTTTGATGTATATTAACACATCATTAATATCAAATAAGTTCCATCTTTTTATGTAAATCTGTTGACCTGTTGTGATCAAAGTTGGTTTCTTTTCTCAGAAATCACGAGGAATCTTTGTCTTAGTTTCATAAAAGTCGAAAGTGTAGAGTTGAAAGGGACAAAGAGTTGGTTGATGATAGCTCGTATTTCATGTTAGGAAAACGAACAGTATTCATATTCCGTTGTTTTATTCGGTAGTGGCTACTGTACTGAAACGCCAGGGAGGTTATAAAGCCTGATTCACCTGTAAATAAATATAAATTCTCCATTTTGTTGGCAAGTCTATGCTTAAATTAAAGAGGCTGTGAAGTCTATCTGGTTGAAGTGGATCACAGCGACACCTTTTGGCTGGAATCATGCACACATTGTCGTGATGACATGACTCTTAACAAGGTGTGTGTGTTTGTTTAGGAAATGAATGGAGATTGGATCTTCTTTTTAACACTACTTTTCTTTGTCTGATACAACTTTTTACTGGATACAACGCAATGAGGTAAGGAATTTATCAACAGTTTCACAGCGCTGTTGTTTGAAATCTTACAACAAGCAAACTGTCAATTTGTACTGTAGTTCAGTAGCCGGCTAATTTAGTGCTACAGGCAGCCTGGTGCTCTAAGACATATCCTCAGGCTAACATATTACTTTCGCGAATCCTTATGTCCTGCTCATCTACCAATCAGAGCTAACGTAACCTCACTCTTCATTTTATTGACAGACTCAAGTTTGATCAGATCACTGCAGAATAACTGCTGCATGTGGGTTGGAATGAACATTATCAAAAACAAATTAGCCTGTGTTTTAGCCTTTAGCTTGTGGTTTAGCCTTTAGCATGTGTTAGCTTTTTTTGCCTCCCTTTATTTATTGATTTTCACATTTCAAAATATAATAACATTTTTACAGAAATACAAAAATGAACAAACCACCCCACCTCCCACCCCTGGGGACAAGCACAAAAAATAAATAAATAAATAAATAAAAATAAAAATAAGTGAGCTGCCCATGTTTTAGCTTTTAGCTTGTGTTTTCGCCTTTAGCTTGTGGTTTAGCCATTAGCTCCTGCTCTATCACTCTCCCGTTTAGCTTTCATCTTCTCTTTCATCCTTTTCCTGTCTGACAGTTCAGCTCCAGTGTCCACCATCACTACAAAATTAATCACAGAAACAGCTTTCGGCACAGAAAAACACAGATCTATCTTCTCACTGCTGAACTTCTTCATCTTGTGGCGTTGTCGTCGAGACTTCATTGTGCTCTAAATCAATCAATTCCTGTCCGACACTATCAGGAAGCTGAGAAATAGCATTAAGAAATAACCTTTATTGGTGCTGATAATCTCATTTTAAACTTTGGATTATAATCAGACAGATATCTAGAAGTGAGACTTTTTCAAGACCCCTTAGAAAGTCCTCACAGTCCCTTTTAATTTCAGCAGTTATTTCAATTTAAATCATGACTTACAGAAAACACTTAAAATGTTCAATCACAGAAAGCAAAATGTTCATTGTTTTTGAGCTTTAAGTCATTCTGCACCCTCGGCCTGGAATCTGTTGCAGAATGACTGAAAGCTCAACGAACTGGTGTCTTAAAATGTTTTTAAATCTAAATCCACAGACATGGAGGCAGATTCATCTCAATGGGAATGACCTGGTTAAAAAAAAAAAAAAAAAGGTTAAATAAGATAAGAATAAAATGAACAACCATCATGTATCAAATAAGATAAAAGTTGTGATGGGACTCAAATCTGCTGCTCACGACACTGCATTGATCCACAGGTTTCTTAAAACCCATTGATAAACCACAGACGGTAAGCAGGGATTATCCTGTTTCACTATAAACCATGCTAAAAAAAAAACCAAAACGTCATGGTTCTTCTAAAAGGCTCTGCTACACCGAATGTTTCTGTTGTCACTCATGAAAAGGGGATGGTACATTTTGTTTGGTGAAACCTTCTTGGGATAATAAAAAAGTGACACTCCTTTTTTTTTTTTTTTCCCTGCAGTCACTCCTGCCTGATTTCTGTACCACCCCCTACCCTTGACAGAGCCTGATGGTGTTTTTGATGGGATTATTACAGAGCACAGCTGTCGCCATATGTTCCTGCGATGGATTTCATACAGCAACACCAGACTCCTTTACATACGTCCAGACTCAAAGTTTACCCAATGTGTCCGTCTGTTACGTGAAGTCTCTCTCTGGCATCTTTGGGGTGTAATAAGAAAAGTTAAATAATGAATTTAAGTATTTAGTAGGGATGAGCGAGTACACCATTATCTGTATCTGTATCTGTATCTGTTTGCCCATCCATATTATCCGTATCCGTATCCGTACTCGTATGGGCGGGGCCTAAACCGGAAGTGGTTGTGTTTTGCCCGGAAATGGGCGGAGCTTAAACCTGAACTTTATTTTAAGTCTGAAACTGGCTTTTTTTTTTTTTCTTTTAAAGGCTTTTGTGTGATCAGCTATGTATTATGTACAATTGGTAAAATGTGTATGTAGTGGTGTGAAAGACTGTCTCTTTATTTATAATCTGTGTGATTTGTGCAAACATTCAGTGGCAAAAAACTAAAAAATATGTCATGTTTTTCACTTTATTTTCAAAAACACTGTGCTCATTCTGAGCACAGTGTTTGTTTCTTTCTCACCAGCCAAACTAAAATCACGCAGCCAGTTAAAAAAAAAAAAAAAAACGCGACACCAGGAGTTTACAGCTTTAAGCCTTCAAATGCGTCGCGTGTACGTTGCAAAACAGTTAATCAAGTAACTTTAAATATAAAAAAAGAACTAAAGAGATGAGAGACAACGAAAACCATAAAAAAAAAACGGTCCTGAATTGAAGCAAGAGGCACTGACCAGCACGACACGAGCCGTTTTCAGCCCCGTCTTGTCACATGCATCGCGTATGACAGGAAATAAGTTCAAGAAGTAACTTTAAATACCACACAAACCTCAATAGAGACGAGCAGAAGAAAACTGAGTGAGTAGTTCAGAGATTAGAGCAACGTAAACTACAGTCAACTCAAGCAAGCAAGAGAGGTAGTCGCTGTCACTCGCTGCCTGTATGTGTGTGTGCGTGTGTGTGTGTGTGTGTGAAAGAGGAGAGCAGGCACCTCCTCGCTGCAGCATGTGGGTGCAGGGAGGGGGGTGTGCTGTGTGTGACTGGCCGATCACAGAGCATGAAGAGTGAAGACAGTAGTTGTTGATACCCAATGAGGATTCTTTTAGTACGGATACGAATAATCCTAAAAAAAACTTGTGTTGTATTCATATTCGGCAAAAATGCATTATCCGTAACGAATACTCGTTTCAAACGAATATCCGGCTCATCCCTAGTATTCAGTGCCCTCCAGCTTATACACCACCTATAAACTTGTGATTACCACAAGTAGTTGCTATGACAGAGAGAAAGAGAGAGGTCAAAGTTCGCAAAAACATGCTTCAGTCAGGTCATGCAAACAACCTGACGTTTCAATCTCTGTATTCAACACTTGTCGCACACCAGACCAAAAGATAATTAATGTTTGGAACTCGAAATGTTCCGGAGGTTGGACTCCAAAGATATGTTATAAAAATTCCTGGAAGCATAAGAATCCTGATGTTCATGTACTTTATGAGTTGAGGTTAACAAGTAGGCACAAGAAAGTGAACAATCGAGCGACCGCTAACCTAAGTCTTAGCGGTTGGGAAATAAATTTGACCCCAAAGCGTTTCTGCTGTCTCTGTTCACTCATTACCAACATACATTGTTACCTCTCAAGTTAAAGTGATATTTGGTCCAATCTTCCTTGTAGCGACTGCAGATTAAAGTCTTGCCTTTCCCCCTTGCTGTGTAAACATCAGCTCAGACAACAGGTGTTTTGTGACACGACAATAATGATTTCCTGTTGTGTTTCCTTGATAACTCCCATTGTCTACCTTCTGCTTTCATCACACGGAAGCAAGGGAGGCAAGGGAAGCAAAAATATATGAGGGGCTCATTTTAATTTAGGGAGTTGTCTTTCAGCTGAAGATAGACAGGCAGCTCCATCACACACACACACACATACACACACTTTCCTGTTTGCTGGCTATATGATGGATCAGTCTGTGGACGCAAAACAACTTCCTCCAGCTAAGCGCAGACAAAACTGAAATCACTGTCTGTGGTCCACAGAGACAAAGAAAGTGTTATCAGTCACCTTGAGACTTTCTCTCTGAAGGTTAATAATCAGGTTAGGAATCTGGGGGTAATATTGGACTCAGACCTGAACTTGAACAGCCATGTCAAATCAATAACATCAGCAGCTTTTTACCATCTGGAAAACATCAACAGAATCAAAGGAATACTGTCTAAACCTGACTTAGAAAGACTAATCCATGCGTTGGTCTCCAGCAGGTTAGATTACTGTAACAACCTGCTCACTGGACTCTAAGGCCCCGTTTATACGACAACGCATCACAACAACGGAACCTGCAGCATATCGGAAAAATTCTACTCTGGAGGGCGTTTTTAAAAAACTGCGTTACAGGTCGGGTAAAACGGCATTTCCGTATAAACAAGAGGCCAAAATGCAACAAAACTTTTGCGTTTCATCCTAATACCTTCGTTGTTTAAACAAGGCCTAAGCGAACCCTAAGACAGCTGCAGTACATCCAGAATGCTGCTGTGTATATCCTGACCAGAACCAGGAAATACGACCATATTAGTCCAGTGCTCAGGTCTCTGCACTGGCTTCCTGTCACCCAGAAAATAGACTTTAAAACAGCTCTGCTTGTCTACAAGTCTCTTCATGGTTTAGCACCAAAGTACATCTCTGACATGTTAGAGCCATATGAACCAACTAGGACTCTGAGAACATCAGAGTCAGGACTAAACACGGTGAAGCTGCGTTTCAGTTTTATGCTCCTAAAATTTGGAACAGTCTTCCAGATGATCTGAGACAGGCCTCAACTCTGACAATAATCAAATCCAGGCTGAAAACAGTTCTGCTTAGCTTTGCAAACAACTGGAAGTATTTTATCTGCACTCCTCATTTTTAAATTAATTAACTGTTTTTTTTTATGTTTTATGGAATGATTTTATTTTTATTCTAATCTGCCTTCTTGTGATTTTATGTTGCTGTAAAGCACTTTGAATTGCCTTGTGTATGAATTGTGCTCTACAAATAAACTTGCCTTGCCTAGATGCATGTGAAGAAAGCTCTGTGCCCTAAATGACTTCTCTTTTCTTTAAAAAGAGGTTGTTGTGCTATTTTAAGGCTTTATACTGCCCCTCTGGTGACTGTAAATGCTTTACATATTTTGCATAAAAAAAAAAAAATTCTCTCACTGCTGTTTTAAAAAACCCTTACTGTAAGTGGTCATAGGGCTGTTGAATTGTGATTTATTTATATGTGTTGACCTGTGCCCCATAGTTTGCATAAAGTTAAGTACACAGGGTTTGCCTCAGCGCAATCAGGCTTGACTCGCATCTTGAAAGAAGAGCAGCACGAGTGTAACGTTTGGTCGAGATGGTTTCGGGTTTCAAATGATGCTGTAAAAGTTGCACCCTTGGTAGGCGAAGTGAGTTTCACTGAAGCCAGCCTGGTATCAAGGCAAGGCAAGGCAAGGCAAGGCAAGGCAAGGCAAGTTTAATTATATAGCACATTCCAGCAACAAGGCAATTCAAAGTGCTTCACATAGCGGCAAAACATATAAGAAACAATTTAAAAATTAATTAAAAAAGCTAATAATAATAATAAAATAAAAATAAAAGAAAGTAAAATGGCAAAAAAGAAGGATAAAAGTCACAGTGCAGAATGCAGATGTATCAAACATCAGGCGTAGATTTGGACTGGTGCAAATTCTTTATTTCATCTTTAAAAATTTACCAAATTTACTCAGTTTTGCAATCTGTTCACTGGAAATTTTCACAAATCTTAAAGCACACACACTTCCTTTAACACTTAATCACAATATGGACTCATTTGCAGTCAACCTGACGATAATATTGCACCATCATACAAAGTATAACAGCATCCCCTCACATAAATATTTATATAAATAGAATTTAGAGACTAACCAAAATGGCTTTAACAACCAAGGGTGCAGCCTTTTACTGGCGACCAGCATTATTACAAACCCCAAATCAGACAGTAGCAGTGTATTCTCCAAAAAGAGGGAAAAAGAAGGCTGCATTTGAAGGAGCCTTCGAATTTGGACAGCCTTTGTGCAGCGTTGTGACGTAATTGGCCTTCAAATGCAGCCCCTGAGTTTGGACACAGCCTAAATCTGCACCTGGGTCCTCCTCCCTCTTGTGTTTTTCCTGAACTGTGACATCACGAGCCCTCATTGGACTTGACTGGAGAGCAGTAAAAACAAGCTGACTCAACTTCACTTCCACAACAGATACAGAAAGGGATTGAAGAAAGAAAAATAAAGGCAGGAAAAGTGTGAGCCATGAATGGTAGACTCAGATACTGGATCAAGAAAAGATAAAAAAAAATTCCAACATAAAAATTCTAAACCAAAGTATCAAGCATCACTCCAAAAATTGTACGCAAATCCTGCAGGCATCTGATGAGATAGTTTGCATCAGAATCAAGACGTCAACCTGTTTAAAAAGAAAGCAACAGCAGGCGCGGTGCTTGATTTGTTCACAGCTGTCTCATCAGCAGATCTTCTTCCCTCTGCAAGCCTTCAGCTGCCATCGTTAATCTGACGTTACACTCAAGCATAAAACAGACAAGTGAGCAACTGGTAGTGCCTGTGTAAGGACGCAAGCTAAATGTACCGCACAGTGGGTTATGGGTTTTAGGGGCTGTGATGAATCCAGAAACTTTAATATGGAGCAAGAAGGAAAAGAAACTGACAGCTGGTAAGAAGTCCAACTAAGTGTAAAAAGTCACAGAGGGTTGAATTTAAGGGTGTTTTCAGACTTGGCTCGTTTGTTCTGAAACAAACCTAAAGTCTGGTTCGTTTGGGAATATGTGAACAAAGCGATCGCACTGAGAATCGCAGTGAGAACACAATCACCTCAGCAACCAGCACAACTGACTCATACCTGTGGTTCACACTGCAGTAGTCGGGGGCAGAAATGTGCCCGGTTGCCAACCGTTCAGTCAAAACAATAGAGGAAGAAGAAGGAGTAGAAGAATCAGTAACAGCAGAAGAAGAAGAAGAGAAGATGATACAGCGATGATTATGGTATTAATCTGAACATAAGACAATCCTGGATAAGATGACCATTTTTTTCATGACAGCTTTTTGAGAAAAAGAATCTTCAATGACAAAATCTTGTTTTATCATGAAGAATGTTCACGTGTTCACAGCTCTCCTCTGCTCTTTGTATCGCTCACAGCAGAGTTCCGCACCGGTTTCTGACCAATGAGATAAAAATTTGTTTGCACGTGGCATTAATCACAGAGAAATGTTGATTCTTACAAGCTGCGTTCAAACAACATTTTGTTGCTAACTGTTCCATTTGCCCGCACTTGAGCTGGGAAAGGGGCTTTTGTCTTCTTTGCCCCTTCTACATAGAACCTGTTGCAAAACGACTGGAAACTAACTGAACTTATTTCATTGACTGACTTCGAATCCAGAAGGAGAGCACCTGAAACAGCCTCTTTAACTTGCAACTGTTTTATCTAATTTGTATGTCATTTTAATTGTGTAAAAACTGTAACTTATGCTGCCCCTTGGCCAGGACTCCCTTGAAAAAGAGGTCTTTAATCTCAATGGGACATTCCTGGTTAAATCAAGGTTAAATAATAAAAATGAAACAACAAAATAAAATTTGTTTATAGCTGTGGACTGCAAGAAACTTTTTCCCAAGCGGCAACCTCCGGTCTGAAAATATGAGACAATGCGGAAGTGCTAAAATCTGCTGTTCCTCGAGTGTCCGCTTGAGGCTGGCTCCGAAAGTGCCAGAAGTCACGTACACACCAAGCCAAAAAAAGTTGTTTTCACGGCCAAAATAAGCACATTTGCTGCCTGGTACAAGATCCTCAGTTCGTCCAATCAAAGGCACAGCTCAGCTCACGTGACTGCCGGGAGCCTTATGGCTGTTACTGTTGAGACTCCAAGCCCGCTTCGTTGCCAATATGGCCGCGCTGGCCGTTTTGCTTCAAAAGGTGACGTTGTAGAGACTACGTCCATTAATTATAAAGTCTATGCTTTTGCCCTATGAACACAAACGAACCAAGTGACAGCTGCAACAATTGTACCATTTTTACACCTTCAGAGTGGCAGTACCGCGGGTCAGAGTGTGCCAGCCCACTTTGGAGTTAAATTGCAGTTTTATATTTAAACCAAGTGTTAAAAGACTTAACCAAAGTTCTTGTGACAGTAAATCAAAACTGACTCTGTATTTTATTTCCATGTAAATGAAAACTGATGATGTCTCTGAAGACCTACTGATACGAACCGCCCATGCAGTTTACAGCTGGCCACTTCTAAGGCATCTAGTGATGGCCATAACAACAGATAATGAGCCGCGTGTGATAAAATCTGAAGTGAGGGTTTTCAGTCACTCCCTCCCTCACTGATACAGTGTGTCATTAGCAAAATGAAGAAACTTTTAATTGAGTCTCAACTGTTCGGAGCGGCCGAGAACTCCCTCCTCATCTCATTTGGTCTTTTAAGTGAGCTTTCATTCAGTGATAAGAATAACCTTTGTTTACCTCACGTTTCTGTTGACGTGTGTGTGTGTACTGCTGAAACGTGTTCAGAGCTAAGGGTCTGGGTTAATCCCGAACTGCTTGTCCCTTTTGACCTCTCCAATTAATTCCACCGTTAAAGCTCAATCTCAAGGTGAATTGCAGATATTCACAGAAAGGTCAGTGCGCAGCATTTATGTGTATTCAACAAAATTTTAATTAAGCAACAGTCATTAAAAATTCACATAGTGTGGTGGCTGCTCAGGGGGGTTGAGTGTGGTGGAGAGAAGCATAAAACATTTACTGTTCAAACTCATCTCGGCAGAAGTAATTTATTGTCAGCCACAGCGGCAGGAAAAAAAAATAATAATGGAAATTATGATAAAAAGCAGTGTTAGTAAGGAAAAAACACATGTGAAAAGAAAATTAATCATTCATTAAGGTCACTTACTATGCTCTGTAAGAAATTATTAACTCCATGTTGAGGGCTCAAAACGAGAGCTGTGATTGGCCTTCATTATGACATTTCTTTCATGAATTGTGTGTGTTTGGGAAAATGTAAGTTTTATACATGAGCGTAGTCCTGTGATAAATCAGTCATGAGCTGCGGGGGCTGCATGCAGGAATTTGCATCCAATTCTAACATCCATAGAATTAACAATTAAGATTACAGCCGGTTTTGTCTGTGACTCTAATCTTTCCATGCTGTTTCTTGTAATGCACTTGACTGTTGTCATGTTGTAGTGCAGCATCAAGAGCGACCTGCCATCTGAAGCTCAAGAACATTAACCACATGTTTGAAAATGTTGGCGACTTTGGATCTGAATCAGAGGAATAATGTGCTGCTCTGTGAACCACCAGAACATTTTCTACAAAAAAGACAAAATGAGCCTTGAACTAAGCGCGCAGAGGGAAGATGTATATCCTTAAAGAAGAAAAGTGATGTCATTTGCTTTAATTACTGAAGGAGGAATTATCAGAAGGCAGCTGGTAGCTTCTGGGGGAAAATTGCCCTCAAAATCGAGGTAATTTTTCACCATGTAAACTTGTCAGGCCAGTTCCCCCAAAAGGAGTAAAAACGGTAACCTTCTGCCATCAGCTCTGGCCGGCAAAACTGCTCACATTTGGTCTCAGCAACTGATGATAATAGTTAGTTACAGATGGGATCAGCCTTTAGGGGATTTTCTGAAACTGTCATTTTGAGAGTCCCAAAAGTACTCAAGCAGTAACGTTTTGTCTCTTTGTTTTTCCTCAGCTGGTAAATGCGAAAGCTCTCACTGAAGAAAAAAAAAACCCTTCAAGCTCAATAAAGTTCTTTAGTATTCACTGAAAAAAAAAAACAATCTTTGTATCTTAAGTTATTCAAAAGCCAGATTTGTCAACAAGTGCACTTGTTTGTGGTTATTTGCAGAAAACTGTTTGGCAAACCGAGAAACGTCAAAAAAAATAACTTATTCACAGAAGTATCTGATATTGGAAAACAAACAAACAAATAAATAAACAAACAAAACAGACAAAAACAGCAAAGATTGTTTATAATAAAAAAAGTGTAAGTATTAAGATTGGCTGAGCTTCATAGCATAACTGACTAAGTAATAAAAAGCTTTTAAAAAAATAAGTTAATTTTTTAGTTTTCTTGGCAACAACAACAACAGAATAAATAAATAAATAATTATAATAAAAATGCAGATAGGAGGTTTTGTGTTGTGGCCATTGATATACATATATATGTGACAAACAACCCCCCCCCAAAAAAAAAAAAATGTGACAACTAACCCCAACTGGAATTTCTTGCGAGCATCAAGGCTAACAACCGTCTAACAACTAGTTAGCTAGCTAAAACAATCTAAACTATAGCTTCACAGTTCTTAAGGGTCACAGTTGTTTGTTATAAACCCAGAGTGGAAAAAGCCTTGAAGAGACATACCAAGGAGCTGAATATTTACAATTTAACATGAAAACCACAAAAAAATCCTCCCATCTCAAGTTCAGCTGTCATACTCCAGAGAAGACTATGTAGGTGAGCTCTGATCCCAATTTTGCAAATTGCCATACCACAGTTTGAAAGACAGCACCCTCTGGTGGCGAGATATAATGAATGTGACAACCAACCCCTGTGACAACTAATACCGTTCTCCCTTACCAGCCCTTTTTTCATGTGTTATCAAATTTAGTCCAAACAGTGTCAGTGGCATTTTGATACCAAGTTTGTCATTGGTTATGATAGCTCAAACCATCCACCCTGATGAAAATTGATCACTGTGCAGTTCAAAAACTATCATTTGGATCATAACCTACAATCTGTGCAATGACACATTGTGCAACTGGCCAGCTTATTTATTTATTTATTTATTTATTTTCCATAATCCGTTACTGTAATGCTGAGCAAATTCAATTAATTTGGACCTGTTTTCTGCATAAATTGATGACTTTTGATATCCACATTTCCCATTTACCCCTCAGCTTCATTTGGCAAGTGTAAAAGCAAAGAATGCATAAATATAAACATACAAAACAACACACTCGGGCCACACATACTACTTTGGAATTCCATTAAAAGTCATATTTGGTTGGATTGTATATGCCTGATTGTTACAGCAGCTCAGAAGTGCTACAGAAATTGCAGGCGGGATAGAGGACAGAAGGTAGCTGTACGAGGTAGAAAATAGCTCTGTGTGTGTGTGGGTGTGTGGGTGTGTGGGGTGTGTATTTGTGTCTGGATGTGTGCGCATGCTTCGATAATGGTATTTCTGGATACATCCCAAGTTATTACTGTAAATCAGACGGGCTTTCAAGACCTTTAACACAAAGTAACAGTCCCTAACAGCAGCCCCCGGCTGCCATATAGAAATTACATGAATATGGATAAGAAAGAAAAATTGGATGGAGGGAATGAGATATAGATGGAGAGATGGTGGGCAGACCAATGGAGGAAGGAAAACAGAGAGGGAAGACGTGGGGACAGAAAGAGAAAAGGTGGAGGGATGAGGATGGACAGCTTGAAGGGTGGAGGGAGGTTAAACAGGGGAGTGTGTTTAATAGAGGTATACCAGCAGGGGGTGGGTAGGAGGGGCAGGAGGAGAATGTGCAGGTGGGAGGGCGAACCGGGGCCAAGGTCTGGAATGGAAGGAAAAAAAATATGTGATGGAAGAATAAAAAGAGAAAAAAAAGATAGAAGAGCCTTTTCATATTAAGAGTCTTTCACCACAAGTGGACCACTTCCACCCCTGGCCTTTTGGCTAAGGCCCACAACAGCCTGAACTGATATGCAAACCAGGGAAATTTATGGTAATGACTGGTCCAGTGTGGACTTGAAAACAGGAATGGCTCTCCAGCTCGCTCATGAATCATGCATCCTTTTCCAAGTCACAGACTTTAACTAATGGGTCATTGTGAGGGAAGGATCCCAATTTGGCCTCGTGCTGAAGTATATGATTATCTCGAGCATATGCTGACCTTAACACATTAAAAGTCTGAGATGTACAAAGCACTTCAAGGCCGTTTTGGGGAGAATACATATTTACGACGTTTCTTACGCATCGTCAAACACTTATTGTCTATGTGTGAGCTGCTGAGCTGGTGTGAGGGATTGTGGGTGTGTATCTTAGTCAAGAAAAAGCACAGTAATGTTGTTCAGATGGTCCACCACTTTAATCCAGAATAAATGATGCTAGTCAATAGATAGTCAAGATTAATTTCTCACTCTCAACCCTATTTGTGATTGACCTATTTATACACAACTTATTCAATAGACTAGGTTAAAAATGGACTTAGTCTCAGAAACATCACTTACAGGCTCCTGAAGAGGTGGTCACCAAACAGGAAATACAGACCCCAACTAATGTCAAACTAAGGACGATTAAGTCCAGGCTATAGTCCTGTTCTGAGGCTAATTTGTAGCTTTTATTTCAACATGCCCAACCGTCAAACCGCTCACACCCCTAGTTATGCATGATTATGCAGACATTTTCACCTTAAAAACATTCAGTGCGGATCGGACTAAGAGCTTCGACGTCTCAAGACTTTGAACAGACACATGTAGATGATCCGATTCAAATTGATACAGCAGGTCTTGGTACGTGTTGCGGTTCAGGGCAAGCAAATTTCACCTAAAAGAGAAAGAAAATGACCATGATAAATAAGGTCGCTGGGCTCTAACACAACAAACAAACACCATGGCAACAGAGAGCGATGAGTTTCATTTTTGTAGCGTTCCTTCAACCTCCCTTTAAATGTAGCTCAAGAAATAGAACATTCTTCAATTCAAAGATGGGAGAAGAACACGAAACAGTGATCTTTTTAAACTGGCACGCAGCTTAGCTTATCAAAAAAGGTCTCGAAGCAGAGTGAGATGTTTTGGTTTTTTTTCTTCATGTATACACAGACAAATCTAGATCCCCGGCTGTGACGTCACGATCGAGCTTTGATGATAGACTGTACAAAATATGGACATAGTCTCCATGACGTCCTCTGTCTGTTCCATCCACTGTACAGTGGGGGAAATAAGTATTTGATCCCCTGCTGAATTTGTAAGTTTGCCCACTGCCCTGGGAAATGAACACACTCTAATTTTTATGGTTGTTTACTTGTTATAAGTATAGACAGAATATCAGTTGAAAATGCATAAAAATACACAGTATAAAAGTTATAAATTGTTGTGCATTTTATCAAGTGAAAAAGTATATTAGTATCAGCAGGGGATCAAATACTTATTTCCCCCACTGTATATAGAATGGACAGTGTGGCTTCACCTTTTACCATTGTACAGTTTTGAAGCCAAAAAAACCTCCGTCACGGGTGCAGCCTTTGTGAAACCAGAGTCTGCGCAGTAGGGACTTATGAGGAACTCTGGGAAAATCTGAGAGGAAGCAGGTGGCAAAAACAATTCTGTTTTTTCTTTCGAGAGTCTGATCTCTTCTTCACTCTCCTTCCTGATGTATTTTATTTTTCCCGGAAAAACTACACAAGAACTGCAGCTGTCAATCATCGTTAAACAAGACGTAAAACCCAGTTTTTAACCTTTAATAACTGATGAAAAAGAAACATTTCAGAAAAAAGAAGACCTGAACACAATGCAGCCCAATAATATCTCAATATCACCACAGCATACGGATGTGAGAAACGTTTCTACGAGGTGTAATAATTTCTCAAGTTTGACCACATCACATCTGGAATGACTAGTCAAGTCAAGTAAAGTTTATTTATAGAGCACCTTCAAGAGGACAGCAGTCGATCAAAGTGCTGTACACAAATACATAGAGGTAAATAAATATAACAATAAAAATAATTTAAAAAATAGAAATCAACATAAAAATAGTAAAAAAAATTAAAATCTAAAAACTAATGTGCCTGTGACTTATAAGAGCTCATTTATGAAACGCCAGGGAGAAGAAGTAGGTCTTTAAATAAGATTTAAAAATCTCAATGGTCTGGGAGGTTCTTATATGGATGGGGAGACTGTTCCATAGTCGAGGGGCAGCTACTGCAAAGGCCCTATCACCTCTTGACTTGAGTCTGGTTTTTGGAACCTCCAACAGCAGTTGGTCAGAAGACCTTAGGGCTCTGGCTGGGGAGCAGCGACGAAGCGCTTCAGACAAGTACAGAGAGGCAAGACCATTGAGGGCTTTAAAAGCGATTAAAAGAATTTTAAAATCGATGCAAAAGCGGACTGGGAGCCAGTGGAGGGACGCCAGGACTGGTGTAATGTGGTCACGCTTTTTCTTGCCAGAGAGGAGTCGAGCAGCAGCATTCTGAAGACTAGAAAGGCAGAGTTTTACACTTGTACTGTAGCCAGCCACCAGGGGGAGCAGTTTTTGTGGCGACCTCAGTTTGAGCCCAGCGAGATGACGTCCATTTTTTTATTTTTTTTTTAACAGTCTATGGTCTGTTCCTGATACAGAGAAATGAAGCCAACCCTTGGACAGGGGCATCTTGGATGTGACGCAGACTTTGAGCTTCCTTTCTAACAGCTATAGGGCACTCGTCAGTCACCGGGCTGTAAATATGCTTTTTAATGCTGTAAAAGTCTGTTTTTTTGACTTGATGTGTATGTGACTTCTGGTCTTTCTGCAGCCAGCCTCCAGCAGATTCTTAATGAACAGCAACATTTAGCACTTCCATATAGGCTTCATTTCTCTCTACCGGATGTTGCCCCTTGTGTGGATGTGATGCATGCATAGAGCCTATTGAGAGTCAGAAATGTGTGGACCAGAATAAACAGACATGGAAAAAAAAAGTTAGAGCATATCTGTGAAAATTGACTGTTATCTGGGGATGCTCACAGCTTTAGTTAAAAAAGAAGTATGGTGTTTCTATCTTTATTTTCTATTAACAGAAGCATGTGAAATAGCTGCTCTCACTCATGCATTTAATTTTTACACCAATTAAAGCTTAAAACTGGTTCACTGCAAGACTGTACCCCGAGATGAACAACTGAAAGGGCTCCTCTCATCTTTTTTCTCGGAAAGAACACAATTATGTTAGCCACCAAAACACCATTTGGAGTAACAAATGGTTGTTATAAACAAATAATGTTGCAGGCCGTGTGCTAAACATAGCATTAAAGCATCAAGTCGGGAGGGGTACTTAAGAGACTTTGCAGTAGTTTCTACTCCATCACACAGAGAAGCAGTGTTTCCACTAGCCAATCTCGTAGCCAGATTCTAATTTAACATGAAAACGCAAAAGTTGAAGTGTACACACACACACACACACACGCACACACACCAAATTTCTCCACTCCTTTAACCTGCACATCAGAGACTTCAAACTTCATTCTGAGCTTAGAAGTTAGAAGTTCAAAGAGATCAAAATCCACATATGCAGTCACACACACACACACACACATGCAAGCTCACCCTGCAGATGTATTCCCACTATTACTGTGCGAGGAATACTATTAAGGAAGTGCTGTGTTTGCATCTGTTCTGAGTGTGTGTACAGCCCTGAGCGAGTCATCTATTTCAGCAACCTTCCCCTCTCCTCTAGTCAACGCAACCGAACACTCAGCACCTCTGAACACAGCTCTGCAGGCTGGAGAGGGACAGGCCCTGAAGTTCAGCCAGTCTCAGTTTCAGCCTCTCTCTCTCTCTCTCTCTCTCTCTCTCTCTCTCTCTCTCTCTCTCTCTCTCTCTCTCTCCCTATCTATCTTTCCCTCTCGCTCTCTCATTATCGTTATTTCACAATTTCCTCCGCTCAATCTTTGAGTCTGTCCACCTTCCCTTATGTTTTCTGCTTTTATTTAAATATTCTGTCACTGCAAGAGTGTAGTCTGCCTGCTCGTGACAGAAGCGAGGGAAAAGAGCGAGACGCTGACTGCATGTCTGCATCCAACAGTCTGTGACAGTCGACAGTTTAAAAAAAAAAAAAAAAAAAAACAGGCAGATGAGGTGTCATGTGATACACTGTACATGAATTGCCATAAAGATCGAGGGGGGGTGGGGTGGGGGGGTGGGGGGGGTAAAACTAGCATGTGTTTTTCATGTGGGTGGATGGTGCCAACCTTTGCCATGTTTCAAACTGAACAAATCAGCCCCACGTTGTTTCCAGGGACTCAGTGTCAAAGAGCACATGTATATAGAGTTGCTTTGTGCCTTTTGTATTTTAACTGTTTCTCTGTGTGGAGGAATCAGATGGAACAGTTTGCTATAAGAGCATGTCGCATGTTTGCACACCCTCCTCACTCTTGGCTACCTGAATATTGTAGGTGCTGATTTATGTATGCATGATCATGTGTGCACATGGCCATGCACAGGATGTTTGCATGTTTTTTTTTTTTTTTTTTTTTTTTTTTAATGTGTGTGTGTGTGTGTGCGTGTAAGACTGCCGTGGTTTTCTGTAGTGCTACAGTGCCATCTACAGCTCGCTCCTGCTACAGCTCGGGACAGAGCAGCAGAGAGCCGGTGGCCAAACACAAGCAGTGGCCTTCCATTCACTCTCGCTGGGGGATCAAGAGAGTGTTTCCTCTCCCCACTTTCCCTATGTGTGTGTGTGTGTGTGTGTGTGTGTGCAAGTGCTGCAGCAAGCACAACAGACACACACCGTAAAGGTGACAGGATGCAGGAGGAGGAAATATCCTTCTGTTCGTGCGTGTGCTCGTGTGGCTTTTCACTTCTGCGGCTGACAACTAAAATACCATACTGCTCCGGTCTCGCAGACATGGCCTTTTCTTTTCCCTTCAAGCCTTTTTGCCCCCCCACCCCCCCTCGTATTTTCCTCCCCCACAACTCCCCCTTTCCCTCTCTCTCCACTTCAAAACACAAAGCTCATGCAGTAGATTTGTTTTCCTCTCATGCTTTAAAGCCTCCGGACATAAACACCCCCCCGTTCTAACTACAAAACATGACGTCCGTATAGCTGAACAAATTTGTCAAAAACATTTAAACACTTTTTCCAACCCACACTCACAATGTGTTCATTGATGTTTCTGCAAACTTATCTGACGATGAGTTTTTCATGAGATTCATTCGTGCTCAGTTATTAATGAATTCACTCCAGTTATAGGATGGGATGTCACATGGGAGCTGTTCTGCTGTGTACACCAAGAGTTAGCCTTGTCCTCGGGTCAAATATTGATGGCAGATGATGTTGAGCGTTGACCACAGTTGTCTATTTTCAGATGCTGGAGTTCAGTGCGGGTGTTTAGCGTTGGTGGGGAGAGTCGAGTTCTGTTGCAATATAGCTCTAGATAACACAGATCCAACAAATGTTTACATCTCAGCTCATCTGAACACGTATATCTATCTATGAAAGGGCTTTGTGACTCCTCATTTAGAGACTAGTTTCAATAAATATTTTCAAAATAAAGCGAAGTAGTTTGGGATCTTATGGATCATACATAGTAGGGGAGAGCGGGGTTAGTTGTCACACTTTTTTACTCCTGTGTGAATTGCTCATCATCAAAACATCTTTCAACAGTCATTCCTACATTAAACTGAAGCTTAAGGTGTTGGCTTGAAATGTGTCATCACACACTATGGGATTCATACACTATATCTTTTCAAAAAGGCAGAACTAAACTTGAAAGTTTAACTGCACTGACAAGTTGACAAATACGTAACTTAATGCATCTTAACACAAAATTACAACGGAGGATCTGGGACAATTTTTTTTAAAAAAAGAGAGAGAGGGAGAATAAAGTCATAGATTTAAAAGAAAAAAGTAACTAGTTTTACGAGAATAATCTCCTAAATTTAGGAGAATAAACTGGTTATTATTGCCTATATCTTGGCTATCAGAAGAGCAGCAGAGCACGGAGCATCTTGTGAAGTCATACTTTAGTTTAGGTTTGAACTTGGCCCTAATCCTCCGTCGTAGCGTGGTAGCCTATGGTGTGACGTGTTTCAACTGCCTTCGTCAGAAAGCTCCTAACTATTGTCAGAGATATTAAGAAGGCACAACCTTTATAACAACGTTTCAGAATAAAGTTTGTTTTATAAACATAATTGAAATCAATTCATGTATCTAATCTTGGAAATTTCTGACTTTATTCTTGTATATCTATGAATTCATTCTCGTAAATCTTCGACTTTTTTTTCTCGTAAATTTACTTTTATTTTTATAAACATGGCCCTAATCCTCCGTCTTACAAAATTAGCAAGGAACATGAAGAGGAAACACATCTTTAGGACAACCTAAACATAAATATCTATACCTGATGACCAACTCCAACTGTAATTTCTTGCTAGCATCAAGGCTAATAATCCTCTAGTTAGATTGCTGATAACAATCTAAACTTACAGCATCTCCACACTTTTTAAGGGTTTTGCTACAAACTCGTTATGTAAAAACCAAGAAGAGAAGATACTGATTAGCTGAATATTTACAATTTGACATGACTTTTTCGCAAAAAGTCCAGTCAAAGTTCAGCTGTCTTACTTCAGAGAAGACTGTGTAGGTGAGCTCTGTTCTCAATTCTGTAAATTTCCATACCACAATTAGAGAGACAGCGCCTTCTGGTGGCGAAATATAGTGAACGTGACAGCTTACCCCATTCTCCCCTACTAAAGATTCCTTAAATTCAATGCAGTGCATGAGTAAAAACGTGATCGACAGGATCCACACGGTCTTTCAGTTAAACAACTTTGATCCAAGATTCCTTGTAGCACTGACGGATCATATTGTGAATGCTAAACGAGACTCTCCTTTATATCATCTATGCAAATTCAAAAACAAATTTACAGACATCATTTTCAGCTCATACCTCTTAGAATATCTCTCTCTCTCTCTCTCTCTCTCTCTCTCTCTCTCTCTCTCTCTCTCTCTCGCTGGTGTCTCTTTTTTCCTCCTCTCTCTCTGAATTGTGCTCTCACTCTACTTCAGCTCTTATCTTATCTTCATGCGCTCGAATTATAGGATGCAGTTTCCTCCCGCACTCGCCAACCTAAATGCAGCTCCACCACGGAGAAACTTTTTCACCCGTCATTTGAATTCTATTCACTGCAGTGCTGTCAGTGCTCTTCTGGCTTGACATTGTGCACCAGTCTGTCGGCAATGTGACTCAAATTTTATTTGGCCCAAGGCAGAGCACTAAAACGATGATTGATTACAGTGGAAATGAGATGTATGAGTAAGAATAGCATTTGAATTACTGTGTTTGGACCAAGTTGCTCATGTGTCTTCACAAGCTTCTTCAGTCTCTCTGCCTCTCTTAATCCCTTCTATCTGTTTATACATTCCCTCCCACAGAGAAGCCACTCTCCTCATCTTCCACTCCCTATCATCCTCTCCCTTCCTGCTGTCCCTCCGCTGGGGTTAATGAATGACTTGGCAGGAGGTGTGAGCTGTGGCTGTAGGGGAGCCAGTAAGACTTGGAGAGGTGAGGAGACACTCTTCCTGTCACCTCCCTGTTACTATTCTCACTCACCGGGCCGCACACCGCCAAACAGTCCTGCCAGGAACAGGATGGCTCCGGCTTATTAGATTAGCTGTTAGAATGACTTCCTGGTCCCGGGTAGGGTTTTCACAAAGCTCTAAAAACGAAGCACATCTACTGCCAGATTTGTTTATCTCAGGGTCAAAACATGAAAAGCACAGCTACAGAAGTGAGTGAAAGATAACACGAAGACTCGTCCAAATATTTTCAGCCACAGATGCGCATTCAGATGAAGGTGTGGGACGAGGCTGTGCGTTGCTCATAATATCCAGCAACCAGTCAAAATATCATCTCAGTCAACTCTTCTTTAAATTTTACACGCGTTTTTGTGTCGTCATGTGTTGTTCTGAGAGGATGAGGCTGAAATACCTTTTAATAATCTGATAATCTTACACCGCGTACCCTCGTGTTGATTGAGTGAGGAATAACACACTCTCAAAACTCATTGGAAGGATTTTCATCATTTGATACCGATATTTATGCTCTTCAGGAGGCGGAAGTTAATGACTTTAGTTTCCCTCTAGCTTCTCTTGTGCCAGAACCAGATCAATGTGCTACCTATCATTGAAACATATTAACATGCACAAGCACACAACTGGAAGTTTTTCATGTTCCCCACAGCCTAAGCATTTGGGATTATGATTATCGGATCATTTCTCATCATGCACCATCAGGTCAAAATTTTTACTCATCTAAAATGAAGAGATACTCGAGAGTTTGTTCAAAAAGGTAACTCCAGGTGCATTACTTTCTCATTTGCAATGCCTCATCCTCACATTGAACCTGAAATTATCCTCCCCATTAAGTGGTCTGTATATTACCCCTTTCCGACAGAGCTGGTGCTAATGCTAGTTCCGGGCTAGTGCCTTGGTTAGCCGTGGTTCTTTGTGTTTCCACTAACAAAGCTCCAGCTCCAGGTGCTAAAAACTGGTGCTTAGAAAGCACCAACTCTTTGCTTAGTCAGAGCGAAGCACCGTGACTGACAAACAGCAATAGAAAACAGCCATTCATTAAAAGAAAGAACTGGCTTTTAAAAGCAAGAAAGCAACAAGTCATAGCGCAGATATTTAAAAAAAAGTTTACACTGAGCCTTGTCTAGCATTAATGATTTCACGTGAGTTGTTTTGAGCTAGCGATGGAAAACAGCCATTTATTAAAAGAAAATCGGAAGTCGATAACCCCAATCGGAAGTCAACACCCACTGGCTTCTGAAGAAACAGGTGGATAACTCTTGTACCAACTCATCCAACAACTCAGAGCAGAAAAACACATTTAACACAGATGCTCGATGCTGAACCTCCCATCGCTGGTGATGCATTCACTTGAAGCACACAAGTATAACCATATCCACCTTTTTCCCTCGCCTGTGGTTATCGACTTCTGGTTTCTGCCACCAGCAAGCTAGCTCAAAACAGCTCACGTGAAATCATTAATGCTAGACAGGGCTCAGTGTAAACTTTTTAAAAAAAACAAAACATCCGCACTATGACTCCACCCCAGATTTTTGTTCATTTGTCGCTTTCTTGCTTTCAGCAAGGCTAACATCGTCAGCCTTGTGGTCTCCATGACAACATAAACAAAACGCTCAACCGGAAGAGCAAAACTGGCAATCGTGATGACAGTAACACATTCCCATTATCTCACACGAACAACCCACTAAGTCCAATTTCAGTATGCAGAAATGACGTTCTACGGTGACGCTATGACTTGGCTCCAAGTTTCTCTTTGCCACTGTAACCTGCTAAATGTTACAAAGTGCTCTACTCATGGAGGGTCAAGATGAGATCAGATCGTCTGTAAGATGGTACCCAATCTTATCCTGTCTTTAGGCTCAGTTTTTGTTAATAATATAACAGTACAGTCCAGACCTGCTCTGGTATCATTTGTTGTGAATTGGTCCCTATTTAAAGACTGATTGGTTATAGAGAGTTTGTACTTGTCTACATTTCTATGAGACGATGAGTTTTAATCAAGTCCAAAATATCTTAACATCTTGAAAATGAACAGCATTTAGTAAAAAATGTCTGTTTAGTGATGGCCAAAGCTACACAACAACCACTTTCACACCATTAGTTTCTTAACACCTGTCTTAGTTTGCAGTCTATCACACAATCAACAGACTTTGCCTGAGCTCACTTTAGTGTTTTCATTTGATTTTGTGCTGATTAAATGAAGCACACACATTTTACACCATAAGATTCATATTTCTGCCCTACTCATCATTCTTTTGATATCTTTGAATTACCCAGCTGTGGAAGATTTCACATCTTGGTTCGGCTTCTTTAATTTCAGTTTGGTGGTTGGTATATCCATTTCTGCCTCACACTGCATCAGAAGTGCAAAGCATTTACGGTGTCCACCCAACTTCACCCCTTCTCACAGCATATGTCAGATCTTTATCCCAGAAACCATATGCTGGATTTAAATCCCCTCAGTGGGATGTCTAACTCATCTCCAGTGATGTTCATGATGTCAGGAAACCTTCTGATTACAATACTGAATAATCTCCCTGGAAATAAAAGAAGAACAGCATTTTATGTCCCACATGCCCCACATGTTGGTAGAACTGTGGTTTCCATTCTTTAATCGCTTCACGTTTTTATATACAATTTTTCATCTGGTAGAGTGATTTCCTTCTTTGTGTAGATGTAATTCTTCCTCTTTTTTTCTGTATCACACTCCTTAAAAAAAAAAAAAATTCCTCCACACTTTCCACATCTTCTCACACCTCTCCTAACAGCAGCAGCAGCAGCAGTGTGTTTGTATTCCTGGCAACAGAAGCACCTCCGAGGAGCTTCCTCAAAAGGCCTCACTGAGTAACATACATAATCAAGATACTCTCTGCATGGCAGCTCTCCTTCCAAAGACAAACAAACCGAAAAGGTTCTCCCTTTCTTCAAACCTTGTCGTTCTTTTAACAAACTCTGCCTCATTAGAAAGTGGCAAGCCACTTATCGGCCTTTCCCCTCTTGTCAGAAAGAAACTGGCTGTCTCAACATGTTTTAATTTTAGTGCGTTATCCCTCCGGTGCTTCGACAGACACGAAATGACAACCAAACCTCCTCTTCTTATCCTAACTGCTTATACTTCTCCAAGCTTCTCTCCAACAAACTCTCTCGCCTCATTTGGATCCTGAAATATTTCCACTCAGTTTGGGTTTCAGTGATCATTCCAACAACAAACTCATCATCTGTCCTTAGTTTGTCTGCTGTCACTGAGCCAGTCGTTCTCTTTTCTTCTCGTTGTATGAGTGAAGGGTAGACAAGACTCAGTGTGTTTACAAGCAGCTTCAGAAATCGGACTATGAGCTGACAGACAGCTGGAGCCGCGAGACGCTTTCCTCTCCGTTAATAAACCTCTCCTCATTCATGTTGTGTTGTTAAACCTCCAACCTGTTGATTCCTGGCGCATATTCACTCACTGTGTCGTTTTCTTGCATTGGTAAAGCTAAATACGATCTGGCTCTTTTAAGGTAGTTTCCATGCACTATTTCCCGTCCGGGTCAATCTTCTCTACGCTGAATTGGCGCGTCACAGCTCCAACATCTGGCAAAAATAGGATGGCTGCGGATTAGCTGCGACCTGTTGGACCAGCCACACAGCTACACGGCAACGGAATAGATCCAGTGTAAGAGACATTGATTTGAATGGAAACCTATCTGATCCAGTGCCTTGACAGAGCGGAGCTGCAACGCAGATGCAGCCTGTGTATTTCAGCCGTTAGTCAGTGTGAGATCGAACTATTGAAATGCATATAAACAGCTTAACTGGGCTGAATACAGACTGAGCATAGCTCAATTGACACACTTAGATAATATGGTTGCTATCGGCAGGTCTCGGTAATCCTCAGCGTTCAGCCAGATGAGGAAGTAGATGACCATGATAAATTGAGTTGCTGCGCTCATGCAGTCTGAGGCTCCTACACAACAAACACACACCATGGCACAAACATACATAAAATCATGAAGAGCTGCAGCTGCATCCATCTCAGCCATCAACGTTTAAATGTTGTTTTCTCTTCGGGTGAACCGAAACTAGTTCGACACGCACACGGCTCCACTCATCAAAAAAGGACACAGCGCCACCTATCGCAGTGTGTAAACGTACTGACTGTTGAAGTCAGCTTGTTGACTTACAGACTATGTGCTCCTATGTCATGAGGGGATTTAGGTTTAGTACGTTTGGCTATGAATTTAGCAAATTTATCCCATGACCCCCATGGGATAGAGAGAGAGAGAGAGGGGGTCCAGTATGTAAAAACGACCTGAATTATAATAAAAGAGAAAAATGTAATTAAACCCAAAATGTTACAGCTGAACTCTAATGTAAAAAGTGCTGAGCCCAAAATGTAATAAAAACAAAACTGTAATAACTTTTTGCCCAAAATGTAACAAGTTGTTATATTTTAGGCCAGTTAGATTTTGAGTTTTATGACATTTTTTTTAATTATATTTTGGATTGTTGTTACAAATTTGGCCCTTACAGCAAACCAAACAACCATTTTGCGTTGTATATGGCTACATCACACCACTAAATAAGTTCCCTTTTGTCTCATTCTGCCTGTTTAGTTCATGCCTAACCTCTAGGTCTTTTTTAAAGTTGTGTAAATTTGGTTTCCCTTTACTTCAGTAAAATATTCATCCATCTTTTCTTACTTCCTTCTGAATATTCTTTAATCATCATTTTAGGACAAAAAAGAAAGAGTAGTGAGTTAAACAGGTGTTCACTTTAAAAAGCAAAACCACTCACCCATCAGTGACTTTACATTGGTGGAGGACCAGCCAATGTGAAGGGACTGAGCAGAGCATGGATCTAATCACAGTGATGTCGCCCAGTGGTTTCTGAAATATTGCCAAATAAAGGCGGTCACCATATTGGAAATGCTGACTCAACCAAACTTTTTGAATGCATAAGTGCGTTCACACTGACAGTATGGAAAAATGCAGTGCACTTTGACTTCTCAGTTGGCGCATTCAGAACAGTCAAAAATTTGAGTTTGGAATGGTCCACACTTCTCACATTGGTTCCCACCACTTCTACGTTGCAGAAGGGGCGGGAACCAATCAAATGATGGCTGATGGATGTAATCAGTGAATAGCAGAAGAACACCTGTGAACAGTAGTGAGATGACATCATAGTTTCCAGTAAGTGCGAAGCCACAGTGTTTGATTTGGGACAACACTACCCTGTAAGATTTCGTGCATTGTTCCAGTAGTACGCAGTGCACGTCATGAGTGCACTTAAGAAAGTATGCAATTTGGGACACAGCATTTGATTCAACCCTACCAAGGGTCAAAGGTGGAGTTGTGGCTAGCTTTTAGCTTATTTGCTAACAGTGTCCCGGCTAATCAGTAAAGTCAGATGTGTCAGAGTCAGAGTGCCTCTAATTTTAAAGAACTCTTAAGCCCTGTTTACGCGACTTTTCACTGTGTTTCACTCAAAAACACAAATAGTGTTTACACGGAAACGCTGAGGGACTGAATAACAGACCTATAGGTGGCGATATAACTGAAAAGTCTTTTGGTAGCCAGTAGCCAAAGAGGAGGTGGGCAATGAGTCTTATCTGTTGTTTAGAAGTGGTACGACTGATGCACATTTTGTTGAAAGGCAGTCAGCAGATTCAGCAGCACAAGCACATCACGATAATCCGCCATTGAACCGTTGTCGTTGTCCGATTCCTGCATGGCAATTAAAAGTTCCAACAGTGAAAGTGGAATACACACACACAAAACACAGTTTGACGTCAGTGTTTCCACTGAAACTCTGGCTTGCTGCTTCAAAAAAAGTTGCGTTTTAGCTCGGCTGAAATGCCGTTTCCGTGTAAACGAGAGGCCGAAACGCAACAATCCTTTCACGTTTCATCCTGAAACTCTATATCTTCCAAATGTATGAATGAAAGAAAAATCAAGAGCTATTTAGCCTTAAACTGCTCTACCAGGTTGTGTTTATTCCTGCTGTAAGTTAGCCTTGTGTGTGTGTGGCATTCAGGGCTTTTGCAGCAACCCACAGGTCATCACTCCTGGAACTGCAGTTTTTAACACTCCTGCCCTGGCTGCATTTCTCAAAAGGTTGATACCTGCTGGGAGTTTGACCAGCCTTTCCCCTCATGTAAGTTTAAATCTACCTTCCCCTCATGACTCCCAATGACTTATTTCACTTACAGAAGAAGAGCCTGTTTTTATCTCTGCTAAAGTTGAGCAGTACTAAAATCCTACTTCTTCAACACAAAACACAAATTTCTTCACAATAGGAACCAATAAAAAAAAATGTGCTACTTAGAAAAATATGTACAGGACTATAAAACCACCAGTTTGAAAAGAAGCAAGAAGTATTTTCTTTATATTGCAGCGTACAGGGATTGCCCACAGGGAGAAGTAGCAAGCGGAGCAGAGTGGAAATGTTGCATCCAGCTCTCTCAATACAACCACAGTCTAGAAGAGCATGCGTTAGAATGTCATGACATTTGATTCAGGCATTTTCTTGATAATATACCTGGAATGATTTTTTTTTTTTTTAACCTTCCTTTCCATTATTTAGATTTTGTCCTCAAAGATGTGATAGCTTTGCTCTGCTATTTCAGTCTCAGCATTTTTTATTCATGACACAGTGAACAAAGAGACAGAGAAAATGTAGTGAGCGAAAGAAGCAATGGTACGACTTTAGATAAATTTTGTGCTTACTTAAGGAAACCTGAGTACAGTCATACTTAATACAAACGTAAGGTTACAAAGAGTAGCGTACTTTGATGGGCTTTTTTTTTGTTGTTTTGGTTCGTTTTCTGTGTTTGCCAGTTATTTTTTAACAGCGTTTGTAGACATTTCTTGTGTTTCTGTTCCCAAGATGCACATTACTCATTTTAGTACCTGCATAAGCCAGAGTTAGATGTGCCGACAGGCCTCTTTTTCCGTTTTGCATGATAATTTCTATCAAAACCTTCTTCAGTCTTTTGTGAATCCCCTAATGATAGCTCATATGTTTACAGCGCTAATGGGCACAGATTTGAAAGCTATCATAATCCTTTTGAAAAAAAGTAGCGGATCACTGACTTTATAAACTGTCTGTCTCATCTGCCTACAAGGTGTTTATGGAATGTGTGTGATGGGGGGGGTCTCAGCGCTGGGCTTCAGAAAGGCATCATGTTGAGCTCCAAGACGCCGCAGAACAGACTCAGGGCAAAGTCGCAAGCAGACAAATGAGCTGATTTGTTGGATGATTGAGCACCGCTTGTCGATAAAAAACCCTTTCAGTGTTCGCCGTGCTGAAAACAAGAAGGAGGAAAGAAATAGAAAGAAGGGATAAAGGACGAAAGAATGGAAAAACTCACAAAAAAGGGCATGAAAGAGCGAAGTGGGAGACAGAAGGAGGCCGCCTATGAGACAAAAGCTTTTGGAAACATCACAAAGGCCTAGATGTTAGTTGTCATTTGACTTGCGGGAATTTTAGAACTGACAGCCCCCTCCAAGTTGAAAGAGAAGGAACAAACACATGAGGGGGGCATGTTGAGCTGCAGGGAAGGACTGAAATACTTTTTGGTGCAAAAAAAGGAGAGTCAAGCTGAGAAGGAGGGATCGTACGGGCGTATGTGTGTGTTTTTATGCATCTTCCTAACTCCAGCATGACTTGAGAGCGTGTCTCCGCCTATGTCATCCAGAACAACAGTTGTCATGGGAACATGGCTGTCAGAGGAACAGACATATTTCCATCTCACAATCTTTGTTCTTTGTTCTTCTAGTTAATGTAATACAATACCAACACCCACAGCCACTCTCATTTTACACACACACACACACACGCACGCAAACACTCACACAAGTTGACTTTGTTTCTGCTTTAATGGGGAGTTTTGTTATCTGCCATCATACTTTCATCCTTTTTCATCTTTGCTCTAACAATAATAATAATATTATTAACAATAACTTCTGTTTACACAGAACCTTTAAAAGCAAACCCAGGAGAATAATAAAACCATCACCAGTGAGAGAGAGAAGTCGTAGAAATTTCCTACAATGCAAAATCAAAACACAACACAAAAGAGTAACAAGAATAAGCGTAATTATTGACTTAATGAAACAGATGGATTTTCAGTAGAGCAACAAATCGTTGTGAATACAAAGAAAAAAAGCATCAACGGGCAATAAAATCAGTTTTATGAATAAGACGAGTTGAAAGGATTTGAAGCAATGAGATAAAACACGTAATTTAATCCACTGATTTCTTTTCCTGACTGGAATTCCTACGCTTCTATAATGAATGAGTAGATGAATAAATAAAAAAAATAAGACCAATAAAGGGGATCAGAGGAGGTCTTGGGAACAAGTAAATGGATTAAGAGCATGAAGATAATAAATGAAAAGGAGGACGATAATAATAGCCAAATGAAGAAATTGATTCAAAGTAATGAATTAAAAATGTGCACAGACTTGTTAACATCCATTTCTTCAGAACGCGGTTTTATTTATTTCACCTGACAACCACAGAGAAACAGAGACAAGAATAATTTTAGGTTGTGGGCACTCGTGACGGTTAAACAGCTGCTTCACTTTTTCAGTCACTACAGGAAATTACAGGAAATTCACATCTTTAATGTTTACATGTTCACAAGTAATTAAACAAGAATTCTTCCCTGAATTATACCGCTGCCAGGATGAAAGCCAAGTACAAACAGCTAAGTTTTTTTTTTTTTTCTTTCCTTTTTCATTGACGCTGCCGTTTGAGTGGTGGAGGGTACCAGAAAATGAAAAAGAAAACCTAGCGCTAGCTTGATGCTAACATTTGTGGGAAATCATATATGGTATGCTAGCGGTTAGCATACATCAATATAACTTGGGTTTAATAACAAAATTTCCACTTTTCACAGTTTCTCTTTGTAAACAATGATGAAAACTCTAAATGTCAAACTCCTTACAGGAAAATGTTTCCGATTAGGCAGAAAAGTCAGGTACAGGCTAATAGCTGACTTCAGCATAACTACGGCAAGCTCAAGGCTCCAAACAACTTAAAGCATTGCTATAACCACTCAGGACACTAGATGGCCTACCTCAGTCTGGTACTCCCCAACTAAAGGTGGCCCATGTGGGGCTAACAAAAATCTAAAAATGACCCATACAAAAAAACCAAAAACATCTTAAACAATTGCAAAAATGGGATTTATTGACAAACAAGGAATTAAAGTGCACAAACCAAAAACACCACAACAAAATCCCAAGAAAGGCAGCAGAGCAGCAGTCCCCAAACCAAAAATTCCTCCCCCTGCCACAAACAGCAGTGAGCTTTTAAAGACGGACACCAGGTTAGCCTCGGTGACAATCAGCTGACTCACCTGGAAACAAGCAAAGGGGAGAAACAGGGATCATTGATCAATTTCATAGTTATTTACTTATAAACCCAATGAAATGTTTTTGACACAGAAAACCTGTAAAGCCGACTTTTTGTTCAAAGAAAATTCACAGGAAGAACTGATACGGGAATGGATACAGAATCTGATTGATAAGGGCACTGGAATCAATAAAATCTTATCATTACCCATGCCTAGTGAAAACATCAATGCAGATGGCTGAACCACCTTTCTTCCTCCTAAAAGGAGCCACATATGTTTTGGCTCATTCTTATGTTGGAAGGCAACGCCATGAGGCAGACCCAGACCATAGACTGTATAATAAATGGACGTAGCCTTCTTGACGTCATCCGTCTGTTTCTGAAACAGATTTTTCAAGCAAGGGCAGGAGCGGCCATATTGGAAATGAGGCAGGTTTTGAGTCTCCACAGCTACAGGGCGCCCGGCAGTCACATGAGCTGAGCTGTGCCTCTGATTGGATGAACTGGCGATCTTAATATTGTCAAAACTGCCAAGTTAGAAAAAAATTCACCCCCCGAACAGTGTGTGCTGTTAGCGAAATTAACGATTCAGACAGGAGACATTTTTTGTACCAGGCTGTAAATATTCTTATTTCGGCTGTGAAAACGGCTTTTTTTGGCCTGGTGTGTTCATGACTTCCAGTACTTCCGGAGCCAGCCTCAAGTGGATGCCCGACAACCTGCGGATTTTAACACTTCTGCATTGTCTCATATTTACAGACTGGAGGCTGCTGCTTGACCCAGACCCAGTATTGCTGCTGACTCCAGAAAGCAAGTTACCAAAAAGCAAGTTAACCAAGCTCATGATCTTATTCACCGAATCCAATGAAGGTCCTCTCAGGGCTGTAGACGGTAATGTTTACTCCTCAAATCATGTCAGTCAGTATGGATCAGCAATTAATAACATTTTAAGTTATATATATATATATATATATATATATATTTGATACATAAGTTGCCCCAGACTATTAATCATTGGACCAACTGAAAAAGTGTGACTAACAGTCCAGAAAATATGATACTTAAAATCCTCAGTGTTCACTTAATTTCACTGTTTATGAAACGTCTACTCAAAGATGGGAAACTTTAAAAGTTGCCGTTGTTTTGTTTCCTCCTCGGAGAACAGCAGAGCGGTTACAAGAATTAATCCACGATGATCTACTCTTCCGATTCTTTCTCTGATAGGATTCTGTCGAAGCACAGGCAGAGTCTTTCTCCTCATCATTTAACGTATCCAGTTGAACAACAAACTGTCAGGCACTGTTTTATTTCAAGACTTCCTTTTTCTTTTCTTTTTCTTTTCATTGTCTTATTACATAAAGTTAAATTATACACCTTTATATGGTAGATGATTAAAACTCTTGAATCCTTTCATAAGTGAGGTTTTTTTTTCCCAACAGTTTTTGTGCTAAGTCATTTCAACATTTTACATTACTCCCCTCTAAAGCTATCCAATTATACATACCATCCAGATTTCATTCATATCAGAAGATTGAGTGAAATCATTTGTGACAAATTGGAACCTGAGGTACAAGGTTATTTGTGTTTCAGTCCTTTGCTTCCTCTGTTTTCCTCTATCAAAAAGGCCTAATGAGTCTGTGGTAATGGGTAAGTCAACAGTTTCACAATCTGATAATCTGTGATTAATAGCCTGTTTGTTGTGGCAGAACACTGGGAAATGGTATGTATGTTATCTGCCTGCGTTGTAATTCACGGAGCGTCTTCTCCATTATGGAGGACGGCACATTCCCTGTGATGTGATTTATATTTCTGTTTTCTGCCGGTGTGATCAAAGCTATGCAAATGGATGAAACAAGGGGAGTTTGGTTCAGTTTTGGCTTTCATCAGATTCCGACCTGCCATTTTCACCAAAAAAAAACAAACAAATAAATAAATAAAAATAGGATGATTGACTTTGTGATCAGAATCGCCACTAGTGTCATCATGTGTGTGAAGCAGTGTGTTTATGTGAAAGCTAATTAGCGCTTATTGCTCCTGCTGTGTTGTATTTGTTTGGTACAGATGCAGGTTCTCTGCTGTTACTCATTTTCTTGTTCCAGTCTGTTTTCTGGCTTCACGATGCTGGAATACATCTGATTGAACTTACAATTCTTCCACTGCGTTATTTTTGAAGTTTAAACCTGCTGCATCCTTTCGTTAAGCACCTCACCTTTCTTTCATCGGCATGGAGATCACACTCTTCGAATCCTGCGGGTCACTATAGTTTGTACATTATAAAGAGAAGAGGGATTTGTTATCACTTCCTCACTCTGCAGTGCTCACTCAGAAGCCTGCTAAGTAGCTAGCAGCCACATAGACTCAAGCAGAGTACAGCAGTTTTGTTGGTCTTCCAGGTTGTCAGTGGGATTTCTGTTTGTCTATTGTCTGCTCTATTTTATAGAGTTTTTCCATGCATCACAGCTGCTTAGAATATCAATAGCTGTCGAGATGCATCTGGTGAGTTTTATATTCAGCTCAGGTGTCGGTACAGCAACCACATCATTTCTCTCCATTTTTTTCCCACTTTCATTCTCTTCGCCCCGTCTTCCAATATGGTGATTTTTAATCACCTAATATCATGGCACAATGAACAGATTGCCACGAGTCGCAAGTGGAGGCCGCACGAGACAAAACAAAGCGAGGGACTAGGAGAGAGACGACTCTGCCTCTAATTAAAAAAAGCAAATCTGATCAGTGTGTGTGTAAGGGTTTGTTTGTATGACCGCTCTTCAGTGTTTGTGCGATTTTGGGCACACATTCATGCTTATATGTTTGCTTTGCACCTGTTTACTATAAAAGAGAGCAAGATAAGCTATACGAAGTTGATTCATCAGGTAATGACCCATCCCAGTCAAACTTCACATTGTGTGTAGAATATGATCCAGACTTCAGGACACTGAGGCTGCACATGATGAACCGCATGAATTAAAATGAAAGTATAATTCATAATTTAATACATATGGTTTTATTTATGAGCTGGAATTAACTTCATGTCTGACATGGAAATAATTTCCCTGCTGTTATCCTTTGGAAGCTCAGGAGAGCTGAGAAGTAGATAATTTCCCTCACACAGCTGCAAACTGTCAGATATTTTCCCCAATCCACAAGGCGCCAACAAATATTAACTTCGATATCACAATATTTACAAGACTGGGATCCTACAGGCAGGCTGCAAACTCTGTCAGGACGTTTTCAGGACGCAGCAGTTTTTGTTGGATGTTTTAAAGTTCTATGCTGAAGTATAAGGACTGAATACACTACAAAGACATATTTATTGCTCAAATTGATAAACTTTGTTTTTTTTCAAATATTCACTCATTTTGAGTTTGATGCCTGCAATTCAGAAAGCTTTTAAAGTAATATTGTCACCAAATCCAACAAGTCAGGGTTTTTTGTTTTCATGGGGTTGAGCTTACAATTTACACATCTGTACCACCAGATAACTTGGGATCTCTCCAACTCTCTTGTTTGCGCAGATGTTTCCCCAATCTTTCTTTATCCCATTGAATCTCGCTCAATCCCTCAGCAAAAAGCAATGTATGCAGATGAGGTCTGGCCTCTACAGCAAGCATACATGGGTAATTTTAAACATAGAGTATGTTGCAGTACTGCTTTTGACCACAAGGGATGGCTGTGACTTTGATATATTTATCATCTTCAGTCATGTGGGTGGGAAATAATTAAAAACTGTGGATGATATAAAGTATGTTTAAAGGTGTATATGAGTCCAGAGTGGGACTGTGATCATGTGTGTTAAGTTTGGTAAAGATTGGAGAATGTATGTGAAAGATACTACCATGCATTTCCAGAAGGTGGCGCTACTGCAATAGCAGAAGTAGGTGGACTCTGATCATATGTGTGAAATTTGAGGCAGATTGGTTCTTATACGGAGGTGCTATAATGAGTTCCTAGTTCATGGCAAGACATTAGAGTTTGATGTGGTGCCATGGACCTACCCTTTACCTTTAGAACATGACCTTTAGCATGCTGAGGGCACATAATTTGGAATCAAAGCAGCAGAAAGAAAGAATAATAATCCTAACAGTTTCAAGAGGGCCTTTCAGGCTCGGGTCCTAAAAAAAACAACAGTACCTTTTAAGAAATCATGTATCTTATTTTAGAATTAGTGGTTACTTATATCAGGGAGTTCAGCTCCATCGAATTTAAAGGAACGTGATATTCTAATTACAAACAGATGTTCTGTAGAGTTGTGCTCCCTTGTCAAAGGATTGCTACCAGAGTAGGAATTGAGAAAAACTTAAGTTCAAAAAGTTAAGATGTATTCATGTTGTCAGATCATCATACATCATTTATCACAGCACTGTGGGTTGCTAAGTTGAAAGATGTCTTTTCAAACTCATATTTCTTCCCCCTCCTACCTTGTATCCAATTCACTCCTTATCAGACACGTCACTGTACATGCTGCTGGTTGTAATGAAGTTGTTTTTTTTTTTCTTTTTTAAGATGCCAGCTGCGAGCAGTTAGGCTTTTAATGAGGTTGTTAATAGGAAGCTGGTTATAGTCTCTCACTAAAAGCCATAAAAAGCTCAGGTGCAGGTTGAAGATCCTCGGTTAAAGATGAACTGGTTGTCTGCCAGTTTTCTCTGGTCATTTAATATTAGGTTATGAATTATGAAAAAAAAGTTTTATTTTTGCCATCATATCATTTAACATTAATGTAATTGCTTCTAATTAGTTATAGAAAACAAGTTTGTCAACCATTTCTTATTGTTGACATTTTTAACACTCACACGGGTATCAGCAAAGCTCAAGAGCTCATCATCTGGACACCATGTATCTATATAATAGTGTTTAGTTATAGCCACATATAGATGAGTAACAGTTGAGAGCTGTGATCAGTTTTTGGGGCTGCACAAAAAATCTGCAGATCACCAAATTACATGTCAAGGCCATTCAAATCCTTCTCAACATATTATGTTAATATAATTTTTTAAAAATAGGGTATTTACATGATTTAACGTACAACTTTTTCTAAATTCAGAATTGCTTTAATTTACCAGGTATGTAAACACTCTGAGACGTTTTACTTTGCTTTTCATTGACTAAATGTGAGACTTGTGCACAGTGATTCCATATGCTTATTGTGGCTGTCAGAGGAAAGAGAATTTGCCTCAGGTGCAAGGACCCACTGAAGCAGATTATGGATTTCCCATGGTTCTTATTACTCATCATATGGCGGATACAGCAGACAATGGGGAAAGCGCCGCTGCCCAGCGGAGCAGGCTAAATAACTGACTTACCAGACCAAACAGCTGGCACCTAACAAGTAGAGAAAACCGTATTATCTGTGGCTTTCTATTTGCTTCACTGAAGACAGGCATAATACAATACAGCCTAAGCAGTGTCATGAAGAGAGCCGCGTTAGCTACTGTTCAGTATGCAGACAGGAACATACAATCCTTACTTGAATAGTTAGCAGGTTCTTCTCTCATAAGAACAGCATACACAGCCTACAGAAATGGTGAGTTCTGTCAGAATCAGCACCACGGACAGCAGCCATCATCTACAGTCGTTGCACTAAAGCACCATGTTGGTGAAACTAATCATTCTAATAGCTGTGTTAGAGAGGGTTTCCTTAAACTTTGTGCCTCTTAGATGTCTCATACTTTTTTTGATTACTGTATTTCCCGCACCATAACGCGCACTTGAAAGCCTAAAATTTTCTCAAAAATTGACGATGCACCCTTTGATGCGGTGTCTGCCCTGAGTGTGGACTGAGTTCATAAATCTGCTGTGCACCTTTGTAAGGCTTGTAAGTGGCGTTCACCATGGTTCTCTGTTGCCACGTTAACGGACAGAAATTGCCACCTATAGTGATTTTCAAGAGGAAGACATTGCCGAATGAAGCGTTTCCTGCCGGAGTTGTGGTCAAGGCAAATCAAAAGGCCTGGATGGACAAGGGAAAAATGAAAGAGTGGAGAGGGAAGTGTATGTCAGGAAACCGGGTGGCTTTTTCCACACTTAACCGTCCCTGCTGGTATGTGACTCTATGCGCGCCCACCTCACAGACAGCATTAAACAACACATGATTCAAGTGAATTTCCCAGGAGGACTAATAAAAATGCTCCAACTGCTGGACATTGGTGTGAACCAGGCTTTTAAAGTCAAGTTGCGCATGGCTTCACAAAGACTGGGAGGCAGCGGTGGGCAAGTTACGCCAATGTATTAGGGTGGATTGTGGACGCACAGGTTAAGGCAATGGCTGCATCTATTGTTAGAGCTTTCGCGAAAGCCGGCATTGATGTTGAACCGCAACCAGCTGGCAAGTCTGACTCAGACAATGATGAGGAAGAACCCGGAACGTTGGTCAGTGAAATAGCTCAGCTGTTTAATTTGGATACCGAGGACTTTGATGGTTTTGTGGCAGAAAAGTGAATATTTTGTTCAATAAAGTTGATGAAGCTCACTGTTTTGCTTCCATTGTTGTTTTATTGTTTACCGTATGTTTTAGCATGCGTCTTATAATATGGTGCATCTTATATATAGGTTAATTACAGAAATAGACCACAAAGTTGAGACTGCACCCTATGATACCGTGCGCCGAATAGTGCGGAAAATATGGTATATTTATTTTCTAGCACATGAAAATGAAAGTTCACAAGGATTTGGGTTAAAAGCAAAATCAATTTGTCTCAATCTATTTTTTTTATTTTAATTTATTTTATTTTTGTGGGAAACAACCACAGGACTTAACATAATGAGCTATAGAATGAAAACTAAACATAATACGCCTTTTTTGTTTGTTTTTGTCTTAGGCATCTACTCTCTCAACCTCGCCGTTTGAAGAATGTTCTCCGCCAGCTTGATTGTGACAAAACAGTTTACATGGCTTCAAATCTCTTTGAGGGACGTCTTGTTCTTTTGTTTTTTATTTATTTATTTTCCTCCTTATGGCATTGAAGCCATCTGGACACTGACAGACTTGCTTTTATGAAGCCTGCTGGCCTTGCTGCACTCTTCAGAGTTCACCTTTTTTTTTTTTTTTTTTTTTTTTTTTTTTTGGCTCAGTCGGCTGTGCACCTATCTCCCAGAAACATATCTATTCAAGCTATAATGTAACTCCAATCTAAATCTAATACCTATGAATCCACTTTGCTTCTACTTAACTATCTAATTTAAAAGCTTGCTGATCCAAGGAGTCCCTGCGCAGTGATTACAGTCTGAACTGATGCCCCAAGAGTGCCTTACAGACTTGGAAACAGGCATCAGCCTTTGTAGAATAAGGATTTTCTTTGAGTCAGAATAATTAAGAACTCTGAGGTGCCTCACAGTGAACACTTTGAAGCCTCATGGCACTGTGCTAAGTTTGGATTTGTCGCTTCATCTGCCATAGCATATTCCCATATAAAATGTAGGAAATCTGACAGAATTAAGGTATTAATGTCACCGTAATACAAACTAACACACAGCCAGTAAACTGTAGCTGTTATCACGCCGGCTTTTGAGGAAAGAAATCCAAGACACTGAAGTGATCTTTTTTTTTTTCTTTTCCAGCAGGAGTGGGTTATCTGATTAATTACCTTAGTGACAGCAATTAAATGATAGAGGTTGAATAAGAAGCGGTTTGACATACCGTGGTGCATATTGAAAGTAATAACTTGAAGGCACTGAGTTACAGCACCTCCCTTTACCTGCAATACAGCACTAAAAAAAAAGGCTTAGTACCACACATTAATCATCTGCTCATCCTGAAAAATTTGGGGGGTCATAGTTCTTACATATTTATCTCTTTTTTGATCTTATGTTGATCTTAAGTCTAGCAGGAAGAGAGAATAAAATCAGTGAGGACTGGTTTGTTTAAGGGAGAATTGAAAATAAAAAATTATTTTTATTACTGTGATATTCATTTTTTCAATACACCTGGACGACAAAGGGAAAGAAAGAAAAAACTGTCTTCCTCAATATATCCTATTTCTGTGAGATCAGAATCATTTCCCAGATAAAAATCTTAACTGATGATAGGCTATTACAAAAGCAATATGTGCCAGGGCTAGTGTCTCTCACTGGATCGCTCCGTTGATTTTACAGATACGGTTCCAATCAGCATCAGATGGCATCATGTCAGACTGCTTTAATACCAGGCCAGTTATCAACTCCCTGAACACTACTCCATGCAATCTGGCGTGGTGTATCTCGTATCTTTTTGCCAAACACAGTGAGTGATTGGGAGCTTACGATTCCCCTAGTCCTTTTCTGGAATAACATGGTGGAAATATCATACAATAACACATACCAGAAAGGGAATACCAACACCTTTGCATGTTTGGCTGAACCACCGGCTTTAGCAGGGCTTTGCTATCCTCACCTTCTATTTCTCTCTTCTTTAGTCCACGTGCAGCTTCAGGACCAGGCCTCTTTGTCAGGGACAGCAAAACATGATGGTGTCCAACCTCTTTACTACAGGCTTGTTGTTTTTCTCTTTCCTTTTTCTTGGCAGTGCCCACTAGCTCTTAGTCATCCTGGCACTCTGAAGTGGATCTTTGCCTGACAGCAGATGCTTAGGTCCTATCCTGCCTTCTGGTAGGCTTTTCCCTGGTATTTGGGCTCACCAAAGCTGTGTACTCAAACCTGGTGGTATTGGGTTAGGAGTGGAAGCGGAGAGGGTCACAGCCATGTGATCAGCGTGTGGGCTCAAGGTTCAGGCGTGGGGCACACCACGATGAGAGATAAGGGTAGGACGGGTTGTTCTTCACCACTTATCCACAGCTCGACACTCAAAACGGTCTGGTCAGTGGTTTGATCTCATTTCTGCAGTTTATATGTCTAAGTCCTCTTTGGCCAGTGTTAATTTGACTTATTTTACAAAAGGAAAAGAAAGTAGATTTCCGAAGAGCCAGGCTCTGTCATCAGCCAGTGAAAATATCTAGGTGTGCACCTGGACAACAAGTTGGACTGGTCCTTTGACACAGATAATAATAATAATAATAATAATAATAATAATAATAATAATAATAATAATAATAATAATAATAATAATAATACATTTTATTTAAAGTGCCTTTCAGGACTCCCACGGTTGCTGTACAGAAAATAGAAAATACAAGATAAAGGACAGAAAACAGTACAATAAATAAATAAGGGGGGGGGGGGGGGCATGTGAAGCATTTGAGGAGGAAGATCTGAGGGCACGGGATGGAGTATTAATTTGCAGGAGGTCAGAGAGGTAAGGAGGGGCGAGGTTATAGATAGACTTGTTGTTGTTTGTGTACAAAAAGGATTTTGTAAATGATTCTCTGATTAAGATGCGCTCTACAGGAAGGGGCAGAGCCACCTCTTTGTCTTAAGGAAGCTCAAATGCTTAGACATCTTCAGAAAGATGCTGCAGATGTTTTATCAGTCTGTGGTGGCAAGCGCATTGTTCTATGCAGCATTCTGCTGAAGCAACCGTAAAAATACAAGGATGTGAGGCAACTGGACAAACTGGTCAAAAGAGCTGGCACTGTGATTGGAACCAGGTTGGACTCACTGTTTGCTTGGGGTGGAGAGATGCACGCAGAAAAAGCTAGAGGCCATTCTAAACTACACTGATCTACTTCACAACAGCTTTGTAGAGCAGAGAAACAGCAGCAGTGGACGGCTCATCTCTCTGTGCTGCAGGACTGAGAGATACGGTAATTCATTTATCCCTGGGGACATTAGGTTCCATAACTCTCTAGCTCAGTGGTTTCCGAAGTGGGGGCCACCAGGGGGCGCTAGGGAGGCCTCAGAAAATTGGGGGAAAGGGGAAAAAATAGCATCAAATTATTTTTATTTTTCTATTTTGTTATTCTTTTTATATAACCATTCGTCCTGAGCGAACAACACGTAAACTGCTGTAATCACCAGATTCTCAAGTTTCTGATTGTACCTAACCGCACCTCGTGTGATAGCTCCAACTTGGGCATGACGATGATCATCTTTGTCCACTTGGTGGTTTTGTGCCTGTGATCAAGCTTGCTTATAGCTCGCTAGCACAAAATGGAAAGGTTTTTGACAGGAAAAAGACCGAAGGAGCAGTCCAACAGCCCTGCTGTGGAGGATTCTACTGCAAAAAAACCTAAAAACTCATGGCCAACAAAAATTCAAAAATATGAAACAACCAAGCCCATCCCTCCCACTGGTGTAATTTGTCACTACCAGACACACACAGACACATACACAGGTGCACACATAAACACACATGAGAGTGAAGTTTTATTTGTTTTATTTTGCTTTTATCTGACAACAGTTTATTGAATTAAAAACACTTTGAAATAATTTTCTATGCTAATCAAATCTAAAAGTTGTAAAAAAAAAAAAAAAAAAAAAAAGTGAATAAAAGTAAGAAAAAAACATTTTAAAAGTTGAGGTTTCTATCATATTTTGAAGCATTGTCTGTTAGCTTGCAAAGGGGGTCCCCAGCCAAAAGCCAGTGCTGTTTGGGGGGGCTTGGTATGGTAAAGTTTGGGAACCCCTGCTCTAGCTAATGGGAGATGAGCTGACAGACACTTAATTTCTATGCTCTTTTAGTAGTGTTGTAGTTGCTATCGTTAGCATATGCTATTTTAGTAAACACTACAGTTGCTTTCACAAAATTTAGGAAGTTGGTTTGTTGTTTCAGGTTCAGTTGTTTTGGATCAAATTTTAGCCACCTGGTAGCTTCGGAGGCTGCTCTAAATAAGGAAGGATCCACAAGCCGGGTGTAGAGTACCAGTACCAGGGTCAGTGGGTTCTTTGACAAGCCTGGAGGGCAAATCTGGTTTTAAAAATTAAATAGTCAATAATAGATGGAGTGCATGATGTGTGCAAAGGCATCTTGTTGTGAATGGCTCAGTTCAAAAGGCCGAGTGTAGGGGGTCTAGTATGCTGGGCAGTGGGGTTTGCGTGATCTTTGACTGACTGTTGAAGCACTTCACCACAATGAAGTTTTGAGAGCCACCACCGGCAGTCATCCGACCAGGCCGATCTGCTTTCTTAGACTAATGAGCATCAGGCTTCTTCAAGCTGTGATTTGAGGAGTAACCTTAAATATATTTTGTGTGTTTGGAGGAAAACTACAGAGGGGCTGCACAAGGTGAACAAAAGGATTTCATCTGCTTTATTTTCAGACTGAAAGACACAAAAGAGAAAGAAAAAAAATCAGCATGTCTGATCTCCTTTAATCTCTCTGGGATAAACAAGAAGTCTTCATTTCAAAGAAGGGATATCATCTAAATTCTGCTAATTAATGAACCAAACAATGGTAATAATTTCATTACATGCTTGCTTAATGCCAAGCCACACTTTGGAAATTATCTCAACACATGCAGGCTTGCCAACATTTTCAAACGGCTCAGTTAGAGCAGAGTTAGTGTGTCTTATTTTCTCTAATGAGACTTTTATTGACTGAAACTAATTTTAAAAAAACGGAGTCGTTGTCCAAAGCCCAAATATTACTTCCTAGCTTCTTTGAAAGCACACGGGTTGTTTTGGGAAAAGTATTGTTATCCGTCTTTTTATATATATATATATATATATATATATATATATATATATATATATATATATATATATATATATATATAAACTATGGAACAAAAAAAGAAGTTTATTTTATTCTTTATTTCTTCACTCAAACGGTGACTCGCTTTTGAAGATATCAGTGTCCTGAGGCACAACCAAAGATGGCATCAAAAATTAACTGTATGTCACCCCTGCCACCTTAAGGTAGGTCACGGAAGCAAGAAACCTGATTATAAAAAAATAGAGACTGAAAATTAAAGATAGATAAATTGGATGTCAGAGGACTCAATACCATTTTTTCCCCGCATAAAACTGGTGAAAATAATTGTCTCTGTGGTTGCAAATGACATTTTTGAATCAACTTTGGGATTAAAAAGTGAAAACCTTGAACCTAATTTATTCCAAGTAAAATTATTTTTTTCTTTCTCTCCTTTTAATAAATTTAGTTTTCACTAAATTAGTCTTATGCCATAACTTTTTCTCATCAAATTGCAGGTCAACACAGCCACAGCTGTGTCTGAATTAATAAAGTATAAATGAGATTTCACACAAATACCTGTAGAAATTTAGAGCTTTAGAAAAAGAATCCTTTATAGTGCAGCTTAGCATGACCTTCTGCTACAATATTTACATTTGTTTCCACACACACAGACACACACATTTTCTTTCCATTTTTTAGAAAAGTAGTAATGAAGTGGAAGAGTGTCACAACCTTATTTTCCTTGACATATGACCGGCTCAAAAGGCAAATACAGGAGAAGAAGACCTGAAAAACCCTTTTATGAACTGACTGATTTTCAAAAATATAACCTTTTGAAAAGATGAGATGTGAATATCAGTAGATCACCAATGAGCTGGTGCACGGTAAGATGGTATGCAAGTGTTGAAGGAGTGTAAAACAAACAAGGTGCGCAAAGTGAGTCTATCTACAAGGACTAGGATCTAAGGACTGGAATCATCAGGGTCTGTGTGTACCCCATCGTGTTTCCTGCAGTACAGAAGAAAGAGCGCCGTCACATCCTCAGTTCCTCGCCAGATGTGCAACATCATGTTTCCAATCTAATCCAACTTTGTTAAGCACTTTAAAACAACCTTCATTGACCAAAGTGCTGTAAAGGATAATAAATAAATATATAACAGCTCACATTTCATAAAAGAGATAAAATAACACTATTTACAAATACAGAGAAAACCAATGTTTTGATAATAAAACAAAAGTAAGTAGAAGGTAAAACGACTCGATGACTATGGTGGGTTAAAAGCCAGGGGGAAAAAGGTGTGTTTTGAGACGAGCTTCAAAAACAAGGAGAGAAGAAGCCTCTTTAACATGCTGGGGTAACGCATTCCACAGCTGAGGCCCCGTTTATACAACAATGGTATTAGGGTAAAACTCAACAGTTTTGTTGCATTTCGGCCTCTTGCAACTTTTTTAAAACGCCCTCCAGAGTGGAATTTTCCTAAAGCGCTGCAGAGCCTCCGTTTCCATACAAGTAGCAAGCCGGCATTTTCAGTGAAAACGCTGACGTCATGCTCTGTTTTGCGCGTGCGCATTCCACTTTCGTTGTGGGAACTTTCGCGAACCAGACAACAACAACAGTTAAATGGGGGACTTACCAGGTTGTGCTTGTGCTGCTGAATCTGCTGACTGCCTTTCAACAAAACCTGCATCTGTTGCTCCACTTCTGCACTCAGATAAGACGTATTTAATATATCCACCAGATGATCAGCCCGCCTCTTCTTCGGCGGCAGACTACCAAAAGCCTCTACAGTTGTATCGCCATCTACTTGCCTTGTATGCATACTACAGCGTTTTCAGTCCTTCAGCGTTTCCGTATAAACACAGATTTTTTTTTTCTCCGCGTTTTTTGCGTTTTCGAGTGAAATGTGGTGAAACGTCCTATAAACCTGAGGGACCTTCAGGAGCAGCTGATCAGCTGACCTGAGAGAACAGGTGGGTGTGTATTGTTGCAAAAGTTCAGAGAGGTAGGGCGGGGCAAAACCATTAAGAGATTTCAAAGGAAATAAAATTATTTTAAAATGGATTCTAAAATGAGCCAATGAGCCGGTGAAGTGAGGCTAAAAATGTGCTCAAATTTCTGTGGGCCGGTTCAAAGACATGCAGCTGCTTTCTGCACCATCTGAAGATGGGCAATTGAGGACCCACTAACCCCCACATACTGAGCATTACAGTAATCCAGCCTAGTGTTAACGAATGCGTGGATCACTGTCTCAAACTGCTTCCTGAAAAGAACCGACTTTATTTGGCAAAACCTCCTCAAATGAAAAAAAGCTTGATCACAACACAGACTTGATCTGGCTGTCGAGCTTTAACTCAGGATCCATTTTAACCTCTAGATTTGTGATGGATTGTTTGGAATACTGGGAGAGGGGACCCAGATCTACCAGGGGGGGGCACATTATGAAGCACAAAACACGACAATGGAGACCCCGGACTGTTGAGCAACTGAAGTTGTTAATCAGTAAAGAATGGTAAAGAGTTCCACCTCCAAAGCTTCAACAATTTGTGTCCTCAGTTCACAAACGCTTATTGAGTGATGTTAAAAGGAAAGGTGATGGAACACAGTGGGAAACATGAGCCTGTCCCAACTTTTTAGGAACGTGTTGCAGGAATCAAATTCAAAATGAGAAAATATTTGCAAAAAAACAAAGTTATCAGTTTGAACAATAAATATCTTGTCTCTATAGTGTATTCAGTTTCATAGGTTAAACAGGATTTGCAAATCATTGTATTCTGTTTTTATTTACATTATATACAACGTCCCAACTTCAGACTTTGGTCATGTAGTTTGTGATTTATCAGTGGAGGTGGTAGTGGACTGGGTTTCTTCACTGAGTGCTCATCCCTTCCAAAGCACAAAAAAGGTGTTTATCTCAAATTTTGTCAAACAACAGTATAACAGCTTTTATCTGTGTGGGAATAGTCAGTCTTCCTCCTACAGGTCTTGTGCTTCAAGTTACTCACCCCGGCATCCGTGTTTACCAAAAGGAAACTTAGCTTTTACTTATCTAACTCTCAGCCTGGTCTGTGTCCCTGACAGTGAATTCGGTTGAATTTAGTATCCACGCTCAAACATGCACACAAAATTAAAAAAAGAGAGAGAGGTTTTGTCCAAATGTGAGTGGGAGGCCAAGACTTGTGTTCATATATGCTCTGAAACAGGATGAATACATTCTGAATCAGCACATAAAAATGAAAGCAGGAGAAGGACTGATGTGTGGTAAAATGAGGGAATGAATAAAAGGAGGAAAAGCTTAAGGCCAGTGTAAAAGATACGACACAAAAGTACTGACAGAAAGGGTTGAGTGATTGAAAAAGCACAGTAGTAAAGATCTGAAGGTTTATGCCACGGCCACCGCTTCCTCTTGTCACACAGTGTTTCATTACACTGGAGAGGCTGCAAGCCACTGTTGTTATACTAGATAGCTATTAACGACTGGCCATCGAGAGAGCACTTGACTTAATGTTTCCCTTTGAAGTTTCACCCTGTGTTTATGTGTAATGATGAGACGTGTGCTCTGAAGCTGCTTCAAGAAAGAAATATGGAAGAAAATGTCACTTATTTACTGCCTGAATCACAGTCGTTATGAAGTATACAGGCACCACGAACGAACCCAACAGTGCTCCACAACAGTATCTGCTTGTTTGTTACCTCGATCAGTGATTCCCAAAGTGAGGGGTGGGGTAGGCGGGGTTGCGATTTTTATTTTTTCCCATCATGCCACATTCACCCATCTCCACACCATGTTTATACACTGATAGCACAGGCTGCTAAAAGCACCCATCAGTAACGAATCCCATCCACATAGCCACTGGGGGCAGTTAAGGGTTAAGCGTCTTGCCCAAAACTACAGCATGTGGACAGCAGGACCTGGACTCAAACCCTGATCACCATCTGGAGCATTGAGCAACAGCCATGTCAGCATTTAACCATTTAGGAAGTGATAGTCTTAATGCTGATGGTCCGCTTTGATTGGTCGTAAAAACTTGCATCACTTTTTTTTTTTCAAACCAGTTAAAACCTCCCCACAGATTTTTGTGAGAATTTTGGCTTTAAACTTGTGAGTTAGTCAGTAGAGTTTATTTATAAAGCACCTTCTCAATAAAAGTTATATATATAAAAAAAACAGTTGTCTTGAAATAAAAAGATTACATAAAAGCAGACAAACAAAGGCGTGCTTCAAATGCCTTTACAGAAGTTCCACAGAGTCCACATTTCTTAACTCCAGCAGGAGACTGTTCCAAAGTTTAGGACAAGCAACTTCAAAAGCATAGCCTCCTTTGGTTTTGAGCTTGGTGTGAGGCACAACCAGCAAACCCTAATCAGAGGACCTCAGTATCCTGCTGGAATTCAGCCGGCTTCAGCAGCTCTCTGATGTAAACCAAAGCGTGACTACTCATTGCTCTGTGCACAGTGACAAGGGTTTTGAACTGGATTCTGAAACTGATCAGAAGCCACTGCGAAAAGATGGGGATAGGTGTAACATGAGACCTTTCTGATGATTTTTACAATCAGTTCACCACAGCATTTAGGACCATTTGTAGGCAGTCCAGGAATGCATCGCTTATACATGTAAAAGAGTTACAATGAATATGAAAAAACAGCCTTTTTACAATCTTTACCAAGAGTGTCTCTACACACCATGTCCAAACCAGTATTCAAACCAGCGACCTCGTTGCTCTGAAGCAACAGCTACGCTACCGTGCAGCCCCCAACCTTTTTTATCTGGGCTATTGCAGATAAGCTAATGAAGCTAAGCTCTAGAAGCTAACGTTAGTTTAACTAGAGCCCTTTGGACAACAGCTAACAATGATGGACGATCACCAAAGAACAAAAACCAGAACAAAACAGGCCAATGAACTCCAACAAACAAAGAGACATGATAAACAACGCAGCTAAGAGCTAACATTAGCTAACTTAGCTAACGTTCAAGATGTTAAACATAACATTATATTTACCTTAAATTCAATGTAGACTTACCTTAGAACAGACGTAGACATGCTTGAGTTGATGTTGTGGTCTACCCCACAACTTTATCCAAAGGACACTTTTCTCAGTTATGATGTGGCTTATGGAAAGGGTAAAAAATACACCCCATTGCCTATTCTCTCCGGATACCATGTGTCATAGTTCCATGTACCCCATCGTTTGACCATTTTTAAACTTAAAAATTCAGAAAAACCTCATAAAACCAAACGAAAACTAACTCTTTGCAATGCATTTCAATGGAAGTCCAAGCAGAGAATGTCTGAGTGTATGGAAATGGCTGACACAGTGTGATTGGCTCATCGCATTTGAGGGTGGGACATAGCCATAGGTCAATTGACTCCATTACAACTCAACTCAACTCAACTCAACTTTATTTATAGAGCACTTTAAAAACAACCACAGCTGAAACAAAGTGCTGTACATAAAGGCATTAAAATAAATAAATAAAATACAATGAAAATAAAAATAAAACAATTAAAAACAATAAAACAGTACTTAAAAACTAAAAACAAGCCAAATAGACACTCAAACAGGAGCTGAGTCTCAAACTGTGTTAAAAGCCAGGGAATAAAAATGGGCTTTAAGACGAGTTTTAAAAACAGACAGTGACGGGGCTTGTCTTATGTGGAACGGAAGATCGTTCCACAGTTTTGGACCGGCAACAGAAAAGGCCCTGTCCCCTCTGAGCTTCCGTTTAGACCTCGGTACCTCCAGGAGCAGCTGATCAGCTGACCTGAGGCACCGAGCAGGAGTGTGGGGCTAAAGGAGCTCAGAGAGGTAGGATGGGGCCAGACCATTCAAGGATTTAAAAACAAATAAATTACATTACAAATTACATTCAAAGACAGAGTCAGGTGAGCAGGCAGTAGCATAGCTAAACACAGGCGCCATCATTTCCTGTCAAACCCCTCCCTGTTTGAATCAAGAGCTGACTTTAGTCTCTTGACAATCTTAGAGGTTTTACAAATTCATTACATCTAGAGCATCTCTGAATACAACGCATAAATAAAGTTATACAATGTATTTTTCATCTTCTGTGCTGCCCTCAAAGTTTGACCAAATGCTATGGGGAAATCTTGTGTCACTGTTCCCTGAACACTGTGTACTTCCCAACAGCATTTAGTGAACATTGAAGTGAAGTTTGAGGGACTATCACAAATTCGCTGCCATTTAGCCCAAAGGGTTTGTAATGGAACATCGAGCACAGCTTCAAAGAGAGTTCGCCGCACGGATCCCCTTACATTTCTGACTGCTGTTTGAGTCTCACAGTCACTTGTCAGCTTGTCAGTCTACTTGTGCTTTAGTTTTACATTTAATTTAGAAAGAGTATGTAACTAAAGTTTGCTACACACAGTGTCGTTTGTTAAGAAGCAGATCCTGGATATGACTGTACCTTGTGTTGACAATGTTAGTTTGTCTCCAGTGTTGCAGTCAGTACTTTTCATGTTGTGTCAATGCCCTTTTCAGGGCAGGAAGGACAATAAAAATCAAACCATAACAACATGAAAAGAAAAGAATAAAACATGCATCCACATTCACAATCTGAGCTCATTCCAAATGAGTGTCACTCGTGTGTTTTCTGAGCACTAAAGGACAGAATTTTTTGCTATATAGAATGCATTTGTTTGTACAGCATATACAAAATGAGTTGTCATCATAGCATGTCAAATTGCAGTATTGTTTGCAGATTACAACAATCACTCCACCAGGCGAGATAAACACTTGTGCTACTCACCTCTTTCTCTTTCTCCTTACCTTTCCTGCTTCTCATTCAAGCTAAATCTGTTCCTGGCAACGCACCGCTTCCTCCAACTACTGGATTACCTGCCAGTACCAGCTGCCAAATGTATACAAGCTTTTAACTCTGTGACTCAATTGGCTGGCTTCCATTCTTGTAAAAGACACGCATTCGAACTAAACAGACGCGCACATTCAACAGTTGTGCTCAGATTAGAGTAAAATCATCCCTGAAGCTTTACTCCGCACATTAGCCATCAGCTGGAATTTCTCTTCTCCATGCAGCTGTTTAATGTTAGTGTGGATGTTATTATGTGATTAAGCCATGAAATAGAACTGAAGAACTCAAGCTGGCAGGAGAAAGATCTGTGTTCGCAGCACAATCAGAGTGGTGATTTTGTACTTCAATATAGGTGATACAAAAATCAAATGTTTCTGATCAAAATTTGAAATCCCTGTCACTGAATCAGTACTGTTCTGACATCGAAGTAAGGAATCCAAAACCCTGGTGCTGGACTCATGTGCAGTAATTCAAGCATCTCAGCTGCGTCCCAAACAACTCAGGATTTGGGATTTTCTGAGTTGAAAACCAAGACCTGACTCCAGAGCATTCCAGATGTACCATGTCAGGAAAAAAAAAATCCTGTCAGTGACAAGGGAATGTTGTTGTGGCAAGCGGCAAGAAAATTGAGCAGGGATAGTTTCAGCCTAAAGAAGATCTTCATAAAACTAGGATTAATCAAAGAGTCGAAGAGCAGCTTCGAGCTGGCGCGCTCTCAGTGAGAGCTCTTGTGATGGATTTAATTTCAGATATTGTTTGCTATAAATTGCTGCCGAATCAAGTTTGCTACATTCATCAACTGTACTCACAGAATGGGTTTTACTATGCAGTGAAAAAATGTCAAAATATAATTTTTGACTACTTTTTCTCATGTGGCTTTTCAGTTAAAGCTGCCATTGTTGTGCGACATAAGAGCTGTTTCTCAATTCAAAGTTCAAACTTGTGATCTCTGGAACAGGAGTGGACTTGCGTACGTACACGTCTCATCCAGTTGCATTGCCGGCAGTTTGCTGACGTATAATTTTACCCATCTCATCCAACGTTTCTGGGTTTCAAATAAAATTCTGTCAAATAAATATCTTTCATATTTTTACACAGCAGCAAAGTTTAGGAGAATTCCCGCCACCTCCTGGAATGAGTCAGAATAACAACTACAATACAACACAAGTCTGTGAGAACGAAGTGCAGTGATGCAAAAGAAAAGCTGTTAAAACTTCACTTCTAGTCTTAAAAGAGGTGTGTACTGCTGCAGATTCATTAATTGTTATATGGAAGTGGTTTTTACTTACTTTAGCTTAAAATAACTGCTAAAATATAATAACCACTCTCTTCTTTTGCTCAATTTTATTTTATTTACATCATATTTATTTATAAATTTAAACGTAAAAAAATCCATCAGCTGTAGTACCATTTTCCTAAACTGGAAACCAGAGCAGCAAACTACAAAACAGACCCAACAGAGCAGTCATACTGCGATGGAAGAGCTGATACAACTCAGCTGGGCACTCCCCTATCTAAGTTGAGAAAGCCTGAAATCTCCAAGAGTGCACCAGTTCCACACTAGATAGATACACAAAACAGATACACACCAACACAACTAGAAAAAACACTTAACTTACCACAACATTCACCAAAAATCTACAATTAATCCCGGACGAGCCCCCAATTGTTACGACCTGAGAACATGTAGGGGTATTCAAGACGGATAAAAAACAACTTAAAAAACGGGTTTAGTTAGAGAAATAAAGAGATGGCAGGAGGGAGTGACAAATCAAGTATTTTAATAATGGAAAACAGGTCAGTATAATAACAGAAAGCAATCCTTACAAAACTAAGGACGATTACATACAACCAAAAGCAATTCTTTTCACAGAGATCAACGGTATCACCAAAGTGAGAAACTCACCATCTAGGCCTATACCCTGAAAAGAAACCAACAGAAAGGAGCCACACAAGGCAAGAGGTCACACACAAGTTCAGGGTGCTTGCTGCCTCACTCTAGCAGCTGGTTCACTGATGAGAGAGAGCTCGAGAGAGACTCCTCCTTCCTCCTTTATTGCCACAGCCTGGGTGCACCTTCCAGGTGAACAGCATCCTGTAATCAGGTCATTCACACTCACACTCACTCATAGAGAGAGGGTGCGTCTCAAAGCGCCAAATGTCCATCCTTCCTTCCTCCACTTGCGTCCATGAGAGATGCAAGGAAATGAAGAGAGGAATCGAGGAGTCGAGGAGATTCGTTTTAAGAGAATTGAGACGTCCTCTCCTCGGGAGCGTCACATGAAGCGTCGTGTTTTGGTGATGACGGCATCAGTCGGTGGATCATCTGTCAGTCAGCTCTAACAGCTGTTCGTGTGTCTGCACATGTGCGCTGTAATAACTCCAATAAAATAAAAACAGTAACAGAGATTTTTTTGTGTTTTAAACCTTTTTACTCTTTTTTAACTCCAGCTTTATGACCTGTTTCAGGATTATCCTCCTGACTGTTTTCAGCTTCGTCTTTTTGCTCTCATTAAACTCCGGTGATCAGAAGTTTCAGAGTTTCAAGGCTGAGCCGCTGCAGCGTCCAATCAGTGAGTGATATCCCACATGGGGGCGTGTCTGTCGGTGCTCTTGTGTCTCCTCGATTATCGCTCCTCCGATCAGCCTCCTCTCTCCTCTCTCCTCCGACCACAATTAACGCTTTGGGACACCCTTTCAATATGGCGAGTCAGAAAGTACTTCCAGTGCTGCAGAGGAGAGAGGAGAGATAAGAATGCATTTTGGCGCTTTGAGACGCACCCAGAGACACACCCACATGTGACAAAACACTCACACACGTAACACAGTGCCTACTACATACTAAATTCACATGTAGTACGCAGTAGGTGGTTTGGAAAACAGCCAATGTGTCAACTCACACTGGCTCCACTCTGTTGAGGTTTTACAGCCCGGCTCATTATTGGGGTGGGGAGAGTGGGAACTCTTTGGTCTTGTGACTCCAGCTGTCTGGTGGTCCCACTACAGGAGTTAATGGATGTGAAAACGCGGTGGAAACACAACAGACACCCAGATCCCTGTTTATGTTACCACGTCTGTCCGCACACCTCTTTACATTACACAGGCTTATCTCTTAAACATGTCAGTCATACACTAATGCTGGGCTCACACCAAACGATTTTCACAGTCTCAGACTAAAAACTGAAAATCTTTAGTAAATCTCGGAGTTTTACCGGAGTCACAGCGCGCTCCCATTTTCTCGATCGTTTAGTGTGAGATAGTAATCTGCGCTGTTTCACATCAGTCTTTTTCTAGTCTTGAGTTTGCGACAATATCAAACACGTTTGATATTATCGCAAGTCGCAGTGACGTAACACAATCAACAACCAATAGATGAGCGCTGACAAAAGCAGAAACAGGAAACCCGGCAGTCATGAAAACTAACAACGGAGGAACGACGGAGAAAGTGGACCGTGGAAAAAGAGGAGCGAATGGTGGAGTTCTGGGCAGAGCATCCCTGCCTGTTCGACATCAACTCTCAAACATACCACAACAGAGTGGAAAAGGAAAAGGGTTACTACTAGGAGCATGATGGGTGTAGTGTTGGTGCATATAATGAACAGGCAGTAGTAGGAATAACTGCTGTTTTAATCCGGCAACTCCAACACTTAACTTGCAGTCACGATGCAGCAACATGAATCAGTTAGTCTGCGTCTTCCTCTACACTCTGTAGCCGAGCCGGCGGGGGGGCAGAGGGTGCGGCTGCCCCGGGCCCACGGTCACGAAGGGGCCCACCACAAGACCGACGGCGAAAAAAAACAATAAAGTCTGAAAGTCAGTCTCTTACTGCTGTAATTGTAAGGATATAAGTGTAAGACTAAACGTAAATATACGTGGAAAAAGCAATCCAGATCAAAGTGTTTCTGAAATACCATGAGGAGGTAGCCTAATGTGATGTCAACCTCTCTTGCGCTGTCTTTCAATCTTTCTCTCTCTCTCTCCCTGTGGGTCTACGCGCATTTGACAGAAAGTCACATCTGATTGACGTGCGTGTGTGCGCGGTCTTTTTCACCGCAGTCTCTGAGAGTGCAGTTAGCCCTAGTTACTTACTGTGTGTGTGTTTGCTTAAATAGCTTTTAAATGAAAAAACACAAGTCGGGCGCACTAAAGCGTAAGGAGCAAGAGCAGAGGAAGAATCTTGTTTCCTCCTGCGTTCCGCTGACAAACTTCTTCTCAGCAACTCAACACCCAACCAGGGTGCTGAAATAGCCTATCGGCAGCTGTGGTGCCAGATTATCAGCAGGTCGCTGTTTAATGATAAATCCGTGGCACTGTCCATGGTGCTGAAATAGCGCACATTGTGCTGCACAACTCATCGTAATCCACACTCTCTCCATTTTGCCCTTCTGTCTCCGTTTCCCATTATCGACACTACTAATTGATCAGCTGTGTCTTTAGATGCTGTCACTGCGCAGCGTCTAATGTTGGGTTTACTTTCTTTTACAGAATATCTGGACGTTTACGAAGCAAAGTGAGTCTCTTTGTTGAGCTATGATTTTCTTTCATATTTTGATGGTTCAAAGTGTGAGACTTTTTTTAAATTTACAAAGCTAAAGCCGTTCATTCAGTCCCTTTTTGGCAGCGGTAAATACAGCTCAAATCCACATCAGATCCATAATGTGAATTGTTAACAAGTAAAATAGCCAATACGCTATAAGGGCCCACTACAAGTCCCCGCCCCCTCTGCAATGTGACACTGGCTCCGCGCCTGTCTACACTCAATCTGAGTTACAACAAGTCTCACTTTTAGGAAGTGCGATCTAGTGACACAAAGCAGCAACTATACAAAACTGAACACAACAACGGGGAAAAAATTGCATGGTGGGAAAAAAACACTGAAAGAATCTAGTTGTAGTCTTGTAATTAGTGACCCTGCAAGATTCACAGTCTTTGTAAAATCTCAGTCTGAGACTAAAAACTCATAACACTTGTCTTTAGATGTGAGCAGGTGTGAGCTGATAGTTTTCCAGGAGTCTTTTTCAAATCTTTTCAAAGTCTTCTGATGTACAGGTAGCATTAGAGGCGCATGTGTTAAAACAGACTGGATAAGGACATACAGGAGAGACCATGTCCTTACTGAGTAAAACACAGAGCATAACAAATAGATTCAAGTTATATCGACTCATCTCCTCTATAAATGATCTGTATCTTAACAGCCCTCTTTAATTATTAATTGTGATAAATAATTCTTTGATCACATCTCTGCATTTTGCCTGAGAGACGAGCTCTCAGTACAGCGTGATTACATCTGCACTCAAGCTTTTTTTTTCCTTGTGATCCACTCACCCAAGAGGCATGTTGAAGGTACCAGGTATAAACACAGTGTTCTGAAGCTTTTTTTTTTTTTTTTTTTTTTAATCTACAAATAGATTTTTTATACCAGCCTGCATGCCTTTATGACTTTTGAAGTGATTTTCTTTAGCTGTCACTTTGAAATACAGAAACAATTTTAAATTAAATTCAAATTGCCTTGTATGAGTTGAACACAATTGCCTTTGAGATTTGTTTTTGATCTATACTTCCTGAGGGAAATGTCGCTCTTTTGCTGCAAATAACCCGCCATGTTCACCAGCAAACTTCAGCGTCTGCCATTTGTTGCTGCAGTCAGTTTATCAGAGGCTACAGCTGACAATAGCAGGCCATAGCTGCTGTAAACTAGATTAATGAACCTGGTAACACTGAACCAAAGGAAAAGTAGCAGATGATGTGCAGAAAAAAGAATTATCTGTGAGATATTTTTGTTAGATCTGGATTACTTTTTTCTGATTTTGTTCTGAAAATTCTCAGCTAGTGTTTACTTAATTACAGCTTCCTCTGACACATGAAGTCATAAAACCCTCCTGTCTTTATGATTCACTCCCCTTCACAAGGACAGAGATGAAACCAAACTTTCATAAACAGCAAGAAGAAGAAGGAGGATCTCACAATAAGATGTAATGTCACATAAATCCATAGATGTGTTCTTTGCACAAGCTGCAGTACTGGAAAGGTACACATTCTTTCATCTGCATTGACATGCTGCTGTTAACCTTTTTTTTTTTTTTTTTTTTTTTGCAGTGTTTTTTTTTTTTATTTCTTATCATAAAGTTGCTCTACTTTCCTGTCTGTCAGCATGTTTCGCAGGTGAAAGCAGGAGCTCGGGGAGAAATGTGAGGAAACCGTCAGAGCAGTCTTATTCTCCTGGTATGAAACAAAGAACAGTAATAACCACGGAGGTCAGCATTTCCTGTTTCTCTGATTCCACCTGCACACACACACCGAACACGCACACACACTCTCTCTCACTCAGAAACAGACTAAATAAGACTAAATAAGAACCATGCCCCCCCCCCCCCCCCCCCCCCCTTTTTTTTTCTTGAACTTTTCTTGAACTATGACTGACAAAATATATGTTGTCTCGATGTGCATAAAGATGTTCCAATAGTGTGCCCACGTATTTCACTGATACCTGCTTTTACGATGTTCAAATCCAGGCTGAGAACAGTTCTGTTTAGCTTTGCAGACAACTGAATGTATTTTATCTGCACTCCTCATTTTTAAAATTTATAATTTTAAATGTTTTATTTCATTTTTATTCTATTTCTTCTTTTTTTACTAATCTTGTGATTTTTTGTTGCTGTAAAGCACTTTGAGTTGTGCTCTACAAATAAACTTGCCTTACTTTGCCTTTGAAGCAATTCTCAGTTATTTATTTGGTTGTTCGCTCTTAAGTTAGTTGGTTAAGTCAGCCTGTTATATGAGCTGGTTTAGTAAGTTGAATTCGTCAGTTAGTCATTTTGTTTTTGGCCAGTTAGTTAGTTAGTTTATAATTTGTGAAGTTAGTAAATGGATCAAATGGACCAAATGGACCAAATGGACCAGTACTTATATAGCGCTTTTCTAGTCTTACCGACTACTCAAAGCGCTTTACACTGCTAGCCTCATTCACCCAATCACACCACATTCACACACTGATGGCCGGTTCAAGCTAATCAAACCATCAGTTATATCTAACACACGACATTCATACACCACTGAACAACAGTGGGAGCAACTTGGGGTTCAGTGTCTTGCTCAAGGACCCTTCGGCAAGTGACTGCAGGAGCTGGAATAGAACCCACAATCTTCTGACAACTCTACCTACTGAGCTGCCATTTGGTTTCTTAGTAAGTTAATCACTTTATTAGACAAATGGATGGTTATGAGTTAATTTATAAGACAGATGGTTAGTCAGTAAATGTGAACTTGTTTATTAATTGGTCACTTGGATAACTATTACATTAATTTATAAGTCAGCTAGTTAGTTGAGATAGAAAGTAACATGGTTTATTAGTTGGTTAGTAACTAATGATTTAGTTAGTTAGTTATATGTTGGTTAATGACTCATTTTGTATCAGTTGGTTGGTTAGTAATTAAGTAAATTAGTTTATTAGTCAGTTAATCAGTTAGTTAATTGGTGAATGGACCAGTACTTATATAGCGCTTTTCTAGTCTGTCTGACCACTCAAAGCTTTACACTGCTGGTGTCATTCACCCATCCACACCACATTCACCGATGGCAGAACACTACCTATTCAGGCCATCAGTTTTATCTAGTCATACTCATACAACAGTGGGAGCAATTTGGGGTTCAGTGTCTTGCTCAAGGACACTTCGACATGAGACTGCAGGAGCTGGGAATCGAACCCTCGACCTTCCGATTGAGAGGCGACAACTCTACCACTGAGCCACAGTTGCCCACAATTGGTGATTTGCCTTTCAGTTAGTTTGTAAGTAAGGTAGCACAGTGGTTTTCAAAGTGGGGACCACCAGGGGGCCCTAACCATTTGTCCTGAATGTACAACACATAAACTGCCGTAATCGTCAGATTCTCAAGTTTCCAACTGTACTTAACCGCACCTCATGTGACAGTTCCAACTTGGGCGTAATGATGTCATCATCTGTGTCGACTGACAGTTTGTGCCTGTTATCAAGCTGCTAGCTAGCACAAAATGAAAAGATTTTTGACGGGAAAAAGACAGAAGGAGCAGTCCAACAGCCCTGCCGTGGAGGATTCTGCTGCAAAAAAATCAAAGAATTTGTGGCCAACTAAAATTTGAAAATGTGAGGCAGCATACGGTCACTATAGCCTCAAAGCCATACAGCAAAATGGCCATGATTGCCTGAAATGCTTCCTATGTCTGGAGACCCTCTCAAACGAGTGTCTAAAATCTTCAGAACCTCAGTGTCACTTGATACAAAAACACCCGACAGAGGCTGAAAAAAACAGTTGACTTCTTTAGACGTAAAGACGAGCATTTGGTCAGGCAATCTGCTGCATTCACACAGCAAGCTACCTTGCCCAGGTGGGCCCTGAAAGCATCATTTTAAGCCCCATACCACACACCAAAAAAATCTGTTGATTTACAGAGGGGGTCCCTGGCCAGAAGCTAATGCTGTTTGGGGGCCTTGGCATGGTAACGTTTGGAAACCCTGGGGTAACACGTTTATTAGTTAGTTAGTTGAGTGGATTTTTAATATCTCTATGTGAGAATCAAAGACTGGTGTGGTGTTATCAGAGAGACTTCAACGTGCCATAAACCAATCCAGTCTTGCCTGACCCAATCAGGAAGCAAAGAAATAGCATCCAGAAATAACCTACATAATAATGGTGCTGATAATCTCATTTTAAGATGGGGATTAGAATCAGGCAGATATCTAGAAGTGAGACTTTTTCAAGATCACTTAAAAAGTCCTCACAGGGACTTTAATGCCTTGCAAGGCAATTAATAAATTCCACACATTAATGCACTGTAGATATGCCTTCAGGAAAAATATGTGATAGAGTGTGTAGGCAAGGCCTTTAAGGGTAATATAAGGGGTATGGGTATCTTGCCCAACAATAATTCAACATGTAGATAGAAGAAGCCCGGGGGCTAAACCAGCAGGCATGCAACCGAAGGACATCTAGCTCTACATCTGAGCCACAGCTTCCCTCTTATCATTTGCTTATTTTAATAAATGCATCACACAAGCAAAGGATTTAACGTGATGTGATTGTAAGTGAATGCATACGGGTGGAAACGCTTTGCTTTTGATATCAAAAAGCAAGCCTTGAGCTGCATAAAGACTCCGAAATAAATGCAATCTAGCCCCGAAGAGAAGGGGAGAAGGGAGCGAAGGACAAAGACCAATATGACAGGCACCTTTATGATCTGCCGTGCCCTCATAACAAAGCAAAACAAAGCCTTATTTCATAAATAACATCTTGTTTGCTACTGATAAAGCAAATCATATTCTCTCTACCAACAAATGTGGTTCCCAAATCTCATAAACCTCTCCTAACCTTCCATAAATCTCTTTTTTTTTTTTCTTTTATTCTTTGCTTTCTGTCTGTGTGGCCCCCTCCCTGTTGGATCTGGGGTGCCGCTTTATTGTCTAGATAAGTTGTGGCCAGCAGGATTTTTTTCAAGCACAATGCATTTTTGTTACTAAGGTGAAGGGATTAGTGCCTGAGATTAGCTGATATCATCTGTAACTCTTAACGGAAAGAACGCATAAGGGCAGGAGGGGAAAAAAAAAAAATCACTTTCCTGGCTTTCACGCTGCACACTTGAAGTTCTCTCCCGGCGCATTTCTTCACTGCTGTTGACTTTTCTTGGTTTGTTTAATTAGCGGGAACACAGACTAGATTAGAATGTGTTCATGGCAAAAAAATAAAAAAATAAGAAAAAACAGTTAAACAAGAGCGCATTCAGGCTCTGAAGCCGGACAGTTAAATCCAATCCACTGGTTTCTTTGCTTTGATTTGATTCGTGAGAGATAAGGGTTTTTGGATCTTCTGGTGCTGAGCCGTATTCGGACCTTTCAGGATCATACCACAGTGACAGGGTTTAATAGAGGGCAGGGAGCTTTGAATGTGAAAATGCAGTGGATTATGATGCCCCTCACGTTGTTATCATCATCGGTCCGGCTTTGAGAGATGAAAGAGAAGGAAACAAAGGGACAGCAAGATGCAGTAAATGAGCTTGTGTGTGTTTTTGTGTTTCTGCAGTGCTCTTCAGGCCGCCTGATTCCTCTTATTATCTTATTTCTATTTCCCCTCAGAGGGAAACAGATTTGTTCCCCAAGTACAGCTCAATCGTTAAAGCTTTCTCCCCTGAGATGAGTCGCCAGAATACACCAAAATTGAATGCTTAGGAATTTCGATTTCTTCCCGACTGTGTGCTGAGGTCTGGTAAAGAAAATACTGAAGCTTATGTAAATAATGACAAAGAGGAAAGGGAGCTTTACATTCACGACTTAATACTGCAGATAAAGAAAAGCCCCTTGATAGAACTGCAGACCAAAAGAGAGGAGGAGGGGGGGATGCTTTTAAAACTCTCTCCTCTACTTCTCCCCAGAAGTGGAGAGTCCCTCATACATACACAACAGTCGTTTTCATGCCATCACCATGTCCTAACACGTCCCTCTAGACTAAAGAGATTGTTTTCATGTTTTCCCTTTTTTTTCCAGCTTCAGCTCACACCCCCAAAGCAAAAAACACACAAACACACATACTCTATCTCGCTTCCCTTGTGTGTCCCTTCCCTCTCCCCCTCTCAGTCTAATTATTTAGCAAGCAAGAGAGCCAATCTGCTCTCCCTTGTTGCAGCTCAAGTACCCATTAGAGGGAACCCGCTTCATCTTTCTAATGAACTGATCGCGTTAAATGAGTTGAAAACTCTCAGGCTTTACTCACGTTTGTGAGCAAAGGGGCGTGGTGGGTAGGGATGAAGGAGAGGGAAAACAGGAGTGCGTGAGTGCAGCAAAGTGAAAGCAAAGCTTGAGCTGCAGTGAGGGTGCATTAACCCTGATCATCTTTGGACTCTTTCTGGATGATGTGCCCCTCCATTTTTCTTCCACGTATTCAAACCCATACACAGATTTTCAGCAAAAGAGAAAAAAGTGTGAACCGTTGCCCCCATTCCTGTTGTAGCTCTGCTTTTACACACACACTCTCTGAAACAGAGCGCCTATGAAATGAAGCTGAAGAATGGAGAGCCCGGCCTTGAACCACAGGTAAGAATCATAATTCAGAATCACAATGACATTTATAACAATGCTCAGAACACAGCCTTGGAAAATAGCTTTTTATAAAAGGTTTTCACATTATTAGACAAAGTTGGGTAGTATTCTACAGAAAAAAAACATGTTTGAATGGATGGTTTAATGTGGAAGATTTGCGAGTGAGAAAATCAAAACTCACCCGCTTAAATCATACTCTCGTTCACAGTTTGGCTTTATTACAAGTCACGGCAACTTTAGTGGACAGTCCTCACAGTCCACTTTGGTTTATCTCAGTATATCAGTTAACCTTAAAAAGAAAAATAAGTTATTTTTTCAGGCTTTGTTTACCTTTATTGTGAGAGAACAGGTTAGAGGATAGAGTCGGAAACAGGGTGAGAGTGGGAAATGCAGGAAAGTCGCTGCAGGCCGGATTTGAAGCTGCGTTGCCCACTCAAGGGCTGTTGTCATATCGAGTGCTTCCTAGATTACTAGGCCGGTGGTTCCCAACCTGGGGGGCGTGCCATCAGCGCTGCCAGACATACGATAATTATCGTATTTGTATGATAATTTAGCCCTCTGTACGATGTAGGGCTGCCACGATTAGTCGACTAGTCACGATGATGTCGACGATCAAATTCGTCGGCGACTTATTTAACAATCGACGTCGTCATTTTAATATTTTTTTTAAACTTTATTTTTCCCTCAAAACTGCCGCTGTACTTTCACCTGTCTCGTCTGCTGTTCCGTCCTTGACACATACGCGCAGAAGTGGTAACCAGGGTAACCCGTGATGTCACTGGAAAAGTTATGCCCAACAGCAGTGGTCCCCAGACTACGGCCCGGCCCCCTGAACAATACCAGAGACGCATTATGATTTTTTTTTTTTCGGTGCCAAGTTTCGGTACCCAAAGGGTTAATAATGCCGCCGGTGATTCGCTGTAACGTTACACATGGTTGTGGTATGCAGGAAGGTGTTGCCAAATTAGTGTCTCTATCGCTATATTTAGTGACTCTCAGACCCCTCTAGCGACTTTTTTTTCTAAAAAGCGACAAATTCAGCGACCTTTCTGTGGTTTGGGGACGGAGTGAAAGCATGTTTTGATCTTTGGCCGCTGCTTCTCAATGAGTAGCGGGCGCTGAGCCCCTCCCCTCTCCAAACACAGACTCTTCCGCTCACAGCTCCAAGCTGCAGCCAGAGCAGACGACTGCGTGCAAATGAATCACGCTAATGATTGTTTCTTTTCGGTCACCTTTGCCGGTCAAAAGCCCGGATAAAGGAGGAGGGTTTTTATTTTATCATAAAAAAACAAGAATCAACAGAAGAAAGTTCATTAATAGTTTTTAACAAATTTACAAATTTACTTAAAAACTGACCTGTCACTTGTTTGCACCTGTTATTTTGCACTGGCAAACATTTTATGTAGGAAAACTGCTGAGAGTAGAAAATCAGATGTAGATGGAAGATAAAACTCCAGATTTGAACCATAACATGTAATGAAAGTTTCTTTTAGTTAGAACTGATATAAAAATTGGTAACGAAGAAAGTATTGCAATCAGCTGCAATTTATGTATGATCCGAATAGTCAACTAATTGCAAAAAATAATCGGTGACTAGTCGATTATCAAAATAATCGTTTGTGGCAGCCCTAGTACGATGTACAATCAATAATTCCAAAAAAGGCTAAATATACGATAATTTGACAATCTTGTGTGGTTGTTACAGATTTACCCCAGTCTGACGGATTTATCCATAAACCCTAAATGCATCTTATATCATGTGACGTTTCCAGCCAATCACAGTATAAGTGTCATTCGTCTCAGAATGATTGACAGCCAATCACAGTCGTAGGAGCTCCTTCAGGAGGAAGTCAGTCAGTTGAGAGAAAAATGAGCACCGGCGCCTAGAGCTGCTCATCAAACACTGCTGATGTGGGGCAGGGCGATGAATGCCCACAAAAGTGCCTGTAGGACACTAAACAGTGATCAATTGTGATTTTTGCGCAACAGTAAGACAGTTGTTTTGATCATTATCAGTTATTTTGATTATTTTGTCGGGTGTACAATAATTTCCCCCAAAATACGATAATTTTGAGGCTCTGGTACGATAATTTTATATTTCCCATCTGGCAACGCTGCGCGCCATAGAGCCATAGGGGGGCGCAGGACTTTGACTGATCTGAGGCTAAGAAGTTGTCAAAATTATATTTGTGCATGTTAAATTTAAAAAAGTCATAATGACCCAACTAATGGGGTAATTAAAAGTCTGTGTAAACCCATATAGAATACATATTCTGGTCCACATTTAAAAACCATAGACTGTATATAGAATGGACAGCGTGGCCCTGCCATTTACCGTTGAAAGGTTTGAAGCCAAAAAACCTCTGTCACGGGAGCCACCATTGTGAAGCCAGAGTCTGCGCTGTAGAGACTGACGAGGAACTCTGGGAAAATCTGAGTGGAAGCGGGTGACAAAAATAATTATTTTTTTTAATTCAGACCATCTAATCTCTTCTTAACTCTCCTTCCTGATGTATTTTATTATCCCCAAAAAAACTACACATGAATGGCAGCTGTCAATCATCGTTAAACAAGACATAAAACCCTGTTTTTAACCTCTAATAACTAATGAAAAAAAAACATTTTGGAAAAAAGGGGACCTGAACACAATGCAGCCCAATAATATCTAAATATCACCACAGCATACGGATGTGAGAAACGTTTCTACGAGATGTGATAATTTCAACGTTTGACCACAGCCCATCTGGAATGAATAGAGAGTCGGAGTTTTTCTCTTGTACTGCAGCTAGCCAGCAGGGGGAGCAGTTTTTGTGGTGACCTCAGTTTGAGCCAAGCGAGTTGACGTCCATTTTTTTTTTTTTATTGCAGTCTATGTTAAAAATATAACGTTAATTAGTAACCACACCTGCTCTGAACCTTGTAGTCTCAGTCACTTGTAGTCTTAACATTTGTTGCTACTTGTAGATACATATCAATGTGTTTGTCATCTGTTTTGTCGTTGTCATTTATTTGGCTGAAGTCGATACTCTTCACCATCCATACATTATTTATTTGATTCTACACAACAAACACAAACACTGTTTTTGAATACAGTGACTTTAAGCACCTTCTAAAGTTGCTTCAGATGTTTCTATCAATCTGAAAACAGAAGACAAAGTTAATGTGGGGGAAAAAACCTCTGAGGTTGTCTTTTGCTCTTCTCATTCACTGAAAATGCTGTGGAAGATGAAACTTGGTGCATAAATGGGGACACTGGGATAAACAGAAAGCTTGTGCGCCACCTTTTCACAGTTGGAAGAAAAGAGAGGCTTTGAGGGAGGCACACGGAGATCAACCTTCAAGAGCATGCCATGGTGACAGACTGCCATAGACGTTGGGGATCCACACAAAAAAAATGATAGCTCGACTTCTGGAGCGACAGCATGTTTTGACTAAAGTTTTTTGTGCAGACCACAAAGCATGACAGCTACTGCCCCCATGACGGGACCTGAAGACCCTGGAAGCTGTAAACAAGGCACATGGCCAAGGATTTTACAGATACCTTGTTGGATAAGCGTCGTGGGAGCATATCTTGCCTGAAAGTTGTTCTACATTTTCTGAACACCTCAGTGTTGGCTGAAGAAGCAGATGACACTGACCTGACAAAATCATTGACAGCTAGAACATAGAGCCGACTCAGTGATAAATATTGAAGCACCCAGACCCAGGACCTTCTGAATATCAAAACATTCTTTGACCAGAGGTCCTTAATGAAACATATCGGTGCAGGAGAGACTCAAGCAGTGAAGGAACAAGTGATCTCTGCCATGATGACTTTTTTTCAAACAAATGGATGATAATTTTTGGTGTAGATTCAGCAGGTGTACTAAAAAAACAGCTTAAGATTTATTGTTATTATTATTAATACAAAAGCTGTATCCCAAAGCACAGCACACCTCAGCAATGAAGGAGGTAAGCCCAAACATGGACTATCCACCTGCAGCTAAAGCCAAGAAGAAAACTTTGGCCAGTTTTTTAAGGACAGTACACACACACATGCAACAACAACAACAATGTAAAAAAAAAAGAAGAAAAAAGAAAGAAAAACATCAACAACACTGACTTCCTTTGGAGCCAGAGAGGTTGAGCAGTCACAGTGTAGCAAAGCTGCAGCTGCTGAACTCCATGCTTACACTTACATTTCCTGAACAAGCCATGGAGAAGTTCCACCGACAAAAAATAAATTTCCCTTTGCTGTCCAAACAGAAATATGTGTGCTTAGCATCAGAGAGAGCTTTTAGCATGAGGGGAGATGTTTTATAAGCCCATCATTTTGTTTCCTGGCTAAACCAGACAGAGTGGTGTGTTGTTGTTGTTTTTTGGTAGCTACAAGCTTTCAGAGGAGGAGGACATGGAAGCACAATTTGATAACTTGACACTTACAGGATAGCCTGCAGGAAGGTCTTAAAGTTTCATGGAGTGTCACTGTCTTTATACAGTGAAGGAATGCCTTCAAGTTAACAGGAAAACACAGTTTCTGTTTCTTTTTTCACTTAGTAAACATCCACGCAAAGCCAAAAACAGTTTCATTCTTTCTCGTATCAAAAAAAGTTTGCTGTAAACGTGGAACCCTCACAAGAAATATGGGCGTCAAGACGAAAGCACTGAAACCGCTGTAGTACATATGCCAGGCCTGTAGGTGGCGCTGTGACGTTGCCACAAAGTCCACCAAAAACAGAGAATGACAAACGGAGCGTGCAGATTTGGCTCGTGCGAAGATGGCGGTGAATACAAGAAGTAAGCAAGCGGCAACCTCCAGTCTGAAAATTTGAGACAACGCAGAAGTGCTAAAGTCTGCTGTTCCTCGAGTGTCCGCTTGAGGCTGGCTCCGGAAGTACTGGAAGTCAAGTACACACCAAGCCAAAAAAAACAGTTTTCACAGCCAAAATAAGCACATTTACAGCCTGGTACAAAGAATGTCTCCCATCTGAATCGCTAATTTCACTAACGGCACGCACTGTACGGGGGGTGAATTTTTTTCTAACTCAGAAGTTTCCACAATATTGAGATCACCAGTTCGTCCAATCAGAGGCACAGCTCAGCTCACGTGACTGCCAGGCACCCAATGGCTATTACTGTGGAGACTTACAGCCCGCCTCATTTCCAATATGGCCGTGCCAGCCGTTTTGCTTCAAAAATCCGTTTCAGAGAAAGACGAGTGACGTCGCGGAGACTACGTCCATTAATTATGCAGTCTATGGAAGTCAGTGAGAGGTGGGGGCATTGCATCATCAGGTCAGAAAATACTGGATACTTTGTCAGCCTGGAACCAAACCGATGCATGGTTTCAGATTGTTCCACTCTGGAACCCGGTTTAAAAAATTATCAAATTCAGGCTGGCAAAATGCTGGCTCCATTTGGATGAAACATGCATACGATAAAAAACTTTAGTGGATACACCTAAACCTGTCTTCATCTGGACGGTCCCTCAGTTTCCAGTTTCACAGTACTGGCTTTGTCTCGCCCAACTTGTTTGATGTCTTAGCCCTCTTTCTGATACTGTGCTGTCTTTAAAGCAATTTGTTTTTCCTTTTGGTTTCAGAAGTTGTATTAGAGTGAGTGCTCTTATAAACAATAGATGATCTTTTACAACCTCTCCACTTGTTAATTCCTTCATAAAATGCTTCAGCCTTGGAGACTTTTTGTCTGTAAGTAAAATATGGTTATAAACTTCAAAACAAGTCTTTGTAAGAGTGTTATGAGAGTTAAGTCATAAGTTTTGTGTCGTTTTTGCAAAGCGGTACTTCTTTTTTAACATGAGTAATCAGTGCTGTAATCTGATGTATTTTTCTGCTATTTTCCTCTGTAATTTCAGTTTTACATGAAAGAAAAAAGTGATTGATCAACCAAGCTCAGTAAAGTCCAGGAAAAGCAAGCCCTGCGTCTTTTTTGAGGAGTTGGACGCTTGTTAGCTAACTGTCTAGCTGCACACTACAGCACACGTGCTGTGAGGACAACATAGATACTGTTTCATCCCTTCATCAAATTACCGTCAAATTACCAAACCTGGCTTTTTTTTATAATAACTGTTTCCGAGTTAGCAGGAACTGGCATGATGGTTACAACCCTGTTGGATTCGGTCTTTGGTGTTGTGGTTTCCAATAGAAGACCTTCAGCTGCAGTCACTGGGAGAAGAGGAATCATCAAGGGGGATGGAAAGAGGTGGGGAGGAGGGGGGCAGAGGAAGAGGGAGAGGACGGGGAGAGGAAAAATGGTTCCGTCCCCAGGTTTGGGTTACAAACACTTATAACTCAGGACCATAGATTATGACAGTCCAATCTTCTGGGCTGCTGCCTGAAAAATAACCACAAGCAACCATCTGCCACACGCATAAACACACACACATACACACACACACACACACATGCACACACGCACATGCAGAGGGAGATGGGGATAAAGTGCAATGTAGAAAAATGAAAGGCTGGAGGAAAGAGAGTGGGAAATGATGGAAATGAAGGAGGGATATGGATTTTATGCAGAAAAGGTTGAGCTGAAAGGAAAGCAGAGCTACGAGCAGGACTGATGAGGGCATGAAGACAAGAAGAAGAGTGGATGTGAAAGGACAGTTTGTGGAAGAAGCAGATGAAAAAGTAACAATAACCAGGATAAAAGAGCTGAGAACGCACAGAAAAGAAGGTTATGTGGAGTAAAAGGCCCAATCTCTCTTTGTGGTACAGCACAATCTTCCAAAGAATCTAAGCCTCTGCATGTGACATAAGCTTTTTATCTTATTTCTTGCAACTAGGCACCATCTTATTGATCTTGTTGAAAGCAGACCTGGACAACAAGATAGAAAAAAAGCAAAAAGACACAAACTTGACCATAAGACCTGGAGTATTGGTCACACCAGTCTTAAAGATGTAGTCCGTTAAAACGGAGAGAAGAAAGTTCAACATGTGTTTCTGCATCAAGTCTCTCATTTTGTTCTGCAACATGTAATCTCTGCAGTCGTGTTGCTCTGTTTTGGTACCATCTGTTCACACCATCCTGCCAGGTACCTGTACCATAGCTGAGCTTAGGTTACACCTGGGCTGACACTTTAGAGGTATGCAAGAACAACTTTCCAGGGACTTGTGCCACATCCCCCGTTAGTCACTTAAGTCCCGTCTCTACCGAGCAGTCTGGTATGGATCAGTACAGTTTGGTACTGATTGTGACACAGTATACCCCGCTGATAACTCCAACAAAGAAGAAAAACCCAACACCAGGACAAGACACCCAGCAAAGAAAGTTATCTTCACAAAGTCGACTGCAGTTTTAAACACGGTAGGCTTATGTGTTGTTTTTTATTACTAATGTTGCCCAGGAAGTGACGATTCTTTCGACCAATCAACGAATTGCAGTCTTTCTAGCTCCACTTTCTGGGGTCGGATCAGTATGTCAGGCACCCCAACAGAAGGGTACCAAAAAGTGGGACGGTACAGGTTGGTAATTTGGGGACTTGGTCATTTGTAGGAAACAACACAAAATGTGTGCCGTACCGAGATGAACCGAACTGAACCGCATGGTGGCAACGGGGCTTTACATCGAGGCACCTTTCTCTGCAGTACTTCTGATACAAAATTCAAAAAAGGTTGTTATTTTTCTGTATTTTTGATCATTGTTTAGTGGTATCTGAAGGCAGTTTACATTATTATTGTGTTTTTTCTATTAATGGAGGGTAATCATTTGTTTGGGGGAAAAAAATTGTTTTAAATGACGAAAAGAACAAAAAGTTTCCAAAAGAAAGGTGTGAAATTATTCTATCAGTCCATTAGAATTGTACTATCATGGATGCTTTCAGTGTGCCAGAGAGAGTCAACATTTCCCAGGCAAGTTTTTTTTTTCAACAAAGGAAACAAAAACACTTTACAGTCTGAGCTTCATTTATTCATTCTGGAGGGTAAGGTCGCTGATGTAACTCTGAACACAAAGCGTGCGGAAGAAGTTTTCAGGAAGCACATGTTCATATATTTGAATGACAATCATTTTAGTTTGACCTTGCTCTGCTTAAGTAGTATTCAGAGAAAATCTGACCAAGTTTAGATTCAAATTAGTTTCAGGGTCTCTGGTCTCAAGACACTGTAGGCAGTGGGCCAGTGCAAGGCAGTAACCCTCGAAAACTCTGACAGTATTACAACTTTTTCTTTTTTTCAGTGGAGTGTTGGTCAGAGTGGACCATGTAACAAAAAAAGCCACACATCTTTACTCAACAGATGGCATTTTAGTAGGTTACCTCAATTCATAACATCAATAACATCTGATGACTAAAAAGTGAGTCAAAACACAGCCTTTGAGCAACCCAAACCAGGGAGTATGGAGTCTGAATTCAAAAAAAGGAGCCGGGATCACAGTATGAACCATTTGCAGACACATGAAGTCACTTACTACAGTGGATCCCTAAAGCCATTTTGTTGGCATTAGGCATTATTGTAGTCAATACTTATATTTATGTTCAAGGTGTAAATAGAGTCAGGAGAGTAACAGTAAGTAACATAGAGTTAGAAAACCAGACACAAATGTACCATATTTTCTGGACTTTAAGATGCTCTGGAGTATAAGTTGCATCAGGAAGAAGCAAAAAACATATATAAGTCGCACTGGACTATAAGTCGCATTTATTTAGAATGATTTGTGATGTTTACAGTATTTTCAGAGAGAGCTATTTACATAAAACTTTGATAATTACGTATTTGTATATTAAGAGGTTTAAATATTTTTTCCTACACCACCTTTTATCTGTGACCATGGTTAAGTTTCAGTTTCTTTTCTCTGCGTGTGATCCACTTGCTCACTTCGCTTATGTGAACTCCGCCCCTCCCCTTCCTCGTTTCTGGTGTCTCACAGTAGAAACGGGGGTAAACAGTCTCACTCTTAAAAAAGTTACAGAGTTTTGACACAAGTTTGCGACTCAAATCTTAAAAAAATGTCTACAACGGAGAGCTAAGAAGATGTGAGTGAACTTTTATTTCTCTAAATCATGTTATCCAGCTCAAAACACCGGGTGCTGTCAGGCTGTCCAAGTCGGAGATGCAGAGCCTCCCCCAGCATGCATTGCCATCGGGGTGAAGAGATATTTCCTTATTAGTATTCCTCATTTATGACTTAAGTGATCTTTCCCATAAAAGTATCCAATAACACAGCACCTCATTTATTTGAAATATAAGTCGCACCTGGCTATAAGTCGGAGGACTAGCCAAACTTTGAAAAAAGTGTGACTTATAGTCTGGAAAATATGGTATGAGGAAATCCTACACACAACACCCCAAAATGACAATGTGAAAAAAAAAAAGTTTTGTTTTTTTTTTTCTTTTTGAAATTTTTACAAATTTGTAAAAATTTAATCACTAAAGTTATCCACCTGAATGCCAAGATATTTATATGATTCCACCTGCTCAGTCAGATAATCACTGGTTAAAACAGGGTCATGTGATCTAACTACCCTGGGGTCAAATATCATCTCTTTATTTTCGTTTGTGTTCAGAATGAGATAAGATGATGTTTCTCCCACCAAGCCTGAAGTGAGAAGGGCAGAGAGAGAAAACAATTTCAGAAATTGTGGGAAAGAAACAAACCATTTACTTTCTCATCTTTTTTTCTTCTCTGTCTTCGGGGGGAAATTGGAAATTATGAAACCAGGGACTCATTATCCACACAGTGTATGAACACATATGGACGAATGACAAAATCTCAATTTTCATGGTACTTGGCTTCATGGAAAGGACAAGTTAATGGCAAGTGTAGCCGAGGATTCATTTTTTGAAGAAATATGGTTTGGATGACGCAAGTAATTGTAGACTGAAACATTTATCTGACCATTAGAAAGCATGAACGAAGACCAACTCCCATCAGAAATGGCATCAAGCTGTGCCATCAGCGCTTGTTATCATCACCTGTCAACTTAATAAGGGCCACCGCATTGCTCGACCAAGACACAATAAGCTGGGAGAGAAAAACAGTCATTTGCTGTCACAGAAGAGAGAGAAAGAGACAGCTTTTTGGCATCAAACACTTCTTTGTAGTGTTAGTGTTGTGCTGTAACTTGGTTCTTCACATTAAGCTGCTTTTTAGCTGCATTTACCGTGCGTGTAATGAACATTTAAGCTTGCATACATAATATGAACATTTTTTTACAGATAGCAATGAATATAACATGTAAGAAAAAGTACATCTTCAATAAACATTGCAGTAGTAAATAATTAAAAACATGTATGGTTTGATTGACTTTCTATACAAAAATGTCTTTCATTGTCTTTTTTCTTTGCCGGTCGCGGCAATTTGTCCACGTACTTGTGCATGAAGTGTACTGTGCTGAAGCACACCTCTGCAAAGACAAGCTGTAGTACATTTTTTTGTAAAACAATCCATCCATAGATTAGGTTTAGATGGGTCAGACTTTTTTTTTAACTGCATGAGTTGCTCCCCAACCACATTAAAGTCCAAAATTCAAAATGTAGACTTGACCTGTATCATGCAGTGAGCTATTGGAAAGACATTCCACATTAAATACAGCTATTTTCTGACAACACTTCATTTTTCGCACACACACACACACACACACACACACACACACACACAGACACACACACACATCTATGTCATCGTTTCATCGTTCTGGTCATAGTTTTCTGGATCCTCACTAACTGTGGACTCTTTATTTTTTTCCTTTGTGACCTGCAAAAAAAAACAAAAATGTTACAGAAATCAATCTTTTCATAAATTGAATTCAGTGCAGGGGAAATCATTTTGAAATGATCAAAGTTTCCTAAACCTGAAGTTATTGCAGGTAAATTGTGCAGTCAAATTGGTTAAATTATGACTCAGATTCTTTTCCCATCCAACCTGGAACCAATTTGTTACTCCCGCTCTAATCCTGGTCCCAAGAGCCTATATCATTGCCAATTTCATTCCCTGCCAATCTTTTCAATTTTAGATGGATTGCTTTTAATCCAGATGAAAATATTTTCAATTAATAATAATGAAAAAAAAAACTTTTGTCATGGGAACATGTGAGCTTCTGTACAGAAAAACAGAAGCCCAAAATGAGGGAGAAAGAAAGGAGAGAAATATTCCCTCAAATACTCCTGCCTTAAACTCAATTCAGGTTTTTATTGTCTGTTAATTGATACTTAAAAATGTTACGGAGAGAGGACTCGCTATGATGCAAATAAGCTCCATTATAATCAACTCTGTCAAAACCTTTTTTTGAAACTGTTGGACAAGAAAACGGCAAAACTTTTTTTTTTTTCAATTATTTTTTTATCGGTTATTTATCCAATAGCTTTGGCTGTGTAATCGTAATACAAGTTGTAGTATCCACCACCCAATCCCACCCAATCCCAGATGGCAGTGTGCATGAACCAGACATATTAGCAAACAAGGAAACCAAGCAAACCAAGCAAACCAAGCAACTTTTAAAATAAAAGAATCAACAATAATAATAATAATAATAATAATAATGATAATAAATAATAATATCAAATTAGTTGTTTGGTTAAATTTGAGAATAAATAAAGTAAAGAGACACCCGTCCAACCCATTGTCCCCAAAAATGTATACACACTTTAAATAATTGCAAACTAGGTGTTTATCATAACTTGTTTAACTTTAAACATATTAAGACATTTACAAACATCATTCTATTGTTTTGTCACTGCGTGTTCTCAAAAAGATGTCTGTTCTGGTCTAGACACTGCCGACAAGGCGAAGCAATTGAATAGCACACATCATGAAACAATTCCCTTGGTATTTGCGTGCATTCACGTTCAATGGTTGCTCTCAATTCAGTGACTGTTGCAGGTCCCATCGTGTAGACTTCGTTTTATGGGTATCCCCATAAAAAGAAGTCTATTGAGTCTAATTCGGCTGATGGTAACTCCTCCTAAACTGTCTTTGCATTTAAACTGCGTTTTCATACTTCCACTAGCATTTTAAAATGATTTTTCTTTCTTCAAAGTTTAGTCTGGCTGCCATCATTCGGTTCAATGGGTTCAATCTGCAAAAAAAAAAAATAAAAAAGAGTTATCAGCTGCTAAAAGGTGGATACATTTTTTGGGACATATATTAAAAAAAACATAGAAAAACTTTGACAGGCAAGTAAGATATGCCACTTTTCAAGCAGCTGTGTCATGAATGTGATCATGCACATACCCGAGGATCCACTGAGCGTCTTACAGCAGGATGCAGAGGGCACAGCAGAGAGCTAAGGTCGTGTTCAGCTATCCAGGGATGTAAACATGGCAGAAGTCACAGAGGTTAATGTCTTACTAAAAGAAGCCTCACATGCCTGATGAGTGAGTAACTCTAAAGTTACCTAAGGTGACAGAGCACACCTTTGTTTGTTCATGCAACAGGGTGTTTTTTTTCCAGTTGTACCGATCTTAAACTGGTTTTCATGTGGTTTTCCACATGGGCAAAGAGTTCCCTATCCCATATGTATCGTATCTGATTCAGTCAGTGCACACTCAGATTTAACCCAGAATGCCAAAAATCATGGCAGCCATCAAGTACACACACATAAATCTTGTTTGAAGCAGGAACTTTTCCAGCCTTTTAAGAGAATGCTTGGCACGATTCACAATCTGTCATGGAAGCATATGGCTGTGTAATATGAACATCATCATTCATTACGTGCTCTGAAACTGCTTATGCTACATATGCAACACAGAGACATCACTGTTTTTATAAGCACTTCATTCGGGATTTGGATACGACACTTACGCACAGCAAAGTGTTCATAATTTTATGACAATTTGATATCTTTGGCCGGGTAACTTCACAATCTATCAGCCAGCAAACTTTCTCCAAGCTTATGATAAAAATGACGCCACAACAAAGAGCTGTTCTGAAATTTTATGGAGAAATCTCTTATGAGTCAAACTCTGTTGTAATTTAGCGTATAATGAATCAGTGTCTGCTTGGGTTTGGTTCACAGCTGTTCAGAAAATGAATATTAAAAGGGAGGGATTTGCAGGGAGTGAGTTTAAGTTGGCTGAAATGGAGATAAAGAGCTGAAGAAACAGCAAAGGAAGGCAGAGTAAGAGGTGATGAGAAGGTAGAAGGAGCAATGGTTTTAAAAAAAAAAAAAAGGGTGAGGCGGAAAAGAGGAAAGAGAGAGGAACGGTTAAGAGTAATAGAGGTGAGAGGCCAGAAGATAAGAGAATGGACAGAACGTGGCAATAGAGAAATACACTGCAGCAGAAGGATGAGAGGTGTGGAGCGTGCTGGCAGAGCTCATTACTGCTTATCTCTATGGAAGGGGAAATTGTGTGTGAGTTTGTGAGTGTGTGTGTGTTTGGGTCGGGTGTAGGTGTATTTGTAGGTGTGTTTCTCAAAGACACACTCAGTTTACATTTCACTTCACTTCAAATCCGTAATATGAGATGAATAGCTGAAAGTGATGAACTGGACGTGGCGGGGCTGCGGGGCTGCTCTCAAACCGTGTGAGGTAAAAGCACGTCCCGGCATGCGAGTCATTTGCACTCACTGCATGGAAAATGAAAAAACCTGGATTTGTGAAGAACAGCCAGAACATTTCAATTTGAGTGCCAGGCACTTTGGTGTCCCCTCCGCTGCACTCGTGTCTTTCTTTTACCGCCTGCTCTACCTCCCTGCACTTTACCATCAATCTACAACCTTCCCTCCTGGTTCAGCCACTCTCACTCCATCTCGCCATCCCTCCATCTCAGCCCCCATCAATCTACTGTCTTCCTGAAGACCACACGCATGACGCTGAACTTCTCAACCCTGTCTCTCGCCCCTTCTCTTGGCCCCTTTTGTCGTCCCCTGCCCCGAGTGGCTCCCTCCATCAATCATGCATCCAACTCACGTGCTGCCAGTCTGGACCTCTCGCTCTCTCCTCCACCCACACACTCCAGACATTAATCTCTATCAGCTGTCGACACTCAGTAAGCCAGACAAGAGGCAGGCTTTGCTCTCTGTCTTTGTCCTCATGTTTTCTGTCTCCCCTCTTATTCTCTCGCTCTCTCATTCGTTCCTCTCTTTGTAGCTTTCAAGCCAACCTTTTAAATTGGTGCCTGCTCCACCTGTGTAATGGTATTTATTTGGTGGACTCACCGACCCGTCCTCTCTCTAATTTTACATCCTATTCCCTCACTATTTGTGAAATTGTCTTATTTTCTCTCTATTGCCTCCCTTTTTCGATCTAACACTGCCAGTACAGCAGTGAAGTTGAGGCTGCTGTCAAATTGAGTTCTTCCTTAACCTCTGGACATCTGAACATTTACATTCTATGTGGTGAAGGTTTATGGACCATTTAAAAGGCCACTTTATCAGGTCCCCTCGCTAAATGGCTTGTTAGCTTTAATATCTAATCAGCCAATCACATGGCAGCAACTCAGTGATTGTAGGCATGTAGAGATGGTAAAAGACGAGCTGCTGAAGTTCAAACCGAGCATCAGAGAGGAGAAGAAAGGAACATGGGATCGTTGTTGAGCTGAATATTTCACAAACTGCTAATCTACTGGGATTTTAACCCACAACCAGGGCATTTTTCTTCCTCCTTAAAAGGATCCAAAATGCTCTTTAATGTAAAATTTACTGTGATCTTATTTCAGTCATGTGATAGAGTCCAGCAGGGCTCTAAATTAACATCCGCAAACCCGCCAAGTGCAGGAAAATTCAGTTTGGCGGGTATAAAAAAAAAAACTCACTAGCCAGCTTCGATAAATGAAGCACATTACCACATATATTTTGTGGGATGCGTGAGCAAGGTTTCTATGGGAACGCATCCACACACCCCTCGATGTACACAGACACCTCTCTCTCCGGATGTGGTGGGATCGGAAGAGAGTGGCCCTCTCCTCCCTCTCTTCACATAAACTGCCTGAAGTTGTCTTTCCTTCACGGGAAAACGCTCAGTGCTGCTCCATGAACACACAGGAAGCTCCACCGCTGGGAGCAGATGTATTCTTTTGCACTCTCCCAGCTGGACCGGGAGATTCTGTGCTTTGAGGTTCATTATTGGTTGTAGTCGTCTTACCCATCATTGTGAACTCTATGCTTTGTCCGGTTGCCCTTCCTTGAGTGCTCGCAGGTATATGCACTGGATGATTCTCATCTACAAGGCTCTTCTTGGACTAGTTCCTTCTTATCCTTGCTCTCTTCTTCAAAGATCTGGAAGCCTCTATGCCTTGCGCTCTCAAGGCATCATTCGTCTGTTGGTTCCTCGTGTCAGGACTGAATTGGGCAAAAAAGCATTTAGCTTTGCTGCTCCCTCTGCATGGAACGCTCTACAGACAGACTTTAACCTGTCCGAACTTATTTCTCTTGGAGCCTTTCGTTCCATGCTAAATGACAGACGAGAGACCATGGACCAGTGCCTGTGTTTATGAACCGGTTTTGTGAGTCACCTTTAGCACTTTTAGCACTTTTCCTCCAAAGCACTTCGTTCTTAATTACATTCTGTAATATGTTCTTGTTTTGTTTGTTTTGGCGAGTCACTTTAGCATTTTTCCTTCAATTTTGATCTCTAAGTATTGTCTGTTTAAAATTAATCTTGCATTATTTTAATGTATCTATGTATTGATGTGTGCTGCTGACCTCTTGGCCAGGTCACCCTTGCAAAAGAGATCTTGATCTCAATGGGTTTTCTACCTGGTTAAATAAAGGTTAAATAAATAAATAAAAATTCTGAAATTTTCAGTGTTGGGCCAGCATCTGTAGGCTTGGCCTCTGAACAGGAATGTCTTAAGAGAGTACGTTGACCATGCACAGTGGTACCACCCATACAGGGCACAAAGGCCCCGTCCACTATAGTCTGCTACGCATCAAACAGGGGCGTGTCTAGATTTTTTTCTTGAGGGGATAGGAGCATAGACTATAGAAAGGTGGCACCCTGAAATTAAACATTTTGTCAAACGTCATACATAGATCATAATTTTTTTTTTTTAAAGTGTGTTAAGGTATGATTGATTTATTTTCCACAAATAATACACATTGTATATATTAATGATCTTTCTTTTTTTCCACGTGAAAAAATTAGCCAGTGGAAATTCTGATTGGCTGGAAGCTTCAGAAACTTACCAGTCACATTGGCTGGTGAACAGAAAAGTTAATTAGAGCCCTGGTGTCCAGTGAGCAATCCTCAGAAAAGTCTGTTGATCATTGGGAGTACTCTAAGTACTCTAAGTATCAATATGTGTCATCTTGTTTTTCCCCAGACTTGCTTTAGCTCATTTCTTAGGAGCCTTCCAGTTGGAACATTGCATGTTTACAGCCCGGTGACAAGCAGACAATGTGCACAAGTTGTTAGGTCATTCGTTTGTTGTTGGTTTGTTTAGCCAAAGGATAAATTCATAATGTAAGACTTTTCTTATGGAATGCAAATGAACTGCAACCAAACTTTCAGTAACTTTTACAATTGCAATTATATTATATTATATTATACAATATTATATTATTATACTCTGCTACTTTATTAGGTACACCTTGCTAGTACCAGGTTGGACCCCATTTTGCCTTCAGAACTGCCTTAATCCTTCTTGGCATAAATTCAACAAGTTGCTGGAAACATTCCTCTGAGATTTCGCTTCATGTTGACATGATAGCATCACACAGTTGCTGCAGATTTGCAGGATGAACTTCCATGATGAGAATCTCGTGTTCTACCAAATCCCAAAGGAGCTCTATTGGACTGAGATCTGGTGAAATCCAGACTCAACAGACCAGGCAATCTTTTTCAACCTTCTATGATCCAGTTTTGGTGAGCACGTGTGAACTGTAGCTTCAGTTTCCTGTTCTTAGCTGACAAGAGGGTCACAAGGTGTGGTCTGCTGCTGTAGCCCATCTGCTTCAAAGTTTGGATGTGTTGTGTGTTCAGAGATGGTCTTGGCTGTAATATGAGGTTATCTGAGTTCCTGTTTTCTTTCTATTATCTCCAAAAAGTCTGTCTTTTCTCCTCTTACCTCTGGCATATACAAGACATTTTCTCCCAGAGAACTGCTGCTCGCTGGATATTTTCTCTTTTTTAGGAGCATTCTCTGTAAACCCAAAACCATCTCTAGTGTTTACAGAAAAGGGTTTTAAAAAAGAGATATCCAATATCCAATGTGGAGATGATAGAAAGACAAAAGCATCTCAAATAACAACTCATTATAGCCAAGACCATCTCTGAACACTTAACACATCCAACCTTGAAGCAGACAAGTTTGTCAGAATGTCAACATGGAGAAAAATCTCTGAGGGCTGTTTCCAGCTCCTTTTTTGAATCTAAGGCAGTTCTGAAAGCAAAAGGGGGTCCAACCCGGTACTAGCAACATGGACCTAATAAAGTAGCAGATGAGTGTATATTGTTTATTCATATAATATTTGCAATAGTTAATGAAAGTTTGGTTGTAGTTCATTTGCATTCCATAAGAAAAGTCTTACATTATGAATTTATCCTCTGGCTAAACAAACTACTGATGACAAACGAATGACCGAACAACTTGTGCAGATCGTCTGCTTGTCACCGGGTCGTGAACTTGCAATGTTCCAACAGGAAGGCTCCTCGGAAATGAGCTAAAGCAAGCCTTGGGGAAAAAAGATGACACATTTATTTATTGATTATATTTAATTATTTAATTTCAGACATGCAAACTAAAACGGAATGCAATAAAAATAAATCAATTTAAGGATATACAATTCCATAATACCGTACAACAAATAAATGAAGCATTTCATGATTCCGAAAAAGGAGCAGGAAGAAGCAGAAGCTTTTCCAGTCCTGCGTCACACTTACTGTCCTATCATAGTTACTTGTATTACTGTTTACCCTGAACCCCCTCATCCACCAACACCCTTATTCACACACACACTCACCCATCCACCCATACAATCAGCAGTTTGGCAAATCACAGTGACAACATGATTCCAGATATAAATCTCAATACATAATGATTATCTGAATTCCCAACCCCAACAGTTTAAAAAGAACAATAATAAGAAAACAAAGAACAATAAATGTTAATGAGGATTGATCGACAGCATTTATGCATCACTTAGCTCTCCTCCTGCGATTCTATACCTTTCAAAAATAGCTTTTCTATACAGTTTCTTAAGTTGCTGGACATTTTTACTCATTTTCATGTGTTCTTCTTGACCAGGGGTCTGAAACCTGCAGCTCTGGAGCCTCATGTGGCTCTTTGACTCCTTTGCAGTAGTTTTAAAAATATTACTGAAGTAATTTTTCAAATTTTTCTTATAGAGGGTATTGAAGAGTAACAACATTGACGCTACATTAAATTATAATTTTTAACATTTTGTTGAACTGAAAATGCATCAAATCTTGCAATAAAGCCTGCCACCTCTTTACTTCACCTCCTACAACATCAACAGCCCACCGACTTTCCTTTCACCAGTGGCGAACGTCAAGTTTTACTCCCCCGGTAACTAAATTAACAAAAAGACAAATCTGGAAGAAAATGTAGATTTTAATTCTGCTTGGATGGATTAATTTAACCGCCAATGTGCTGGCTTTACATACGTGTTTGATATGTGGCAAGAAATTAGCAAACAAAAACTTGTGTTGAGCGACATTATGATTATAGGTTATCAAATTCAAAAAACCTCTTGTTTAGATAATTATTATATTTTAACTATGTATATAATTTAATACACCATATTGTCTTTATTGTGATGGTAAAGTAGATTTTGTGGCTTCGGAAAGACTTAAATCCAGGTACGATGAGGCCAAATGGCTCCTTTGATAGTAAAGGTTGCACATAGATGCACACATGTTGATACCAAGAGTACTCCCAACAAGAAACAGACTTTTCTGGGGATCGCTCACTCAATACCGTCACATGAATGAAATAAGGATATAGTAATATTTTACATAAAATAGTATTTTGGATCCTTTTACGGAAAGAAAAAACTGCTTAGAAGTTTGACTGAGTAACTGCTTTAACAGAGCCATGACTCTGTCGGTGAGGCCCGGGAGCAGAGCTGAATTTGAAGCAGGATTCCAGGGCAGCCAGCAGACTGGTGTATTAGCTGTGTCACACTCAGGGTGCGGATAAACGCTGGCGGGGTGAAGCTGGGACACTTCAATCAGCCCTGAAATGACAGCTGACAGCAGCCCAGAAAGATCAGGTTTGTATGCTGACAGTCAGAAGATGATTGGTTAACACGGAACAATCTGGAACTGACGTAGAAAAGCTCGACTGTCTGCAGATTTAGGTGGAGACAGGTAAAATCACATAAATTATTCTGACATCAAATAGAGGTTCTTCACACAGTGGAGCATACTTTTTGGACATAAATTAGCTGTAAAGTACATGCTTTGAATGCTAATCTGGCGCTTTGGGCAAATGTCAGGCTGGTCCACACAGTGGAGCCACAAGGCCACAGCCATTAATGTGGGAAAAATACTAAGAAAGACATAAAACACAAAGACTCCATTAAACATTGATCACACACTGATGCATTTCCCCTTTGAAAAAGCAATTTCATTTTATTATTTTGATATTTTTACCTCCCCTCTCGTCTCCTCTTTGAACACCTGCCTGTCGTTCGCTTCCTCTCTCTGCCTGGCTGACTTGTTTGTGCTACACCTTGTTCTCTTACTTGTATCCTCCTGGCGACAAAAATATGATATTGTGTTTTGTACTGTCAACATCCGTCTGTGGATCAGTGACTTCATACTTTCTCAAGCACACAACTTCGTCTGTGTCATGATTCGAGCTGGAGAGAAGTGACTACTTGCATTAATGGTTAACAAAGCTACTTTCTGTTACGCCTGCAACATACGTCAGTATTCACTGAGCATACTGAGATGAGCATTATTACCCAATACCACAGAACCAAAGCCAGTCAAGAAAAAGAGAAAAACAAACTTTTTTAAAGTGTTATATAACCTAAACAAGAGAACAAATAAATGATAAAACTATACTTTAAGGGAAAATTCTTGTAAAACTCCATCTGATCACAGAAAAAACAGTCAATCATGGGATCAACAGGCCAATGAAGAAAAAAAGTCCAACATCTTGATAAATTTTCTATTTGCTCTTGCCTTTTCTGCCTATTTCTCTCTTGTTCAGTTGGAGGTGAAACAATCTTCGTGCCAATAACAAAGCTATAAGATCTAATTGATACCAATGCCCTTATTGATTCTGCTTATCGATCTGATTCTTTATTGATTCCCTTTTCAATTCCTCCTGTGAATTTTCTAAGTTGTTTGAAGCCTTGAGCTTGCCATAGTTATGCTGAACTCAGCCATGAACCTGCACCAAGGGGCAACATCCGGTAGAGTAAAATAAAGCCTATGTGGAAGTACGAAAAGTTGCTGTTCATGGTGAATCCGCTAGAGGCTGGCTGCAGAAAGACCAGAAGTCATAAACACATCAAGCCAAACGGTGTACGGTGAGTGAATTTTTTTCAAACTCAGAGGTTAAGACGATATTAGGATTACGGGTTTGTCCAATCAGAGGCTGAGCTCAGTTCACGTGACTGACGGGCGCCCTATAGGTGTTAGAAAGGAAGCTCAAGCCCGCATCATATCCAAGATGGCCCTGTCCAATAATTCACTTCATTTGACTGTATCAGGAACAGACGGGTGACGTCACGGTGACTACGTCCATATTTCATAGTCTATGGTCTGCACGTAATTTTTCTATTCTCTTCCTTCCTGTTTGGAAAACATTTTCTTGTAAGTACTTTGACATTTAGAGTTTTCAGTATGATGAAAGTTGAAATTCTATTTTAAAACCAAAGTTATATTGATGTATGCTAACTGCTAGCAAATCAATGCAATTTCCTGTATATGTTAGCATGAAGCTAGCACTATGTTTTCTCTATTGTTTTTGATACATAAGGAGATGTATAATATGTTGAATTTATTGAATAGGAATCTTTTGTGAGAGCGTTATGTATATTTCTTTGTGTGATCAGTTTTTCAGTGCTTTAAAAGTGAAATTTCAAGCAGAAAATCCTGAATCAGAGTTTGGGAAACCATTATGTCTGATATGCTAAGATAGCTAGGGCAGAATAGTCAACATGAGGTCCAGCCGCTCCAGCGTAATTGGACCATTTTTAATCGATTCTTAACAGGAATTGGTTATCGATACTCGTCCCTACTCTGCATATTGGAGAAAAATCCAAAATCACTCTTCTACTCATCGTGCAGGAGCTTCTAGTCCTTGAAGGCCACCTTCGCTTCACTGAATACTTCTAGTCTGAGCCCCTAGTCCAGTTCTAGGACAAGGGGGTTGATAGTCCCTTGTAACTTACTGCTAGCTATACTGGAAGCCCCCCAAAGCAATGCTGCAACTAGAGGCTAACTTGTCAATAGATAATACATGATTGTTTTGGAGGTTGATTGCAACGCTACTTCACTTCAGAAACAATAACAAATGCTCATAAATGAGAGGATTATTTTATCTTATATTCATCCAGGAATTAAATTTAATATCTGACTTGGAAAATATTTTATATTAAAATTAGGATTACAGACAGCCAGAAGAACTACTTCATCAGCAGAGGGGGAAAAGAGGCAGAGAGAAATACAGAACAAGGAGGGAAATAAAGAGAGGGAGATTAAACAAAAAGACATATTTCTCATAACCTGATGCAACGAAATGATCAAAACAGTGTACCTACAGCCTTTATGTTTATGACAGCTTTTTAATCAAAGAAAGTTTTGCAGGGACTCCAAAGCAGAGTTAAAGGGCTCTGGAGTTGATTTCTTTCACCACATAACTGTCCCTGACCAGATTCAGAACGGAACGACTGTTGGGAAAACACGAGTCGTCCCATGACAGACGGAACAGATTGTGCTTTTATCTGAAAATCATACCAGCAGCGTTGCTGTTCTTTACATTTCGTGCCAAGGATGATCTGTTCTACAAGTGTAGATGTATGCAGGATGCTGCATCTGACTCCAGCCACTGTACAACACAGTTCTTGGCAACTCTCGTTATATCTCTCGAAACAATGGCGGTCGTCCTCTCCAGGGTGAACTATACTCATGCTCTTGTTATGGATTGATGCATTTGGATCACCATTCAGCCATGAATGATGTTCAACTGAATATTCAGTAAACATGCACTGTTTGCCTGTTTATGCATGATACAGGGCTTTGACAATACTATGCCGTTGTCTTCATTTCCTCAGTGGGAGCCCACCTTATTGTCAGATGGCCCATTAGTCAGAAAAATAGTTTTGATGTAAGAATATCAAGTAAATCCAACCTAATTTTCTTACTAACGGGCCCTCTGAATATCTGAGCAACTGGCCTTCCGAGAATAGCGTAGATCCCTCAATAAAATGTGTTTTGGGTTCGCCCCATAACTTTATCAGAGATTTTTCTTGTAGGATTTTAGGGAGATTTTCACTATCCTTGCCAAACGTGTACTACATCCATACAGGCAAAAGTGGTATCATTACAGAACGTTATTAAGCTTCCGATTGGATGGTGAAAATGATCAAAAGTCCAAAGAAAAAGCACTTAAAGAATGTTTGGGTTGTGGCTGCGTAGCTACTGCCTTACAAACTCTTAGCATGACTTTAGAGTTGTACCAGTTTTGCTATGAAGATTCTCTTGGAGAACCATGTATCAGACAATGGGCCAAACCTGCAGGTCTGTGAACAGTTGATTTATCTAGGTATCAGACGTTCAGTCAAAAATCTAACCTTTATTGTAGTGTGTTTGAGCTTTCAAAAGACAGGTATTGGGACATTCTCTTTCACAAACAGTTGATTTTTTTTTTCTTTTTTTTTTTTTTTTTTTGGTCTAGCAACACCACAGACTTTATACATTATTTAACATTTAAAGAGTCTGGACTCTGATAACTAAGGGGAGAGCCATGAGATACTCCAGAGGAACATAAATCAAAGGCTGTAGTTAAGAAACTTTGGGTCCTTGAAAAGATAACTGTACAGTCAGCCTAATAGTTGCCAAGTGTCTGTGTAGTGCTGTGTTTGCTCTGTCACATTTCTTGGCTTTGGATCATGAAGAGGAATATAAAAAGAGTGAGATTTATCATTAAGGAGACTCAGAATCTGCAGCCAGATCTGCGCCTCTGCTAAACCATAATTGGCAAGCCAGCTGGGAGTGAAGCCTTTCAGAACCACCCTATTGATGCTCCTGTTTTACCATTAATTGTCATGCCTGACACTAACACTCGCAACCTGCCAAATGCAGGTCGATTTCAGCTTTGGTTTGTATCGCAGTCCCTGTAACTACCCACTTTGGCCAACCACATTTTTATTCATTTGCTTATTTCTAATAGGAGTCTTCTCTAAAGCTATTTTAAGTAATGAAATTATTGCAAAGTCGAATTCTGAATCTATAACTCCCATGAGCACTACCTGCACACAATTGTCATTGGTTTATTCATGAAACCTATAGCCTAATGCTCCTTAGTGACAAACAGCACTGTAAAAACCATATACTGTATAATAAATGGACATAGTCGCTGTGACATCATCTGTTTTTGATGCTGAGTTTTGAAGCAAATTGTCACTAGGAGCCATGTTGGAACTGGGGTAGGCTTTGAGCCCCCACACTAACAGCTAGGGGGTGCCTGCCTGTCAATCAGCTGAGCTGTGCCTCTGATTGGGCAAACTTGTCATCTAAATATCTTCTCAACTGCCGAGTTTTAATTCACCCACTGTACAATGTGTGCTGTTGGTGAAATTAGGATAAACATTATGCCAGGAGACTGCAGTCATGTTACCCTCTCCTCCCACCTGACTGGACTGGTTGATTGTCCAACCAGAGGCTGAATGCCAGTGTCAGGGATGCTTACAAGCTGCTGCCTTGCCACCACTGGGTGGGTCAGATCGTGGCCTGGTTTTACTGCAGACCTGTTGCAGACCCTAAGTACTGAGGCAGCCTGCTACTATCCTCACAGTCAGGAGATGGACACCTGAGGCTGGTGAGGCTCTGGGGGACTGCTTTGAATGCACAGACTGGCATGTGCTGCTGGAAACAGATGAGAGCAGCATGAAGATCAATCAATTTTTAATTTATTTTTTTGTGCTGTTTTGTTTTGTTTTATGTGATTTTTATAATTTCATCTGTCGGACACCTGAATTGCCCTTCTGGGATTAATAAAGTATATTCTAATGTATTCTACCCTATTAGCTATTCAGACTGAAGTTATTTTTTGTACCAGGCTGTAAACATGTTTATTTTTGCAATAATAATAGATTATAATGGCTTGGTGTGTATGTGGTTCCTTGTGCTTCCAGAGCCAGCCTCAAGCGGACACTCTGCGAACTGCAGATGCAACGCAGCTTTTAGCACTACTGAATTGCCTCATGTTTTTCAACCTGAGGTTGCTGCTTGGTAAAAACATACCAGAGATAGCTGTTTGTATCTTGGATCTCTGTAACAATGCTCTGACAGGATTTCTTTATCAGTATGCGTGATATTGGTGTCCCAGTGTGTAATTTCCTGTATGATAATATTATGATTTTGCACTGTATATAAATATATAAATAAATAATGGTCATAGTCTTGATTCTGGGGTATTTAGCTTTTAGACATCTTTTTTAATCATATAAAATGTAATTTGTCGACATAGCTGTGTCTTGTAACTTTGGCTTATGACCCTCTAGCTGAGCCCGTCTGGCTCTGTCAACCCCCTCATGTCTCTGTAGATGTCGCTGGCAAGAGTGGAGCTACAAAAGACTTTGAGGAGCTCCATTTAGTTTCTTCTGCAGGGACTTCAGCAGTAGTTGACCCCCACACTCCAGACCTGTCAGTGAGAGACAGGCCACAGCAAACATAGTTGTAGAGACCATTTACTCCAGATGACCTTTACAATACGCTGACCTCTTCAGTATGCTCCCGCTCTCTCTTTCACGCTCTCTCCTTCTCTCTCTCAACCTTTTTTTTTTTCTCTCTGACACACACACATAGACACATACACACACACACTCATACCCACTACTTTGCTTTTAGTTCTCCTCTCCCTGCAATGCAAGTACAGACTTAATTTACAAAGATCGAGAACATACATACTCTTGCATTTGTATTGACCAGAGTGGCGTCCTCTCATACAAACACACACACACACACACACACACACACACACACACACACACACACACACACACACACATAGAAAGAGAGAGAGTGAGTCCTGGGGGATCCAGGGTGACGAATACAGGGTCTGCATTCTGAAGCTTCATCCATCACCACCACACTCACCTCTCTATTTCACCTTCTGTTATCCATCCATCATCCTCTCCCTCTCTCTCTCTTATTCTGCCTTCGCAGCCTCCTCCCGACTCTCTCTTTTCTTCCTCCCTCTCTTTTTATGCTCTCACTCTATCTAACCTTTAAGCCAACCTCTGCCTGTGAGAGCTCTGCCCTCTATCTATCTATCTTCCCCACTTCTCGCTCCTCTGCTTCCTCTCACAATCTTCTCCATCAACCCAAAACTTCCTTCTGATAGTCTCCCAGCCTGCCTCACTGTCATCTCCATCCATCTTTCCTAAAAGCCAGTTTTTCATATTTCATCTTTAAATTTCTGCCACATTAAACACTTATTCTCTTTTCCAGCATTTTGCTTTAAATTGCTTTTTTGCGTCTGTCTCCTCCATCTGTGACTGCTCTCACACAGATTTCAATCCCTTTCTCTCATATCCATTATTTTCTTTCTGTTTTCTCCTCCAAACCGTGAATTGAAACCCCTCATGGATCAGACTTAATTGTCCAGCACATCCCACAGTTACTCCATTAGATTAAGATCTGGAGAGGCCAAGGAGGGCAAACTAAGCTTTGAATGTGTTGTCATGATCATCCAAGTTGTCGTCTTCTATGGGCCTCTTTCTGCTTTTGATGGTGGACAGAGGCAGCATGGTCATCTTGATTTGTCTACAGTAGCTACTAAGGGTACTGTCTGATTACTGTAACTTTCTTTTATCTGGTTGTCCTAACAAGTCTATTAGGACTCTTCAGCTAGTTCAAAACGCTGCAGCTTGGGTTCTGGGACCAGGAGGAGGGAGCATATCTCTCCAGTGTTAGCGTCTCTACACTGGCTACCTATAAAGTCTAGAATAGAATTTAAAATTCTTCTTCTGACTTACAAAGCTCTTAATGGCATTAGGCCATCCTATCTCAAAGAGCTTGTCGTGCCGTATCATCCGTCTAGATCGCTGCGTTCCCTTCATGCAGGCCTGCTCGTCGTACCTAGGGTCTCTAAAAGTAGTCTGGGAGGTCGAGCCTTTAGTTGTCAGGCTCCTCTTCTCTGGAATCATTTACCGGTTGAGGTTCGGGACAGACACCCTCTCTACTTTTAGGATTAGTCTTAAAACTTTCCTTTATGATCAAGTTTATAGTTAGAGCTGGATCAGGTCTGAACCAGCTCTTAGTTATGCTGCTATAGATTTAGACTGTCAGGGGGGGAACTGACACACAAGGCTCCTGTTTCCCTCTCTCCTCTATCTGTCAGTCTAACTTCTGATCTTAATGTCGCATTAAAGTTATTAACCATAGATCTCTCTGGGAGTCTCTGACTTTGCCTGTTAGGTTCCTTCAGATTGTTGCTGTGGATGACCTGCTGCCATGGACCTCCCAGACTCCAGGCTTTTAAAATTTCCCCACGATCATCACTACAACACAGAACTATGGACTCTGTATCTGGTCTCTCTGTATCTGTCTGTCTCTCTCCCTTTCTCTCTCTTTTTCCATCTCTCTTTCTCTAATTCCATCACAGTCTCCTCAGATATCTGTCTAACATGAGTCTGGTTCTGTCCAAGGTTTCTGCCTGTTAAAGGGTTCATTTGGACAGTGTAACCGCAATTGTCCATGCTCAGGCACGGTATACTTCATGCACAAGCAAAGTATGTGCACGTGTGCACAACAACAATCGTTTTAAATGATAACAAGGCTGAAAGCAGCTGAAATACACCAGATCCATCTCCAGTCTGGCTCTGCTCCATCACAGCACTGGATCAGATAGGTTTTCATTCAAGTCAATGTGTCCACTTACACTGGATCCATTCTTATGCGGTCCAGCTGCGTGGCTGGTTGGCCTGTCACAGTTATCCCATTTTTGCCAGATGCTGGAGCTGTGATGCTTCAATTCAGAGTAGAGAGGATCAATTGGGACAGGAAGTAATGCACAGAAACTACCCAAAAGGGCCTGAGACTTTCAAAATAAAACAAAGTGTCAAAACCAGATTGTATTTAGCTTTACCAATGCAACAAAATGTCACAATGAGTGAAGAGCCGCAAGGAGTCAATAGGTTTGAGGTTTTACAGCCCAACATGAATGAAGAGAGGTTTAATGGGGAGGGAAGTGCAGGAATTCCTCGGTCTTGCAGCTCCAGCTGTCTGTCAGTCATATGGCTTGCCAGTTTGAGTTGACAGTTGTATCAAAACGCAATGGAACAGAGCTGGACTGCAGACGCATCTGTCGTATTTGAGGCGTTAGAGGGCTGTGTCAGACCAAAACGACTTTGCATAAACCAAGACACTTCACAGTGTTGTAGGCGGGTCATGTGTGTGCCTAAAGTCTGATTCATATTTGAGTAGTGTGACTGCAGGCTGTACTGGCCAGTGGTGGAACAGCACTGCGGGGGGGGGCAATCAAGCTTGAGAATAGTACGGCTCAGATGTCCAGTGTGACTGCACCCTAAACCAACTGTGATGCATTGTGTGATATCACACCTTTCGATCGGAACCAGCATTCACTTCTTCAGCGATTTTTATCTCCACCGACTCTTCTTTTAGACTGGAGGCCTCTCATGTCACTGAGCTCTGACTGACTATGACCTTGGCCCTGGTTTGTGGATTTTCCATCCCTTGACCACTTTGGTAACCTCTGACCCATTTGTCCCAGTTTGGCCCTTGTCAAATGGCTCACATTCGAACACTACACTATTTTTTCCTGCTAACAGTGCATCAACTTTGAGGACAAAATTTTCACTTGCTACCCAACACATCACATCCACTGACAGGTGACGTTGTAAAGACAGAATCAGAGCTGCTCATGTCACCTGTCAGTGGCCTTAACATTATGGCTGATCAGTTCTCTCTCTGTTCGTGTCTTGGTGGAGTATGTCTATGCTTGGAAAATGTGTGCGTGTGTGTGTGTGTGTGTGTGTACGGTCGTGTTTGTGTGACATTTAATATCATAGCTCTCCCTGGCATGCTCTTCATTACACTGCACTCAGTCTAATTTCATTGGGCCTGCAGCCGTTTGAAAGCCAGCCAAAAACTCGATAAGATATGAAGAGAGGAAGAGGAAGGGGGGGCGGGGGTGAGGAGCAGGACAAAAGGCGAGAGGTGAGGCTCAGAAAGGCTTGTTGATATTAAACAGCCGCTAGCCTGACATGATGCAACTATGTTTCGTCAACAAGCGCACAAGCACATGCACTGACGGGCTCACGGGCGCTTGCACATCTGCTGCCTCCCACACGGTTTTGCATTAATCCAATTCTCAGAATTAAAACCTGAAGGATGTTTCGCTTCCTCACCCCTGTAACTCACCCCCCTCCCTCGCCTGCTCTGTCCTCCCGTACTCCTTTTCAGCAGGGAGGAAACGGGGCTGAGATTAATTCTCCAGTTTTGCCCGGGTATTTGATAAACAGCCACTTGTCTTAGGGACATAGCTTGTGGGAATGAATCAGTCAACGAATCTGCACAGAAAGCCAAAACAAGAAGCACGAAGGGACTCATGCAGCAAAAGCAGAATGAGGGGAAATTTGGTGACGTCAGTATGGAGAAGCAAATGATACTGATCAGAAAGAGAAAAAAAAATATGTATAAAACTGAATGTGTGCCAAAAACTGGAAAAGGATTAAAAGAAAGTCAATGCAAAGGAAATATGGACTCAACTGTACAGGCATTTTTTAGAGTCATTGTTTGTCTGGGTTGGTAACCGCAGTTCTGCCTCTGGTCAAAGTTACTTCAATGCCATTACCCCAGAGATACAGTCCGCATCCCAAAAACGTCAAATCTGGTTTTGGCTGTGGGGAAAAACAAACCACTAGCTACAAGCTGAAGAGCTGCCGTGTGTCGTGCATCATAATGTGGTTGGAAAACACTGTGGTTTCGAGATGTCTAGCAGGAGGACTAGTTTTGTCACCTGTTAAATTTGAAACTCCTGCATTTGTACTGTACTTATCAAATTTAATGTAACTTAACGTAAAAATAACCGTAAGTGGGATCACTTGTACAGTCTTTTACAACGTATGGACAACAATCCAGTTCTAATAGTTTTTTAAAGTCTTGCTCTTTAGGAATCAACAGTAAGAACTCAATGAAGGAAATGACAGTTTATTCGTGTGAGCATCATAGTGTTGCAAAATTGCAGTTGAGAGAAAGAGACCATTTTCACTCGTGAGGGCACCCCACCATTAGCTATGAAGCAACACTTAAAGCATCTAGTTTGGGCTGGGGTTGCAAAATTCCAGGATTTTTCAAAGTTGGAGGCTTTCTATGAGAATTTTCAGGAATTAATTGGAATTAACAAAAACTTTATGAAAATTTTGGGGAATTTTTATTAACTGCAATTACCTGGTCAAATACATGTATAAATATTAATGTTTTTGTTTTGTCGTATCCGAACATGCATGCAAACATGTCTAATGCAATATGTTTGAATCAAGTTGGTAAGAAAAAAAGTAAAACAGAAAATTTCAGAGACAAAATTTACTGTGAATTTCTAGCAAAAAAAAATCATTGAAGTTGACCACAACAAAAACCTAAAAATTTCCAATATTCCTTAGCTTAAATTCCCATGGAAAATTTCAGGAAACTTTCCTGAAATCTACAGGAATTTTTCCACCCTTTTGACCATGTTAAGTTGATTTAAGCTGCTTTCACACAAAAATAAAATTCACGAAAACTTGCCAAACAGCCATATTCTTCAATGCACAGTTTTGTTTTTTTTTACCATCCCTTCAGTGTAATATTTGGATAAAGCTGGGCTGAGCTCATGTGAGAACACGACAGGAACTCTTCAAGATAATTAAGCATGAGTGAGCAAGCAGACGTGATGACAGATTTTAAAGCTTTGCTGCTTGATCAAATACATTACTGTAGCACACATGGTCAGCTTGTGCTGTGTATGAACAATTTTATCAAAGACCTCACCTTATTTCCAAAATGTGCACAAATACGAGGCCTTCCATAGAAGATGGGATTGTGAGACCTACACACAGGGTGTGTTTTGCACAAAGGAAGAAGTGGCCCTCGATAACCAGTAGGCTTTACATAGTGACTCTGTTCTGCTGTCTCCAAATGTTAATCCACTGAAGGCACTAAGAGTTGAAACTACTCTGTGCATTTATTTAAAATGTTCTTTTTGCCCATTTAAAAAAATGGGATCATACATTATTCCCTGAACAATAAAAAGAGGGAAACTTCAATTTCAGTTTGATGTAAGCCTGAGATGCGTGTGCTAATGTGCCTGCATCTGCCTCAGAAATTGAGTGACAGCTGTCAATCATCTTCCTCACATTTAGCCATTTAGCTACAATCATGATATTACACAGGACAGCCATGCCACAGCACCAGTCAAGTTCAACCTCTGGTTTCTACCTACTGGGATTAAGGCTGAACCACTCCAAATATTTTGCTTGAAAAGTCTGAAGAAAAAAAAAACAAGGTGTATTTTTGTCTCAGGTCCAACAGAGGACAGGCGTTTGAAGGCTCCAGTTGTGTTATTTTTATTGATAGACGCTGAAAGGCTTGAGTCTCTCAAAGTCTAGAAATGAGGTGAGTGCGCTTTCACAGCCTCTGTGCAAGTCAATATCTTGACTTAAAAGCGATTGACAAGTTGTTTTTGTGAACAAATCCCTCAGTTTTGGCATGTAATCCTGTCTGCGATGAGCTTCGTCCCTCATCTAGTCTTTTCTCTGTCAGACGGGGCTGGAGCCTGATTTTATTCGGCTGCCACAAAGAAAGAAAAAGTACGAGAAGGCGAGTCGGGGAGGATGACACAAATCTGATGTTCTTTTGTCCCAGCTGCCTCTCGCTCTTTCTTATTGATTCTTTGTCTCTTACTTTCATTTTTTATTTAACTTTGCATAACCCTTGCTTCTTCTCTTTTCTTCCAATTTACCAGCTCCCCTACAATCTCCTCCGGCGTGGTTGTTTCTCAGATCCGATCGGACGCAGAGGTTATCGTCATTATGAGAACTCTGGCCTGCTCCCCCTCTACTCCTGCTTCACTCTTCTCTGATGGGCCTTTAAATTGTTTCCCAGACAGCCTTTCACCTTGATCGGGATACCAATTAAATCACCCAAATTGGCACTTTCGGTGAGGCAAGAGGGTGGGAGGGGAATGGGAGCGACAGCAAAGGTTGATACAGTACAACACTTTGTGTCCTCTTTGCGTATGTGTGTGAGTTTGACAGCCTGGATTTGACTATGAACTGCAACCAAAGCAGAGCAGTCATGTTGTAAAAATATAAAAGGCTTTGATAAATTACAGGTTGTTATTCTTTAATTTAGTTCATTTTCAACCACATAATTAAACCCAAGAAACGTCCTGAATATTTTCATCATATTTTTACCATTTGGCTCCTTTTTCTAAACAAATAAAACAGATCCTGTGAAGTCACATGCAGGTTGTTGCTAATTTTTTGTAGCTGCTTCATTTTGCCTTCAACTGGCTTAACAGTGAGAGAGCCTGGTCCATCTGTCAGGAGGCCCCCCCGGCCCAAGGCTAAAGGTGCTATCTGTCATGCCAGATGACATGCAGACTGGGAGCCCATGACTGGGGGGATTATCAAATCACAGCAGTTTGGAAACGCGGCATGGCAAGATGGATGGCTAGAGGAAGAAGGAGTAGCAGTGAAATAAGAAAGGATGCTCATAAGAGAGGAGAGGGTCACACAAAGAAAGCAGGACACAAGAGGAGGGGAAAGGTTGAGAAAATAAAGATATACTGACACAAAACAGATAAAGCACAGCCGAGAACTTAAGACAGACTGAAGGTCAAAGAACTACAGGGTAAAATGCACTGCATTAGATTAGACTTTAAAAAAAAATCAAGGATATAAATTGAAGTATCAGTTGAGGCGGAAACTAAGCTACTCTTTGACTGCTGAAGGAAAAAGAGATGAAAGAAGAAAGGACACAACTGCTGGATGAAGTGGAAAAGGAGAATGGAGGTGGAGTAAAGTGGCGTTAAAATCAGAGAAGATTCGCTTGGTGGTGCTTCCACGGACTCACACAACCATAGGTACACCATACGCACACACACACACACTCACGCACACACAGGGTGTAACTCTCTTTTCAATTACATGTGACAGCTGCTGTCCCCCTGATCCATGCAGTCACTGTGGCTATGCTGACAGGAATTATGGTTGAGCAGACAGGTGAGTCAGAGGGGAGCGGGAGAGAGGGGAGAAGTGGGAGAAAAGGTGTGGAAATGGAGAGGGGGGGTTTGGGGGGGTGGAGGCCGGGGATGAGCTGAGGATTTGCGACCAGGAGAAAAAACGTGCTGAAAATAGAAGTCAAAATAAGAAAGCGCACTCATTCAAATACAACACGGGATCCTGAGCATGATTAATGTGTGTGATTTGTTACGACACTATGATTGACCTTTAATGCTCATGTGTGTAAACAGGATCACAGCAAATTCAGACCTTGTGAATACACTCTCTGAGAGTCAAATTTAACTCAGTTTGAGTGAACATGTGAGACCATCAAATGAACTTGAAGTTTTTTATTTGTTTATTTATTTATTTCGGTCACGTCGGCACACTTATACAGCATCACACATTGTCAATAGTTGATCAAATTGTACATGTCCGAAAGGGAAGACGGGAGAAGCAGAGCTTATCTAGTCCCATCCCCATTTTCTCAATATTTAGTCTCCTCTTTTCCACATATCATCAGATTATTATAAATTTGTATTCCATTTACAGAAGTATGACATTTACAGAAGTATGACCGTCACTTCATTCACTATCATTGTTTAAGTACATTCTTTCTTTCCTGCTGTCTTACGGCTGAAATACACCGGTTGCGTCTGCGTTGCAGCTCCGCTCCGTCAAGGCGCCGGATCAGTTTAAAATCCATTCAAGTCAATGTGTCAACTCACACTGGATCTGTTCCGTTGCAGTTCAGCTGCGTGTCTGGTCCGACAGGTCGCAGCTAATCCGCAGCCATCCTATTTTTGCAGGATGACGGAGCTGTGACGCATAAATTCAGAGTTGAGAAGATCGAGCGGGACAGGAAGTAGTGCACGGAAACTACATAAAAAGAGCCTGAGACTTTCAAAATAAAACAAACCGTGTCTAAACTAGATCGTATTTAGCTTGATTACAATAGCAGCTCTTCACAATGAGCAGAGATACGCGAGTAGTCAACAGGTCAGAGTTAACCAAGGGGAAACAGTGAAAAACATGGACGAGGAGAAGCTTATCATTGAGGTGGAAAACCACAGAATAATTTATGACCCAACACATCCTTTTTATAAAGATAATCTCAAAAAGGAAATGGCGTGGAAGAGTGTTTCAAGTGTTTTGGGAGTGAATGGTGAGTAGTGCACCGTACAGTATTGTAGTACTACTGTTTGCTTCAACATTCTCACAGGATCGTGAATTACCGCGAGAAGTCCTCGGTCTCGCGACTCCAGCTCTGCGGCTTGTCGGACTCGCGACGCAGCCGGTGTAAATTGACAAACGCAGTCAACACGCAGCGCAGCGGAGCTGCAACACAGACGCACCCGGTGTATTTGAGGTGTTACAGACCAAACAGCCCACATGTTTTATTTCACCATCCTTCATGTCTTTATATCTTTTAGATATAAGTTTCAAATAAAGTTACTCATTTTCAGGGGTTGAGGAGTTAAAATTTAACTCTTGTGGGAGTTAAAATGTTACTACCATTTGTAGTAAAATTAACTCTCATCTTTAGTAAAAAATCATCAACACTTGTACTGTGATACTTTTAACTCTTATATGGTGTTAATATTTGAAAAAAAAAAAAAATTCTTTACACATGATTAGTAAAAACAACAAACAGTAGTTAATGCCTACATAGTCGAAGCCACGAAGCACAGACAGCCAGTCCATGGCGTGTGCAGCAGAGACAGCCGTTGACCACCACGTAACATCTAAACATCTCTATGTGGTTTAGCACCAAAGTACAGCTCTGACATGTTAGAGCATATGAACCAACTCAGACTCTGGGGACCACAGGGAGGGGTCTCCTTCTGGTGCCCAGAGTCAGGACTAAACACGGTGAGGCTGCGTTTCAGTTTTGTGCTCCTAAAATCTGGAACAGTCTTCCAGTAGACGTGAGACAGGCCTCAACTCTGACGATGTTCAAATCCAGGCTGAAAACAGTTCTGTTTAGCTTTGCATACTGAAAGTATTTTATCTGCACTCCTCATTTTTGAATGAGTTGCTTATTTTAATGGAATGTTATTATTCTATTTTATTTTATTTTATTCTATTTCTATTTTTTTCTGTTCCTGTGATCTTATGTTGCTGTGAAGCACTTTGAATTGCCTTGTGTATGAATTGTGCTCTACAAGTAAACGTACAGCAGGGTCTTACCCCTAATTTACACCTACTCTGTGAGCGCCGCAGTCCGTCGGTGCACACCAATTCACACTGGATCCGTCTCTTGAGTGGAGCGAAACTTAGCATACTCCATAGCAGCTGGATACGTGAGATCACAAGATCACAGGAGAACCACATGAAATTACACCCATGACAACTAATTGCATGATAATTAATTAGTATGTTAAGCTCACCTGGCCCTCCCAGAACTTCAGCAGCTTCTTTCCTTTTAGTTTCTGTTGGTGTCCTTATATAAAGGATGTGTTGTGTCGTATATAATTATACAGTTTTCCACCTCCAAGATGAACTTTTCCTCGTCCATGGCGTCGGATTTCCTCTGGGTCTGACCTGCTGATGACTGCTGGCCCTGTGCAAGTGACGTAGTTTCGATATAAGAGGTTGTGAAACCAATCCTGGTCTTTACGAATGAACTCCAGAGAAGTGTTGAATGACTGCCCTCAACACTTTGGGAATGGACTCATTTTTTAACACCCATAAAAAGTAACCTGTAACACAATTTGGAGTCCACCTGTTTGAATAAACTCCAGAAAACTTTTCTAAAAAGTTGCCAAAACGACCAATGTGTCAAATATGGTACAAAAAAAAATGTATCAAAAACAAAATGATTTTGTGATATTTTTTTGTTGATTTAATTGAAAGGGTTAATAACACCCCCCCCCCCCCCCCCCAAAAAAAAAAAAAAATTAAATAAACAATAAATAAATAAATAAACAATAAATAAATAAATAAATAAATAAATAAATAAAAGAAAAAAAAAATTTTGGCTGTTTTTTAATGGGTCAGACTTTAAAGAGTTAAAGAGGGGGTATTGTGCCAGGTGTCCATACTAATATGAGCAGATTATCTAACCTTTGTCCAACCATATGTTGAAGAAATCCCTGACCCTTTAAACCGCACACTGCAGTCTGTTCTAAAAATAGCAAAAAAAATAAATTAAGAAAAAAAAAATTTGGATCTTTACGAGATCTTCATGAGGCCTGATAAAGGATGAGATTTTTCAGGGGCAGACCTAGGTCAACACCAACACCAAGGTCTGGCCATTGCCCTGCCCCAACAGGAGTCCAGAGGGCTGGCCAATCAGAGAGAAGGGGGATTATGGAGCAGGGAGCCTTAAAGAGACAACAGCTGAAACAAAGCCTTCCAAGCGAAGTCGAAGTGTTGACAAGGCTCGCAAATGACGATTCAAAAACTGAGGCCCTGGTTCACTAAAGGATCATGTGACTTTTGCACCTGCTTAAAATGTGTAAATGAGCCAAAAGGACATAGTCTAAGACGTGCAAACGTCAAAACAATGTCAGTATTTTGTATACATGTAAATGATCTCACTACAGATGACAGCAAATTCACAAATACTGACTGTCTCAATCCATTCTTAGTGAATCCCCGAGCGTCAAGCCACCAGCTCTGTCACGCTGTCACAACAGCAGCGTATGAAGGTTGATACATAACAAGACACGCTGACCTCAATCATTACATAAGCAGGAGCTCTATTCTTTTCCCCCCTCCTCTCTAATCATCAGCATAGAGGCTAATTGCAACTTAATCACCGGGTAGTATGAAGGGAGGGGAGATTGTTCAGTCATTGATTACGGATAGAGATCTTATAATGGAAAAACAATCAAGGTCTGTATGTTCACGGGCAGCCTGTTCTGACGTGGTCTTCTCGTAGGAAACGCTGCACTGTAACAGCTGCAGGCGAAAGGCTCATCATGATGTCATCTGTGGCGTGTTGCTGCTCACGGATTAAATGTGAAAAATTATGAGTGATGGGAGGGAATAGTATGCAGCTGATAATTTTAGTGCATTGAAGAATAAAAACAAAGTCCAAGTCCAATGTTTAGCAATATCTTGCAGTCAGTTTAAATTAAAGTGCTCGCTTGCTCTCCACTCTTGTTGTAGTTGTCAATTTTTTACTATCAGAAAATTCAATCTCTATAGATTATTTATCTTGAAGCAACAATCGTTCTTTATCCTCTTTGTCTCTCAAGCAGTGCAATTTGGCAGCCATCCATAGAATGTAAATGAACACAAACCTTTGCTAGTTTGTCCATTTCAAAGGGCAGCATCCTCTGAAGGGGACCAGAAGGCCTCATTTATAAACACTGTACGAACAAAACGGGGCCTAAACTGGTGTGCGCTTTTTCCTAGGAAAAAGCGGACGTAGTCTCCGTGACATTGCCTGTCTGTTCCTGAAACAGATTTTTGAAGCGAAACAGCCGGCGCGGCCATATTGGAAATGAGGTGGGCTGTGAGTCTCCACAGTAACAACCATAGGGCGCCCGGAAGTCACGTGAGCTGAGCTGTGCATCTGATTGGACGAACTGGCGATCTTAATATCGTGGAAACTGCAGGAGACAGGAGACATTCTTTGTACCAGGCTGAAAATGTGCTTATTTTGGCTGTGAAAACAGCTTTTTTTTTTTTTGGCTTGGTGTGTACGTGACTTCCGGTACTTCCAGAGCCAGCCTCAAGCAGACACTTGAGGAGCAGCAGACTTTAGCACTTTCACATAGTCCCATATTTTCAGATTGGAGGTTGCACTTGGTCTCCACAGTAACAGCCACAGGGCACCCAGCAGTCATGTGAGCTGAGCTGTGCCTCTCATTGGACGAACTGGCGATCTTAATATTGTCTAAACTGCAGAGTTAGGAAAAAAATCCACCCTCCATAGACAGCGTGCTGTTAGCGAAATTAGTGATTCAGACGGGAGACATTTTTCATACCAGGCTGTACACGTGCTTATTTTGGCTGTGAAAACGGCTTTTTTTGACTTGGTGTGTTTGTGACTTCCGGTACTTCCAGAGCCAGCCTCAAGCGGACACTCAAGGAAGAGCAGATTTTAGCACTTCCGCATTGCCTCATATTTTCAGACCTGAGGTTGCCGCTTGATCCTGATTTATAAAGGGAACACTGCGTGCAGATGTGCGTACGAACAGTTTTATCAATCCAAATCATTTTGCGGGCACGTCATTTCTGGGATTTTGGTGCAAAAACAGGCCCCTGCTGTTTATGCAAAGATGTAATTCAGACTCATTCAAAGTTAACTAATAAAAAGGGTTTCATATTCAGGTGATTATCCCCTAACTTTTTAATAGTCATGAGTATTAGCTTCTATCTCTGCCTAAGCTTTTCTAAATGAACCCAAATACTGCACACTGCACATCTTTAAGTCCTCTTTTTGTGCTGCACAGTTGCCTCATTCTTCCCCTTCTGGGGACGCCGGGAGTCATCCCCAGAGAGGACTTTGTTCCACATCCCCTGCCATCCCTGACCCTCCTGAAAATTGGTGTCCCATGTCCTAAAACTTTCCTCTTTACCACGCAGTGTCACATTCAACCTGGTCACTAGCTGCATTCATCATTTTTATTACTTGCACAGACATTTTAAACCCTTCAGAGAAGAGTTCACCTGTTTTTGTGCTGCTGTAGCTGCTTTGACGATCCCTCTGTCTGTCTTTCATTCATTCTCCCGAGATGTTTTGCCAAATCTCAGTGGCTGCAAGAGATTTGTGTGTGTGATCAGCAATGTGTCAATATCAGGAGATATTTATGCTGATACATTTAACATCGCTGTAGCACAAAGTTGGGGAAAACTGTGTAACGAGTTGGTCCAGTCTCAGAGGGTCGTCTGTGAGCAAACATGGTTTGTTTGGTTAACAAGGGGATTCTCTCACACTCCCGTGTACAAGCGAAACAAGAAGTTGCTAGTCTTTACTTTTGTTTTCCTCTGACAGAGAACCAAACAATCACAGGGGGCCACATCTGCAGAATCAATTTGAGCTGGATGTGAAGCAGGTTAAAAACAAGGCGAGCTTATAGAGTGAGAGACAGAAACATGCTTTAACTGCCTCTCTGTTGGGCTTCAAACTCAGTTTCAATCGTTTTTTTGGCAGATGTTGCCAACAACAAAGAGTAAACAGGTGGGAGGATTGGTGGTTGGCGGTTAGTTACTGTTATACAGTGGGGATCACACCTCACACACACACATACGTTTGTGCACACACAGAGAAAGATAAAGGGGATTTGAGATTTGAGAAAGTAAAGTGTTTGCTCCTTTGCAGAAAGTCTTCAGTGAAACGGTGTGCTCAGAGCTTCAGTCTGTTGCTTACTGTGTGTTTAACCTCACAGCCTTTGGGGATGCTTGTGGGCGGTATTGGAGAGGGATGACAGGATCAAAAATAGGTGTACCATACATACACAGGAACACCTGCACACTTAGATAGACACAGTCTTGAACACAGACACACATGCTCTGTAAACGAAGTGACTGCTTGAAGTCTCTCCATGGGCTGCCTGCAGGCCCTCCACCATCGCCGTCATTAGCAGGCTCTATTTCAGGGCTGAAACCCGGGAGATCAGATGTCTTAGAGGGATGGTTTCATGAACTAGAAAGGGCCAAATACATGAAAACAGTCTTTTTAACGACAAACGAACGCTAAAAATGCGAGAAACAACAACAATCCACCACCTTTTGTGTAGCATTATCGAGGTTTAAGTGAATGCAGGGTAAATAAAAAAAAAATACCGAACAAAGCTTTTGCCTGGGAAATCTGGTTTTCTTTATTTTCTCAGTTTAAAATATGAATCTATACCTCACCTGAAATAACGTCTTAACTTCCATAAAATATGAATGAAAACAAAAAAAAATCAACAAAACTGTTAAAGTAATTTACACTATTATAGCTGCCTACATTTACAAGATTTTACACTGTGTTGATACTGGTTTGTACCCTAAGAAGTTTTGTTTATCTTGGAATTGCTGTTCTTTTTTTCGAGTGTAAAATCCAACATGCTCTTTTAGAAAATTGCAAAAAAAGAAGAACTTTATAATTTTTTTTTCTTAAATCAGTTCAGCATTCTTTGTAAACCATCTGATAATGGAATGCTTGCTAGGATAAAGTTTTAGCCATTACAATATTGTGACACGTACTGGATGCTAACTGTTTCCAGAAATCACATTGACTCAACAGCAGTGCCTCACAATGTCTCTTTTTTGTTTGTTTTTTCTGCTTGGTTCCCATTTGGTAAAGTTGAAAATTTGTTGAGGTCATGTTTAATACTTTGATTTAAAAATAAATAAAATTAAGATAAAATAAACTTATTACAATATTCACAGAAAAGTTTCTGAAGCTCAGATTTGAAGCCTATCGTTGCCGTCAGGTGCCACATTGGAACTACTGATCTGAAGCTAGCCTGAGTAGTCTGGTCGAAGTATTGTGCGGCAAAGAAGTCAACTGAAGGCAGGCTTTAAGCCCCTTCATTAACAGATACAGTGTGCTCACCTGTCAACAGGTCAGCTGATTGTAATCCTACATCTTCTAAATTACTGAGCTGAAAGAAAACTGGACTGTGACAGTGACAAATATATGCATTAAAAATGTTCTAATTTTGACATGTTAGCTTCTTTTTTAAATGTGTCTTTTGCATTTCTGTTGGTGTCGTAATATTTTATATGGCATTTCTACCATTTTTAACCAATTAAAGAATCAGTCCCATTAAATGGTCAAATGGTGTAACTGCAAAAACAGAACAAGTATTACATAATTCACCTTCCTGGAAGTTATGCAAGTGTACTGATGAAATATGTTATTTGTTATGAAATGTAATCTCAAATTATAGTTAAAATATTTCCTTTCTAAATTTGATAATATGGGTTTTTGTACTGAGGAAGTCAGTGTGTCATAGACACCAATGTTTCCTCTCTATTTTGGGACCATTTGATTTAAAATCATTTTGAATTTCGTTTTTACAGTGTAATAGACTAATTTAGAATCATGTTCATAGTAACTTATTTATTTATTTTTTATTTTTATTTTTGCAGAATATCAGATTTTGAGGCAAAATACTTAAGACTGGGTACCAAACTTTGCTTCTTTTATGGCACCAACTGGAATACTTCTATAGCACCGAGTATCAAAACATGCCTCGTCTTTTGGTGCCATGTTGGGGTACCTAAATGGTTAATCACATGATCAAGATCTGACAATGCTGCTGGTGATTGGCTGGTAGTGGCATACAGCGTTGGCAACTTAGCAACTTAGTCACCATATTTAGAGACTTTTCAGACCCCACTGACGACTTTTTGTTGTTGTTGGTTTTTTTTCCAAAGAAGTGACTAGCAACAAATTTAGTGACTTTCTAGGGTTTGGAGACTCTGATGTGAAGGCATGTATTGATCTCCAGCACCCGCTGCTTCTAAAGGAGCAGCGGGTCCAACAAGGCAGTTGTTTTTTTGTTTGTTTTTTTCACAAGTACAATTTAAAATTTAGAATTTTAAAGTTCAACTCTGATTCTTCCGTAAAGATATTGCAAAGGTCACGTTTGAGTCACATACAGGATAAAGAGACCACCATGAAAAACAAAACGAAAACACACACAGCTCAGTGTTGAAGGATGGACTCGGCAGGTAGCTATCTGCAGAGCAGTTCCTGTGAATTCATATCTCAAGGTATAATCACATCACCCCGCACAGACTGACCGCTGTGTCTTTCTCATTATTCCTAATCTAAATATTAGTCTACAGACGAGGATAACAAAGTGTGCCATCAGGTGGTGTGACCTGGCCTCTGTTTATGAGCAGATGTTAATATTTGTCAAATTACAATCATCTCTTGCAAGATCTGATAATTCACAAAGATACACAAACACAATGACAGGCGCGCGCACGTACACACCAGGTGAAGCAAAATGAACACAGGCTGATTTACTTCAGTGTTGGCATGGAAATGGGTTATTGGAGGAAATGGCCGTCGCCTCTCCCCAGCTGAGCTCGTCTGTGCCTGCCAGGACTGATGGATGAGAGTGAATAGCTGAATATGATAAAAGAGCACAAGAATAATAGAGAAATAGGCGGGTCTATTTACTGAAAACAAGAATAGAAGAGCGGATGGGGGAGAGATGGAGGAGATAACATGATGGATTCAATGAACAAAGGTTATACGAGCTGCTTCAGAATTCTACTGAATGACACTACAAGGCTGATAATGTAGAGCAGTTCATGTTTTAATAGGTCCTCTAATGAAGGTCACTTTAAAACGTCTGATTCAGTTTTATTTCCCATGTTTTTTGTGCATTTACTAAAAGAGTTATGTCCAGCTTCAGCCCTGTGGTGTAACCGAAATTGAGAACACTGCCAGCACACCCCTTATTTAGCAAAGATCCAACACAGAAGTTACGTATGAACTGGCCTTCTTATGGTGACATAATCATGTTTTAAGAGTATGTTTTCCATGTAACAAAAAACAGCCCACCGAAAATTATTTATGACGGCTCAATATGTTTTTATGACCAAAAAAAGTTATCTTGACGATTGCAGATAAGCTAATGAAGCTAAGCTCCAGAAGCTAACATTAGTTTAACTAGAGCCCTTGTTAGCCCAACAGCTAACAATGATGGATGTTCACCAAAGAACAAGAATAAGAACAAAACAGGCCAATGAACTCCCAACAAACAAAGATACATGACAAACAACGCAGCTAGGAGCTAACGCGAAGGCTAACGTAAGGCCAAAATTAGGCTAACTTTAACTCAGAGAAAGTCCCAAACTGTCCATCAGATTCCTGTGGCGGTTCTCAAGTTAAGGATAACTTTATATTTCTTTCCAATGAAGTGACAATATGTTGCCTAAAATACAATGTTGACTTACCTTAGAACCATAGACTTTTGAAGCAAAACGGCCGGCGCGGCCATATTGGAAATGAGGCGGGCTGTGAGTCTCCACAGTAACAACCATAGGACGCCCGGCAGTCACGTGAGCTGAGCTGTGCCTCTGATTGGACGAACTGGCGAGCTTAATGTTGTGGAAACTGCCGAATTAGAAAAAAATTCACCCCGCTACAGTGCGTCCCGTTAGTGAAATTAGCGACTCAGACGGGAGACATTCTTTGTACCAGGCTGTTAATAGACTTATTTTGGCTGTGAAAACAGCTTTTTTTTTTTTTTTTGGCTCGTTGTGTACGTGACTTCCAGTACTTCCGGAGCCAGCCTCAAGCAGACACTCGAGGAACAGCAGATTTTAGCACTTCAGCATTGCCTCATATTTTCAGACCGGAGGTTACCACTTGCTTAGAACAGACGTAAACACCCTTGTTAATTTTATTCACGTTGATTTCATGTTGCAGTCTATCGCACAACTTTATCCAAAGAAGACACTTTTCTTGATTGAGATGTGGTTTAAGGAAAGGATAAAAAAAAATACACCCGTCACCCAGCCTCTCAGGATACCTTGTGTCTGAGTTGCATCAATCAATCAAACTTTATTTATATAGCTCCAATTCATAACAAACGTTATCTCAAGACACTTTCCAAAAGCGTTAACAGGTCTAGACCTGTAAAAGATAATAACTTTTATTAAGAGAGACCCAACATCAAGACAAGATAAGAAGTCAGATCTTATCTTAACCCACCATGAGTACAGGAAGCCATAACAGGTGCTAAGGAGCCAGAGGCTAACGGAGGCAACAGTTGTCCAAAACCACAACAAAAGAGCTAACTGAAGTGAAAATAAAGAGTGCTTGGTGTGAACTACTGCAGACTGGCAAAGTGACAAGTTAAGAAATAGTGAGTGAAAGTGAGTTAAAGAAGAAACTGTTGAGGTTAAGAGTGAGCTTAGCAACAGCAGCGCTACAAACAAAACAAAGGCGAACTGGAAGCGATACGACACACTCATGTGACCGTCAACATCCCAATGCATGTACCCAATGAACACCATGTGACGTGCATTTCAATAGACGTTGGGGCAGAGACATTTCAAGGCCTTAAATTCAAAGTATTGGACTTTTCAAGACTCTGTGGATATCTTGCTGTACACAGCAAAAATTTAAGGTGATACCGATTCCTTTAGTTCAGCGCTTTTAGATGACTGGAATGTATTTTGCTGTGGCCCCAGCACAATGCATTGCTTCGATGAGTCCAACTAAAACTTTCAGCCAGTTTCTATTAACAACAAGGACACATATACAGAACTATAAGGAAGGGCAGGTCAGTAAAGCCTCTCATAAATCAGACTCAGCAGCAATGGCTCAGAAGTGATTCAAAATGTGTTAGTAGGAACCATTACAATAATTATGATTCCACAGTTTTCCCTGTTTCACATATTTTTGTCATGTAACGCTCCCCTGCCTGAAAGGGCAAGTGGTGACTAAAGCTAATTCAGTTCACTTTAAAGCCTGTTATAATGCCAGCTCTGCTGTGAGTGAAATTATCCCACTGAGCAATCAAGATCACAAGTGTTACAATTATTACACCGGCAAATCAGAGGCAAGTAGGCGCACATGTGTGCACAATACTAAATATACAGCCCAGCGTGTTATCATGACCGTGTGTGTGTGTGTCTGTGTGTCTGTGCGTGTGCCTGTGTGTGTCAGAGGAGGCAGCAAGTTAGTCAGTCTGCAAAGTTTCTGTTCTTGATTTCAAAGTGCAGCACGTATGTGAGCATGGTGGGTCCAACCAGGGTTTGTAAAGGCACATGTATTCTTACAGAAATGAAGAAGTTGAACCGAGCAGAGAGTATGCTAAGGGCGGTGTAGATCATGTCATCCCGCAGGAAAAATAAATATCAAGCCTCTTACTGTGCCGAAGAAAACAAAATTAAAATGAACCCTGAGCTAGTAGGCATGTCATTAAGTCTTAATCCAAAAAAAAAAAGTCTTTAGCGCAGTAATTTCACATCCCGGGTTATTATTTATTATTATTAGTCGAGTAAACCACGGGGCATAGCATCCCTGTGTGTTTTTGTATGTGTGTGTGTGTCACCCCGACCTGACAGAGCACCTGCAGAACAGTAGGAGAGAGAGGGGGGCAGCAGCAGTATCAAAACAGGGTAAAATTCAGCACAGAGTCTGACACAAGCATTTTGTAAATAGATCTCGGAACTGACAAGCCAAACAGAAAATCAGCCTGCATTTGACAAACTGAAGATGGTTTATTTTGGATCCTGCTTTACTCTTTTTTTTTTCTAGCTCAAAACTGCTTCACAAAAGACAGCAGAAACCATATTGAATAGACTCAGGTGATCTGACGATCATACACACGACACTGCCCCCCTGTGTTTCGGAGGAGTATTGCTGAGTGCGTCGAACGCGTAACGTAAGGCCACTTTAGCATAGGTTCAACACAGAAATACAAACCAGTCTTAATAAAAGAAAATAATTCTATTGCTTTTTCCCCCTTTACCAAACCAAAAAAAAAAAAGCACAACTTTTTGTGTACTGTAACACCCCCAAATCCAACCCACCTATTACCTCTTGTCTGGATAAGTGGGGCCTGTCTTTGGTCTGCATTTAGCTTGACTCCAGCACTCCACTGCCCACCCAGGGAACCATTTATAAGGCAGAGAGTCAAAGAATTACAAAGAAAATGTCTTTTCCTTTACCTCCTCAAAGCCTCTGTAGGGGCTCTGTCTGTCTTTTGTTCTCCGCCTGTCTTTCTGCCCATCAGCTCCAAAGATGCTTTGCAAAAAACAAGCAGTGTAGGCTGTGCAATTTCCCTCTTCTACCTGCTTCTCCACAAGATACCTTCTGGCCTATCAACAACAGAAAACGTATGTCGTTTTTTTGGTCTTGCAGCTCAAAAGGTTGAAAGCAGACCTCTCTGAATGGCCTGTTTCTTTCTCTCTCTCTCCCCTGAGGGGTTAGCTTTGGGTCAGGTTGTGTTGGCTTCTTGTTCCGTACTTCTAATTGGGCTGCAGGATCACTGATCAGTTGACACAGTGCAACACCATTTCCCTCTAATGAGACACATGGTGTGGTGGACAGGAGCAGACAGTGGGTAATCATCTGTCTACAGTGCCTGGGTCTGTGGGACTGAAAGCATGAAAATACACTTCCACAATACAAATGTGAGATAATTGATATTTTGTCTCCTTAAAGCTTGGAATTCTCATCTTCAAAAGAGACCGTCTCTAAGACTTAAAGCAGTTACAATAAAGAATGGGGACTACATCACTCTGATGGGGATGTTTGACCACATAAAATACAAAGAAGAAGTCAACTGATGGGTTTGTGTTTTTGTCTCCTTACTTTGTTTACTGTTTGGTCTTTCACGCTGAAGAGACACACACTTTTGTGTCTGATATTTTACCAGATACTTCTGTTTGATCTTGTATTCATGCTGAAGCCCCCATCCTCTGACTCCTCTATGAAATGCAAATCCAGATCTGTGGGGACAGTGTCGTCTTACACAGCCATTCCTGTCTGTGCTTTCATTACCTTTTGTGACACACATCACAGAACATTTCAGTGAACCACAAACGGAAAATTTTAACTAAAACAATAACAACGAGAATATAGTAAAAAAGTATATATCTCATCTTAGATCTCTTGATCTGAGGCTCCATCAGCAACCACAAAAGAAAGCGCAATGTTTATTACAGTGGTGCATTCTGCAGTAATGAGCAACCTGTGGTGCCTCGCCGCCAAAAGTCCGATTCAGATCAGTGCGACACACCCTGACTTTACTTGTCTACAGTAAACTGTACCTTTTAGGGTTTTACTCTGTTGACATGTTTTATTTTGGTGTATATCAGCAGATTCAGATTGTTCATTCTGCTGGTGGGAGCAACAAATCTCGTGTTTGTCTCATGCACCCTTAAAATGGAACAAAGGCAAGCTGTACATGGATTCTGGGACAAATATAGACAGAAACTACATTGTGTTTTTCATTGTTATATCAGCAAACTAAAAAAGAAAATAAAGCATGCACAATAATTTCATTTTTTCAAAATCTTTACCCTGGTAATAGAACATCAATAACGTGAGCGTCGGCAACAGTGATAATTCCTTAAAAAGGTCAGGTTAGAATGGATAGAATTCTGTTTCATCTCTCCTCCCCCCTCCTCTCTGATTTACAAGAAGATCTGGTGACCTGTGGCTCATTTGCTTTGTTCTGATTCAGGGGCAAAAATGATACAATCATTGCAAGTTGTCACTTGGTTTGTTTGTGTTCACATGGCAAAAGTCTCTTGGGGTCCACAGTTGCAAATAAATGCCACGTGAGATCAAATTTTTCTCTCGTTGGTCAGAAATCAGGGCGGAACTCTGCTGTGTGCGATACAGAGAGCAGAAGAGAGTTGTCAATGCGTGGACATTCTTCATGATAAAACAAGTTTTTGTCATCAATTTTCTCAAAAATCTGTCTTGAAAAAAAAGGGTTGTCTTATATCCAGGATCATTTTATGTTTTGATCAATAAGCACTGCTGCATCACCTTCTCTTTCTCTTCTGCTGTTGCTGATTCTTCTACTCCTTATTCTTCCATTGTTTTGACTGAACGGTTGGCAACCAATCACATTACTGCCCCCTGACTACTACAGCATGAACCACAGTTAAGCGTCAGTTGTGCCAGTTGCTGAGGTGGTTGTGTTCAAATGGAAGCGAGCTGAGACCACCCTATTGACCACCCGCTTGTTTGTCCCACATCTGAGTGTGATTGCTGTGTTCACACATGCTCAAACGAACCAGGCTTTAGGTTTGTTTCAGAACGACTGCCCCAAACAAGCCAGGCGAGAATACACCCTCAGATACACTTTTTGTTAAACCGGTTAAAATGATCTTCAAACCTGTTGACTTCTGGTCTTGTACCTCTCATAACTTCGGTTTGTTGTTTCAGTTAAGATATATGCGATCTGGTTTTAACATGGTTTGTTTTATTTTGAAAGTTACTGGGCAGGTATAGGTGGTTTACATGTATAATTTCTTGTCCCGCTGGATCTGCTTTTTGTATATGGACATGTCACAACTCCGGCATCCAGCAAAATTAGGACACTTGATAATCGATGCATCCAACTCTGACAGCTGGAATGCAATGGAGTGGCACCAGTGAGAGTTGGCACATTAATTTGAAATGACTCAGATCCAATGCAGTGAAGGAGTGGAGCCAGACCAGAAACACATCTGGTGTACTTCAGCCGTTAAGCACATAGCCTATGGTAACAGCCAAATCCCACCAGATCCATGTGCACTCCATCTCTGCAATCTGAGTCAATTCAAGCTTATGTGTTAACTCATGCTGGCGCTGCTCCATTGCAGATCCAGCAGTCCTCTGGATTTGAAACATAAGATTTCTATTTTTGACGGATGTTGGAGCAACAACAGGTCAATTTACTCCAAGCAGACTAGGCTGGACAGGACATCAGGCTCTGAAACCACATTCAGTTATGCAGTAAATTTTAAAATAAAATACACCTTTAATCGTTGATCGAACAGGTTGTTTATAACTTTACTAACAACAACAAACCATCGTACTGAGTGGAGTCGTGTCAAGAGCCAACAGGTTTGAGGTTTCACAGCTCAGTACAGACAGCATGAGTAAGGAGAGTCATCATTGGGGTAGGAAGTGTGTAAAATCCTCTGTCATGATACTCAGGCTATCCATGTTGACGGACGAGGGAGGACAGTGTCGAACTGTATCAGGGCACAGATGGAAGATAGATACCAAAGAACAGGCTGATGGCTTCAGCTGCGTGTAAACATTGGCTGAAAAAGATTAATCATCATCGAGTGAAAGTCAACGGGTTTGTCATTCATTTTACAGCCATGTGTTCTGCTCATTCTGCCCTCCACACATATGTTCTTCCTGTGCACCGCTAATACTGGCAGAAATCTTGGCCAAAGTTCTTCTTTGTCCTAAAAGCCAAAACAAAAATGGTGTGTGACTTTTGCTTTGACTTCACAGTCTGGGTGCACCTGAGGTTTAATCTGACTTGAAAGTTTAGTAAACCTGGCAGATAGATGAGATTGGATGAGGCTATTTTAGCTCAGGGACCTTTTATCCTCCATTTATTGCTATCCTAAAGTAAAGAGAAAATCCATAAGTGTAAAACAGAACCTCAAGAATCGAATGCCCTCCCTGCCTTGAAGAAAGATCAGCACAAAAACAATGCACTATGACGCCGTTTTTATGGCTATCTGACTTAAATCTAATGTTGCAAAATGGGTCAGAGATATTGAAAACTGTTTCAGATATATGCAATTATGGTATGAAGAGACAACATGAGAGATGCAAAAGCAGCTGGCTTCAAACAGTCGAAAACCTCAATTACACACACATCAGATTATCCATTTGACAGCTCCCAGAGCTGAAATTAAGTATTTTCAATCTGACAACAAAAAAAAAATCATTTTCTGAATTGCCAACATAATTTCAACTGCCCAAAATTTTAAGCAAAAAGTAATTCATGATGGACTTTCATTCGCTCAAAAACAGTTGTATCCCAAAAGAAAAGAAAAGAGATAAAGACACTTGATATTGATATGAAAGACGACACTGTGGATTTTTCAGGTCTCTGCTTAAAAGTTGTGTTAATATGTAAATGAAGATGGCACCTAGCAAAAATTTTAAAAATGTAAGTTCGCCTAAAAAAAAGACATTGGGGGATGAATATCTCTCTGAAATTGATGCAGCTGCAGCTCCAAACCTTTATCAGACCATAGCACAACATATGAACATTATCTCTGCAAAGGTTGACTCTGATAAAGTGAAGGAGAACTAAATTAGAGAGGTTTCAGTGCAGAGAGTTCAGGCGAGCTCTCCTTTGACTCAGTTTGGCTCCATCTGTGTCATTTGAATTTTCTCATCTGCAAAACTATAGAATTCATTTGTCTATCACTAATGGTGATAAATACATACAAATACAGTATGTTCATATTTATATATACAGAAGTTTTACAACTGCATTTATTGAAGCGCTCTTTGTGTTTAAGATTCTTTGGCCTCTGTCTCTCTGATTCTTAGCTGTACAGAGCTTTGGTTTATATCATTGGAATCTGTGGAGTCTCTACTTTCATCTGAGGTGCTGATCTTTTGTTTAGCATGTAGCGGCGCAGAGGTAGAGCCGGAAATAAGCATATGGGTTGACAGTGGGGCATGTAAAAAAGGTTTATATAGTTGTCTAGCCCTGGGTTCTGCTATTGAATTCCATGGGCAACATCACTATATTCTTTTGTGATTAGTGCATTATTTCACACTGTGTTTGCAGAGTGACGTCAAAGTCCCCAAATTGGGGAACCTTGGAGTTCAAAGGGTTGTAGCCTCAATTTCTTGTTCTTAGCTGACAGGAGTGGCACCCGGTGTGGTCTTCTGCTGCTGTAGCCCATCTGCCTCAAGGTTTGATGTGTTGTGCATTCAGAGATGCTCTTCTGCATACCTCGGTTGTAACAAGTGGTTCTTTGAGTGACTGTTGCCTTTCTATCAGCTGGAACCAGTCTGGCCATTCTCCTCTGACCTCTGGCATCAACAAGGCATTTTCACCCACAGAACTGCCGCTCACTGGATATTTTCTCTTTTTCGGACCATTCTCTGTAAACCCTAGAGATGGTTGTGTGTGAAAATCCCAGTAGATCAGCAGTTTCTGAAATACTCAGACCAGCACGTCTGGCACCAACAACCATGCCACGTTCAAAGTCACTTAAATCACCTTTCTTCCCCATTCTGATGCTCGGTTTGAACTGCAGCAGATCGTCTTGACCATGTCTACATGCCTAATTGCATTGAGTTACTGCCATGTGATTGGCTGATTAGAAATTTGCGTTAACGAGCAGTTGGACAGGTGTGCCTAATAAAGTGGCTGGTGAGTGTACATGTTAAAACTGCAAAACACACTGCAAACATACTTTTACTGCTAATTAACTGACCGAAAGTATAAAACCAACATCACTCCATATTCTCTGACTAATGAACTGTTCCTACTCCCTGTCCGGACCCTGATATGGACAAGTCAAACTACTGAGCCCTTCACCCAGTGGTGCCCCTAGATAACATGTCCACAAAGTCTAAGAAAGTTAAAAAACAAAAAAAAAGCACAATATCCAAACCATTTTTCTCTGTTTTGATAAAAATCCCGGAACATAGTGCTTTGAAGGTTCCCCAGCTGCCGTATTTGTTTAGTGTAGCCTGAGGAAGGCCGTTGTGGCGGGAGGACTGCTGGTGATTTATCGCTCTCAGGGAAGACAAACACAGCAGTGAAGTCCCGCAGCACAGAGGCCTATTAGGAAATCGCTTGTTTTCCCTTTTTAAACTGCGAGAAAAAAACAGAATATGACTAAGCTTTGTTATGGAATGAGATTTCTGCAGAAAGGGGATATTTGTAGTGGTCGTGGCTGTGAAGCTTAGCAAAGCAGGAAGCCGCAGCAGGAGCTGTTTAACCCGACAAGCAAACATGGGCATTAACTTCTTATTTAATGCTTTTACTTGTTTACGCTCTCTCTGATTCTTTACTGCCTGCAGTTTCTTTCCAGCGACCATTTTCTTCAGTCAGGGGACATATCAAACAAGAAGGCTCATCAGGATGCCACAACTTGCAGTGATGTGAAGATGTCCAACGGAAGGGAAGAAGGCGTAATAGTTTATACAGTGACAATCTAAAGTTCTCTCTCTGTCTTTCTTTCCCCCTTCTTCATCCTTATCTCCATTTAACACCCCTCCCTTGATCCGTTCTGTCCAACTCGCTGTGTCTCTAACTTGCACTGGGTATCTTACACTTCAAATGGTGCAGAAAGAGACTCACAGTTCACTTCATCTACTCAGCTCGCTGACAGAACAGACAATTATTTGGCCTCACAACACATGGTTATGGGAGCAGCTTGCGTGTAACTCCCGCACACAGTCGAACGAACACAGAGATGTGCATGTGCAAAAAGCAGTTCACGCGTGCACACACACACACACTGGATACTACATAGTCGTCACCCAGTGTGTCACACACACACAGATGAGTAATTTATATGAGCAGCCAAATGGACTACAGAGTGCTGCTTCACCTCCCATAAAGCTGCCATAAACCCTCTCCGCCTCTGACAGCTGACTGATTGGTGTTATAACAAGGCAGGTGTGTGTGTGTGTGTGTGTGTGTGTGTGTGTGTTTTCTTTAGGATGGACAAATGACTTGTGCTACCAGTGGCAGGTATACAGAGATGTATTGAACAAACCGGTTCTCTTTACTTTTGTCTTTGCCAAGGTGATGCTCTTGTTCAATATTCCCTCATGATAATTCCTCTAAGATGGATTTCTTCAACTGTTATGAGCCATGTAGAGAGTAATGAGGAAATCAAAGGCATTGAATTTTCAGTGTCAGAGTCTAAAGTGTTATTTAAACTCTTATTGGCTCTCATTTATCAAACTTATGTGGGAAATGGTGCAGATTTGGGTGGAGACACAAGCTTACGGCAACGTTCATGTGCGATTTAAGAAACGTGCGTACCTAAGTCAATCGCAGCATATCCCTAATCAGGTTTTTTTTGCAATTTATACAAACAATATCAATATACCAACAGTATATAGACACAATATAATATAAGGTAAAGCTATAGACTGTTAATTAATGGACGCAGTCCCCGCAACGTCACCAGTGTGTTTCTGAAACAAATTTTTGAAGCAAAACGGCCGGCGCGGCCATATTGGAAATGAGGCAGTCTTTAAGTCTCCACAATAGCAGTCACAGGGTGCCTGGAAGTCACATGAGCTGAGCCGTGCCTCTGATAGGGCGAACTCACAATCTTAATATCTTCTAAACTGCCGAGTTAGAAAAAAATTAACCTCCCGTACAGTGCGTGCCAATAGTGAAATTAGCAATTCAGATGGGAGACTTTCTTTTACCAGGCTGTAAATATGCTTATTTTGGCCATGAAAGTGGCTTATTTTGGCTTGGTGTGTACGTGACTTCCGGTACTTCCGGAGCCATATGAATCGCAAAAACAAAACATTGAAAAACAGTTCGTTTTCTCCATTATGAAATGAAAACAAATAAATGAAAATTTGTTGATTTTTCAATGTCCTGTTTGTTAATATAGATCAAATAAAGGAAAGTTGAATTACAGGCCATGGGCTGATTTCAATTTTATTATTTATCATCGTGACCTGGAGCTTGTAGACGGAGCAGCTTCTCTGTCAAGAGATCGTAGACGAAGTCGGCTTGATGGTAGTTGCACACACAAGAATGGACAGCTACGTTTTATTCAAAGGAGCTACACAGATGACTCTCGTGGTCTTTTCACACTTGAGTCTGTTATTTTTGTATCCGTTATCCAAAAAAAAAAAAATGTCACACAACACAATTTACATGTTGGTCTTTGAGGTCAATAACTGCTCTGAGAAACATAGATTTGATAAATCTGACTCCTCTTTCCAACCACAGTCAGCTCAAATGTGAGCCTAAACCTGAAAACAAGTCGTCCTGCAAACCGGACACATCAAAGTGAACTCTTTGAACTCACAGCAGGCTGTGACTTAATGTCGGGAGCGTCTACAAAGTGCGAAATAAAAACAAAATAGGAAACTTAGATATTGAGAAACTTCAACCTAAATATGTGTTGTTTTCACACTGATGCTCTCCTGTTGGTTAGACTTCAACTATCAACACAGGAAGAGATGTTCTGACTGTGTTTGCAGCTCAGATTTTACTGACATCTTTCCAACCCCTCTCACTCCCTGATTTAAAAATAAGTGCTCAGGACTTTAAGCAGATTTCAAAGAAAGCACTTTTTACTTCTCTACAAGTAAAATTTCTGAGAAGAATAATTTCATGTTCCTGGTTTTGGCAGTCTTAGAGATTTTCCTCAGTTTCAAATCTTCCTACCCAAATAGTTTTAAAAATAAAGTTGCACTTGTCCGCAACTCAGCAAACAATGATACGAATTATGAATATATTTTTCCCCTCTCTATATAAAAGTTTTTTGTAGATGGCTCCAGGAATCTGCAAAAGAACACAGAGGTCAGGCACAGATGCAGAGTGATAAAGTCTGGCTTGCAGTTAGCTTCCCACTCATCCCAAAGATATTGGATTGGGTTGATGTCAGAAAAATAATTTTGGCCTTTAAGTACGCGGGAGCAATTGTCACGTTTGAATGAGAAAGTACATTTCTCTCACTGTTTCTCAGAGTGTTAAAAGCACACAGCTGTTCACTTCACTGTTGTTGATAAATTAATTTTCCAGTGTTCCCAGTGATGAGGTCGAGCTGGAAAAACTATCCTTATTATCATTTACATTTTTTTTTTCTTTTTTGATTTGCATGAATCTCCCATCTTGTGCTATATTAAAGGTTTACGTGACAAAAAGCCATTTTTTTGTTGTGTTCAATCTGGTCATTTCTCAAAAGAACAACAGACCACTGTTTGTGTGTTTTTTAGCTAACTTCAGAGGTGACATCCACATGTCCACACGATGTCTCCATGTGGACTCATGGGGAAACAGTCACGCTGTAAAAGAGTCTTTTTATGACTGTTTGAACCAGAAAAACACTTTTTTTTGTGTGTGTGGCCGTGAATTTGGCCACAGTGCAAGAGCAGTAAAGTCCCCCCAGTTGAGCTGAGATCATGCATGTCTCGTCTTTATCCACCCAAGCTGTTGGACTTCCTGGTGGCCCTTTGCACACAATGCAATGGAAAGGAATCATCCTCTAGGCTTTCCAAATGTTACTGCAGAGTTTTCATGCAAAAGTAGGATTCTTGTTTATAAAATGTGTGAAGTTTAGAAAATAGGCGGTTATACTTTTTAGTCTTAGTTCATATCATCCATCATGTATGTTTTCCTCTGTAGCAGCAAAAAAAAACATTATTATCTGAAGTTGGTTCCCTCTGAGTATCCTGCATCTTATGGAGAGAAAATAAAATTGTGAAAAGGAAATTTATTGCAAAAACTGAAATCCAAGCAGGTGTTAATCACATTTTACTTTTAAAAACTTCTTTGACTTACTGTGCGTCACATTCACCCATAAAGTCCAGCAAAATGTCTTATTTTAAGATGTTATTAGACATAATGAGGCCTGAATTGCTTGTTAAAATGAAGTCGAGATAACTACTTTGAAGTAGTTTTTGTTCACTTAACCAGAAAATCATTTTCAGGCCAACAACTTTAAGTTTTGTATTTTACAGTGCAGGGTCACACTTTATACTTAAATATCAGAGACGTCTGCAGTTGTGTTCTAAATGTGTCTTCTCTATCCAACATCAGTTAACCAGGTTTGACCACGAATAATCGATATTAACTGACGATATTCTAAATCCACTTTTTACTTTGTGTATTTAATGACAAAGTTGGTAAGTGTACCTGAGCTTAACAAGTGAGCTATTAATCTTGAGGTTAACTGTTTTATGAATAGCAGCACTTGATGAAACCTGTCAACCTTGATTCCAATTTCCAAAACTTATTGACCTAAATTAATTAGTTAAAAAACAAATACTTTTTTTTTTCACTAAAACTTGACTAAAACCATTTGAGTTTTTGTCGATTAAAACTGAACTAAAGCTATCCCATATAGAAATAATATGAGATTTACTTTATTGAGCCCCATGGGGACATTTGTCTTGGGCAAAAGTGCATGTCGTACACATCAACATTTAAAACACAGACAACAAACATTTAAAACAACAGCAGCATTGTTCAATCGCTACAAGTACAGTTAGTGGACAACACAGACATAAGATGCATCTTATAAAATACAATAAGTAGCAGCTCGTACTCTGAGTATAGAATATGGGAAGGGTCAGGCAACACCCTGTTTGCCAAACTGACTACTGTTTTCTCAAGTATTATCTGAAGCAATGGATGAAGAGTCTTTTGATTACCTTCATGGCTGTTTTAACCATTTTTGCAATTCTAGATTTGAGCTGAACAGCGAGTGTCCCAAACCAAGCTGCCATGTCATATTTAAAGATGCTCCCTAATTTGGAAGTTAAGACAATATTAAGATCACCAGTTCGTCCAATCAGAGACACAGCTCAGCTCACGTGACTACCGGGCGCCCTATGGCTGTTACTGTGGAGACTCAAAGCCCGCCTCATTTCCAATATGGCTGCGCCGGCCGTTTTGCTTCAAAGATCCTTTTCAGAAACAGATGGGTGACGTCACGGAGACTACGTCCATTAATTATGCAGTCTATGGTTGCCCCACAGCAGACTTAGTATTAAAGTGTTGTCTGAGAATTTCAAGATGTGGTAATGAAATGACTGAAATGTGACTTAAATTAATAAATATTTTCATCCAAAAGACTAAGACTAAAACTACGATGGCTGCCAAACCAAACCAAACCAATTAATTAATAAGAGTCTGATATTAAGTCTAATTTATTTGGGTTTTTTTGTTTTGTTTTTTTTTTAAATAAATGAAATTAATAAATAAATAAGACATAAAAGCTTGGAGAGTAAAAGTGACTTTTCATCAATCATGCAGCATGTTAAACACTCAGGAAACTCTTCTATAATGATACTTTGGCTACTTTATATTCAGGTGTGTTCTTTACTTTGACATACTCTTGTTAAAATCACACCAGGTGCCAGTGACACAAATGTGCATACCTGGCCTCCTTATAAAGTATTATAGTCATTAAGAATCCCCATGGCCTCGGAAGGAGTTCTTCTTTTCCTTGGTATTAGCAATTACCAAGAAATAAAACTAAACAGATTGTGATCTGAGCATAAAATAAAGTGACTCCACCACACAAACACTTTCATATTCATTACACCACCACTTGGAGTGACACTCCACTCTAGGTTATATTCTCTCTTTTGCTCCGGTACTCTTACTGCCTCCCACTCACTCCCACTACCTCTCTCTTTCTCTCTCTAACACACACACACACTGGCAACGGCCCACAGCAGTTGCAGCACTCCCCGTTGTGGACAGCTCCATCCATTGTGTGTGAATAATGTCCAAGGTCACTGTGTACTCAGAGGGTGATCATAAAAACCATACTGCTGCTAACCACAGGCCCAACCACTGAATTAGACAGATGCTGTGCAAGACAGGGGAGAAGAAAAAGTAGGAAAGGAGGAGGTCAGAGCAGCGTGTGTACGCCGGGCAGTGGGAGAAAAAAGAAAAACAGAGAGACGGTAGAGGAGATGGAGTGGGAAAGGAGGGAGGGAATGGGGTAGTGGTGGTGGGGGGGTTATAGGTGAGTGGGGATGGAGTGGTATGGGAGGTGAGGCTGGCTTGGTTTAAAAACCTGCAGCTGTCTCTCTCTTTCTCTCACAAACACACAGAGCAGACACACCTTTCACACTCCTATCGTAATTTCACTCTTGTTCACTCTTGGCTTATCCTGTCGAAACTTGTGTGTCTGGTTCTGTCATTTGCGGAAGTTAGACCAATGCTTGCTAGTCTGCATGTTTATGAATCTGCTTGCTGTACTGGTCCAAATAATTGGGGGAACCATTCCAGTAAACAAGACCACTAACTTCACCTGCCTATCAGCTTCTAGAGGCAATTTGATGAAAAACTGACGCCAATGCAGAAAACTGAGTGTCCACTGAGGGCTTCCAGTCATTCAGCTCCTTTCACTGAGAGATGTAAGCATTCTTTAAACTCTAAATTAAAAAAAGCAAACAGCAAAAAAAGACCTCTGGTTGTTCTGTGGTTGGTTGACAATCATCAGACTCAAATTCTACTGAGTTCTGAGAGGATCACGACCGTCACACAGCAACCATCCTTTTGGAAAGAAGAGTAACCATGTTAACTGGAGACTTTCAGCCAACTGTGTGAGTCATTGTCGGCTGATAGTCACCAGTTAACATGGTCATACTGAGTCCAAACTCACTTAACCAGATTTGTTACTGAAATATGGTTTCAGGCCAATGGTGTGACCATGTATGAAGACTGAACAAGGAAAGACCGTAAAATTACGATTCAGAGAAAAAGATTTCATGTTTGCAGTACAACAACTGTTAACTATTCAAATTAGCAATCCTAAATTAGCAATTGTCAAACACAGAGGTCTTTTGTGTTCATCTTTGGTTTGGGAGGGTTTCTGTAGTATCGACACAAGTTTACATCTATTGTTTGACATTAGTCCACTTACTGATGTCTTCCATCTACTCACTTGTTACACACATAGCTGGGACTTGTTAACAATTCTTCAGAGTGATTTTTTAAGCATAAAAAATTGGGGTTTTGGTGGTGAACCAACTTTTGTAGCTTGACAAACCATTACTCGTACTCGTAGGTGTCAAAATGTGAGTGCAAACTCAACGTTTTACAAACAGTAAAGGGGTCAATGGGGACATGCTACTTATAGGATACAGGTGCTAAATGAGTTAATCTTCTCCATGAAGCCCCAAAAGTGTTGTCTGTATACCTCTGAGCAGGGTACAGACAAATTTCTGCTGCTTTGAAGGTCCCAATGAGCACAGTTGATGCCATCATCTATAAATAGAAGAAGTTCAGAACCACCAGGACTCTTCCTAGAGCTGGTTGCCATCTAAACTGAGCCATCATGGGAGAAGGGTTTTAGTCAGTTGACCAAGAACCCAATGGTCACTCTGTCAGAGCTCCAGTGGTCCTTCCAGATGGACAACTATCTCTGCAGCAATTCACCAATCAGGCCTGAATGGTAGAGGGTCCAGACTGAAGCCACTCCTTAGTAAAAGGCTCATGGCAGCCTGTCTGGAGTTTGACTAAAGACCCCTGAAGGACTCTCAGACCAGGAGAAAGAAACTCTGCTCTGATGAGACAAAGATTGAACTCTTTGGCGTGAATGCCAGGCGTCGTGTTTGGAGGAAACCAGGTACCGCTCATCGACTGGACAACACCATCCCTACAGTGAAGCATGGCGGTGGCAGCATCATGCTGTGGGGGTGTTTTTCAGCAGCAGGAACTGGGAGACGAGTCAGGATTGAGGGAAAGATGAATGCAGAAATTAACAGAGACATCCTGGATGAAAACCTGCTTCATAGAGCTTTAGACTTCAGAATGGGGCCACAGTTCATCTTTCAGCAGGACAACGACCCGAAGCACACAGCCAAGATATCAAAGGAAAGGCTTCAGGATGACTCTGTGAAGGTCCTTGAAGAGCCCAGACTTGAATCTGATCGAATATCTCTGGGTATATATATATATATATATATATATATATATATATATATATATATATATATATATATAGAGAGAGAGAGAGAGAGAGAGAGAGAGAGAGAGAGAGATAATCCTCTTTTTGTAAATTTTTGAGTCTTGCCTCCCTGTCAGAGGGTTGGTCCTGTTGTATAACTATAAGGTTAAAAATAAACAATGTGTATCAAGGAGCTTTGATTTGCAGAGACATGCTTTGAACTCTAAACATTTGATATATGACTCCTTGTACAGCTCTAGAGTTGAAACCCAGGTCATCAATGTCTACAGTCTCATCTGTGTCATCATTCATTCACATCGTCAGCCAAGCTAATGTGAATTACTTCGATCTTGGAAGATTTCTCTGACGCGACCAGTGTGCCAATCATCAACTGACACAAATGTCCATGGATATTTGTTAAAAAAAGAGAATAAAGAAAAAAACAAATAAGAAGGGGGGAAAAAGACAGAGGGCAATGGTTTTCTGGAGTGTGGTCACTTTTCTCTTTTATTTCTCAGATATGCCTCTGTTTCAGTTACAGGCAGAGGAAAAAAAGACACTAAATGTCATTCAAAGAGATTAAAGTTAACACCCTTACTGAATCTGTTTACACACAATAGCTCTGTTCTGAGACAGTCACCACTGTGACAAGTTAACATCATCTTTTCTCATCATATTTGTTTTATCCTTTCATTTTATTTCATTTCATCCCAGGTATAACTCACTTAAGTTATTCATCTGCATCAAGCCAACTGTTAAAGTCCCTGAACAGAGACCTCGGGTTATTGGTTGGTTGAGTGTAGCCCTGAGTGGGAGAGTTCATTCATTGCAACAGAGCAACTTGAGGTTGCACATTATGTGCATAAAAAGAGCTAGATGTGTTTTTTAATGATATCCTGCCTGCTGTACCTGCTCATTATACATTATCCTGCTTATTCACAGATACTTTATGAATCAACAATGACTGTATTTCTTCCTATGAGAGCAGTTTGTTTTGCAAACAGCCACAGAGTGAAATGAAAAACACTGTAGCCTCCTTAAACTGGGTTTACATAGTGCTGTTACACCTGTCACTGTTTGAACTGCAGACTGTCTCTAAAGGTAAAGGAGATGACGTTAAGGTGAGTTTTTCTGCTTGTTTTCGCTTTACCTTGTCAACATCATTTCAGTAAATCATTTCAGTATCTGTTTTACTAAACCTGTCATATTTAGTCTGGTATTTACTTACTTATTTATTTTATTTTTATTTGTTTAATTTATATTTATTAATTATTCTATTTTATTTTATGTTATTTTTTATTTTATTTATTTATCTATTTGAAGGGGGGGGGGGGGGGGGGGGTCCCGGAGAGAACTGTGTAGACTGTGTTTTACCTTTTTCCTTGACGGAGTTGCAAACTTTACCTTGCACTGCTGGTAGCTCTGATGCTCACACTGCAAAAAAGGTGAGCCTAAATACAAGATTAAAAACACTAAATCTGAAGAGAAAAATGTCTTAAAGTTTGTGAAATTATCTGTCCATGCAGGAAGTTACTTTAACTTGACAATGAATCTTGAACTAAGAATGTTTCTGTGCAGGAGTTTGCTTTAATTAATTAATTTTGACAGATTAAACCCTCTCCCACTCACCTGTCTAATGTAATAGATGTATGAAGTATTCTCCTTCATTGACAAGATGAGTGAGGTATTGTATTTTCTCTCACAATCCTCTTAAATTCTTCTTCTGTTCTTTAATTCCAAACTTTAATTACATACAGCATGACCCTGAATCAGGGTTATTCAACTCAACTACACAAAGGTCCAGTTAAAGAAAATGTATTAAAGTAAACATCATAATGTGTCCGTGTACACACATGCACACACATATATAATTTGACAAAATAAATAAATAAATAAAACGTGTATTTTTTTTAATTGTTACATCACCGTTAGAAAAATTTACAGTACATTGGTAAACATTATTATCTCATTAGATTTAAGAAGGGTTGTCTTTAGAAATAAGAGAAAATAAATAAAAACTAGATTTTAGTGATTGTTCACGGTCTCTGAGCATCAGACAGTGGTTTTGTGCCCCCAGAATGAAGAACGAACATTAATGAGTCTGTCCACTTTTCTTAGACTGCTCCATTTGTTGATGTTATTCTCTCCATAACTCCGGTCATTTGTCCCTTCATCTTCTCTCTCTGTATCTCTTTCTTTGTTTTTCTTCCTCTCTCTATCGTCCTCTCGTCTGTCCCTCACGTCTAAATTTTCGTCTGCAAGCAGAGCGACAATATTTAAAGCCTGCAATGAAGAGATTTCATTGGCTGAAAGGTTGGCTTAGTTCGAATGAAAAGGGTCTTTGTGTTCCCAGCTTAATCAACACCGAGAACACTTTAAATAGAAGTTTGAAAATAGAAGCATTTTGTCAAATTTAAAATCTCATCGTAATTAATTGATGATAGGTTCGGGTCTGTATAGGATGGTGTCTGGGTCCGGACCCAGACTTTGGTCTGCCAGTTGCCAACCCCTGGTCTAAATGGTTCATTACACTCTGAAGGTCTGCTTCTGATGAGAGAAATAGCCGAACGAAGTTTGGGGTTTGAGATTGGATTCATATTAGCGATAGACTATTTATCAGCTGGGCCGATTATCGGCTGGGTGGGCCGATATTCGGCATTTATTTATCTCAATTTTCAGTTAACTTTATGAGAGATGCTGCTGACCCTGGGGAAGTGAAAGATAAAATAACATTTCAGTTATATGGAAATTTTGGAAAACTATTTACTGTAGAGAAATTTCAGGAGCTATTTATTTGTTTAAGTTTTCATTTAACTTTATAAGAGCCTGGTAGCTGTATAATAAAAAATGTGCTCAAAGGTATTTAAACAAAGGTAAGTGTTGCAGTTTGTGTTATTGAAAGTTTTGACGCCAATATTTTCACTTTGTCTAAAATTTTCTCCACCAACGCCAACAGTTTGTGTGGCATTAACTTTCTTTACTTTTTATCTCCACTGTTTTTTTGTTTCTTTTCTTGGTTTTCCTACAAACCCACATAATTTAACCGCACATCTTCCCGCGCACCGATTGGATTAGGGGTTCTCGTGAGTCTGTTCCCTGAACTGCTGCATCCTGAGTAACAGTCTGTTCTTCTTTAAACAACGATCTGTTATGAAAAGATCAACTGTTGCTTTATGAAGCGTTGCTATTTTAAAGTGAATCATAATCGAGAACTTCACACAGGTTGTTTTTATGAATCCTGATCTTTTCACAGCACATACTGTAATAAATGGTTGCTGTAGGATGTAGGAATGTCAAATGATTTGAGAAATGAATGTTTTGGGCTTCTTTATTTTTATACCGACACGACTCTTTAACCACATGTGCAGCTGTTTGATATTTTCATCTTCAATTCAGTCTCCTTTTGTTACATACTGCAGGTGACCAACTCAATGTCTGCCTCTCCTGTACGCCCATGAATTCATACTGATTGTGGAGTCAAATATTTTGTACTGCTGCATATTTTCACACAAGCGACGAGCCCACACAGCAGCAACATGATTCACTGCTGAACCCTGTTTTGTGTGATATTTGTGTGAAATGAGAGGCGCTGCGTGACGAGCAGGTGAAGAGGATGAGAAATCATTAAAAGTGAAGTGAATATATTTGAAGTTCTGAGCGCTGCATCCAGTTCTCTGCCAAAGTTGGCAAGTATGAATCAAAGTGAAGAAAAAAAAAGAAACAGTGTGAACCTGCATATTCAGGTGCCTGTTTTACAGCACACGTGACGTGCAGCTGGGTTTTTTTCATTGCCTGTGTTGGTTTTTCAAATGTCACCTCATGAAGAGTTGCAGGTGACAGAGAGTTGGATTCTTTTAGTCGCTCCAAAACATTACCCTTCCATGACTGTGACAATTGTGCATCAGCATGTATTATCCACAAGCTAGGGTTTCTTTAAATTCATGGATTCTGCAGAGCGTTTCAGAAAATTGGATTTTAGAGTAGAAAAGCAGCAGCTCGGTTTGGATAAAAGAACAAAATGGATAACACCTTACAAAGGGAACAAGTATTAAGAGTATTAACCTTAAAAAGTGTTTGTCCCATTTTCCTGCATGTTTTTACTTCCTTTAAAGGGACCGTGAGGTTTTTCTAAGTGATCTTGAAAAAGTCTCATATCTGGATATCTGCCTGACCCCGATCCACAATTTAAAATGAGATTTTCTGCACTAATAAAGATAATTTCTGAATGCTATTTCTTAGCTTTCTGATCAGGTCAGTTGAAGTCTCTATGACATCACCACACCAGCCTTACGAAAGCTATTTCTGAATTCAAAGTTCACTTGTTCAAGCTTGAACTTCTCTGGAAGTTCAGACTTGGTGAGTTTGTTCCACGGAACGATTCTACTACTATTGGAACAGCAGTGGACTTTGCTAGCATCCCCTTCTACGTACCTACACGTCACATCCGGTTGCACTGCCGGCAGTTTGTTGACGTATAATTTTACCCAACTCATCCAACGTTTCTGGGTTTCAAAAAGAAAAAATCTGTCGCAAGTAAGTATCTTTTTCATACTTTTACATGGCAGCAACGGTTACTTACAGTTGTGCATCTTCTCCTCCGCCATTGTTTGAGTTTCTCGCTGGACAGCGCGAATTGCATTGTGGGATTGTAACTGTGAAAAGTCAGCTCAAGTTACGTCCTGCAGCAGACTTGATGATAGAACAATTGTTAGTTTGATCACACATTCGCCTTAGTGTGTCTGCTTTTCTTTAAATGTGTTTGTTAACCTTTCCTCATCTAAGCAGGTGTTGCCTGACCAAGGCCTTTGACCTCCACGTGTGTTGGAAAAATACCTCTACGTGTAAGATCTGCGTTGCACTTGCTATGTAAATTAACCTTGGGAACATGCAATGAGCATGCATGTGCTACGTGACATTTTCTGTGATCACCACATTCTTTAGATTGTAAATGTGTAACTAAGGACCTCCCTAAGGAAAATAAATAGAGAGGAAAACGAAGGATGTGCTCCAGAGCGTTTTGAGATCTGTAACTGGGCACATCTCTGCGTTCTCCTTGCAAGTAAAAACTTGAGACCGTTGTCTTTGCCTCATTTGTGTATCTTTTCTGATGTTCTAGGTTGCTTGAACCTGACACTTGACAAAAGGGGCAGGGTGAGTCCACATCCAGGTACTTGACTAAACTTGTTTTGATGAGGACTTGGAATTGGAACAGAGCTTTGGCTTTGTTTGATGACGGATCACAAGTTTGTGAGGCCAGAAGGATGCTCAAGTACGCGTATTGAGAAACTGCTAATGTTTAATAGTGAGAAGAGAGATCTGTGTTGTGTAGTGATGGTGGACACTGGAGCTAAACTGTCAGATAGTGAAAGGACAGAAGAGAAGAAGAAAGCGAAACGGGAGAGTGATAGAGCACAGGCTAAAGGCTAAAACATGAGCTAAAGGCTAAACTGTTTGTGATAATGTTCATTCCGACCCACATGCAGAAGTTATTCTGCAGTGATCTGATCAAACTTGAGAGTCTGTCAGTAAAATAAAGGTGAGGTTACGTTAGCTCTGCTTGATAAATGAGCAGGACATAAGGATTCGCTAACGTTAACATTAGCCTACAGATACGTCTCAGAGCACCAGACTGGGAGTAGCATTAAAATAGCCGGCTCCATTCCTGGAGCCGCTAGCTCTTCATCTTCAGCTGATAAGTATGCAAAAAAGCTGTTTTGTTTGGAATGGTGGTTGCAAAAAAAAACTACTGCTAAGAGTGTGAAAGATGGACTCTGTGACCACCTTTGATCTGTGGCTGGGAGAAATGGCGAACACTCTGCATCTTAAGAGACTGAGATTCCACAATGAAGACAGGGGAAATGTGTTCAATAAGATTTGGGACCCTTTAGTAAATTTTCTTCATGGCAAAGACTGATGCTCTGTGTCTTAACTGAACCATCCTGCTGCGAGTACACACCTTTGTTTATGCACAGTTTGTCCTTTCTTTTTCCCCGCACTAATAAGAACTGCCTAAACTAAGTACGCTTTTATTTCCTTTTTCTGGTATTTGTTAAATTTGCATATTCTATGTTTATAATAAATGTTTTGGGTTTTTTTTTAATACCTCGCTGCATTGTATCCAGTAAAAGGTTGTCTCAAACAAAGAAAAGTAGTGTTAAAAAGAAGATCTGATCTCCATGCACTTCGAAAACAACCACACGCCTTGTTAAGAGTCATGTCATCACGACAGTGTGTGTGCAACTCCAGCCAAAAGGTGTCGCTGCAGTCCTCTACAAATAGTCAGTGCAGAGGAAACATGATGTTTGTTGGAACCTGCAGCTTGTTTTGAGTGTTTGTTTGCTTTGCTTTTCTTGCGGCTTTGCTATTTTGTTTGCTTTTCTCTGCAATGTTGTTGTTTATTTACGGTAGTCATCTGGTTGTGTGTATGTGTGTGTGTGTGTGTGTGAGAGTATGCGGCCTGCTTCCCTACAGTTGCACCTACATAATTAGTGTGTTCTTGGTAATGTAGTCTAATGGCTTCACAGGAACACTCTGAAATGCTGATGAACATCTGTTTGGCAGAAAACCCAACAAACACACTCCATCACTGCCTCTCCTGTCCCATTCCCTGACAGACAGACAGAAACACACACCTCAACATTCTGCCGTCCAATCAGCAATGTGCATATCTGAATCGATATGAAGAACAGAAATGTTATGGACTAAAGTCTTAAACACCTGTAATTGCAGGCATAGTTTTGCAAAACATTTTTCCTTCTCAGTGAGGCGTCAATTAGCATATCAGACGGCGTTTCTTCCGCGCACACACGCGCGTTGTTCAGAAATCCTCCAGCTGTTTATCTCTGCAGTGAAGACCAAAAGAGTTTGCAGAAGTTGGATGCTGTTCCTTCTCCCTTTTAACTCCAACCGAAACAAACACAAGCAAACCAGCCTGCTGAGTAACAGGTCAGTCACAACATGGAGCGCCATTTAGATCGAGAGCAGGTGGCTTGTTAACGCTTTTGTGTCTTTGTGAGTTTGTATGAGCGTGTGTGTCCTTGTTAGTGGCGTACAGTTTGCTGTCCCTACCAAGGTCACGGACTGTCTAGGTGCACGGCAGGAGAAAAAGGCAGCATGTTAGAGTTTAAGCTTTTGTTGGCTTGTGTGTGTGCGCGCGCGCCTGCACCCTAGCCAGCTGGCAGAGACCCAGTCTGCTATCAGTGTCGTCCTCTTTCCCAATAGAGACAGATCCACTGACTAGCTAAGAAGGTACACAGAAATCTTCTCCCTCTCTTCCTCCTCCTCCTCCTCCTCCCTGCAGTCTTCACTTTCCCCCTTGTCCTCCTGTCATCCTCTCAAATGTCAAAAAAAAAAAAAAGCAAGAAGAAAGAGTGTGTATGTGTGCGCAGCAGGCTCTGCATGTTTGCACTTTAATACAATCACTCATCATCAGTTTCACAGCAGGTCCAAATCCAACAGTTTTCACACCTGTAACCTGAGGCTGCGTTTCAGAGACTCCGAAACGTAGATTTGCTGTGACACTGCAAGTCTGACGTTCATTAATTTTCCCTACTTCTGCCAGACTGCGGGGTGGACAGATGAAGGCTGCGATGGGATGGAGTGATAAAGGGAAAGAGAGTTGCCAAGAGATGGAGCCATGTGAAGACGGCGACTCAAACAATCTGCCTAATTGGGCACAAGAGGCCTTGCAAGTTTGGTGGCGGAGCACTTCAAAAAATGCTTTTCTTACACAAACACGTTCAGGAGAGGCACGTTCACGGATAATTACACACCATCGCAAACACACTCACTCGCAAATGCAAAGTGGTGACGGAGAGATGATGGAGTGTTAAAGCAGATATAACGAAATCTGGCACAAATCACACAAAGCAGAATACACACCCAGTCCTATTAACAAAGAGCTGAGAGTGCTGGGAAGAGCAGCAAAAGGAAGGGTTTCTTCTAACGACGCACGTGCACCTGTGGGTTCAACATCCCACACACACACACATGCACACACACACACACACACACTTAATGTAATAGGAGTCCCTCAGATCTCAAAGCAGATGCATTATTTAACAGCAGGACTAGGATAGCCTGGAGTGTGTGTGTGTGTGTGTGTGTGTCTGTGTGTGTGTGTGTGTGTGTGTGTGTGTGTGTGTGTGAGACAGATTCTCAGTTTCCAGCTATAAATACACCTGCATCTGAGAATTCCCTCGTTCTCTTCTCTGTTTTACTCCGTCTCTCCGCCGCTTCCCTCTCCATCTCTTTCCATCTGCACTTGAATTGTTCTGCTCCGCTGTGATTCATCAACCATTTGTAATATTTTCAAACTTTCCTCGGGAACAGTACCAGGCATGAAAGAAGAGTGTAGGCTCTAACAGAGAGGGAGAAAACCCTGGTATTACAGCTATCGAAGTGAAATGTGAGGCTTTTATGTCCCGGACAAAGAGGCGTGATTTCACCTGCTCTTTGTAAAACTGATGGTTTGTCTGAACATTAAAAGTAAACCTGTGGCTTTCGTGAGCCTATGCTTTCATTTTTGCTGTGCGTAGATGTAACTGGTGTGGATCTGTGTTGTATTTTTTTTTTCCGTCATGAAAGACGACCGACTATCTCCGTTTATTCTGTTAAACATAAAGAACGTACCCCAGAGTTTTTTTTTTTTTAACATTTATGCAGCCCGCCTCCGCTCCTCTCCCCAGGGATAACACAGAAAAGGTGCTCACCGCTCAAGGCTGCCAGTAACCAAGCAAAAGATTACATATTAGAAACACTAATAACAATAATCATACCTGTTCAAAGAACGAGCCTCAGAGTTTTTTAACATTTATGCAGCCCGCTTCCGCTCCTGCGCGGATGTAAACACATTACAGCTAGCTTAAAACAGTGCATACAAGTTAGCACCAAGCACGATCACACAGCTAGCCCAAATAACGAAAGCAAATAAGATTTTGGATGTCTCTCTGGGAGTCTCTGAGTTTGTCTGTTAGGTTCCTTTGGATTGTTGCTGTGGACGGCCTGCTGCCATGGACCTGCCAGACTCCAGCTGCTACGGCTTCTTACAGTTACAGCTTCTCCGTGATCATCTCTACAACACAGAAATATGGACTCTGTGTTTATGTCTCCCTGTGTTTTGTCTCTCTGCCCACCCCTCCCCCCCTTTCTCTCTCTCTCTAATCCCAACACAGTCTCCTCAGATGTCCGTCTAACATGAGTCGGGTTCTGTCCGAGGTTTCTGCCCGTTAAAGGGAAGTTTTTCCTCTCCATTGTAACTTGCTAAATATTGCAAAGGTCTGTACTCATGGTGGGTTAAGATGAGATAAGACTTCTTATCTTGTCTTGATGTTGGGTTTCTGTTTATAAAATTTTATTATCATTTACAGGTCTAGACCTGTTAACGCTTGGAAAGCGTCTTGAGATAACGTTTGTTATGAATTGGCGCTATATAAATAAAGATTGATTGATTGAAAGATTGATTGATGTGATATAAAATGTAAAATAAAAATTAGATCTACTTAGTAAACACATTAACCAGATCGTACGAGAAAAAGACACGTATAAATTAAATAAAAAGAAGGAAAAGGAGAAAAAAAAAACTCTCCCCAGGGATGACATAGAAAAGGGGAGAGGGCAGGGGGCAAACCAAGGGGCAACATCTGGTAGAGAAAAATGAAGCCTACGCAGAAGTGGTAAAAGTTGCTGTTCATCAATAATCCGCTAGAGGCTGGCTGCAAAAAGACCGGAAGTCACAAACACACCAAGCCAAAAAAACTGACTTCTATGGCATTAAAAACATATTTACAGCCTGGTTCAAAAAAAGGCAAGGGTCAGAAACGCTAATTTCGCTATAGGCACACACTGTACGGTGAGTAAATTCTTTTCTTTCTCAGCGGTTTATTAGAAATTAGGATTACGAGTTTGTCCAATCAGAGGCTCAGCTCAGTTCATGTGACTGACGGGTGCCCTATAGCTGTTAGAAAGGAAGCTCAAAGTCCGCGTCATATCCAAGATGGACCCATCCAACGCCGGGCAAACCATATATTAAGGACAATCCACCAATGAAGAAGAAACTGAACAGAAGAGGAGGCTGCACCAGAAAAGAAACATTATAACACTCAATAAAATTTACAAAGAGGCTCTACAACACAGACACACACACAAGTATGATTTTTGTAATTTTAACATAATAATTAATGAAATATTTCAAACCCTGTTACATATCAGCCTGACTGGCGTAAATCAATTTCACCAGCTTTTCATCCCAAACAACCATCTTCACATCTGTTTATCTGGTGTTTCTGGAGATAATTTGCAGATATAAACACGAAAAGAGCTCCCTTTTCCTCCTCTCAAGTTTAAAACGAAGCTTTTTCCTATTGCACATAATTTACACCTCCCTTGATAGTAATATCCTCCCAGCGCTGAAATAATGCAAGTGAGAGAAAATGTGTTGTTACACATCTTTTTCAAGTCTTTTACCTTAAAAAAAAAAAAAAAACTAATTAAAAGTGGGAATCAATGCTTTTGGTTCATTTTTTTTCACTGGTAGAGATTCTAACTGATTCTCGAAGGGGCTGATCTCCTTGGTGTCTGCTGCATCAGCATTTAGAACTGTGTGCTGCTTGTGTCTGTGGTAACACTCGGGAGCTGTGATGTCTTTTTTTACAGACACTTGGCTGATGCCTGGAGTGAAGGACAGAGCCCTTTAACTGCACGACAGTTATCCGTGTACAGATCTGAGAGAACAAAGGACCATGGCCATGAAAAGGAAAAGGTCTCTCTCTGCACCGGACCGAAATCCTTGCACTTCTTTTCAGCTCCCTTTTTCTATTTTTTCTGGACAAAGATTTCTTTCTTTTTCTGTGGGAACAACCCAGTGCCACACAAGGGAAGTCTTCAAAGAAGAAACAGACTGGAATTACAGACTGTGGGTTATTTATTTATTTACTTTTTCAGGTTTATTTGCTGTTAAAGGTAGTGTTGGCAATCAGATTTAGATGATAGACTTTTTGTTTTATTCTGTTTAAAATTATCTTTATGTCCCGATGTCAATCAGTGCATGATGTGTTCTTAAAAAAGAGTGAAAAATATCTGCTGTCGACAGCAGGAGTAAACCTGGGAAAACACCATCCAATCCTAGCGTTTGGGATCCAATTTATTACACCAATCAAATCCTGTCCTGCTTTTCTGCCCACCTCCTGCATGTACATTTCGCCAGCGCGCACTAGCCCCAATTTAATGCTCATAACCAAGAGGGATCCAAGTACGCTGGAGAATGGCAGAAAAACTACCTATACCCCGATTACTGGTAACATAGAGCAAACAAAAACAATGTGCTGAGGACTGGTTTGAGTCTGTGGTCGTGACTCGGGGGGGGCATCGTTTGGAGGAGCTCCAAGTGTGGAGGGCGGGGCTAGACGGAGTCCTGAGGAGATGCTACACTCAAATCCATGCCAGTTTTCTGTGACGACCAACCTTTTTTTTTTTTTTTTTTTCTTAGTTCAACAAAATGTTTATTGTTGGTACTGAATGGATTTTCAGATGTTTGTACCAATATAATATCAGCCATTTATTTATTTGTTTATTTTAAGATTTCCTATATTTATGTGTGAAATTATTTGTGTGTTCGGAACAAAACAGAAGTTGGGAAGTCAATCTGCTTCCACTTGTAGTTCATTTCGCTGTTTTGTGTAACACTGAACTTACAACATGACATTTTCTGTCACTTTTTCTCATATGTAAGAAACACAACCACAAAGGTGCTCAACCTGCTTCTTCCCTCTCATCTTCGTATCACAGTAATGAAAGAAAAAAAATACTTTCGAACTTGAAATTCACTTTCATCTTTGTCTCCATCTCGGCTCAGTGACACTTCATATCATGGGAAGCAATTAAGCTAATGGCAAGCAGTGTAGGCTACTCCATAAACATCACAGATGAGCAGTAATGTCTCTGTGAAGTCAGTCTAAGAAACTGCGCTGATGTGCTGCAGCCAAGAAAAGAACTTCAGAAATACTGTAAGCTCAGCCAGCGGAGAGGCATGTCTGTAATTAACTTGTTTTTCATTTTAAAGAAATAAATAATTCTAATTTGAAGAAATCATTCTAAACACAGCTGCAAACATAATAGAGAGGCAATCATCCGTATGCTGTCTCCTTTCTTTGGTGGTTAAATGTTCTTTGATTTGAACAAAAAGAGAGAGAGAGAGAGAGAGAGAGAGAGAGAGAGAGAGAGAGAGTAAAGGGCCTCTGCGACTTATGACTAACATTTACTGTAATGGTGACTTCACACATTCTGTAAAAGTAAGAAGATCCAGAACTGCCCAGAGTTGCAACAACAAACTAAGTGTGTCACGCAGGTGCAAAAAAAAAGGAGAAAAAAGGCATTCCACTGTTGTTAATTCATGTTTCTCTCTCTCATTTCTTCTCTCTAACAACAGTCTCGGCAGATGTCTGTCTAACACAAGCATAGGTCTGCTGGAAGTTTCTGCCTGTTGAAGGCACAGGATCAGACTTCTTGTTTTGTGTTGATGTTGACTTTTGGTTGATAGTATAGCATTAGCAGTGGGGGGTATTGTGCTGCTTGCTTTTTGGGAAGCTTTGTACTGCCGATGTGGTACTCCTGTAGTAGCTTTATATGATTAATACTGTTTTTTTTCACACTGGAATTTTTTTAATTTTTTTTTTTTAAATAATTAATTGAAAAAAAAAAAACTTTTTCAGCCCATCTTTAACACTTCATTTTAGCTGCTGTTTCTTTAAGGTTCCCTGCCTCCTTCAGTCTGATTGGCCAGCTTGCGAGGGGCAGAGCTATGAGCAGACCATGGTGTTTGAGGCCCATCCCCTCTGACGTATCTTGAACCAGTTAGGAAATTCTGTATGTGATGACCTCATCATTTCAGCAAGTCTTTCATGAACAGGGATGGGTATCGATAACTGGTTTCTGTAATGAATCGATAAGAAATGGCTCAATCTGTTGACACAATTCGGGGATTAATAAAGTACATTCTTTTCTTTTCTATTCTATTCTATTCTATCATTAGCCTTTATGCTTAACAATTCCCGGCCGGATCTTACATTGACATCACGTGACGTGCCACATGACTATCACGCTCGTCAGTCAGCAGCAGAATTTTCAAGAGAATAGCAGAGAGATCAAAGTGATCGAAAGCTTGGCTTCACTTTACGAAAAAAGGACGGTAGTAACGCAAAGTGCACTTTGTGCAGTGTTGTACTATCCTGCAAGGGTGGTAACACCACCAACATATTTAAACATTTCTCGAAGTAGGGTGTTAAATACCAGGAGTGTCATGTCGTATTGATTTACGTATAAACTCAATGAAATGTTGTTGACAGGAAAACCTGCAAAGCCTATTGTACCCAGAAAATTCACAGGTGGAATTGATAAGGGAATCAGTAAAGAAGCAGATCGATAATGGCATTGGTCTCCATAAAGTCTTATTAATACTCATCCCTATATGGTGAAGTTCTTGTGCTATTTTTAGAACAGGCTGTTTTGAGCGGTTCACAGACAGATTCAAGGATTTTGCACAAGTTCAGTATGAACATCCATCATTCTTTCTACATATCTATGTTGGAAATGTGGTTTTTCAGTTTGTCACTGAATCAAGCCGACAAAGAGTGTTTCTTTACGTGCCATTGGACATGTGAATCATACTTTACTACCTTACATACCTTACCTTACAAGGTGAGGACATTTTTCTCCATATCCAAGAAAATGTTGCTCTTTTAGAATTAATTCAGAGGCTTGTGATGGCTGAGGTAATTCAGTCAAATGTTGGTAAAGTGAAGATGGCTGGTCTCATTAATCTGTTCAGTGGTAATCACCACTGGGGGGTATTTAAAGACCTGAGATGGGATGTAGCCTCCACTCTGCCCCAGAAATGTCCAACAGTACAATAAACTACATCACCCACCGCCACAGTCACTTTGTTGTTCTCTAAGTTCTTGCTCACTTTCCAGGTCATCGCTGAATGTGTGTGATTTCTGTAATGAGGCGAAATGGGCGGCTTATTGCAGGTTTCAAAAATCCTCAAAAGAAAGAACTGTGTGACCCGAGCGAGTTACCGGCATCTTATTGAGTCTTTCCCGGCAGATTCCAGGCTGTTCTCTGAGGGTAGATGAGCTGAATTGGGACCCAATAAGGTGTACCTACTAAAAGGGACACTGAGTGCACATGAATCGATGTCCGTGGAACTGTTGGACATGATTTGACATGATGCCCCAGTCCCTTCTCTGGTCCTTAAATCATCTCCTTCACACTTTTACAAGAACAAGTGAGAGAGACGGGGCCATTAGAACTAAATGCATTTAAGGCGCTTGCTGACATCGATTTTTGTTTACTAGTAAAAATAGAACAACTCCCAAGTGTGGGCCTTTGGTCAAACCATTACGACTACTTTTATAGGACGGAAACCAAGGGGAACACATGTACACACAGGTGCACACACACACACATTGAGAGAGAACATTTTAGCACTTACTGTAGATGAGGGATGCAGAGGTCCAGGGATCCATCAGATAAGAAAACAGAAGACTAAAGCAAGTACAAAGCAGGAAGGGGAAAAAAAGAAGGGCTACAACAAGTGAGAGCATGCAGTTCAGAAGAAAAATTCACTTAAACTGTTCAAAACAGCCTGGGAGTTAAAAAAAATAAATAAAATAAATAAATAAACAGGATGATTAAGAAAAGAGGAGACAGGCCGGGTTAGTTCTCCTTTTTTTCATCTCAGAGAGAGGCAAAGAGCAGAGCGGTGGTGGGATGTTTCACATGAATCTCATTTATTTTTTCTGTCTCCTGTCACTAATTTTCCAAAGCAAGGAGTCCTGTCAAAGGGTGAGATGAGTGCTGACACAAGCAAGTAATGGTATTCACTTTCTGAGTCCAGCTATAAAAAAATAAGTGGGCCCAGTGAAAGTCAGAACTAATTGAGAGGGTTAGGCGAGGTGAAAATAACCCTGTGCGTTTGTGTCTTTTCAGCTGTCTGACAGCATCTCACCTGTGCACATTTTTGCAAAAAGCCGGTGACTTGTCAGAGCTTGATTTTTCTAAATAATGTATGTTGTTTATTTCCTTTTTCTCAAGGCTGGCTTTGCGGTTTGTAGATGTAGGCTTCTGAAAATCTCAAATTCCCTCAGTTTTCCTCTTGTTTATCCAATCCGCCCTCCTATTATTGTTGAATTACTCATCTTGCTTAAAGGTGAGTTTGATTTTCCTTGTGTTCAAAAGTTCATTCATTGTTGCAGCTGTCTTGCATGAGCAGACAGATGAAAGTGGGGGAGAGAAACAAAGCATCAGCATCAAAAAAAAAGAAAGAAGAAGAAGTCAGAGAAGCCGTGCCCTTCTTGTCTCATTCCTCATGTCTGACTCTCTCTCTCTCTGGATTTTCTCTTTCGTTCTCTCACTCCTAACTCTGACTCACTGATATCTCTGAAGTTACAAGCTGCTCTTTCCGCTGTCTGTTCAAAAACAGCACCTCTTTTGCATTCCATTGCATGAGAAAAATTATCTTAGAACTTCAAGCTTTTGTAAACAGCATAAGGACTGATTCGTGGGAGTATTGACTTGATAAACATATTCATATAGCTTTCATAACTTGAGTTTATTCTGCAAAGCTTGTCTCGCTCTCATTTTATTACTTGTGTTTATGAAGTTTCAAACACTATTTATCATCGCAAGGGATGTGAGGCAAGGAGCTCAGTCACCGAAAGAAAATGCCAACATTTCCACCAATTATGACAACAGGGTATGTTAGTTTTTCCTTTCATCCCATAAGATGCATCAGTGAGCGCACGGCAGCTAATCAACATCTTCTCTGACACATGTCTTTGAGTTGAACCATTGGTAAACTCAGCAACAAGTCCTTTGTTGGTTGATGTAGCTGTTGGAACAAACTGCAAACATGAGGCGACTGTGGTTCAGTCGTAAGTGTCCTCAAGTGTCTTTGGGAAAGATGCTGAACCTTAATAAATCACCCCTGAGCGGTTGCACCAGCAGCATGTGGATGGGATAGGTCAACACCAGGTGGCGAACCCGGGGTCAGTTCTTTGATGCTCCGTTTATACAACGTTTTACAGACAAAAAGAAATTCTGTTTACAAGGAAACGCTGAGGGACTGAAAACACTATAGTATGCATTACAGGCCTGTAAGTGGCGATATACCTGTAGAGTCTCTTGGTAGCCCTTCACTGAAGAAGAGGCGGGCTGATCATCTGGCATTTGTTTATATTTAATGCGTCTTATCTGAGTGCAGAAGTGGAGCAACTGATGCACATTTTGTCGAAAGGCAGTCAGCAGATTCAGCAGCACAAGCACAACACCATAAGTCCGCCATTAAACTGTTGTTGTTTTTGTTGTTTTTGTCCAAAACTTTTGTCCAAGTGGAATGCGCACGTACAAAACGGAGTTTGACGTCAATCCTTTTATTTATTTATTTATCTATTTATTGATATTTTAATCGTCTAGGAGATCATGCAAACTCCACGCAGAAAGGCCACCAGATAATCGAGATTTAAACTTGTAACGTTCTTTCTTTAACTTAATTTTAGTTTTTGATTGTATTACCTTGTTGGGAATTGTTCTAAAAATGTATTGTCTGTTATTGAACTGCTGTAAAAAAAAAATTAGAAAACAATAAAAAGAAGAAGAAGAAGAAGAGAAATAAACAGGCGATATCACAAACACTTCATCTATAGTCTATGGTTAACACTGGTAGTGCTTTACAGCCTCTGTCATAGACTGTACAAAAACATACGTCATCTCGCTCGGCTCAAAGTGTGGTTGATGCAAAAACTGCTCCCCCTGGTGGCTGGCTGCAGTATTGGTTAAGAACTCTTTCATTTCCCCATTCATTCTAATGGAGCTGTTGTCAAAGTCCTCTTTTTTCTGAAAATTTTCTTTTTAATTAGTTAATAGACATTAAAAACAGGGTTTTACGTCATGTTTCACAATAATTCACAGCTGCCATTCTTACGTAGTTTTTTTGGTAATAGTAAACTACATCACCCTGCTCCACTCAGATTCTCTAGTGCACAGACTCTGGCTGCTACAATAATAAAAGGCGGAGCCACGTTGTCCATTCTAGATACAGCCTATGGGTAAGACTAGATACAGTCCACTTAGTACTGGCCATCCACCACTGAGTCGACTGGCCAGACCCCTGCACCGCGCATTTATTCAAGCGAACCTTTTATTTGTTTGGAGATGTTTCTCAGTTTTCTTCCAGCTTGTGTTCCACACAAGGAACACATGTTTTTAATCTCAGGAGACATCTTCATTGACTTCTTTGCCAACAGTTAGACAAGAATGCTTTTACAATCTACATGCCTGTTGAATTTAAAACAGCAGCCAAAAGGTCAGCCTAGCAAACAATGAGACTGCTTGCCAGAGCTGATCAAAAAAAAAAAAGGTCTGCTCGGTATTTCTGGTTTGTGTGATAGAAAGTATTTGGCAGCTAAATCTCCTTGGCGTCTTTGCTGGTTTCCCAGCACATAACCTCCATACCCACCCTTTAAAATCACCACTTGTCCTTTTTAACCTTAACTTTTGTGCAGTGTTAATTAGTGAGCTATAGATGCTTGGGAGTATTTTTAACGTTGGACAGGAGCCATGTTAGCTGATTTCTCTTGCCTCAGGTCTTCATGATGTGCCAAGCCAGACAGAAAGCTCCTGACTCCAGCTCTGTATTTAACAGACAGAGCTGAACACTTTATTGATCTGTCAGATTCTTAGTACAGGCTTCAGACCAGCCTGTCAGCTCAACCTATCCTGTGTCTGACTGAAAGAGGTGGATGTCCTATGTGCTGCACGACCATATACCACAAAACTTTTCAGCATATGCTTCACGAAAACCATCAATTAGTTAAATGATTGGATCTCTTATTGCAATACACGTGTATGTCGATTATATATTCCTGTAAATTCACCACTTTCACAACAGATCCGGCACAGCAATTCATCCAACCTGATAACATCATGTGGAGCGTGTGTTTTATGTTTTCCATACCCACAAATGCAAATAAGCTTTGTATGCATGAGAGCGACCTGCGCCCTACATAAAGCCTGTGTTTTTACCGTTCACTCTGTTTGTTAGCAGACCCCCTTCGGAGCCCGGGTCACTGTGTTCTATTACTGCGCAGTATGCATGAAGCCAAACAAACAGCCAGGCAATAGGCAAAGCAAACAGTAGCTCAGCACCCTGCTGCCATTTAAGGCACAGCGGGGCGCCGTGCTGTGTATGCATGTGTTCGGAGGGATTGGGATAATAGAGGCTGGCACATAATATTCCCAATAACTTGGTGAAGTTAAGAGATGTGTGTTTTGTTCAGCCCAGGAGTATATGAGCACTTTTGATGTCATTTTCTTGTGGGCTTTTGTGATTCTTTGCATATCCATGCACGTTGCTGATGTGCTGCGGCCGGCGATTCATTGTCCTTCTGCAGCGGACTAGATCAGACTCCGTCCGCCAGCTCCATTGTGTCCCAATAACACCCTTGTCTCTGGCTGATAATTATCTGCACGGTTGCTCCCCTCCGCTCTCCTTTCCCTGTGTCTGAATAGGAAAGACAAAGAGCAAGTTTGTAAAAGAGCCTGAAAACTTAGTTAGAGAGTAAGAAGAGGGGAAGAGAGAGTGACAGTCAGTGGCGTGGGGTGGAGGTTCAGAGGAGGGGCTGGCGGCGTAGCAGACAGACGAAAGAAGAGGAAGGAGAAATGATGATGATGAGTGTGGATAGGCAGGGAGAATTGAATCTTTTAATCTCCCAAAGTGGGAAGAAAGCGACCTGAGGCATTTGTGATTGGATTTCCTTTAAGTCCACAAGTAGGTCAATAGAGCTAGCATTGCTCATTAGCAAAGAGGGAGGAGAGGAACAGGGTGGAGAGGGAGGGAAAAGTTTTGTGTTGATGCAGTGAGCATCATTCATTTGCCCTTTCCTCAGAAGAAGAGGGGGGAGGAGGAGGAGGAGGGGGAGGAGGAGAGGAAGCAGAGAGAGTGTTATGGGGAATTTGGCTGCATGGCTTTTTGTTGACTGTCTGAAGGAGCAGAGAAGAGAAAGCAAACTTAATGAAGTACAGCAGGCTTCCAAAAGGGCACTCAGACTAAAAAAAAAAATCAACTGCAAGGCTGGTAAAGGAAGTAAAGATTGCTCACTCTTGAAATGGAGAGGCTTTTTTTTAAGTAACATGAAATCATCTGAGGTCACAACGGCTAGAAAAGAAATCAAAGAATACTCTGCCAACATACATTAGTGCTGAAATTCATCTGTCGGCTACATTAGAGAGTGAGTTGAAACATTAGGCACTGGTTTGGGCATTTGGCTGAATAAGAAACAAGATGTAAAAGCTTGAGATAATTTGTACAGCCCAGATTTTTTTTTCTGCACAATTAGATCTTACTCTTTAAGCACAATTAGCAATGTGGTGCCAAAAAGCCGACACAGCGAGAGTAAGAGGAGGTGACAGAGCAGGAGGAAGAAATAAGCAGCAGCAGCAGCAGCAGCAAACAGTTTTAGATGCATGAAGTGATGTTTCTTAGCTTTATGGGGTATTTTTCAGAGAGCTATGATTATAGTATGGTTATCGAATAATTTCTAATGTATGTTGGTCAATGGTCAAGCTTCCTGTTTTTGTACATCAGGAGGTTTACAGCAGCGTGCGCCAAGCTGTTAATACACAAGCTGAAAAAGAAGAAGGTCCTACATCCAGGACGCTCTGTTAAACCAAGCACCGTGAACAAACTGTGACACACTAAAACTCTTTGTTAAGGACACAGCCTGGGTTTAATTAGTACAAATGTAAATGACCTCATTATAGAACAGAAGTACAGTACATGAACAGCTTTTTAGCTGAGTCACCAAACCAAGAGTCCTCATTACCTGTGGATTTATGAGGAGGAGCACCGTTTCACTCCAGAGTATTCACCATACGATCCTCAACTGACTAATTTATTGGCGTTAGATTCTGACTGATCCACTCAGGGGGTCTAAAGATTTAAATCAGCAATCAGGTTACAGGACCATGCATCATGCAATAATGTGCACCACACCTCTCTTTACGAGGGGGATGCACTCACCAACCCTGCAGCAGTGGGATCACCGCAGGTGTCGAATAAACTCAAATATACCTTCAACACATCCTCTATTAATCACAAATCCAGTAGACCAAGAAACCTTGGAGATAGCAAAGTCAGGGTTAAGATATAAAGGGCCAATCCCAACTGTACGCCTTAGCCCTTGGTTTTCCGCGTACACGTCTAGTGAAGTGGTATCCCAGTCCTCCTTAAGGTTAAAGGAAAGGGCTGCACAGCCCTCAAAACAAAGACAAACCAGGACTTCACTGAAAGGAAGAAGTATGAGAAATTTCCCGTGATATGGAAACGGACGGAAAAACGACACTCATGTTTTTATCAGATATCCAATCCTTTGCTACTCCACGTAAATATTAGGCATGTTTTGAATTGTTGGTTGTATTTTAAAATTGCTTGTTATAAAGATCTAGCTAACACTGCTATAGCGACAGCTATTGCTAATAATAGCTACACAGATGTCATTCACAGCCTTCTGTAGAAGATTTTTTCACAGAGAAAGATGAGTGCAGCTTGCTGAGTTCTCAAAAATGCAGAACACTCACTATAGACTCCAGTTGTCTCCCAGAGCGCAGAAAAAGTCATAAATTTTCTGACCTTTGCCCTATTGAGATGCCATTCAGACTGGCCTGGCCACGATGCTGAGGCTCGCAGACATCTGATCTTCGATGACCAGCTGGACCCTGAAAGAGCCTTGTCTTATAACTCATAGACGCAGTAACCAACATTGGAACAAAAGTCAACGGAAGAAAAAATTGTTGCAACCAGATTCAGAACCAAAGTTTACAAGCAAACTCCTGATGATACCTTTGATCAATGCTCAATTTGATTCACAGCAGAATCTTCAGTATGACCACAGCAATCAGTCTCTATTCTTAACCCCTGTATCGAAAAGGAAGTATCTTCCCACCATATAGGGAGCTAACCTATAGGAGACTTGTCTTTCGACAGATATGACCAATCCAGAGACAGGAGCGAGGAGAAAATGACCATCCTCTGGGTTATAAGAATGCTATTTGTTGGTCATGTTTTCAGTTGCTTGGGGTGATCTGCAGAAGCTCTCAACTCATTTACTTTGTTCAGATTTGCCTGCTTTGAATAAAGTATCTCGGATTCAGCTGACCGGTCTCTTCTGATGATTGGACTCCTCGTGTGTTTTACTCTTTTTGAGTGACATAGTTTTAACAAGAACAGTTTAGTAGTTCAGTAAGTTTAGCCTGTCAGATTCAGGGCCTCACCTGGCCTGCTGTCAAGACACGAGAAACTCCACGAAAAAGGCTGAAATTCAACACTTCACTACACTGTGCTGCGTTTAATGAATGATTTGAAAGCTAAGCTGCATTTGCTACATAAGCTATGAAATGTGATGTTACAGTACTTAGAAGCTACATGGTATAGCTAAATGTTCGCTTAGCATTAGCTTTTTACCGCTTAGCTGTCTAATGACTCACGTCATGCAGTACATCATAGTGAAGCCCATTTGCTGTGAATTTTCCACCCTAGTCTGACTTGTTTATCATCACTTTGTAAAAATGTGTTCAGTTTGGAAGTGAATAAATAATTGCTGCTCTGCCTACGACACAGCCAGCAAGTAACCAGTGGTGATGAGGTAGCGGGACTTTAGGGGCATCTTGTTTCTTAGTGGCACGTTTTGACCTTTTGCCTTGGCTCTCAAAAAAAAAGAGGCCAAGCAGAATGGGTAGACAAAATGGTAAGACGAAGAGGTGAGGGGAAACAGTGACGATTAGCGAGCAGTTTCCTAACAGCGGTGTCATCAACAGTCCACGTAGGTAACTTAAGAATCTCACTAACTTTTCGGATAGCAGGTATTCGTCAAGGTTGAATGTTCTCCCCATCTTCACCGTAATGGTTCTTTAACAGGTTATATGTTTGGCATCCTGGCAGGAAGTGTTGCAGAACAAAACATTGTGAAACCACTGCAGACTGAGATGAACGCCACAGCCAACCATTGCTCAAAACGGGAAACATTTTTGGGGCTCTGTGCTACAAAAAACCATCCATAAATAAATCGTCCTTTCTATCACCCATCCTGCCTCTCACTCCCTCAATACTTCAATTAACTTTATAGCTTCATGTCCCAACTATGCTCAGGTCTTTTTGGAAGTCCCTGACCTCTTCTGTCTTGTAGGTTCCGGGCTCCAGCTGTCACTTTTATTAACGTCAGTCTTACTGTGACCTGTCACAATGCTAATGTTAACTTATGAAAAGTCTGACTCCAGCTCTGACTGCTATAAGTGATACTTTCATTCACACCTCCATTGTCAAGACACATTAGATCTGTTGACTTTCACTTCCAGGAATATAAGTGTCAGTCAGTTAAAATTAAGTGAAAAATAGAAAACATAAATTTTCTATCATAATGGCACGGTAACCATAAGTCTGCACAAGCTGGTATGTTGCTGTTGTTGTTTTACATCTCCATTTGTGCCTCTTTCCCATCATTCCTTATCCCAGCATAGTCTCAGCAGATTGCTTTCTAACTGTCAAGGTTTTTATTTGTAATTTGTTAAATGCTGCCAAGTGTGCTGACCATGTTTGAATAAGATGAGAGTCTTTTATTTATTTATTTTTGGTTGAACTGGACTTCACCTTGTCAAGTCAGACCTGAGTAACACAAAAAGTTTGATGTTACCAAATACTTAAGAACCATGCATTATGGGACTTCTCCCTTTCCCAAAGAGATTATTTTGTATTTGGTGCAGTGGTTGCCCTATCAGTTCAAATCCCAGGACGTGCAGGTTCTTTTCTGTGTTGAGTCTATAGTATATTTTTCCTGTGTTCATTGGTTCTTTCCGGCTTCCTCCCCAAAACGATGCTCATCAGGTTGATTGGTCACTTGAAATCGCCTGTAGGTGTGAGTGTGTGGATGAATGGTTGTCTACATGTCAGCCCTGTGATAGACTGATGACCTGTCCAAGATGTACCCTGCCTTACGCCCAATGGCAGCTGGGACAGGCTGCAGAGCAGGCAAAGATAATGGATGAGTGATGGAAATCCAGAGGAAAAGATTCACCCTTTCACTCAGGGTGTGGTGGTTACGGCCTTGGCCGTATTGTGTTCAGTATTGTTTTCTGTCGTTCTTCTTTCTGTTTGGTTGGGGGTGTGAGAGTGAGACATCTATGTGAATGTCTGTGAGCGGGTGAGCATCTTTGTTGCTGCTGCAGGGGAGATCAGGGATTGGCTGGAGGAGCTGATTGGCTTGTTTGGGATCTGGACGTTCTTGTCACTGGACCGTGTTGGGGCCACCCCTTCAAAGCCAGCCGGCGTCTGCAGCGATGGCAGCATTTTCTCAGCCTCCAAACTCTGTTAGCTGTGTTGAATGATATTGTTTTGTTGGGACATTGATATAAGTTTTGAGATTGTGTTTTTTTTTTGTTTGTTTGTTTTTTTGTTTTTGTTTTTTAGCGTTGAGTTAGATCTTTGTTTGAGAAGCATTTTGTTACCATAACCTGTTCTGATTACTTCTTCTTCTTTTTTTCTTTTTTAATTTGTTTGGGTGGGTTTGTTTGTTTTTGTTTTGATTTGTTACGTTAGGATTTAAGTCTGTCTTTGGTTTGTTAGGTGTCTGGGTTGTGGTTTGAGCAAATAAATCATAGTTTAAAAATCACCCGATTGGTTTTGTTGTTGGTTTGGGGACCTGGGAAGCAGGTGGCTTCAGGTAGGTTAAGTTAGGTTAGATTAAGTTTATTTGAACATTTGAATAATCAGTCAAAAAATAATGAAACAAACAAAAGAAACAAGTAGCAACAACAACAACAAAATAATAATTAATAAAAAAACTATTAACGTTCAAAAAGGAGTGGGAGGAAGTCAAGACTTACAAGATCCCACCTCTAATATTCAAACTTGCCTCTTCAAATATTGCTATAATAACAAATAATAACTTTTTCCTTCTTTTTGTGTGGGTGCGTAACAGTGGCGAATAGAGAAAATAGTTGGCCTTTTATGAAAAGGCGTTTGTTAGCTTCCATATTCGAGTACTGCTGCTCACATGAAATAAATTACAAGGTAAAGAATGGCTTCATGAAAAACTGATCATTTTATTCAGGTCGCAGTTGACAGAACAAATTTCAGATAAACACACGTAACTCCCTTAACTACAGTACAGTTGCTGTCATGTGCAGTAAAATGGGAGAGAAATATGATAAGTTGTTCAAACTGAAGGAAAACAACTCAAGTGGCAGTTTTTTCAGTTTTCTCAGTTTTTTTCGTGGCTCCATAATGAGCAGCAAGGGGATTGCATGTTGGTCCCTCCTGAAGTCACGGTAAACCAAATGAGCTGGTTCTTACCTGAGTGTGTGGTAATATGGTGTTTCCCCACCACTGCATGCAGGTAAAGGCTTTAGTCCCCAACATGCACCTGTCACATTTTTTATGATCAATTTATATTTGTTTTATTTATTTATTTTTAATCTCTTAACGTTTGAAGGTTTTTTTTTCAATGTGCATGAAAAACGAAGTGAGTTTTTGTGTTTAAACTTTTGTTCAGTTTTAGAAGGCTGCAGAGTGATTAAGTGGTTTTTGAATTGTTCGGTTTGTTTCAGTCTCACTGTGGAACAAATCTGTGTGTCAAAGAGCAACAAGAATAAACTGCAGAACAGTGTGCTGCACTCTAATTACTGACTTGCCTCTCATGAAGGGCTAATCCACCAAGAACACGTCCACACGGTGCACATCTACACACATCCTGTCACACATTTTTATAAACAAATACTCACAAAAATTGCCTGTGAATGTGCACATGCACACACTTCCTATACCGGGAGTTGATGCTGATGAAACAGTGGCAGCCTTTGAACTGAGGCAGATGATGGATGGAAAGCAGTTGATGACTATGTTGGGTGGCTGCTCACACCCTCTCATTTTCCTCCTCACCCATGTCTATGTTTCTCTCTCTCTCTCTCTCTCTCTCTCTCTGCTTCCCCCCTTTTCACATCCCCATCACAGTCTCCACCCTTTACCTCAGGTGATGAGTAATAGAGGGAGGATCTGTTCTGTCTCCATTCTGCCGACCGAGACGTCAGCATCTTGTACCGTGTCCACAGTTTCAACCCTTCACAGTTTTTAGAACCAGGAGAATGTGAAGAGAGGACAGAGACACGGTCATGGAGGGAGACGGAAAAAATATGGGGGGGGGGGGGGGGGGGGGGGTTGATGATGATGATGGAGCAGAGAGAGAGAGAGAACATGAAAAGGAGAAGTGAGACCAAAGACCTGCTAAAGCTCATGACAAATCCTCCAAGTCATTATTCCCGAGATCATTTTTTAAATCCCTGCTTTTAGCCCATCATGAGTGCAAACCAAACCTCAGCCTCGCCGCAGACATAATGTCAAACAATACTGACGCTGCAGTCACTCTAGAAAGTGAGAAGCGATTAAAATGTGTGAGATGGTTATTAGGATTAGCAAGGAGCAATTAAATGTTAATGATGTAATGAATAATGAGCCCCCACTCGTTCTCATTAGCAAACTGTTGTTAATTGTATATGAGGCTGCTACCCGTTGAAACACTGAGGGAGTGAGGGGAATTAGAAAAGGAAAAAAAAAAAAAGACAGAGAGAAAAAGGGAAGAGATGGAGGGGAGAGAGAGAGAGGGAGGGGCACAATAGCTGGAGCTTTAATTGTGATTTTTCAGATAGCAGCAAATTATGAACATCTCAATCTAAGTCCAAAGTCAAACAAGCCCGCCGTGATATACTTCCTGACATTCTGAACGGTAGATTTTGAGCTGTAGATCTGTGCGGCTGCTCTGGGGTGCTCAAAACCTGCCCCATTTCCCTAAAAAAAAAAAAAAAAAAAAAAAAGAAAGAAAGAAAGAAATCTGAGACCGCACCGATAACAAAAGTAGTCTTCTCAAAAACAGGGTTTTAATAGAGGGTTAGGGCCTGTTTTTTTAGAAACGTACTATTTCATTTATTTAATTCATTCATTTACCGAGGAGGAGGTTTTTTCAGTATAACCAGAGCGCCCCCATGAGGCGGGCAGCTCAAACTGCTGCCTGTCCTGGGGAATGAGCATCACTTCAGGGACTTGGCAGTGCACTGGAGTAGATTAAGAGGGAAAATTATTTATAAATTTCCCTTCAATTATTTATTGAGCAATTCCTCTCAGTGTTTACTCAGAGGTTATTAAATATTATGCTGCTAAGCAACTCAAAAGACAGAATCGTCAGAGGACCTCCCGGGATGATTTTAATTCTAGCGCTAACAGAGCTTGCTGTGCTCCCAGAAACAGCGTTTGAATGCAATCCAAAGGTGCAGCTGCTCGATCAATTTTCTTGCTTTTTTTTTTTTAAAAAAACTTGTTTTTCTTCTTTTCTCTTAAGTTTTTCACCTTATCATTTCTCACCCACAAGGAAAATCTTTAGCTTCTCTGACCAAAAGCGCAGATCTATGTGTCCATGCATGTGTGTGTGCTGACACTTGTGTATGTGTGGCTGAGAGGTAATGGAATAACTGCAACCCTGCTAATCCGATCTGAGTCTTCCTCCATCTCCAGCCCCCGTCTCCCTCTCTATCACACTCTGTCAGAACATTGAGAGACAGACCTCTGTCTGCTGGCTTGGAGACCGTCAATAGTTTGTCCAGATAGTGGCAGCAGGCTTAGCCGGGAGAGGGAAATGTAGCCTTGGATTTTGTCCTTTTTGGCTTCCACAACAAGCCATCTAATAGGTTTGGGTGAGAGGAGTGAGAGAGAGAAAGAGAGAGAGAGAGACGGGGGAGCTTAAAAGAGATACTACCTTTAGCCAGGCAGTCGATGAATATTACCCAGCTAAATCAGCCTGAGAGACCGAGAGAAAAATAAGACGCACACAGAGACAAATTCATGTCAAAATGACCACACTTTCATTCCATGTTGAGAAAAGCTCAGAGTGAAGTGGATGTTTGACATTTCTTCAGTCACTCTTAATGCTTGCTGGCCCTCGTAGGGATTCATTCTGTTCGCTCTGTTCCCTCGAGAGCAGGAGAATGAAACTGAAGACTGTGTGCGTGTGTGTGTGTGTGTATGTGTGTGTGTCCTTTTGCTCTGGGTGGCTCACTTTACCGAGGGAAAGAAGGAGAAAACACAAACCGTGGCTATCATCTCCTTCCACTCTCTCTTTCTCTCACCCACTCTCACAGTCTGGTCTCTCCTCTCCTCCCTCTCCGTGGCACGTGTGCCATTTGGGCTCGCATGTGTCCCACGTTGTGTGTGTTTGCATGTGTGTGCGTGTGTGTCACCACAGGGTAAAACGCTTCACCAAGACCAGAAAGTTTAAAAAGAGGAAGTGAGAGGAGGCAGTCAGAAAAATGTTTGAGCAGCTCGATAGCTGCAGAAATCATAGCTAGGGAGGAGAGTGTGTGTGTGTCTCTCTCTCTGTGTATGTGTGTGTGTTGTCATGTTCGTTTATGAAGACAAGGTTTCCTCCAATTAACACCAAGGCACATGCACCACACACACACACACACGAACACACACATGCACAGCTCAATCATCACACAGCACATGTGGATGGTGGTCTCACACATTTCAATGGAGCAACACTGACCCCTAGTGAAAGCAGCCATGTTTCTAAAGGCTTCATTGAGAGTTGGTACTCTTTAGCACAGCTTTTCATACAATCACTGTGAAAGCTTAGAATTAACAACTATTGATGTCTCAAGTATATTTTCACCTTACAGTCATTTACGAGCAGAAAGCATTCACCTCCAGTGTCAGCAGCCGGAGCAAAGCAGGTTGAAAGGTGAGGCCGTACGCTTGTTGGTGCATCATTTACTCGGGGTCACTCGGGGTCTTGTGCTTATATCTTGCTTTTTCTTCCCTGACCACTCCAAGCACTTTTAAACTGCTAGTCTCATTCACTCATCCACAAACTGGAGGCAGAGGCTGCTACATTCAGGAGAATCGGTTTCTACCAGTCTCATTCGTACGCATTCACACATCGCTGACCGTCAGCAGGAGTAATTTTGGTTCAGCGTCTCACTCGAGGATACTCCGTCATGTGACTGCAGGGAGCTGGGATCTAACCCCCAACCCTTCAAACTGAGAGATCAACTGTGGCAGAAGTGTTTTTGATCTGCAAAAGACGAGGTCGTTTCTGAAAACATTCTTATTTTTGAACTTTATTTGAACCTTTTAATATTTCGGGTTTTATCTTTCTTAAAGTCCTTGAAGGTCTCCTGCATAAAAAGTTATACAAGCCCACCACATTATTCAAATCCCAACACAAAACTCATCTGTTTAAACTGGTTTATTCCCTCCAACTGGATACTTCACTTATTAATATGTCGGTGCTCTGTTTTAATGATGTCTCTTATATGTTATGCTTTTATTTTCTCTAAGGAAATAAAATGTATTATTATTATTATTATTATGTGTGATCAAGGCATCTTGATTGATTGAATGACTGATTGATGCTGTGCATATGCAGCTCTTTGTGGAGATGCCAAAGGAAGAAGTCTGGCCATGGGGGGTGGTCCCAGGCCCCTTGGTGTCACCCTTGGTGCCTTTGGGGGTGTGGGTTGGTGCCCTTCTGGATCCTGGGACTGCGCTGGGTCTGGTGGCTTACGTGGCCTGTGTGTGGGTCCTGGGTCCTGGGAGTCCTTGCATCTCGGGGGTGCCGTTGGGCCCCTTGGCCCTGCAGGATATGGTCAACAACATGGGGCCTCGGGGATCACCTAACATGCATGCCTGTACAGATACTTTTGCTCCTGTGGAGACTCAGTAAATTTGTGATCTGTCCCGTCAGAACATGCCGTGTTACTTCTAGTACTCCCTCACTTTGTCTCATGTCATGTGACGCATGCTCCCTCCTTATTTCATCTCTGTTGGCCCAAACTCTACTCTCAGGACCCCACATTTTTGGTGCCCCTGGGTCTTAAATCAACAGTACCTGTTTGTCCTCTTCCCTGTTTGTCTTGTCTCATCCTATCTGTCACTAATTCCCCTTCTTCCACATTGTGGTGTAGCACGGCCCTCCCCTTCAGCTCACATCAGGGAATAAATGAAGCTTGATTTGATGGAGTACCCTACAGGGGGGGCTGTTGATGGTCACTGACAGCAACAAATCATAACTATTTATGTTTCACTGCAATAAATAAAAAAGCATCAGTCTTTCAATGTTGACATCAGACACAGTGCTCAACTGAAAGGCCAAATGCCGACAAGGGGGGAAATAAAAAAAAGAGGACTCAAATGTTTTGTCTCAAAAAGTGATTTTTCAGGTAGAATATCATTGCAACTGCAGAACCCACATTCACAGAGCTCTCCAACTATGTGTATAAGAAAGTACTGAAAAGTATCATTTAAGTTTCATTTGACATACTCTTGACTGTATTTGAATGTCAACTAATTTTGGCTGTAATGTATTCATAGCTTTGACAAGCTTTTTATTCATGTACCAGCTCACCTCTTAAGTGTATTTCTTTGATATTGGCTGACAAATGGTTTTATCAGCAAAATGAGACATTGTCAAACTTGTTTTTACCTTTTTTTCCTCTCAGATTTTTGAAACTGATAATGAGACTCGCTGATACTGGAGTCATACTGTGATCTTTTGCATGGGAACTTTTTATCACGTTTGCACGTATGTGAAAGACAAACGTGGAAATGTAGATTAGAATACAATAGAAAGTACTTCAATAATCCCTGATGGGAAATTAAGAGTCACAGCAGCAATACAAGAAAGTGTATGGTGCAAAAAATACAAGAATATGTTTATTCATTCATCTTCTATCCCGCTTCTTCTGTTCAGGGTCGTGGGCGGATGGAGCCTATCCCAGAGCGAGAGGCGGGGTACACCCTGGACTGGTCTCCAGTCAATCACAGGGCTGACACACAAAGACAGACAACCTTTCACACACACACACACACTCACACTTATGGGCAATTTAAAATCACCATTTAACCTGATGAGCATGTTTTTGGACTGTGGGAGGAAGCTGGAGTACCCAGAGAGAACCCACGCATGCACAGGGAAAACATATAACCAGGACTCGATCTTGTGACCTTCTTGCTATAAGGCTGCAGCGCTAACTATTGCTCCACTGTGCAGCCCTCCAAGAATATATAAACAGAATAACATAATAGGTGTCAACTAGAAAAAAAATGTCAATCAGAGGCAGTTAGCCAAGTAGGCCCTTGGCCCTCCAAATAGGGCTGCAACTAACGATTATTTTAATAACAGATTGATCTATTGATTATTCTTTCGATTAATCAAGTAGTTGTTTGGTCCATAAAATGTCAGAAAGTGGTGAAAAATGTCAATGTTTTTCAGAGACCAAGATGACATCATCAAATGTCTTGTTTGCAAACCAAAAATATTCAGGACTATCATAAAGAAGCAAAGAAACCAGAAAATATTCACATTTATGAATCTGAAATGAGAGAATTTAGCCTTTTTTTTCTTAAATAATTACTCAAACCCATTAATCGATTATCAAATAGTTGACGATTTATTATCAGTTGATTTTTTGATTAATTGTTGCAGCTCTAGCTCCAAATACAAAGATTACTATAAAAAAAGAGGAATGAAGCGAGAGCTGCTGCAACAAGTTACCACTTGAGCGGTACATTTACACTGTATTTCTAATCTGGTAATGGAAGTTGCTAACAGTAGGACATCCGTCCTCCTTCTTATCCCTGAGAGAGTTTCACACATTTATTAAGTTTCTTCTTTTCACATGTACTGATGAGACGTTTCATTGTTGTTGGCCCCATGTTTCTGTTCGTCCCATAATTAACCCGAGGTTGTCTCCCAGGTGGGCTTCAGCACACAGAAAAATTAGACTTAATTTCAACCACAAAAATGATTCGACTAAGGGTTTACATGGTGATTAGGTTTACAACATCCCCTTAACTCATTTGGGAAATCCGTCCAAACAAGCCGGTCCTTTTCTATTGAGCGACTTCATGCGGCGATTTTATTCTGATTTCATTGTTATGCTCACTGTGGGCACAATATCACGGCCCATGCAAAAGACTTACTTTGACTCAAGGATAACAATTAAGAAACAGTGTTAATGAACAAATAATGGTAGTGTGATTAATGCTTTTTGAGGATGCCTCTAGCATTCTTTTCTTTCTCTTTCTTTGCCCTCTTCGCCTTCTAACAAACTGTAAAAAGCCACTCTTGTCAGGTTGAGTTTCAATGCTGCAAACTTTTAACGATCTCGATCTAAAACTAATGCTTGTTCAGAAGCGTGAGCGGCTATATTTTTCCGCACTGTGTTCAAAGAGCGCCGACTGCATTTTCAAATGTCAGCTGCAATCACTTATCTGGTTGAGCTGTTAATGCCAGTTTATTTTTGATCCTCGGAGGTGTGAGGCTGCATCAGAGAGTAAGGACCGTGTCATTTACTACTTCAGTTTTCGACAAAGAGTGCTGTTCTGTAGTGATTGCACAGAAGCTTAATTTCTGTCATTTTAAGACAATAATAGCTGTTTAACAGTACGACTCAGTTCCTTCCAACAAAGCTTTGTCCTTCATGTAAAGCTTTAAAACTGATGCCTTCAGTTCATCTTTGGCCTTATGTTGAAGCCTCCAAAGCAAAAGCAATGCAAACCAACGGTCTTAGTTATTTTTATCTTTTTTGGTAACTCAGCCACTCAGACCACCTTATTGAGTAAGGTCAAAATCTGTTAAATAACCTGTAAAACTGGTTCCCAGAGGACAAATCCTATCGACTAGTAATGTCTGTCTGTTGGTCAAGCACCACCATGACATTGGGTCTCACTCACTGACAAATGTGTAGAAATGTTCTTACTCTGCATTAAAATTAAGTACGTAGGTTAAATCCAAGCGGCAACCTCCGGTCTGAAAATATGAGGCAATGTGGGAGTACTAAAGTCTGCTGTTCCTCGAGTGTCCGGTTGAGGCTGGCTCCGGAAGTACCGGAAGTCAAGTACACACCAAGACAAAAAAAGCTGTTTTCACGGCCAAAATAAGCACATTTACAGCCTGGTTCAAAGAATGTCTCCCGTCTGAATCGATAATTTCACTAACGGCACGCACTGTACGGGGGTTGAATTTTTTTCTAACTCTGTAATTTAGACAATAATAAGATCGCCAGTTCGTCCAATCATGAGGCACAGCTCAGCTCACATGACTGCCGTGCGCACTATGGCTGTTACTGTGGAGACTCAAAGCCTGCTTCATTTCCAATATGGCCGCGCCGGCCGTTTTGCTTAAAAAATCTGTTTCAGAAACAGACGGGTGATGTCGCAGAGACTACGTCCATTAATTATACAGTCAGTGGTTAAATCACCAATGGATTCACGACACGTACGTGCCAGCCAATTTTAATTTGATCGGCTTGCATATATTGCATTCCACAAATTGAATCTCACGAGATTTTACTCAAGTTGTGCGCACTTCTAGTCCGGCGACCAGCAAGCTTAGACTGTATAATTAATGGACGTAATCTGCGCGACGTCACCTGTCTGTTTCTGAAATGGATTTTTGGAGCAAATCAGGCGCCGTGGCCATATTGGAAATAAGGCGGGCTTTGAGTCTCCATGGTAACAACCAAAGGGCACTTGCCAGTCATGTGAGCTGATCTGTGCCTAGCTTGAACTAAGTGGCGAACCAGTCAGTCTGGAGGTTGCCGCTTGCCAGCAAGGTGCAATTGTACTTTATTGAAACTTTAGAAACATTGCTTTTTATGAAAACCCAGCCACTGACTCAGAGAAATCTTCAGTAACTACTGGTTATTCCTTGTAATAATAAGCTCTACACACCCCAGCCCCTGTTTAGACATTCTCAATAACTTTAAATGATATTACAATGAATAAAATCCAAATTTTACCAACAGTTTTATTCATAAAAGCAACTGAGCTGAAAGAAAACTTCAAAACAAGGCTGGAATTTTTTTCTGTAAATACAGCATTCACACAGCCACACACACACACTTACACTCACACACAACCACTTAACAAGCAAGGGGGAATAGAATTCAAGAACGAAAGTGACTCTCCGTCTGTAAGCATATTTAAAAATCTCTTGGTGCTTTATAACTGCAGACGCACAAGCAGCTTTTTCAGTCATTTGACAAGGAAGCAGCGAGAGTAGTTAAACCGAATAATAAAACTGCTGCCTGATGACAGTGGCGACAGGAGCTGCTGTCTGCTGGGAGAGTGGGTGGGTGTGTGCCTACAGCTAAAGAGGGGAAATGACAAACCAGAATGGCACTCTTCAACGTTCAGGATCCTTGTAGTGCTTCTGCCACCTGCTTCACGCAGGTAATTTTACACAACGCTGAAAATGTGGCACCATGGAAGGAGATTGTCTTTTTATGTTGCATCTCAGCTATAAATTCTTTGGTCTGTTTGTCCCATGTTGAGTTTTCTTCATATTTTCCTCCTTTTGAATTTTTTTTTTCCCATCCTTTTTTCTTTATCTGTGTAGATACACATCCCTACTTCTGCTTATATTGAATGGCTGAACCTGTTCATCATTCTGCTCTTGTATGCTGCGGATGGAGGAAAGCACAAGAGGGTCATGACATGAAAGGAAGGCGGTCATGGAGGAAACAGCTTGTATTCAAGAGATTTAAGAGTCTTCAGAAATCAACACGAATGCAGAAAAACAAGAAGGGCCGATAGAGAAAATGTAGTGTGGAAAACACGCTTTTAAAAAAAATGAAAAGGGAAAAAAAATCACCCTTACAAAGATGCAGGCACAGCTAAAGTAACACTTGAATGAGAAATGTGAGTGAACATCACTTAGTTCACATGTGCAATGTTTTCTCTTTGTCCTCAGGTGAGCTGAGCAGGAATATTCAGATTTCTTTTGTGTGACGAGTGGATTACTCCGCTGTTTTGTCCATCCTGCAGTTCATTTAAACACAGCCAGATGTGTTGTTTTGGAGGCTTCAGCCAAACATGAAGGACAAACAGTCACACTGTGAGAACGGCAGGGAAAATAAAAGGCCAGCACAACTGTAATTACACACACACACATAAACACACACTCACACAAATGTCCAGAGATAAACTGACAAACAGTGACTCATTTTTTTAATTTATGTTTCGTAAATAACTGCTAATGTGACTTCTCTTAATCCGATTCAATTAGTAAAAAGGAAAAGTGCTTATCAGTGATCAGGGATGTTCTCAAAGTGTGTTTTATTTGACTACCAGGAATTCCCTTAAATATCCCCTGTCATGGTTTTCCTTTTAAAATACCTTCAAGGAGCTTTAAAAAAAAAAAAAAGAGGTTAATTGTGGATGAAGAAAACCCTTCAGTTTAAAGAGTGGGGACTGTGCTTATTTTAGGGCTTTTTACTGTCCCTCTTGTACCTTGGTAGTAGCTTTACATTATTTACAGGGAGAAAAAAAAAATCTTTATTTCTCTCACACTGGTGTTTTAGAAAACACTTATTTCAGCCGTACTCAAGCACGATTATCCCCCACAGCCCCTGCTGGCCAGTACGGCTCGCGGTCACACTACTCCAATATGAACCAGACTTTAGGCACACGCATGGCCCGCTTACGTCACAGCAAAGCGTCTGTTTACAAGAAGCACGGTCTCATCAGAGTCAGCACAATGAGACACTAAGAACAGGACTATGACTTTAGTGACCTTATTGCTCATGTTAAGTTGTTTTTGTCCACCACAGCCCTTTAACACTCTTGTTACTGCTTATAGAAGAGTGGTTGCAGCAATCATGTCTGTGTGCTCGTGTAGAAGCCCACCTCTCCGAAGAGTGCCATAGAGGAGAAGTGAACCATGCCTGAGCACAGTATACTTGCGGTCACACTTGCCAGACGAACTGGACGTCAGGGTTGAAGCATGTCCAACACGAGTGTGACATGATTGACCAGTGTGACTGCGCCCTGAAACACTTCATTTTAGCTCCTGTCTAAGGCTCTCTGAGGCTCTTCCCTTTGACTGGCCAACTCTCTGGTAGAGCACTGGGCAGACCTCAGTGTTTGAGGCCCGTCTTTTCCAAAGTGTCATGAACAAGTAAGGAGCATAGACTGTAAAAAAAAATTAGACGTCATCTCACTTAGCTCAAACTGAGCTCACCACAAAAACTGCTCCCCCTGGTGGCTGGCTGCAGTATAGGTCCAAAACACTGCCTCTCTGTTCGTTCCAGATGGGCTGTGGTCAAACTTTAAAGAATTAATACACCTCATTAAAATGTCTCTCAAATCTGTATGCTGTGGTTATATTTAGATATGTTTAGGCTGCATATGTTTAATTCCTTTTTTTTTACTGAAAAGTTTCTTTTTCATTAGTTATTAGTTGTTAAAAACAGGGTTTTACATCTCGTTTAGAAATGATTGACAGCTGCTGTTCTTGTGTAGTTTTTTCAGGAATAATAAAATATGTCAAGAAGGAGAGTTAAGAAGAGAGTAGACTGTCAAAAGGAAATCAGTTATTTTTTTTATCTGCTTCCACTCAGATTTTCTCAGAGTTTCTCATCGTCTCTACTGCGCAGACTCTGGCTGCACAATAGCGACTGCCGTGACGGAGGTTTTTTGGCTTCAAAACTGTACAATGGTAAAAGGCAGATGTATGGTTAGGAGATCCTTATGTGATGACCTCGTCATTTTAGCAAGCCTTATGAAGGTCTTGTCCTACTTTTTGAGCAGTTTACAGACAGATTCAGGGATTTCTACAACTTACGAATATGTATGAAAGCATTCATATTTTCATGAATGGTAAACTGAACCGCTCAGTTTATAATTCATAAAGGGGAATGTGAGCATAGAAGAAGAAGTCAGATCTACTATGGCAATCTCTGTGCATTAGCATGGCTAATCCTGCTGACAGTTCACACTATACAGTTAGCAACAGCACTGCACGTGAGACCAGTGGTGGCTTTAAATGTACCGGAGTTCTATGAACAGATCACAAACTGCTTGATGGTGTATTGTTTCAGTGCAAAACACTGGTTTTTGAACTGAGTATGTGTCTGTGGTGCTGTAACAGCATACAGGGATTCATTTATTTTGGGAACCGGCATGAGGGATATGGATTAAAGCATAGTTGGCTCGACTGAAAGAGAGAACCTGTAGCGGGAAAAAAAAAATGATTGTGGACTAGTTCATTTTTTGGATCATGAACTAAGCTCAGACTTTTCAAAAATGAACATGAACTAGTTTATTTTAATTGGTGTGAACTGAACTTTGAGCTAGCTCACTGTCTGTGTGAGCTGGCATAACACTGATGCCAGGCTATACTGTATAGTGTTCTCGTTGAAGCACCAAGTGATAGTGCAACGTGCTGATTAGTTGGACTCAATTAAACCAACAGAATTGTACTCCCATGGATTCAAATCTCTCAAAATCTGCTTGCTGTGGGTGAAAGCTGAAAACAATGCAACAAGTTTTAGTGGTGGATCTCTTGGCTTGGTGTTAATGAGGAGAACAACAAGCTTACAGTGTGAAATGCAGGACACATTCATCATCATTAGGGCAAACGCTTTCAGCAGAACGAGCAGTGACAACGCAGTTACAAGGACAATGAAGGGCCACTTCGACTGATTGTGAAACTGGGTACATTCATTCAGTCATGGTGGTCATTCAATGAGCCATCAGGCTAAAACTTCCCACTTAGAAGGCATTTCATCATCCTCAGCTGTGCCTTGATAATCAGCGAATGTTTCTTTACTGGCATGCTGAACTCTGTGAAGTGAACACTTCACTGTTATACAACCCCAATTCCAATGAAGTTGGAAAATTGTCTAAAATTTAGGTAAAAACAGAATATATAATATATGATTTGCAAACACTACAAAGACAAGATACACTTTATTGTATTGTGGATTTTTTCATGCCTGCAACATGTTCCAAAAAAAGCTGGGACAGTTTCATGTTTCCCCCTGTGTTCCATCACCTTTCCTTTCAACAACACTCATTGAGCATTTGTGAACTGTGGACACTAATTGTTGAAGCTTTGGAGGTGGAATTCTTTACCATTCTTGCTTGACGTACAACTTCAGTTGCTCAACAGTCCGGGGTCTCTGTTGTCGTATTTTGGGCTTCATAATGCTCCACACATTTTCAGCGGGAGACAGGTCTGGACTGCAGGCAGGCCAGTCTAGTACCCGCACTGTTCTACTACAAAGCCACGCTGTTGTAACACGTGCAGAATGTGTCTTGTCATTGTCTTGCTGAAATAAGCAGGGACGTCCCTGAAAAAGACGTGGCTTGGATGGCAGCATATGTTGCTCCAAAACCTGTATGTACCTTTCAGCATTAATGGAGCCTTCACAGATGGTCAAGTTAGCCATGCCATGGGCACTAACCAAGCGGCAACCTCCGGTCTAAAAATATGAGACAATGCTGAAGTGCTAAAGTCTGCTGTTCCTTGAGCGTCCTGAAGTACTGGAAGTCACATACACACCAACCAAAAAAGCCATTTTCACAGCCAAAATAAGCATATTTACAGCCTGGTACAAAGAATGTCTCCCGTCTGAATCGCTAATTTCACTAACGGCACGCTCACATGACTGCCGTGCGCCCTATGGCTGTTACTGTAGAGACTCAAAGCCCGCCTCATTACCAATACGGCCGCGCCAGCCGTTTTGCCTCAAAAATCTGTTTCAGAAACAGACAGGTGACGTCGCGGAGGCTACGTCCATTAATTATACAGTCTATGGGCACTAACACCCCCATACCATCACAGATGCTGGCTTCTCAACTTTGACCTGAAAACAATCCGCGTTGTTCTTTTCCTCTTTGGCCTGGAGGACACCACATCCATGATTTCCAAAAACAGTTCAAATGTGGACTCGTCAGACCACAGCACACTTTTACACTTTGCGTCAGTCCATCTCAGATGAGCTCGGGTCCAGAGAAGCCGGCGGTGTTTCTGGTTGTTGTTGATATATGTCTTTGTCTTTGCATGGTAGAGTTTGAACTTGCACTTGTAGATGTAGTGATGAACTGTGTTTACTGACAATGGTTTTCTGAAGTGTTCCTGAGCCCACGTGGTAATATCCTTTACACAATGATGTCGGTATTGTTCTTAAAGCTGTTGGACTATTTGCTCATGCAGTTGTTCACAAAGTGGTGAACCTCGCCCCATCCTTGCTTGTGAATGACTGAGCCTTTTGGGATGCTCCTTTTATACCCAATCATGACACTCACCTGTTTCCACTTAACCTGTTCACCTGTAGAATATTTTTATTAAAAAAATAACAAACATTATCTTGTCCTTGTAGTGTATTCAGTTGAATATAGGCTAAACAGGATTTGTAAATCATTGTTTTCTGTTTTTATTTATGTTTTACGCAACGTCCCAACTTCATTGGAATTAGAGGTTGTACTATCAGACACAGCATCATAGTTTCTCCACATACACACCTTCACCTAAACATTTATAAGTGTAGACACATCTAAAAATCAATTATCAATAAATGGTTAAAGGCTTCATAAAGGTTGATCTGTACTCACTGACAGGTCTAAGCCCTCATCAGACTGCTTTATTCTAATCGACAATGTGTGTTTGAAGTATGAGAACACGAGGTACGAAAATGTGATTAAAAAAAAAAATCACAGTATTTAACAGACAGCTGTGCACAATAGTGTCTTCTTTACCCCCTTGCTGAAATATGCAATTAAAGTTTCATAAAGCAGAAAGGTTGCGTGAATCTCCCGATGTTTGTGAATAAAGCCCCTTCTCATATTGTGCCTCTGGAGAAACAAGGAGAATACTGCTGACTTCATAGCAACACTTATTCATTCACACACAGCAAAAGAAGGTGAAACTCAAGGACTTAAGGCCTCCTTAATGGATTTAGTGGAGTTACAACAAATGGGAATAAAAGTTAGAATGAAGAACACATCAAAGTTCAATTTCTTCTGCCTGAGCTGCTTTTATGAAATATGAAGGTGCTATGAATAAGGCACACCAGCCTTGCAACACTTGGCATAAATCTTCCACAGTGCACTCCATGGCCTGTTAAGCAATGAATTTAATATTGGAGTGATTCGACACAGAGGAGAAAAGAAGATGTTTCTTTTTTAGTACAGCCATCAGTTCAAGTAGGGAGTTAGTCGAATCAAGTGAGTTAACAGTACTGATTGCCCTGTAAATTTTACAAGGGGGCTAAAGGGGATGACAATTTCATGTGACAACAGGAATTTGTGATGGAAATTAACCGTCATCCTTTGTCTTTCTTTGTTCGAAGTGGTGTATTCCTCTGATACTCCCCGTCTGTCTTCTTTTGGTCTGCCCTTATACCTGTTTTACTTTGCCAGGAGATGTTTGCGGTCTCAGTAATACAAGATAGTGGCTAAACACCGTCTCACAGCGCTGAGTCGATCTTTATTAAAAACAGCTGGAGATCTGAAGACAAAGCCAAAGAAGTCTTGATTGTGAAAACAAACCAGAGGTTCCCGCATGAAGGGAACTTATCAGGTATCACGTTGCATTCATTCAGGGACTGTACCAGCGTTATGAGGAAAGGTCCTTTGAATTGAATTTGTGTTCATGTTAGGATGTTTTCTTTTCTTTCCTGTTTTTGGATGTTATATCAGATTCCATTTATGAGGAGGATGAAAAATAAAATCAAATCAAAAAGAGGTTTTTCATCTGCCTTACTGAGATGTGATTTACTTTCAGGAGGTCAGGATGAACTGAAATGAGACAATCCCAGTTTACATCCTTTTCATTACCAAACACCACCTGCAACCTCCAAAGCTGTACTAGAGCTATTATGCATGCAAGAAAATATATTTCTAAATAATTTTAATTTTTAGGGGTCACTTTTGCTCTTTTTCTAACATTTTGTAAAACCTTTTTCAAATGATTGCTGTGAAACTGAGTTGAGGCGTGTAACCTTATTTCAAAATTGCAGCATTCAGCTAATCGAGAGTCGACTACCTTGTTTGAATTGACAATAAATCATGGAGTATGTTAAGCCTTGAGAGATGCACCATACATGTGAGGAGCCTTTAAAATGGGACACCCTTGGGCGCACCTTTGTATCAGTCTTAGAAGAATACAGCCCCTTGATAGGAACCATAGACCAGTGGTTCTCAACCTTTTTTCAGTGATGTACCCTCTGTGAACCTTTTTTTTTTCCTGCCAAGTACTTCCTAACAAGCGCAAAGCAGACATTAAACACAGCACAGTACTTTAAGTGTCTGATTTATGAAATATTCTTTATTAATAATAACATTATTTTCAACCCTGAAAATCGTGACCGAATGGGACAAAACATAATTACACCAACTAAAACATAAAAATAACTCAAGGTGTGTTAAAAAGGAAAATAGAAATAATTGTCAACTTAAAGTGCCTTATCTTGGTATCAAAATAAAGTGTTGTTCTAAAACTCAAATTATTAACTTAAAAATAGATAAATATTGTCAACACATCTGAAATGCTGAACTCAGCCTTGCTTTGTTTTAGTTCAGATGAGGTAAAGAGGCGGGTCTTTAGCTTCTTTGCACACAGCCTATCAGTCAAGTCAGCCATTCCCTTAAATGGACAAAACTCATAAGTATGATCAAGAAAATAGTTACTTAAAACATTTTTTAAAACGATTATTCTTATTTTATGTAAACCAGGCTGCATCAATGTTCACTGATGCTTTAATAGTCTTTTTTGGCTTGTTGTGAATGTGCCTCCTGGTGTTTCTGCAGCCAGCCTCAAGAGAAATCTTAAAGAACTGCAGTTTTTAACACTTCTGCTTGGACTTTATAGTTTTGGACCAGAGGTTGCCATTTGATAGGGCCACAGATTTAATCAAAACACTGAAGAGGCCTTCATTTAGATTGTATGCTGTGGGATCAGGCTGATCAGGCTCAGTACCGCCTTTGCTATTCAGAGTTAATAAACATCGTCAAGGGATTGTAGCCAATCAGAATCAAGAATCTTTTAACAAAGCTGGGGTATTAAAAAGAAAGTCCCTTAGTGAGTAATGCATGGGGTTCAGTATTTCTCAGGGTCTTCTCAGTAAAAATTATCATCTGCTGCTAATGCTAACCTAAAGTCATCTTTGAGCCTTTTTTGCCACATGCTCACCATTCTGCACAAGCTCTTTGAACATCCTCTTTACATAATCCATGATGCACGATTCCTTGTGCGACCTTTTCCACAAGTTTTTCTTCTTTTTTTTTTTCCAAACCACAACCAATTGAGCTGCAGCTTATAGCTTAAAGCAACTTATAGATATAACCAAAAGAAAAACCATGGACCCCTGATCTCTGCACATATTCTTCTTCTTCTGGTACGATACACCACAGGGGCCAGAAAAAGAGTCTGTAGGAGGAGGAACCGTCTTGCTGAATGAAGAGGTTAAAGTGGAAGAGGAATTAAAGTGTTTGCAGGATTTAAAAAAGAAAAAAAAAAAAAACAGAAAAAAAGAAAAGTAATTAAACATCTTTAGAAAAACGCTCAAACCACAGCAGTCCAATTAGAGGAAATTCTGAGGATTCACAGGTGTTTAATTCATGCGGCAGCTCATGTTTAAGCTCATCAGTTGAAACCGACAGACACAAGGTGTATGCTGGCTTAGATATAGGAATCTGTTTAGCCTACACATGCTGTGCACTCCCACGCACTAATCTTAGAACCAACAGGATGGTTTCACAATCCCCTCACACAGCCACCAGTATCCAGTGTGCTCACTGCAGATCCAGCTACATATGTATTTTTCAAATGCTCCAGAGATAACTTATCCCATTATTTGGTTCAAACATCAAAAAGAAGAGATACCATCTAGAACAGAAGCACTGCTTGAATCCAAATTCTTTTTGTAACACACACACACCAACACACACGCACAGGAAGAACGTTTAGCCTCCACTTGCTTTTACCTCATCTAAAAATAAGATTAAATGTTATCAGTTTTACCACCTGTGCTGTACCGCTGACTCTAACTGTAGATACAACAAACTGAACATAATCCTGAACTAGATATGTTATACACACTCTCCAACTCACACACACACACACAGACACGTACACATACAGGGCCCAAAGATCAACCTAAACAAGTATCTACAGACACCTATAACCATTAGCTGCCACTCTAACACAACTCCATCTGTTACTGATTACATTTTATGGCAATTAAACAGATGGCTTCATGTCATCTGAAAATCTGTGCCGTATTAAATCAGATGATCAGTGAAAGGCTGACATCAAGTGGCCATGTCAGGTATTCAAAAATGACAGCAACAAAATGTCTAAAGAGGCCAGAAGAGAACAGATAAACATCTATGACAGGTGCAAACCAAACAGCTTACCTGTCTTTATCCTATTATCCTGCCACTTTAATCCTAAATATGTTCTGTAGTCTTGAGACATACACAGTAGCAGCAGCAGCAACTGACATTTCATGAAGTACACATGATTAGGGATGAAATGTGAGAACAAACTGAAAATTCCTTTTCTGCTACTTTACGATGCAGGGCCAGAAAAAGAGTCTGAGGGAGGAAAAAAAGAAAGAAAGAAAGGTTTTTGATGAAGAGGTTGAAGTGGAATAGGAGTGAACTTGTTTTGCATGAGTAAAAGGGCTGGTATAAGGTATTCAAATATTACATTTAACACCAGTGGAGTAACATCCTTTTAAATGTTTTAACCAGGGGCAGAGTTAACTAATCAGATTTACTCAAGTTACTGTGATTGAGCAGCTTTGTGTGTATTTGTACTTCAGTGTTATGGGGATTTTGTACAACCCTAATTCCAATGAAGTTGGGATGTTGTGTAAAACATAAATAAAAACAGATTACAATGAAAGATCACGGTTATTCTACAAATACAAGATTTTTCAACTTTGCGCTGATAATAATTCGGATTGTTCTTTTCCTCTTTGGCCTGGAGGACACCACGTCCACGATTTCCAAAAACAATTTGAAATGTGGACTCGACACACCACAGCACACTTTTCCACTTTGCTTCAGTCCATCTCAGATTCTTAAACTGTTGGACTATTTGCTCACGCAGTTGTTCACAAAGTGGTGAACCTGACCCCATCCTTGCTTGTGAACGACTGAGCCTTTCAGGGATGCTCCTTTTATACCCAATCATGACACTCACCCGTTTCCAATGAACCTGTTCACCTGAAGAATGATCCAAACAGGTGTTTTTTGAGCATTGCTCAACTTTCCCAGTCTTTAGTTGACCCTGTCCCGGCTTTTTTGGAATGTGTTGCAGGCATCAAATTCAAAATGAGTGAATATTTGCATAAAAACACTTTATAAGCTTGAACAATAAATATATTGTCCCTATTATATTCGATTGAATATATGTTAAACAGGATTTGAAAATTATTGTATTCTGTTTTTGTTTACGTTTTGCACGTCCAAACTTCACTGGAATTGGGGTTGTACGTTTTACATGGCATCTGTTACTGGGTAAGAAAAGAAAAGAAAAGAAAGGATACAAGCTGCTACAAGCTATCAAAAGGTTATCTGTTGCTGTTTGGCTGACATCTATCATCCAGCGACCATGTCTCAGGTTGGCCCTTCCTTCAGGTCAATAACTCGTCAGTGAAACAGCTCTTATAAAGTTGACACCTCTTTCCAACCAGTCAGGTCAAATGTGAGCTACAACCTGATTTTGATAAGAACAAGCTGTCCTTCAAACTGGACGCTTCACACAGCAGGCTGGGGCTTGATGTAAGGAGCGTCTACAAAGTGCAAAATATAAACAAAGAGGAAAATAAAATATAAAATTCTACCTGCACTAAGTCATGATTAAGGATAAAAACAAAGGTCATGAATTCTGTTAACAACTTCACTTTAAGTATTAGGGTTTAAATTGCAGCTTTAATCTTACACGGAACTGCAATGTTTCACTTTCAGGTGTATAACCGTCGATCGTTAAAAGGATACGTCTTTAGCTCACATTGTTTTGCAATTAGTAAAGTCACAGGGAAAAAAAATGTTTATTGACCAAAAAACACAACTGACTTTTCTTTGTTCAAAGTAAATTTCACAATTTCTCTTTACCACCTTAGTAAGTTATTACATGAACTTATCCGGAATGCACAGAAGAATGGGACAACTTCATCCGGTAGCCTACACAACAAGTAGTTTTTACAGTGCACTACAAGGGCACCACATTGCACATCTTAAATAACACAACCCTGCCTCACGTCTTTCTCATTTATTGCCCACTATCATACATCCAGGTGGATCCTCTGATGGCGTTTCAGATTACATTTCTGGGTGAAGCGTTTGCCACAGGACAAGCAGCAGTACGGTCTCTCTCCAGTGTGAACCCGTCGGTGGGCTTTGAGGTTGCTCAGTTTGGTAAAGCTGCGACCACAAAGAGCGCAGCAGAAAGGCCGCTCTCCTGTGTGAGTCTGCAGGTGAGCCCTCAGATTGCTCGGGTGTGGAAAGCATTTCCCGCACTGGCCACAGCGCTGGAGCTTACTGGAGCAAACAAGACTGTGGGAATCCGAGTGGGGCAAAGGGTTGTTATGAGGGGAGTTTGTGGACTGATGTGGGGTTTTGATGCCAACCCACGGAGCACTGTTTCGGTTAAGCGCAGCGGCTTGTTTGTCACTCAGGCGAACTTGCTGGAGTGAAAGTGAAGAAGATGCAGCCTTCGACGAGGAGGGGACTCTGTTAATAGAGTTTAAATTTACAACCTGAGAGTGAGCTACAGATGGTGCTGCTGTGGAGCTGTTTGAGAGTGAGTGAGGGGGCTTCTTCAACGGTCGGTGGAGATGCTGTAGAGCAGCTTGCAGTCTGAGACCTGTACCCCCTTTGGAATGAAGCCTTATGACCTCCTGCATTCTGGCTTTGGAGGAGATGCGGCTCTGCTTGAACGCTTCTGGACTTCTGCCGTGGTGTTTGACGAGTGATGAGAAAGATGGCACTGCCTTTTTCTTTAACCTGCTTTCCACACACTCATCAAATCCAACAGTTACTTCCTGCTTGATAGTCACACCCAACACATCACTGTTTTGCAGTCCTGTCGTAGGGGATTCTGAGGCTGTACTCTGATCTGTATCAGATGCAATGAGAGCACAAACATTTGTAGTGACAGAGTCAGACACAACAGGCTGTGCTCCTGCTGAAGATCTTGAAGTTTGGGCAGTGCTGCAGTCTCTCTCCGCTGCATGTCTTTGATTCTGCAACAATCCAGTAGTTGCAGCACTAAGATCAGACCAACCACAGTCCGCCTCTATGGACAGATCAGTGCCTATGAGTGTTTTTCCTGGGGTGAGATAGGAATTTGAGACCTGCAGGTCATGCTTCACAGCACTCCTTAATAAATCCTCACTGTTTTCCAGAGTGTGTTCTGGCTGTGCCTGAATGATCTCACCATCATTGTTGGATTCAGTCACAACTTTACCTGGAAATGAAAAACAAAAAAGCACAAGTTTCAACTTCAACCATCTTTTTACAAAAAATGAAACTTTGTTGTCTGACGACAGCTCTGTATTATGACTTCCTCTGGACTATACTTTGAGTTTGAGTTTCTTCTACCACCATATATCAGTCAGTTCTTCTCTTAAAAGCAAGAGAGAAACTTAAAACCTTTAAAAAAATGAAGTTTAAGAAAGCGCAAATGAAATCATTATTGTCAAATATCAATAAAACTTTCTGTTTCGATCTGAGGACCTTAACTTTTTTTGAACAGTTTATTTCTTCAACATTGATGTTATAGGCTTTCCTTTGAATATACAATAAATTTGTCCAGTTTATTTTACAACTCGCCCAAATCTGCTGAATGGGGTTGAGGTCCAGTCTTGAGGGGAACATTCCATCATTTTTAATGTTCCTTTTTTTTTTTTATAAGGAAATGACTTAAATCTCCTTACAATGGCTCTATTCTATGGTATACAGAACACACAGAGCCACAGTTCTGTAGGCCAAAATGCCTTGTTGATGCCAGAGGTCAGAGAAGAACAGCCAGACTGGTTCAAGCTGATAGAAAGGCGACAGTAACTCAAATAACCACTCGTTCCAACCGAGGTATGCAGAAGAGCATCTCTGAATGCACAACACGTCGAACCTTGAGGCAGATGGGCTACAGCAGCAGAAGACCACACCGGGTGCCACTCCTGTCAGCTAAGAACAGGAAACTGAGGCTACAATTCACACAGGCTCACCAAAATTGGACAATAGGAAATTGGAAAAACGTTGCCTGGTCTGATGAGTTTTGATTTCTGCTGCAACATTCAGATGGTAGGGTCAGAATTTGGCGTCAACAAGATGAAAGCATGGATCAATCCTGACTTGTATTAACGGTTCAGGCTGCTGGTGGTGGTGTAATGGTGTGGGGGATATGTTCTTTGCACACTTTGAGCGCCTTAGTACCAATTGAGCATTGTTTCAAGGCCACAGCCTACCTGAGTATTGTTGCTGACCATGTCCATCCCTTTATGACCACAGTGTACCCATCTTCTGATGGCTACTTCCAGCAGGATAACGCTCCATGTCATAAAGCTGGAATAATCTCAGACTGGTTTCTTGAACATGACAATGAGTTCACTGTACTCAAATGGCCTCCACAGTCACCAGATCTCAATCCAATAGAGCACCTTTGGGATGTGGTGGAACGGGAGATTCCCCTCATGGATGTGCAGCCGACAAATCTGCAGCAACTGCGTAACGCTATCATGTCAATATGGACCAAACTCTCTGAGGAATATTTCCAGTACCTTGTTAAAACCATGCCACGAAGGATTAAGGCAGTTCTGAAGGCAAAAGGGGGTCCAACTCGGTACTAGCAAGGTGTACCTAATAAAGAGGCCAGTGAGTGTATTAGTGCTGCACGATTATCGCAATCGCAACCGCAATCGCGATGTCAGCACGTGCGATTATGTAACCGCAAAAGATGTGCGATTGTGCGATTATTCAAAAAAAAAAAAAAAAAAAAAAGAGCGTGTCTGTGTGTGTGTGTGTGTGTGTGTGTGTGTGTGTGTGTGTGTGTGTGTGTGTGTGTGAGCGAGAGAGCGAGCGTAAGATGACCAATCATGGTCATCATGATATGTTCAGATATTAATTCGATAATTAACGCGGGGGAAATTAACGGCGTTAAAAAATGACGCATTTTATCATATTTTATTTTATAGTCTATATCACAGAGCGGTTCTCAGTGCACGAGTCTCTGGCAGACGGACTATAGCGACGCACTGAGTGATGAATAACACTGATGACAGCGCCTTGCTTAGCTCGGTGGATGGAAAATTTACTTTTAAAAAACAGTCGGATGGAAGGCTGGATTCACATATACTCCATGAGCGGGTCCGTCAACGCGAGCTACTTCACACTGCATCCGTCGTAGGAGCGGAGCGCAGCTCAGCGTACTCACAGCAGCTGGATACACAAGATCACAGGAGAACCACATGTTCTAGGGGTGGGAATCTTCAGGCACATCACGATTCGATTACGATTACGATTTGGGGGCTACGATTCGATTCTGAAACGATTTTCTTTTTCCCCCAGCTATTACACATTTCTTTTTGTCTCACTGTGTGACCACTCACCACTTTGTGTTTTTAAAATAGTAATAATGAGAAACAATTAAATGAATTAATTTCCATTATCTTTTATTAAACTTAATGGAAATGTATAAACAGGAAAGTTACAACTTTGTTGTAAAGGACAAAAGGTAGCAGCATCCTTGGCTTTTAACATATCTTGAATATGTGAAATGTGAAAATATGTCCTTATTAACAAATGTAAGAAAATATGAACTAAATCTTTCATTTATGTGCAATATAGCACTCAAACAAATACAATTATTTTCCTATGCAAAAATAAAAAACAGCGTTTTTTTTTAGAAAATGAATAACATAGAACTCTGTTTTGGTAGCTCAACAAAAGTGCATTCAGACTTCAGAAAAAAAGGACCATGAAAAGGTCAAAAATGTATAATTCTGTACAAGCAGCAGTACAAATGTACTTTCAAACTTTAGTAAACAAATAACAGCTGCCTTTAGTTATAAATAAGTCAGGCCTTGACTTCAAACTAAATCCAGAGCACAGAATTCCCTAGGCAAATATTAAAATCACCTTTTAAAATAGTGCTCAATGGGCCATGAATACATGGATTCAAGAAAAAAAAAAGAAAACAAATGAGCCCCCAAAAAATCACATCAGTACAGTGCAGGACAATGTGCTTAGTTAGTGAGTGTAGTGCAAATTTGCAAGTTCTTGTAAAGGAACAAGAGCTGATCTACATGTTCAGATGCAAGGGTACTGCGCTGGGCAGTGACAATATCTCCTGCAGTAGAAAATACTCTTTCTGCAGCGACACTGGTACCCGGAATACACAGGTATCGCTTGGCTAGCTTGGAAATGAGAGGAAATGTTGCCTCATTTTTACTCCACCAGCTCAGAGGGTCCTCAGAGAGAGGAAGAGGTGGGGTGGACGTAGATCCTTGGCTATAAATGTTGCGATGGACTTCGTGATTCGTTTCGCCTTTTCAGATGAGGGGGGGAGCTTTGTAATTACTTGCTCGATTGTTCTCTGTTTGATGGGGACAGTAGTAGCCTCAACAGCAGCCGGGCATCTTCCCTCCTCGTTCGGGTGATAACGAGTGATGTGGCTCCTCATGTTCGTGGTGTTACCGAAGTATTTTATCTTGGTGTAACACAGTTTACATATAGCGTGGCTCTTGTCCAGTTCAAGTCCACCCTCAACTTTGTAAAATCCAAAATTTTTCCATACATTAGCTTTTAATTTGGAAGGGGCAGAGTGGATCTCGCGCTCATCCATCGTTGTTTGTTATGTGCTCCCCGTAAAGTGTTGGCCGGGTGACAACGCCCTGCACGAGTTCCGCCTTTTCGTTCCGCCTATTTCACGTTATTTAACATTTAAATAATCGGAATTTGGACGTTTGTGAAACGATTCAGAATCGCTCAGGCCTGAATCGAGATGCATCTAAGAATCGATTTTCTCCCCCACCACTAACATGTTCCCGCAGGAATCACACCCATGACAACTACTTTCATGATATTTAGTATGTTAAACTCACCTGCCCTCCCAGAGCTTCATTAATTCAGTCCTTCCCTTTTAGTCTCTGTTGGTGTCCTTATATAAAGGATGTGTTGTATCGTATATAATTATCTGGTTTTCCGCCTCCAATATAAACTTTTCCTCGTCCATGGCGTCAGATTTCCTCTGGATCTGACCCGCTGATGACTGTTGGCCCTGTGCCAGTGTCGTAGTTTTGATATACGAGGATAATGTTAGGATCGACAGGCTGAACATGGTGCTTTATTTTGAAAAGACCGGAAACTCTGATCGTTTTTCGTGTCTGTTTTCCTGTTTGGTACGATCTGCTCTGCGGAAATTGACGCGTTTTCAAAAAACATCTTTTGAGCAAAATAAACAGGATTTTGTAGTTTTAACTTCTATATGTGACTATTCAATGATTTAGTCTTCTACCAAAATCTGTTTGAAAAGTGTTGCTTCTGATGTTGAATATCGATGTGATTAAAATGCGATTAATTACGATTAATTAATTACAAATGGCATAATTAATTTGATTATTTTTTTTTAATCAAGTCCCACCACTAATTTGAATACAAAAAAACAGCACTGTTGTGCTGTACACTGTTGTTTGTATACAGAATGTTTTGGATATTTTGAGAATTAGGACACAATTAAAAATTCTCAGTAATCCATCTCTGCCTTTTCCTTGATTTTTTTTCCCCATGATAACGAAGCAAGTCTGTAGACTCATGACACAACTTTTTTTTTTATTAAATCGCAAGCACAATCGCAATCGCAATATTGTCCACCTAATCGCAAATCGCACCTTTTTCCCAAATCGTGCAGCCCTAGAGTGTATACTGTTCAAAAAAAGTTAAGACCCACACTACTTTTGCTGTGACATTTAGGGATGTCCAATGTTATCAATCAAAGTAAAACAAATTTAAAATCTGTTATTATATTTGCAGAGGCCTGGATGTCAATTACATCCACCGAGCCATGCAGGCTTTATTTAACTCAGGGCACATACGGTTATTTTTTTCTATAATGTTTTGTAAACAAAACAATGCAGTTCCAATAAAAATATCAGTTCTTCTCTTAAAAGCAACAGAGAAACCTAAAACCTTAAACAATGATGTTTAGAAAGTGCAAATGAAATCACTATCCATGTATAAATAAAAATGTCTGTGTTTCAGTCTGTGGGCTTTAATAAAAACAGCTGTATAGCAGTCATGGGCCATTCCAACAGCTAAAGCAGAAGTATCAAGACTATATGTCCCATAACTATTGAAAATTAATCAATTCTTGTGCAAAACAAAAACAAAACAAAAAAAAAAAAAAAAAACGGAATTATGTGACAGCATTTTGCCCACCTTCATTTGTGGCACCCCACTCTCCTAGATCCAAAGCTGCACATGATGACTTTTTTACCTCTTCTTCCTTTATTTCAACCACTGGCAGCACATCTTCCTCATCTGTTGTCTGAAAAGCACAAACAAAAAAGTACAATAAGAATACATTTAAAAATAGTCTTCCTTTCAGTATTCCAATGGAAAAGCTGAAAAAGCAAACATCCACAAAGAACAACACTGACCAGGCATCTGACTGCACAGTAACTGAACTTTGACACAGTCTTGTGACCAACCTGTGATTCAGAGCAGTGAGTAGCTCCCAGATTTTCAGCTGCCTGGTTAGCCTCTGGTATGATTTCCTGTGGGATGCTTCTTTTCCAACCTTCCACAGAGTCAGCCTCTTTTTTCACATTTGCTGAAAGTGAAAAATGGGATTCTGAATTATAGGAGTGTAACACGTGACAGGTTTAACATCTGTAGAAACTGAAGGTTGTCCTTACCATCATCAGGCTGACCTCCAACAGTGTCACAGGACAAGTTCACACAATCCTCTGACAAATCAACACACTTCTCCTTTTTGCTTCTTTCCTTACCCCCGTGGTCCCTTAATTTTCTCTCAACCCACTGCAGCTGCATCCTCAGGGACTCCACCTCCTGGTTTTTGCGTTTCACCTCCTCCAACAAGCCATCTTCTACTAACCTTGTGACCTCAAACATGGCTGTTTTAACCACAGTCTCCATGACATCCGAGAGTTGAGTCTGAAATGTGACTATCAGGGTGTCCAGGTCTGACATGATGTCTGTCCGTGTCCTGTGACTTGAAACAATTTATCAAACCCAGCTAAAGGAAGAAAATTAAAGGAGAAATGAGTCTGGGCTAAAGCTACAACAAGCTACTTTTATACTTCGCTATTAGCAATGAATCCACTTGTATTTTGGTCAGACGAAACCCCACGGATTACCTACAAACACGAAAGAAGCTAATGTAACTCCCAAGCTTAGCATGGTAGCTTAGCATCCGCCTGCTTAGTATCGTTGGCGTAGACAAACTGTGAAATTTAAAACAAAGTCGACTGTAATGAGTCGATAAATCCGCACGTCGATGTACTTGTTCCATCCAAAAAAATATATGGTCCTGTTAAACCAAATGAAGTCCACCCATTTCTAGCTTACAGCAGGCGCTCGTGATCCTTGTTTTTGCTCCTGACTTCATTCATGATTCTGTACGGTGGCCGTAAATGTGGAAGGGGAATAACGAACCGCGTTTTAAGGAAGTAAGTGAAACCCATTGGCTGCTCTAGCGAATAAGCGATGTATGCAAACTAAAGTGTTACTAAAGATTATTTTATATAAAAAGAACAAGTGAATCCTATTGTCACAAGATAAACTCATTTCCAGCAATTATCAATAAATGCTAACAACGTGTATATTGTTATTTTTCACCGATTTTCTTGGAAAATTAAACTGTATATTGATGATTTGATTATCAACACCTCTGTATAATTTCGACTGATAAAAATAATGTTATCTGGAAGCAATGAAAGTGTGCCCCACATTTTTGGTGTCGATTAACTTAAGATTAATATATTTTCTTTGCATATAAACGGGTGATTACAAATTTTGGAAAATGCATTGCTGTAGGTGCAATAAGCAGCTACATTTGCAGTTTACACATTCAGTATTATATTGTTTATGGATGGCACACAGAAAAAATGGTTGAAACAGATTCATTCTTTGGAAAGTAGTTTTTATTTAATGAACTTTAGTAGCTTATGTTATTTTTTAACATGCTTTCTATTTAGAGTCACTGCAAAGTGACTTTAGCGTGCTTTTACTTCCACGGTTTGCTGTTCTTAAAGTGGGCTTTTAATGTTTTGTAGACATCTTAGACACCCAAAGAAAATTTATACAGCTGTGAACAGGATTTGGTGACACAAAGGGGTTCAAACCCTGAACCACTTTGCTGCTGATGCAACCCATTATTATGGGTGTCCTGTGTAAAAGCACACATTCTTGACTACTGGTGTATGTTGGTTACTGCTCTCCAGCTCAAGGCAAAAGATAAGAAACTTTACTCTTCTGTTTAGCATATTCTCGGCATCAGTTACTCCTAAAACAGTGGTAAAGTTTCTCACTTGATTCCTGAGGAGAAACCGAATGAATGTCAGTTGTAGAGTTCTTTTTTTTTCTTAAAAACCTGGGGGAAAATGGTTCTCTTTCAAACACTTGCTTATGCAACCTTGATATACCAAACAGAATAACAAGGTTTAGAGCACACAAATCTTTTTCTCCATTGGAATAAAGTAAAAACAATTCATAATTCCAACAGTGGTCCAAAACCCTTTCCTTTCCTCAAAAAAGACATGGTAGAGAGTCTGCTTCTGAAAATAATTCAAGCATTTAATTCAGTGAATATATGACTGTAAAAAAAAGTACACTTTCCTGTATGGGGTTTTATAGTTTATTAGAAAACAAAAGTGTGGCCCTTGGACATTGGATGAACTTAAAATACAGTTTGTTGGCAGGTTGAATTGCAAAATCTTAACTGTATTGTTTGGTTTAGGCAAAGAGAAAGACCATGTTTTTTTTTTAAGTGAGTTTACTGGAGGAAGAATTGATCAAATCTATGATGTAATCAATGTTATCCAGTTACACAGTCAAGTTTTCAGCAACATGTGTGCAGCAACAGTTGGGTTCATCCACTGTCTTTTATCAAACGTGAAAACATTTTTGTTCAACCTTTTCACGCACAAAAAAAATCAAATGAAACACAGGGCTCTTTTCGAAGACAAGAAATGGAGCGAAAAAAAGTGTTGATACAATGTAACAGTATTTATGTCTTATAATCACGTATTCTTTGAAAATTAATCCATAACGTTCTTATTTTTATAGATCCGTCATGTGTTTGCGTTGGTGTGATTTCAGGTGATCTAGACGTTTGAAGCTGAGGCCACAGACAGCACAGCAGTACGGTCTCTCCCCAGTGTGGGTACGCTGGTGAACCTTCAATATGTCCGCTCGTGTAAAGCTCTTGTCACACATAGTGCACTGATGAGGTTTTTCCTGCGTGTGAATTCTTCGGTGCAACTTCAGATTCCAGAGCCGGCTGAACTTATTCCCGCACACAGTGCAGCAGTAGGGTTTGTCCCCTGTCTGCCTACACTTATGTGTCTTAAGGTCAGAGAAGGAAGGGAAACCTTTACCACAGTGGCTGCAGAGGTGTAGCCCCTGCCCTGAGTGAATCCTCTGGTGGACTTTGAGGTTACAGGCTTGGGTAAAGGTCTTTCCGCACTGGTTGCAGGAATATGGTGGTGCTTGTCCTGTACCTTTGTGTGTCTGCTTGTGGGCTTTCAATGTAGCCACATCAGAGAAGGACAAAGAGCACTGATTACAGGTGAGTCTTCTACCTCCTCTCCCACCTTGCTGCTGTTGCAAACTCTCTCCCAGGTTTAAAGTATCACTGTAACCATCCGGGGGCCTGTACATATCCTCTGTGCTGTCTAAAGAAGGGTCAATGCGGTTACCATGGCCCCGGAGGCTCAACCTGCTGCCTGAATCAGCAGAAACCTGTTCGGGATACAAGATACTCGGGTCCTGTAGATATCCTTCTTCATTGATCAGTAAACAGCTGAACTCTCCACTGGCTTCAGTGTGAGTCCTTGACGGTGACACCGCACATGAGCTAACCGTGCCCCTTCTGCTCCGTGGGTTGCCTGCCTGGTAAACCTGATGCTCCACTCCCTCTGCCGCCTCAACGTTGCCCTCGTAGTTCCCCATGTAACTCATATCCTCACCCAGGTGGGAGGGTGATGCTTGCAATCCATCCAAGTTACTCATATCGATCATACTTGCGTCTCCATAGCAGGTCTTGTCAAAACCACTCAAGTCTTCCATTCCATACCTGCTCTGAAAAACTTGTTCACATGGGTTACCTGAGTGTCCACCATGGTCTAGTTCAGGTCTTTGACTGAAGCCAGCTTCCATGTTCCCATGACACTTGGCTACTTTCTGGTCACTGAGATGTTTACTGGGTCCTGGTTGACCAGATGCTTCTGTGTCTGAACAACGAGAGGAGGCAAAGATTTAAAATCCATACTGGTTATAGTTACAATTCAAACATGAAGCCTGAAATTTATTAGGTTTGAATCTATTTAAAGGGGATGTGAGGACTGAAGTAGCTTGCAGTGACTCCATTTAGCTGGAATCACGTGCACACTGACGTGATGAATGTCTCTTGACAAGGCGTGTGTTTGTTTTGGAAATGATTGGAGATCGGATCTTCTTTTTAACACTACTTTTCTTTGTTCAATACAACTTTTTAACAGATACAGCACAACAATGTAAGGTATTTATCAACAGTTACGCAGCGCTGTCTTCTGAAAAGCGACAAAAGGCAAGCCTTGTAAATTTGCAGCGTAGTTTAGTAGCCGGCCCTGAGACGTATCTGTAACGAGCAGCATTTGTGAATCTTCATTATGCCCAACCAATGCTCATCTACCAATCAGAGCAAACGTAACCTCACTCTTCAAGTTATTGACAGACTCAAGTTTGAACAGATCACTACAGAATAACTGCTGCATGTGGGTTGGACAACATTATCACAGTTTAGCCAATGTTTTAGCCTTTAGCCCTTTATTAGCCTTTAGCTTATGCTGTATCACTCTTCTATTTAGCCTTCTACTTCTCTTCTGTCCTTTTTCTTAATGCTAGTTCAGCGCCAGGGTCCGATCATTACTACAAAACTAATTCAAAAAATCATTTTCTGTAGAGAGAAACACAGATCTATCTTCTCGCTACTAAACTTCGTCAACCGGTGTGGTGTTGTCATAGAGTCTTCAATGTGCCGTAAAGCTATCCCACGGTGGCCCTGAGAGCTCACAGCACTGCAGCTTAAGAAAACACACGGAAAAAGAAAAAACACAATCAAATTCACAAAACATCCTCATCAATTTGACAACACATGCGCAGCATTTAGAAAAGACCACATCGCAACATATTACAAAAACACTGCAAATAGACCGCAACACAACGGAAGAGTTTCCAGAGGACACTTAAAGTGATGCACACGTCCAGGCTAATTACAAGAAAATAGTTAGATCACTGCAATATGCTAATATCTGAATCATGTGTTTACATTGTTAAAATAAATCAAAAACACTTACTTTTATCTCATTTTCCAACACTAACGGAAAGAGAACCTTAATAGGACTGTGACTCAAAATCTGCGTCAACAACAAGTGTGTCAGGACGTGTGCATCACTTTTAAGTGTCCTCTGGAAACACTTCCGTTGTACTATGGTCTATTTGCAGCTATGTTGTGCATGTGTTGTCAAATTGATGAAGATGTCTTCTTAATTTGCTTGTGTTTTGTCTTTTGGCATGTGTTTTCCTAAAATGCAGTGCTGTGACCTCTCACGGCCACCGTACAATCTGGTTCTGAATGACACAACTGGGAAGCTAGCATTTAGAAATAAACTATATTGGTGCTGATCAACTCATTTTGACTTGTGGATTACAATCAGACTTTTATCTAGAAGAGAGACTTTTTCAAGAACATGTAGAAAGTTCTCACGGTCTTCTAAGACATCCCACAAGGCATATGAACTTTCAATAAATCTCTACCAATGAGACTGTTAAAATGATGATAAAATATGGCAGGAAAAAAAACACTTTTTGATTCTGTCTGTATACATGACCAGACTGACCCTCCAAAGTGACACCCCATCTCTCCTGGGATTCAGCAGTTTCAGGGGTTATTGGAAGGGTTTCCTCCTTGGGCAGCCTGTTCACCTTTTCACCTGGAGACTGGCAGGCACATGTAATATAAAAAGTTAAGCTCCAGGTTCATCCAATAAAAATGCAAGCTCTGAAATAAGTCATCAGGCGAAGTTGTTGAAATCCTACAGCATTTAAGATTTTAATAAAAAATAAATAAATTATTAAACAATAATGTCAAAGACAAACTTGTCTCACTGGAAGTGTAATAACTGACTCTGAATGTGCTCATGAACAAATTTTTAGCATATACTTTGAATTTTTAAAAGTTTGAGCTTTATATTGCATCACAAAGTATCTATTACCTGAGTTGTCTTTACAGCACAGTAGGTTTCTTCTGCTTCTTTACACGGCATCTCTCCTTGGTTGCCCAGAGAGCTGTGTGTTTCATCTTGCAGCACAGTCTCCTCCTTAAGACATTTTTCTGTAAGGGAGGATAAGACATGTTTTTCTTAGTTTGTAAATTAACTTGTGCGCAAATGGCTTCTCCAAAGTTTTATTTTTAAGGATTATTGGTACACACTTTAACAGGCAACCAACTACTTCATGGAGTAACCTTTTCAGAGATTGACAATTATTTTTCTATTAATAAAAAAACAAAAAAAAAACACAAGGAGTGTCTCATTAGGAAAAAAAATACTCTGAAGCTACTCTATGCGTCAGCTGGCTGTGTGGCCTATTTGGCCCTCAGCTTCTTCACACCTGCTGTGGGTGTGATCATGGACTCAGATCTGAATTTTAACCACTCAAAGAATGTGTCGAGGATTAAAGCACTAATGTGACCGCAAGACCTGGAAAAACTGGTCCATGCTTTTATCTTCAGTAGACTTGATTACTGTCGCAGCATCTTTACAGGTCTCCCTAAAAAATCAGTCAGACAGCTGCAGCTGGTTCAAACGCTGCTGCTCGAGTCCTCACAAACACCTAGAAAGTGGATCACATCAGTCCAGTTCTGAGGTCTTTACACTGGCTCCCTGTCTGCCTGTGGATAGATTTTAAAATACTTCTGCTGGTTTATAAAGCATTAAATGGTTTAGGGCCAAAATATATCAGTGATCTTCTGATCCATTATGAACCATCAAGACCGCTCAGGTCATCAGGAACAGGTCTACTTTCAGTCCCAAGTGTCAGAACCAAACATGGAGAAGCAGCGTTCAGCTTTTATGTTCCAAATATCTGGAACAAACTTCCAGAAAATATCAGTTCTGCTGAAACTCTTCGCTCCTTTAAATCCATATTGAAGAATCACCTTTTAACAGCTGCTTTATATTAGAATATTTAAACAAATCATCTTAATATCTATTCTCTTGCGCATCTCTACATTCTGCACCGTGACTTTTGTGCTTATATTTTAAAATCTGTTTTAACAATAATTTAACCTTCTTTTTGGCCTTTTTAATTTTATTTCTTTCTGCTCTTTTAGTGATTTTTAAAATTGTTTCTTTTAATGTTTTGCTGACCTTTTCTATATGAAACATTCTGAGTTGCATTGTTGCCCAAATGTGCCATTTAAATGAACTTGTCTTGCTTTATAAATTAAACTAAGGCAACTTTAATGTGGGCTGTAAAAAAAAAAGGTTATTCTTTTTAGTCCACATACAGAATACACATATTAACATGTAACATGTATGATTTGCGAAGACCTCAATAACCTCATCACCTTCTGAGTCATCACAGGACACATGAATGAAAGTTTTAGTAATGTATTATTGGGTTTAAACCCACTGATGGGAAACAGCAGACACTCACCCGTCGCAGTGGGCTCTTCCTCTCCAGAAAACCCGATCCGTCCGCATTCAACACATCTCCCCTTCTTGTCTCCTTCCCTCTCTTTACGTCGGCTCTCCGACCACTTTAGTCGCCTCTTGAGGGACTCGACCTGGTCTCTGCACCGAGTCACCTCTTCCAAAAAACTGTCCTCTACCAATCGGGTAATCTCATACATGGCTGCTTTGAAAACTGTTTCCATCACCCCCGAAAGTTGGGACTGGAACGTTACGAGTGTCTCAGCCATGGTACTAGTGACTAATTACAACTTCGATTATTTGTTAAATCAGTTACCTGAACTATTCGATTTAAAAGAAAGCAGTTTACGACCGTTGAGAAACTGTATGGTGGTCGCATTCAAACAATGCGCTCAACAAATTGAGGATGAAGCCAAATATAGATAAAAACAACAAATCGTCGACGTAAATTGACTAAACAATCATTATTGCTTGTTTAAATCTATTGCACTGGACGTAACATGAAACTTGCGGTACAGTCGACTCCATCGCCAATGTTAGCTCACTAGCCTGGTACGCCAGTTTTATAAATTACAGTCGACGTTGTAGAGCCAGACCAAAGGATGAACGTAGTTTGTGTTTTTACCATTTATATCCAACAAAACACGCAATTCCGTTGCTTAAGGTATACATTTGATATCGTTTCCGTTTAGCTGTCGCACATTTCCTCATGATTCCGTAAACAACTGCATTTCCGAGATTTAACTACGGGAAGCGAGGTGGGACAAACTTAGCCGCGTTTCAGCCATTCAGATCGGCCTGTGCGATATGGTTAATTTTGTACAGTCTCTGTCTTGATTTGGGGCTCATTTGGTCTTGAATGGAAAAAAAAATCGCTATACTAGTTTTGTTTTTTTGTTTCCTAACCTACAAGATTTAAAATGTACTGTAACGCCCATAGACTGGGTCACACCGGATATTTCTCAGTAGCCCCTCCCTCTGTCGTTGTGCGTCACACAAAACAGACCGCGTTGGTGGGGAGCAGCCATTTTGGTTTGGCTCCAACTGCTCCGTTTGTAAAGATGTTCTAAGAGTCGCTCAGGTTATCGAAGATTTACTGTGAAAATTGCACAGTCAGCGAACGATAACGCTACCACAATGTCAGCGGACGACTTTCAGACGAAATACTCCTCTGTTATGGAGGGCATGCTGAAGAGTGCCGTCGCTGAGACCACTAAACTTTTTGAAACTATGGTTGACGAGCTGAAAGCAGAGATATCTAAAGTTAAAAAGGAGAACGAAGACCTCAAGAGAAAATGTAGTCAGTTTGAGAAGGCGACAAGGCAGACTACAAATGACTGCCAGGAAAGTATGTCTAATCCGAGGAAGAGCGGCTGTTCAGAGAAACGTGACACAGCTATTCAATGTGGTGAGTCCTGATAACAGAACATGAGCTTATTCATCGTGATCAACACAACATTATTTTTTTTATGAAAATGTGATTATTTAAAAATGTAGGTTGTTTTGTTGTGTTTCGTGTGATATTTTTCGCAGTTCATCTATTGTGATTCAAGGGTAACGTTAAAGCTAGCTTAGCATAGCTTAGTGTTTGCTACAGCGTATGATGCAGATCAGGAGGGAAACCATACCATGCTAACCTTGCTCGGAGCATTGGTGAGAACCAAACAAATCTGCAACCATTTGAGGCTGTAATCGAATAACTGGGGCGATTCAATGATAACCAGTATACTACAAATGGTATTCTTAAAATAATCGGGATTTTTTTTTAAAACTTGTTGAGCAGAAATTTACAGTTTTACACATTTATTTCTATTTATTTATTTCACATATAGTTTCCAATAAACTGCTAAGGTTAACAGATAAAGATAAAGGCACTGGTTAATCTTGAGAAAAATTAAAACCCTATTTGATATATCAAAGATCAGCCTTTAATTCAAAACATTCAACAGTGTTTAGAATATGAACATGGGGTTATTGTAGTTATTGGTACCAATCTGATGTAAATACACTTCGATTATATGTTAGATTCATTTATCAGTGAATTAGATATTGCATATGATGAAGAAAAGCTAAATAGTCTCAAAATGTTTTTGATTGTCGAACAAAAAAAGCAATAGTTTTGTATAAATGATGCCTTTCTTTCTTTCTTTTGTCACCTATGACCCACAAAAATGTGTGCTGGTATCTGTATCAGCCAAGCGACTAACTTTTAGTGAATAGCTGTCACTGTTTTTGCTTGAAATACGGTGGAATGCCCTATCGATATGGATCATGCAGAGTTAATTGGAGGTGTATGTGGATGTGTGTAAACACACACTCACAGATTAGTAAATTGCTTCAGTGAAACGTTAAAAAAAATCCAAACTATTTTTGCCTCCCTTGAAGGCTGCTCTGCTCCTCACTTGCAGATCAATTATGAGTGGTTCATAAACAGACAGTGTATTATGTGTGAGGTTGCCAAGGGGCAACGTCCTGTTGAGAAAAATGAAGCCTTTGCAGAAGTACCAAAATTTGCTGTTCACCGAGAATCCACTAGAGGCTGGCTGCAGAGAGACCTGAAATCACACACACTCCAAGCCAAAATAACTGACTGTAGCACAGCATTCAAAAAACATATTTACAGCCTGATTTGAAAAGTGGCTTGGGTCTTGGGATCAGAGGTACAGGTCAGTTTACGTGACTGGCGGACTATAGCTGTTAGAAAGGAAGCTCAAAGCCTGCGTCATATACAATATGGCCCCATCCAACGATCGGCTTCATTTCACTGTATCAGGAACAGGCAGGTGACGTTGCGGAGACTATGTCCATATTTTATACAGTCAATGGATGTTGCACTGGGTTTTCCCCCTAACTCCTTTACCTTCCTGGTTCCTGGTATTTGTGTGAGAACACTTTTGCTTGATCAGGTCAGGGAATCTTGTTCTCATTGTATAGGCAGTTCTTTCAATATAACCACTCTAAATCAAAAGTAAGAGCTTTCGTGTATCTTGCAGTTTGACTTGCTACTCGTTTTTTAATAACCAGGTTGTTAACATTCTGTTGTGCACTTTTCGCAGACCTTGTCCCTTTCCGTGCAATGCTAGTGGAGCAATGTGAACCACTACAACCGTCAACACAGCCAGACCAAGATCAGCCATGTGGTTACGACACAATGGAGTATGTGTGGAAGGAGCACAACTACGAGAATCGTGAAGGGAGAAGTTCTCAAATGGCATTCATACTTGTCAAACAGAAGGTACATGAGTATTATGGCAGATAACAATTAAATTATGTTTGTTTAAGCATTATCTCTCAATTTAAAGTTTTATCACTCTTTTTCAGGACTCTCCTCAGCAGACTGTTGTCAAGCAAGAAGATGCTGAGCCCTTATTGTCCTGTGGGCGAGTTTTGGGTAAGGAATCAAAAGTTGATACAACTACAACATAAGTATTTTAGGTATTAAATTTATATATTTTTGTGTAAATTCAAAGGCAGCTGTGATCCATTGCGCCGCTTCTACTCACCTGTTCATATTTCTTTTAAGGCCATCCCATTTATAGTTCCATTTTTCTGTTTTGTCTAGATACTAAAGATGTGACTTCTGCCTCTGAAAATGAAAATGGAAGGCAGATGCCAAGCCAGGAATCCTCATCTGCAGAAATGCCGCTACCCCAAAGAAATGAAAAGTCCCAAGTGGGCCTGGAAATGCCACAGTTAAAGAGAGCTGGCAGTTTAAGTGGAGTTCATAACCTATCATCTGGTCTAGAGCATTCACTTCCTGCTGTTAAAGGTAACATGGAGAAAGAGACTGAAGGTAGTTCACAGCTATCAGATCGATCTGAAGCAGATCTCCAAGAAAATGAGATGCCATCAGATGGCACATTGTCAGTAAATAAACAAAGGGATGTTGGTTGTTCAAACCAACTGGCTGACAGACCCACACCACATGAAAATTCAAAAGCAAATGATGAACAAATAAATGGCAAAATGGCAGAAACTGAGCCTGATCAACCAGTTCGGCGTAAAAGAGGAAGACCACCAAAGAAAACAAAGCAACAGCCAGTGAAACAAATACTTCTGCCAAAATGTACCTCTGAGAACAAAACACCTGGAGCTCAGCAGCTCTCCCTGAGTACTAAGGATGGGCCTGGTCCGACACCATCACTTGCAGTCTCTTCAGCAGTTGCAAAACCAAACACTCCAACAACTGAGCCACCCCAAAAAGCACTGCCTCAGTCCAGAGAACGACGCACCTCTGCAACTCTTCAAGATGCAATGCTCTTAGTTGAAGCCATGAATCAGTCAACAGACGAGAATGCACCTTCTTCCCCACAAAGAATAGCAGCAAAAACCCAGACTTTACAGACTGTTCAGGAGGTACCAGGTGAACCCGAGAAAACCCCAATATCATTTGAAACAGGGGAAGTTGCAAGTAATGTACCTCCTGAAGCGACCACAGCTGCTGAATCCCAGGTCCAGGAGAAGACTGTCGCACTGCAACAACAGCCTGCGGTCACTCCGTCCTGTACTAATACACCGCCAGTGGCCAGATCAGCTGCTGCCACTCAAACAAATGTGCATTCTATTCAGCAGGATCATTCCCAGATAAAATCAGTTGCACACAGTCAACAGGGTGATGCTGTAACTAGAAAAATAATTGTTATGTCAAGATCATCAGCCTCACTGATGCACTGTAAATTTGCAGGAAAGTTTGCAGCCAAACAACCATCGGTTGTGCCAAAAGTCATTGCTGCACAAAATATTAGTGAACTGCCGAAGTTGACCCCTACAGGCACACTTCCTGTAAAAGTACCCATTTCTTCTGCTCCTCAGAAAAATATCCTTATTATACCAGATAAACCTCTCTCTGCCCCTCCAACTGACTTACAGTCAGTGTCTCTTTCTCAACCAAGCATTACAATTTTAATTCCAAGACAGCTGTCAGCTCTGGCATTAAGCAAACCGTCACAGGTCATTGATCTAACAACAAAGCAAGGGTCAGGTAAATCACCAAATCCCGATGCGGTGCCATCACAGTTAATATCATCATTTCCAGAGGTTGATAAAGTGACCACAGTATTGACAACAGAGCTGACTAATAATACCTTTGACAACCTGGAATCTCAAAAACAATCAACGAATGTATGTACTTACACTGCTGAGCAAACACCACCTGTCGTGGTCAGATTAACCAGGCTCCCATTTCCGATGTCAACCCAAGAGACAGTCTCAGTTTTAAGTCTACACTCGGGTAAATCTCCTGAAACACAATCCCCACCAAAGGAGGGTATCACAAAGGAGGAACCACTATCTGTGGTCGCATCATCTCAACCATCAGAGACCGAAGTATCCTCTTCTGACATGTGTGTCAATACAAAAGAAGCTTGTGTTGTTGGGTTTGATGACTCAGCTGACTGCGAGTATGTTGCTGCTGAATTCTCAACATCTGAATTGGAAAAGGAAACGGACACAGTAGCGCAAGACTCTACATCACCTAATGTCCCGCCAACGGAACAACCATCCCCTGCTGTCATCCATCTTATGTCCATCAAATCTGGAGACACATCTGACCCGCACTCACAGATGACCAAAACCCAGTTCCTGGCAAAGCTGGCTGTGTCACCTATTCTGCAAGACCAAGAGAAGGTAATGTGGCGCTTAACACTACCCTATTTGTCTAGAAGTAGTCTTTGAAGTAGTCACTGTATGTACAAACAATGATCAAGGGGGTATAACAGAGTGACTTTTTAACTCCTTCTTCTAATGGCAAACACCACAGAGACTCGTTCAGGTTTTTTTAATGCTAAATTTAACTTTTGTTCAAGTTAAGTGAGTGAGACCGTAAAAGCTGTCTAGATTGCACTTAACTAACTTTGTGAAAAAATGTTTGTCCAATATGATGCAATTAAATTATCAAATTATTTACTTGAAGTCATTAGTTTTGCTGACTGTCATTTTTTTCTAATGTTACAGTCACCCACTGACGACCCTGTAACAACCAACGCTTCTTGTCCCATGTCCAGCACCTGTGACAAGAGAAGTCTACGGACAAATACCCTTGTGGCTAAACTCAGACGCCACCTAAAAACACACTTGCGAGATAGACCCCCCAAGACAAATCAAGAATTGTGCATAGAAACAGAGATCCAAACCGCAAGTCCAGAGAAACCTGAAATCAAAGCAGATTGTGCAGACGATGACAGTCAAACTGTTGAACCCATTCCCCTCAACCCCAAAAAACAACTAACAGTTGTGCAAACAACGTCTCCAAATGAGACAACTAATGATACCTCCCCAGTAAGCACAAGGAGATCTAGAATATGTAAAGATGGTTTAAAATCCAAGAACTCTACAGGTGAACCAGCCCGTGTCAGTCCTCAGAGGCTTAGAGCCACAGGTGACTCAACACCCATGAGTCACAGGAGATCTTGTTCAGTCAGAGATTCTGTAAGTTCAAAAACTAAAAAGTCCACCTCTGTGAGTCCCAGGAGGTCCAATTCAGCTAGAGAAGGTGCCATATCTGCTATATCTATAAAGAGACAAATAGTTTTTAACAGTCCCAGAAAGTCAAGTTCAACTAAAGAAAGAGCCAGCCTCAAAAAGATCAGAACTACAACCATACACTCCAGGAGAACCAGTTCAACCCGGGATAGTGCCAGCCCAAAAAGAAACACAGTTGGAAGCCATCCTACCATTTCTGAAACCCCCAGAACAACTAAATCTACAGGCTCCTCCGTTCATACTGTAGTTGTTACTCCAACTGAAGGCATCAAGAGTGGAACTAACCCCCACAGTGCCAGACGGTTACAATTGGGGGAGGTTGTCAGGTCGAGTAAGTCTGGAGAATCCACTCCAGGTCAGAAACGCAAGTTAATACCAGAAGGTTCAATTTTAAATGACAGTTTAGAATTGGCTAGTTGTAAGAGGCTATCTAAAACAACGACAGCTAGAACAGAAGCTCGAATACAAAATAAATCATCTGCTACTCCGGAGAGTGTAAAGAGATTATCATCTAAAAGTGTGTGGACTCCTCCTGTTCTTCCAGCCTGTGAAACACCTTTAGCAGGAGCAAAGAAGTCTCCAAACTCAATGCCCATAAAGACAGAAACAAAAACTCTGAATCCAGCTTTAGTTTACCCTCCCAGCGTTTCTCTCCATCCCATACCTGTCTGGGCACCACCTGTTGTATCACCATTACAGCCATTGTCTGTTATTGGCTGGCGTTTGCTCAAGAACCAGTGTGGGGAGTGTGGGCGTGTCCTCAGCAGTAGCGCTGCCCTGGAGAGCCACGTCAGTCTTCACACAGGTCACCGGCCTTTCTCCTGCAAGCTGTGTGGGAAACGCTTCCCAGACTCTAAGGGTCTCAAACGGCATGGACGGGTGCACCGCAATGGCAGGATCCATATCTGCAAGCAGTGCGGGAAGGGTTTTGTGTATAGTTTTGGCCTCACCAAACACCTCCAGATGGTGCACAGCAGGATTAAACCCTTTGTCTGCCAGATTTGCAACAAGGGGTTCTTCTCAAAGCGAGATGTTGAAGCCCACATACGGATCCACACTGGAGAGAAACCATTCCACTGCAACCTCTGTGAAAAGAAGTTTGCAAGGAGGACCGAACTAAATATGCATTTGAGGTGGCATAACGGGGAAAAGAGACACTGGTGCCCATTCTGTGGGAAAGGATTTTTAGACATCAACAACCTGAAACGGCACAAATATACTCACACGGGAGAGAAACCACATTCCTGCCCACACTGCCCCAAGCACTTCACCCAATCAGGACACCTGAAGAAGCATGTGAGGAATGTACACAAAATTCAGTGACAAACAGACATCTGAGAAACCTTTGGTGGTGCAATCAAAGGTTTTCATTCTGAATGTGGAAAGTAAAAAGTCTTGTTTTAAGAAATGTTATAGTATCTTTTTTTCCCCCAATTTTTCAAGCGCTGAATCAATTTCTTTTGGCTTCTCAGATTGCATGGTAAATTCTTTGAATTTGATCATTAGTTATTTGTGATATTAAGATCGACTGATCAGTGTATGTAATTTCTCTTATCTCAGTTCAGAGATGGAACAGAAGCGTGTCAGTGATAGAGTTTTGGTGGTGCAGGTAGATGCAGTTCTGACCTCAAGACAGCACACTTTAGCTGCTCCCTCTTTCTTGTCTTTATGTAAAATTATGTTCCGTAGAAACAACCTCAGAGATCAACCTCAGTTAACTCTGCTGCATGCTTGAATTCTCACACACTTTTCTTTGACACAGGTTTTCTGTTTTGGTAATATAGAACAGATGATTGTAGCAGAAGTAATGTTTAAAATTGCTGACTGGTGGCATATTACTAAAGAATGTAAATTAGGTTGACTGCCATTACAGGGTGACTGGTAAACATTAAATGAATGCTATTGAAGTGTTAGATTTTTATTTGTAGACATGTAAATATTGAGATTTACAAAACTTAGATTATTTGTTTTCCTTTTTTAAGAGTTTACAAAAATGTCGTTCAATGAAAATAAATATGATGCAATAACTTACCAATGTTAACAAGGACGATAAAGGTGTGCTCAAACGAGAAATGGCATGAAAAATACAGAAGTTGGACTTTTAGGATGTTATATCAGTTTTCTCATTTGTCACTTTAACTGTTTATGTTTTAGATCTGGCAGGCACAGCTGGGCCTCAGTGTTAAGTACTTTGATTAACCTCAGTTCGTCCGAAGTGTCTAAGTGCTGTCGGATTAGCACTGAAACACAAGGGCAAACCTTTAACGTCTGTGCTGTGTGTGCGTGTGTTAAGAACTGTGTACATTAAAGTCTGACCTTTACTGCACTTCTTTGCAAGTCTTTGGTTTTTTTGTAATTGTCACTTTTTTGTTTCAAATAAGATCAACAGTTCAGTCTTTTTTTTTCTTTTAAATGACTAAGTTATGGCATTGTCCCAATGGCAATCAATGCATGATATGTTCTTAAAATAGACCAAAAAGTATCTGCCGTCTACAGCAGGAGTTAATCTGGGAAATTACACCAATCAAATCCCGTCCTGGTGTTCTGCCTGCCTCCTTCGCGTACATTTCGCAGGCGTGCACTACCCCTAGATTCAATCTACGTAGCCAAGAGGGATGCGAGTACGCAGGAGAACGGCAGAAAAACTACCTATACCCCGATTACCAGTAACGTAGTGCTATCAAAAAGAATGTGCTGAAGACCGGGTTGAGTGCTCCCTTGAGCAGGGAAGCCGTTTTGGAGGAGCTCTAAGTGTGGGACACTACATTCAAATTCATGCTAGTTTTCCGTGGCTACCAACCCTGCATTTAACAGCACTTCACATTCTGAAGTCACATATTTTTGTGCTTTTTATCCACATGTACACTTGAACTGTTCCTGACAATTAAGAAAACTGACCAACCATGATGACTTCAACTCCGAAGGTCACACAGTAAACAGAGGAATAAATACTGAGGAATACAAACATTTTGATTTTATCGACTCATGAACTCTGTGAAGAGTTTTCAGTACAGTATTGTTTAACAATTAAATGATCGGTCAGTTATTGTAACCAGACCAGCGGAGCTAAAGATAAGGTTTCAGGTGTGTGACAAGAAGCAGAAACACAGGGCCACGGTTTAAAGGGATCTTTGGGACACTGAAGAATTATTGGCATCACTAAAGATTTTGTTACTGCTTATACTAAATCTAATACCTGAGGGGGAGTAGGTCCAATAAAGTCTACGAACTTTTACTAAATCAATAATCAATCGTTAGCTGATTTTTAAGGGTCTAACAGCGCTAACAATGAACTGTATAAAGGCAGGAGCCTACAGATCTTTGACAAAGGAATGAATGAGAGCGAAGAACAGCAGGTCCCATCATCAAGAACTTCTCTGAGGCAGATTGTTGTACCTTTATTTGTCAAATGGTGTTTCTTGTTTATTCACACAAAATGACAAATAAAAGGGTTTATAACAAAACAGGTTAATTCAATATTCTGTTCATAAGAAATTACTATGTTCAAATAACAGGCAAATTACAGTTCTATCATTTTTAGCTCAAAAATACATTAATTTAACACAAAAGGATGTAAAAACTGAGCCTAACAAATAAAAATGGATCTTATAATTAAAAAAAAAAACTTGTGACGTTTATCATATAAACCTGCAAAAGAAGGGCCAAGCAATCAAATCACTTTTTGGATGAAATCTCATCACAGAGGTCTTTTTATATCTACTAGATTTTCACTACATTAGACAAGTTGAAAAACAAGCAAAGATAAGATAAATTTATTTAGAACATCCATAACAAATACCCTGTGCCATCATGCAAAGACACTCCTACTTTTTATATTTAACATATATTTTTTTAAATTTACTGTCTCTTATTATAGAGTGATTTCTAAGTAAGATAGTGAGAATTCCATATTTAGTGTTTGGAGCGTTGATATTTTTACAGAGACTTGACCCATTCATCTCTTCCTGTGGTTCCTCAGGTGTACTGTTCAATAGAAAATGCTCCCGAGTCACTGGACCTCATGATGGTCACGTTATGTCTGAGGGACAACTGTGAGTGGTATAATCCATTACCAGCAGAATGAAGCGGGCTGTCGGACACCTGCAGAGGGGACAGAAAGATAGAGGGAGTAATGTTAGATGTCATTTTTATTTGTTCAACACCTCTGCTGCTTTGGGACCCCCTGGAAAACGAGACACTGCAGCTCAAGGGGCTTTCCTAAATATAGTGAAATTGAAATTAACCCTCTCTGGAACAGTTTTGCCCTGAGTTGACACTGTCCCTGAAACTTTTTATATATATTTTTTTTTATTGGAAATATACCACAAGATATTTCTCTAACCAAAAGCATGGGGGATCAGTGGGTGACATATTTCATCAGGGGATGGGGATCCCTTTTTGGGGACAAAACTACACACGACTCATCCTCATGAATTGGTATGCTGAATAATATTTATACCCTAATTAATACGGTGGCCCTGAGAGCTCATTGCACTGCAACTGAAGAAAACATGCAAAAAGATAAAATACAAGCAAATTCAGAAAACCTCTTCATCGATTTAAAAACATACGCAGCATTTAGAAAACGCTGCTAACACCACAACGCAATGGAAAAACCATAGATTAAACTCAAATTGATTTTGTTTATTCACTGAAACCATGATTTTTTTTTTGGTTTGTTTGTTTGTTTGGTACCCCAGGGCAACATTCTGGTGCAGGGACCAGATAACTTTTAGTAACAGCCCTGGAAACCAATATATTCTGCTGTTCTCAGGGATGGACTGAGAATAAGAAAACGCCCTGGACTTGGACTACACCTGACCCAAAACAATCGGTGTGTGGAAACTCCACAACAATCATTATTATCCATTGGTCAGTGTTTTGGATACCAATGCTTTAACATCAGAGTCTCTAGATTTTTTGTCTCTTTTTTAAAAAAAAACAAAACAAAACAAAAGTCTCTAAAGTTACTTAATATAGCGTATGTATGCATTTTGATGGGAACTGAATATTTTACCTCTTCAAATTTCTTCGCCTTGTACTGCTCGGCTCCTTTCAGAAAGTTTAGCAGTATGATGTCACACAGCACTGTGCCCTTAAAAAAAAACAACAGTTAAGTTATCAGTCACTGGATAACAGTGTTTCTACAGAGTAAGGCTGTTTAGTTGAGGTTGAGCTTTAATATCGTTAGCCTAATATCATAATTGCTGAAGACATATTTCAGAGTTTACAGCAATTATGATATAAAACACATTTTTATGTATATTTCTCATTTTTTAATGCTGCTTATAATACACCCATTCAGAGTCAAGATCATCATAAAGATGGGCATGCATTTTGGCAACAGAAGCAGCTTTTAGCTCAATCCATTCATTCAGACGAGTTAGCCTTCTTTAAATGCTAAATTCAAACTGTAAGCAGCATAAAAATGTCCTGTTGTTCTGTGGTCGGTTGTCAGAAATTATACTTTACCATTCAGTCAACTTCGATGGAGTTCTGACCATTACAGAGCAACCAGTGTTTTGGAGTAAAGAGTGACCGTGCTAACTGGTGACTCTCAGCCAAACATGTCAGTGATGGTCGGCTGAGAGTCACCACTTCACAGGGTCACACATTACACTGAAACACCAGCGACTTCTGTGGCCGTGTTTTCAAATGTGTCTTCTTTATCCAACCTCAGTTAACCAGGTTTGACCCCTCCGCTGTTTACAAACAGATTATTTTTACATTATCTATATCATTTTTACCTTTTTTTATTTAAATTTCTTTAAGTTAGCCATTTGTGCTATGAGGCTCATTAATAATATTGTAAGTGTGCTTATAACATATGACTTCGGCAGTTATGCTATCCACCTGTTTCTTCAGAAGCCGATGGGTGATGACTTCCTCCGGCGGTTATCGACTTTTGGTTGCCGCCGCTGGCAAGCTAGCTCAAAACAACTAGCTTGAAATCATTAATGCTGGACAGGGCTCAGTTTAAACTTTTTAAAACCTCCGCACTATGAATTCACCTCCGACTTTTGTTCATTTTGTTGCTTTCTTGCTGTTAAAAGCCGGTTATTAGAGCGAGTATGACAGCTAGGGTAGCATCATCAGCTTTGTGATCACCATGGTGACAGAAACAGAACGTTCAACCGGACGAGCAAAACCGGCAATCGCGATGAACTATGGGTAGACAGAAAAAACCTGCAACTCTTACTCACAACACACAGTAGTTGCTCGTCTACCACTGCCTAATAAATATATTAAGTTGTGTTATGCTCTGTGTCAAGTATACTTGCGATACTCACCACTCCTACTGATGTGAAGGCTGCAACCATGTTAATGAGGGTAGGAATCATGTTGAACTTCCCAGCCTTCGAAGGAGGAACAAATTTTATAAACAAGTCTCAAACGGCACCGAAAGGCTTGATCCAGTGCATGCCTTACGAGGCTGCAAGGAATGTACTCACTGCTCTTCTAAGACCTGTTGTCAAATGGATAACTTTAACTTCTGTTAAATGTGTCAGAAACTACCCCTATAAATATTTATCACAATCCTTTTGCCATTTTTATCTGTATGCAGCTTTTTGAAGAGGCTGATATAACCACACACATTAGTGCGTACTCACATTTCCATTGACCAGGACATCAAACCGTATGGCGTAGGCTTTGACCAGAGTTCGGTAGTCCGTCCCATTCTCCATTTTAAAGTATTTAGCAAATCTGAACACACCAAAAAGCATCTTTATCATTTGACAAACATGACTCAGAGTAGATGTACTTTGAACAGCCACATTTTCCCAAGAGACATAATCTGCCGCTAACTCAGCTGTAATACTTCTTGGATGTTAAAAATTAAACACAGGATGAAAACATCTCTATAAAATTTCAATGCAAAAGGTGTAAGTAGATTTGGTGAACCGGTGCCACAGCAGTCTGACTGGGAGTCTTTAAGATTTTGGGATGAGAAACAAATGAGCTGAGGTACACACCTGAAGTTGTAGCCAGGTGAGACAGTGGTCTTCTGGGACATGGCATCGAGTCGGGTGAATGAGTAGGAGGGGTTACACTCGTCATCTGACTTGTCCAGGTCACAGATCCAGCCGATCTTTATTCCAATCACTCCTCCCTGACAGAGTTTTAAAATTAGATCACAGGTGAAATTTCGTTTATTGTCCACAAAACAAACAGGGTTTGTATCTTCCTGGATGTATCAGCCATTAGCAATGAAAATGGACCATTTGTACTAGTGGTGAAAAAAATGGATTAGCAGTATGCAATTGCCCCGTTAACCTTAACATTAAATTTTAAGTTCACCGAAGAACTGCTTGTAGAATTAGTCATCGGATCACTGGGTCATTGCTGCAGTGCTTGTTCCGCAAAGCAACTTTCTTATTGCTTATTTTATTTTTGCTACTGTCCGCTCGGAAACACCACGAGTTTAACGTTCCTTTTCTCTTGGTTTATCTTTGACGATTGATTCACTGATAACAGCTGTTTGTTTGCTCTGTATTCTTGTAACAAAATGTCCTTTTCTTTCACTAAAACAATGTTTTTTCTTGATCTTCTCTCAGTCAGTCAATCTCAAAAAAGAAAGCAAGAAAAATAGGCCAGACAGCCTGAATTTATGCATCGCTATCAACTAACAAACCAGAAAATCCTCTTTAATGCACTTATTCCCAGACCTCTTTTAGAAACATTTAGACTTTACCTTGTCTGCCAGCTTGGTGAAGTTCTGCTGTGCGTAGCGGACCACATCTCCGACTCTGAAGATGGGACAGTAGGTGTTGTTGACCATGTCAAACTTGCATTCTTTGATGTATTTGTCAGTGATGGTAGACGGGAAGTTCCCTCTGCACAAAGACAAATATGTCCTCATCTTGAAATACTATCCGCAGTGCTTTCAACATCAGATTTAACATCAGAATAGCCATACTTTGTATAGTTGAAGGTTGGGAAACGGATGCTATTCTTAATGAAAATGGTGAAATTTTCCACCTCCATCATCGGCGTGCTGTGAGAGTGAAAAACAGAGAAATAAAGGTGAAAGGTCAGATAGTCATTCAGACCTAAACAGTCATCCAGTTTTCCTGCATAAAGGTTCAGTTCATAAAGGCTAATGATGTCGATAGATTGAATAGTTTCTAATCATTTCTTCACAGGAACTGGTTATCGATACCCATCCCTCACCAGGACCAACAACTGCAAAGTGAATTAGATGTTTTTGAGAACTTTTACGACATTAAAAGCACATTTACAGCCTGATTCAACAAATGGCTTGGGTCTGAAACACTGATTTCGCTATCAGCACACACTGTACGGTGAGTGATTTTTTTCTAACTCTGCGGTTAAGACAATATTAGGATTACAGGTTTGTCCAATTAGAGGCTGAGCTCAGTTCACGTGACTGACAGGCGCCCTATAGCTGTTAGAACGGAAGCTAAAAGTCTGTGTCATATCCAGGATGGCCCTGTCCGATGATCGGCTTCATTTGACTGTATCGGGAACAGACGGGTAACGTCATATTTTATACAGTCTATGGTTCAACCCTATCCCACCTTAACTATAAATCCTAACTCTGTTCTCCCTCATTGCATCAAGTCAATATTCTTCATCATTACAGCAGCAGTAAAAAAGCACCTTCATCGCTCCCTGAAGAGCATCGTCTTACGTTTTGATGGTGTCAATCTCAGCAGGACACCATCCTTTTATCTCGCACATCTTGATGGTGCTGTTGAACCTAACACACTTCCCTGTGAGAATCCCTGTGCAGAGAAAGAAACACTTTTATTCACCGTGGAATGATAAGTAAGGTAATTTCGGGTAAAGGGGTGATTATAGGGACACTGTGAAGCAGAAACAGGAAAAGAAGTAAAACAGAAAGGTCTCACCATAACTTCCCTGCCTGTTGAGGAATCGGTCGCAATCCTTGTCTTTGGTACAGTTGTACCTTTTCTCAGACTAAGAAACACACACAGTCACCATTACGATCATACTAAAACATGAGTTTATACTTTATCATACATGTATGAAATAGCATTAAGAGAGGCTCTGTAAGATAAGAAAGGCACTGAGATGAGAGATGGTAGCAACAGACCAGAAGAGTGGGCTGAACTGCTGAATAAATTAAAAAAAAAAAAAGATTCATTTGCAACAACAGCTGTCTGAAAAAACAAACAGGGAATGCCTGGTTTCTCTTAAAAAAGTTACAGATGTCAGAAATTTTCATGTTTCAGTGAATGTGAAGCAACATTCATGTTAGCATGGCAGCTACGTAACGAAGGCTAACCTCAGGACAGTATCCTTGGACCTGGTTCTCTGTCGTGATCATTTTGGTGATGAGGCAGAAGACCGACGCTCCCTGAGGAGAAAAAAAAAATCAATTGTCAGTTTTATGCAGCTGATGCACTTATTAATATAAGTGCAAAAAACCCTTTAAAGCCTGACCAATCAAAAAATGGCTGACTTTTTTTTTTTTTTGGAACTAAGATGTTTTTAAACCGTTTAACAAAATATAAAAAAAAATATTGCTGTATCATTTTGTTTATGATATATTTTTGTGTCATATGTCACACATTGGATGGTTTTGTCAACATTTTTAGTTAAGTTTTTAGTAAATATGCAATTATCTCATTTATTAAAAAATATATAAATTTTAATTTTTAAAAAAATATTATTTATTTTTAAAAATATATAAATAAAAAAATATATAAATTAAAAAAAATTAAAAATATATTATTTATTTTTAAAAATTTAAAAATATTATTTATTTAAAAAAAAAATAAAAATATTGTTTATTTTTAAAAATTAGAAAATTTTACTGTTATTCTTACTGCAAATTGTTTCTTTTTTTCTTTTAATGCTTTTATCTTTTTTTATTTTGATTGTTTCACTTATTTAAATAAGCATCTTCGCAAATAAATTGTAATCTAAGTATGTGAGAAGGTTAGTTATTTGGATAGGAGGAAAGGAAGTAAGTGAGGAGATAAGGAAGTATGTAAATGAGGTGATTAAATAACTAAATAAAGGCAGTTGTGTTCCTACCTGTGTAGGTGTCACGTAGTCTGCGACATCCATCACTCTGTTGTTGTAGACTCCAAAACCTTTGACCTTTGTCGTCACTGAAGATTCAACCGCTGTGTCTCTCACCTGGTACGCCTTTTCATAGAGAAACACCCACCTGAAGCACACACACACACACACACGTTTTTTTATGCGTGCCAAACTGGTGGCCTCATTTAGACTAAATTCTTGGAGTCATGTGTCAGCCACACCTCTGTTGTACATCAGCTGTTATGATAATGGTAAAATAAATGAGTGTAACTGTATGACATTGAAAGTTAGAAATCCCTTAAATTACAGGAAAATCCAATGTTTCTCCTCTGAATTATTAATTTGATAAATTTAATAATTTTTAAGTCAGTTAGAGATGAGTTTGTTTTCATGGTTCATGCAGTGGACTTTATCTGTCAGATAGTTTGTGTTTGTGGTTTAATAATTAATCCTTTGTGTGTTGAATTAAAGCAGATTATTTTTTAAAAATAGTGTATCTGCTGTTTTTTTCCACAACATTAAAATAATTCAATGAATACTCAGACAGGGAAACACTCACCCGACAAAGTATGTGATGATGAGGAGCTGGACGACGCGGTTTATGATGCCGATGGTCCAGCTCTTCACGACGACTGACTTTGTGGTTTCATACGTGAAGAAGTCTGTAATACAGGACCACATCCTCGCTGTGTGTGTGTCTGTGTGTGTGTGTGTGCAGATAAAAATAAAGGAAGAAAAAAAGACTTGTAAGGAATTTTTGTTTGATGTAAAAAGAAACCTTCTCCAGATGTTGAAAAATTAAATTGTGCCTAAATAATTTCAACTCTTCAAACTACGGATCCAAGACAAATTCAGGTCAGCGAAAAGAGAAAGAAATCCAAATCCAGAAGCTGTTCGTCCTCTGAAAGAAAGATCCGAATCAAATGTCCTTAAAGCTCAATCTGAGGCTTCCCTCCTGTAACTTCAGACCCCATATGTCATGATAAACATGTCAACAAGTAAACAGCTCTCTCTCTTTGTCTTCATCCCTGTCTCTCCCCTGCCTCTGCCTTCCTCTTCTCTCTCTCTTCTTTATCTCCGGTTTCCCCAGAAGTGACTCCTTAACCTCCCACCACCACCACCACCACCCCTTCCCTCTCCATCTCCTAACTCACTCTTAGAATAACATTCAGATTCTACACAAAGACGTCTGTTCATCAAAAGCTTATATCTGGATCAGGAACATCTTTTATCTGGATTTGGAAATCAACCTTTTTTTTCTGCAATCAGGAAATCCAATTAACGTTTGTCACATTTTCAAAGAGTCATATGAGGTAATATTAGATGTATTTTATTGGTTATTGTTCCCCCATTGGGTTATATTCTTTTGTCACAGAAAGAGACTGGATAATAAGACGATGTGTGTCCAAAGTTAAAATAGAAGAATATAATATAATATCGAAGAATATCCTGAAGAACGACAATAGAATGAAGTCTAATCTGGTTGGTACATTCCTGCTCGAGAGGTCCAGAGTTATTTGTAACATCCCTCACCGATCCTGCTGGACCCCAAGCAGAATGGCAACACTCAAACTAAGGAATGATGATCCATGTTGGTGCTGTCATAACGAAACTGGAACACTGGTTCACATGTTGTATGATTGTGAGATGATTAGGAACCTATGAGATCAAATAATATCTTTTAGAAATGAACTCTCTCTGACCAAGAATCCAGGACTGTGAATGTTTGGAATTATTCCCAGTAGATGTAAAATGTGTAATCTGAAAAAGAAAAAAGGTGCTGATCAGCCATGTTAACAGGATGCAGTGGAAAATGACTTCACCTTCATCTTTTAAAAACTGGATCGAATTAATGACCAACATAGCAGGCTATGAATGAGTCATATTTAGACTCTCAGGACACAAGGATTTATTCCTGAAAACATGGAGCTCATTTTTGAACTACATTAAAAACAGACAATGCGCAAAAGACAGATCACACACATCATGTAAAATAAATTTCAGCTAACAATGCTTCTTGTTTATACATATATAGATATAGGTTATCTATTCTTTCATCTATTCACCATTTATTTATTTATATTATTGTTATTATTATTTATATATTATTTATATTTATTTATTTATTTATTTATTTATTTATTTATCAATCTATTTATTTATCCATTTATTTTTTTATTTATCCATTTATTTGTTTGGATTGGTAAGGTATGTTGATAAATTTAATTTTGGCTCAGTATTCATGCTATGAAAACGTCCAAGGAAATGTCTTGAAATGGTCATGTTTTGACTAAATATTGGACTAAAACATCATTTTTTTACCCATTTATTTAAAAAAAAAAAAACAAACGGTAAAATAGAACACAATCAATTATCATTAACGGTAAAATAAAATACAGTAAGATCCAACCATTTAAAATAAATAAATAAATAAACTCAGTTATAAGCCAGACTGAAAAGGTAGGTTTTGAGTTTGTTTGTTTTTTTTTTTTGTTTGTTTTTGTTTAAAAAAAACCAACAGAATATAACAATGTGTTCATAAACACTTTGGGCACATTAAACATAAATAAGTTACTGAAAAGAGGAACAGAGTTATTACACAGAGAGAAATTTCACCAGGTTGATAAACATACACAGTATATATCAGAATGATGTGAGGACATAAAGGCTGCAGACATTTCAAAAGTGATGTTGAAAATAAGATTTAAAGCTCCCATAAGAAGAATTTTGCTGACAATAAAACAGACTTAAATTAAAGGTGTTGCCTTTTTATGACCTACAAAAGCAAACAAGACCGTTAACAAAAAGAAACTCAATCTTTATATTGTTATTCCTAAAAGCTACATCTGCTCTGAGGGGGTCAGTGTTTGGAGTAATATCTGGCACAATAAGAAAAACACTTCTTTTATTTCATGACAAATTTTCAGGATGATGAAAAGCAGGCTGACAGCTTAAACATGTTCAGGCAAAGCTCAAAGAAATAAAATTTATCCACAGGAAGCACCAAAGCAGCCCAAGAGGTAAGTTCCTCAGAGGAGCTTTAAGTATAAAGGTCTTAATTAAAATGTTTGTTGAGCAGTTTTAACCTTAAAACGGCACATACATGATGTATTCAACACAATCATTTATGGTGCCTTGGTACCTTTAAACCCTAGGATTGTTTTAAATCAAAAAATGCTTGTAAGAGCAGACTTCCTTTGGCATTAAATATGTAGTGGACCCAGTGTTAATGTGTCTGTGACAGAAGAAGTTTGAACACGTTTCAACTCACAAAACTATCATAAAGCTGAGTGCAGCATTAAGCTTCTTTGTTTACATTGTCTCAGGGTCGCCAGCCAGACTGACAGCTGGAGAACATGAAGATGGAGCTTTGCAGGAACACATTCAAACACACGGCAAGGCAACACTCAGCAAACTCAGCGACAGAGCTTAACCTTAGAGTAGCCCCTGAGCTTATTTTTAATATCCGTTTGAACAAATATCAGTCCAGTTTTATTACTTGGTCCTTCCTGTGGTAGAGAAATTACCAAACTCCATATGTTTCGTAGAGTTTATTTCTACTTATAAGAGACGTCTGAGGACTAAACTGTTCCGGGAACACTTAGGCACTTAATCTGACCCTTCTCCTCTTTGGGGTCGAATGAATCAGAAGGTCTCAGACCCAGCTCTTAGTGAATGAAAACACTGAATATTGAATGTTGTTGAACAATATTGCTGATATTGAAATATTAGTTGTGGCTACGTTATTCTAGATGAAATTTGTTTTGTTTTGTTTTTTAAAAAAAAAGCATTTCGATGGCAGCACCTGCAGCCAAACAAAGTTGAAGCATTTTGTCGCACTTACTAAGGTTTTTCCTCAGGTTAAAATTCTTGCTTGGGTTGTACGTAGCTTGGACAAAAGCATCTGCTGAATGAAACTGTAAAAAAAAATGAAGCCAAGAGCTAAAAACTGCAGTTCCATCTGTGTCCACTTGAAGTTGGATTCAGAAGTGAGTCAATTCCCTTTGAACCCCATGTTCAGATGTTCAACTGTAAAGAAACACAGATTTTTCAAGACTGGGTAGATTTATATGACATTTATTCCCTCACATGACAACTCTGCAGGGAGGTACCTCAACGACCCATTTGAACTTTTCTCATTTTTAATCACTGAGGAGTCTGTTGCTGAAACAGTGTTACTCATGTCTTGATGTCTCTTTATGACTGCTGAGTGGATGTTGATCACCCACCCTGAAGTGTCACCGTTAAGAGCTCTGCTGGTAAAGTTTGTAGGGACGTTTACACGACAACTATTTTCGGATGAAAAGCAAAAGTTTTGTTGTGTTTCAGCCTCTTGTTTACATGGAAACAGCGTTTTAGCTGACCTATAATGCTATCTTTTTTAAACGCCCTCCAGACACCGATAGGCTTCTGAAGAAACACGTGGATATAAACGCCAGATGATCAGCCCACCTCTTCTTCAACAGAAGGCTACCAAAAGACTCTATAGTTATATCACCACCTACAGGCCTGGTATGTGTACTACAGCGTTTTCAGTTCCTCATGCGTTTCCGTGTAAATGCAGAATTTTTTCCGCTTTTTTGTTTTGTTTTCCACTGAAACGTTGTTGTGTAAATGGGGCCTGACAGTACAAGGTAAGTTATTAAACAGGAGGAGGTCATTTTCTTATAATTTTCGTTTTGTACTCATGGCTGATACTGAAACAGGATTAACACACAGAGTTTCAGATTTTGGTATTTTGACCCTCGTCATAACTCAGGGGGTCAAAAAATTAAACCCTACAGACGGTTCCTCTTAGAAGCTTTGCATACAGAAAAAAAAAATGATTTACTTAACTTTAGTATCAGATCAGGACTTATCTTCACTTCAGCAACCAACAAATCAATTGACAGTGAGTGTGAAATCATGAAAGCTGCTTCATCCATCATGTCAGAGGTCGACCACAGAGAGTGGATCAGGCATCTTTCAGCATGAGAAGCTACCATCAGCCCCCACATCCGAACACAAACCACAAACCAGATCCAGGGGATTCAGTTTCACACAAATCCAATCACAGCTGCCTGCAGTCTAATGCCAGCAGGACTCTCCGCATGCCTCCATTAAACAACAGTCACTTAACAGACGGCAGTAATGCATTGCTATTGGACAAGAACCAGGAAGTGGTCAAATGTCATAAATCGTTTCTTTCTCTTGGAGTGCACAAATGAAGAGTGGAAAAACAAGACAGGGTTAGGAGGAAGAGAGGCTGTAGAGAAGGATGGAGGGAAAACAGGAGAGAGTGAAAGCAGGTAAGACAAAGGCAGCAAAGACATGAACAAGAACATGTTTACAACACATAAAAATTAAGTGAGCGTGTCAGGAAGCTGCCTGCTAAATGCTGCTGAAGGGTCGCCAGTCAGACTGCCGACTGGAGGAGACGGAGACGGTAACTTTCACCGGTGCATTCCACAAAACATGCCTCCAGAAGGCACAGTGATGCAACGGTGGACTGCAAGAGTTCAAAATGTGTGACGTTGCTTTCATACATTTTCTAGAACAGTGGTTCTCAGACTTTTTACACCAAGTACCACCTCAGAAATACTTGACTCTCCAAGTACCACCGTGATGACTGATTATGGGGTAAGGTTACTGTCAAAAGATTTGTGTGTACACACACAAAATCACACATATTTTAAATGTTTGTATGCTAGTCCATCAATTAATCAACATAAAACCTGAATCCTATCTGACTTCATCCACATGGTGCCTCCTTAATTTCAAGCTCATAGAGGTAAGCGAAGAAATTTAAACCTGTTAACAAAGATAACTCCAGGAACTGGTTTAATCAAATTTTGGCTTTTTGTTTTTTATTTTAAGCCCATGAAATGTCATAAATAATTACACTCTTTAAAGACTTTTTGTTAAGAAGGAGTGTGAGCTATCCTTAATTTTTTCCCTTTAGCTTATTTGGTCTGAGAGCTGTTTCTGGTGTACCACACACACCCACACACACACACACACACACACACACACACAAACCCACAGCTTAGATCTGATTATTCAGTAAATGATCTCTCTGGATGGAGGAATAAGGGAGACTCAGTGAAGGAAATACCAGAAAGAACAGGTCAAAACGATTTGTATTGATTTTGTTTTCATGACCAGCGAAAAATAGAGACAAAGAGAGAGGGCTGGAAGCATCTCTGTCCTTTGCTATTTTCAAACTGTAAAATGTCTTCAGAATCATAACTTCTTTATATGACAATAGAATCCAATAAAGTACAAATGACATCCGATTTTTATTATATGACCAACACAGGTTGTTTGTAGAAACCATTAAGCTAATCAAACTGAAGGCTGTTATTAATTTATTAATGAATGAATTGATAAATTATCAAGTGAGTAAGGGAAGAAGAAGTAAATAACACTGTTTGACAGGATAAATGTAGTATTTAAAAAATTATTGGTTCTGCTCAACTGAACAAACCAATTTCAATATTTGGTCTCATTCCAACAATTATTTATTTATTTATTTATTTTTATTTATTTATTTATTTTATTTATTTTATTTTATTTTATTTTTGTGGCAGGGGTGGGGTTGTTTAAAGTGAATGTTTTTTGCTGTCATTAAAAGATGATATATATAAGACAACATTATTATTACTATTACTGATAGTAGTATGAGTAGTAGTAGCAGTATTGATGCTAATAATTGCCTAAAAGAATTAAAAACAGGTGTATTGATTAAACTAAAGGAAACTTGCGGTTTGTCGCGGTGTTCCAGTGAGTAGTAATGCAAAACACAACCAGCAGGTGGCAGCTGCTTGTGTAGAGTCTACCTGAAGAAAACACGAACGAAGAAGAAGATGCCGTCGTCGTTGTTTTTGTGATTGTCTGCAGCAAACTGAATGTAAAGTTAAAACCTTTTAAAAGAGATTTTAAAGCTTTCCAAGTGAAGGTAGGTTCAAAATATCGACACAGTGTGTTTGACTTCAGTTTAAGGCAGAAAGCTTTGACGTACCGATGAAGTTAAACACTCAGATATTTCCTTTTAAACGCATAATAGCTCATCTTACATCTAGGCTGAATTATTTTAAGACAGTGTCGTAAGTATTGGATGAATGTGTATTTTCAATGAGAAGGATGCATAATGAACACGTTATTAACGACATAATGTACTATTTGAGTAACATACATCCGTCCACAGAATGGCAGCTCGTTTAGTGAAAGCAATGGGCGTGTGGCAGTGAATGCGAAAGAAAGCTTTAAAATGATTACTTTCGTCCGTTTTCATGGGGATATAGCTGGTCTTGTTAGTGCCGAATTAACGCTTTAATAGAGATAAGTAAAAACGTGTAATTATTTTCCCACGGGCTCACATAATGTATTTGTAAGAATCACTTAAACAATATTCACCGTTTTTTGAATGAAATTTGGCGTACCCAACAATTTCAAATTTAACCGAATGAATCTGAGACTCATTGTTGTTTTTATGATTTGAAAAACCTATACATACTGGAAAAAAAACTATATATGAAAAATGTGGAGCATGTCCTCTTTGTAAGCAAAAAGCAGAAGTAGTTTGGTCTGTGCCCGGACATGTTCAGTCACAGCCGACAGCCGAAGAGGGTCATAAGAAACAAAGCAGAATAAAACGAACTCTAACGATTCATAGCCACATCAATTTTCATTTATTTAATCTATTCTATACATGTCAAATGCTTGTGGTATGAGTCTTCATACATAAGGAGGTGTGTAAGAAACTTTTGCAGCTGTTAAACAAATGTTAAATACAACATGTAATTTAACTTTATTTTACAAACAACTTGGATCATAACTATTTCTAAAGCGTTTTGGCTAATTCACTGTCACAAAGTCAGTAATGATATGGTATTATGTATTTTTTTAATTTTTTAATTTTTTTTTATTATTTTTTTTTGTTTAAAGGGACAGAGCATATTAATTAACATTTCAGCACAGCATCCATGTGAATATGTCAGAGTTAGCCATAAGGCTAATTTTTACTAATTTTACCTGACAGGTCACAGCACACCTCATAACAATAGAAGAAGATACAGCATAACAATACATTCTGATTTCATGGAAATGAAACACAGTGTGCTACAATAAGGTTACCTAAATTAAAAGTGCAAAACAGCATTTCAAGTGCTATTGAGTGAGATACAGTGCTACATCTGGAGTTGGTTGAACCACACTAAAGGTAGCCTCCAGTTGTCTGACCCAGCCTTCCCATGCCCATCTAACACCAGTAAACATGCACACATCCACAAACATCTACACAGCAAAATGGATACAAATTATTGACCACAGACCTGGTTGGTTTTAAATGTGGGGTATGTGGGATGTCCCCTTGTTGCATCTGGTATGTGGTTCCAATGTGAAACTCACTACCATTAAGACTCCATTTACATAAAGCATACAACAAATGTGTGTTTGTTTGTTGTAGGTAAGACACAATGACGACCAAGCATGGTTTGATAACCGATTCATTCAAAGTGGTGAAAAAAGCGAGGCGAGGGGGCAAACGAGAGAAGAGATCTCCGTCTCCTCCTCCACAGAAAGGTGAGGAGCAGCAGGGCAGTTATCAGTGTTTGATTTTATGATACAGATCACAGTTACAGTCACAGATTTTACTCAGATACGTCTCATTATCAATTATCCTAACCTGCCTCAAAGTTTAATTTCTGTCGTTTTGTTCTCCAGCTCAAGAACCTTTTTTCCCCTCATACATTTATAATTTTGCTGAAGTTGATTTCACATGACTGTTGCTCTTGTCAAAACTGTTACACTTCTCTGAAATGTTTTTGTTTTTTTATGTCAGCGGTGGTCAGTGTTTTACCTCTGAATGTTTTTGTTGAAACAGAAGAAGAAACTAAAACAGTTCGGGAGGATGAGCTGCAGCAGCTCCGACAGTTTGATCTGGACTGGAGATTTGGACCCTGCACAGGTAACATGATTCATCGATTGATTGTAGAACATATGAAAACAAAAGTGGAGCTTTGATGACACTTATTCACTGGCTTAAATTTGAGTTGCATCTTTGCTATTTCCATTAATTTTGATGCTGGTGACATTTGAGGCTTTGGATGGCAGCAGTAACATGTCAGTCTATCTGAAACTTTCAAACAGGCTCTGACTCGTGACTGAAAACAGACCAGTTTAATCAAGCAAAACAAGATTACACATTTTTATTTTTTACTTAGTTGAAATGCAAAATAATAAGAATAAGAATAAGAAACAGGAACCACTTAGTTCCTTAAAGAGAAGGTCCTACGAACTAAAAGTTCCTGGTATTTTTGGTTGAACGGCACCTCCTTATCTTGATGCATGCTCAAAGAAGCCTTGTTTAGGATAAGTTCTGTTTTTATTTTTGTGTGTGCTGGAAAATTGTATTTACATTTATGACAATAAAAAAAAAATCAGGCATTGAATAGTTTTGATTGTACTGTGTGTGGTGTGCTCCGATAATCTCAACACAGTTCACCACTCACATAACGATTCTGTCCCACCACCGATCTAGAATCACATCCTCCAAGACAGAAATCTGACATGACCAAATGTGATCTAATAAAAACGTAGAAGAAGAAACATAGCAAAACATAGAAGGGGACATGGAAGCAGAGAATGATTGTGGTCTTTGGGCTATTTGTAACGGAAAATTCCTGAAACAAAAAAAAAGGAAAATTCTGTGGAAGAAATCCTGGCAGGAACACAGACTTTCTGTGTCAGGTCGACCATTTTTGTTTGCGTCTGCTTCCTTGTTCCTCAGTCAGCTCGCCTCCTGATTGGCTACATTCCATTCCAAGTCACAATTCATGGAGTCATGACTCGGGAGTTGTCGGCTTTCCCCACACACATGAAGATTTTTGGTCGTAAATATTGGACAAGTTTAATAGTTACGATTGCCAGCCCCGACCTGTTCTGAAGCTGATTATCAGGACAAATTCACTCTGAATACACCTCAGACCACAGGATAATCTGATAGGATAATCTGATAAGACATAAGATAATCGGGTGTTTGCCGTCCTTAGTTGGGAAGGAGGAAAGTTAACATCTGGACAAAAACAGCCCCATGAACTTTATGTGTGAACCCCGCTTTATATGATTTGGGCCATTTAAGCATATTTTTCTGTTTTATCAAGATGAGACCGTTTTAAGATCTCAGATGACTGATTTGGTGGTGATGCTGATTCTTGCTTGATTTTTTTAATAGTTATGTCAATTCAAGGGGAAAACTTTGATGATCTAATGCCATTCACTTCAAACAAACATACACTAGATGGCAGTATAGAACTTACAAAACATGAGCGTTACATGGAAATGAGAAGGCTTCATTTAGATGGTTCCTAAATAAGAATTTTCTTCTTCTAATGTTATGTTTTGATTTTATTAGATGTGTTTTTGAGGGACAGTCTTAAAAGTTGTTTTTGTTACTTATTGTATCTGAAACCACCGAGCCAATTTTTGACCTGTTTTCCTGATACTGTTTACTTTTTGATAGGCACCTGGTTGTTGTTTTTTAATTTAGATGATTGATAAATTTAATTTATAAATATTATTTCTTTAATTTTAATCATTCAGAGCCCTGATTCATTGCGTTTTTTCAGGTATAAGCCGTCTAGAAAGATGGGAGAGAGCAAAACTTCACAATCTGAACCCACCTGAGGAGATCAGATACCTGCTGCTGCAGACAAACACTGACCCAGAGTACAACAAGAGGTACACACACACACACATACACTTACACACATGCACAGGTTGACACATATTTGTGTTTGAAAATACCACATTGTGCTTACTTTGGACATGTCCCCACTCTGACCTGTCTCCTGTGAGGCGTTGATATGACCCCCAATTTCTATCTTACAATGTATTATAATGGCACGGAAATCAACCCCATTCTGAACTATGTGCGGTTTGGGTTTTCTTTTTTTAAGTTATTTTTTTGGGCTTTTATGCTTTACTCTAAGAGGACAAGACAGTGGGTAGTGGAGGAAACAGGGTCAGAGTGGGGGAAAGTAGTTGGACCCGAACCCGGGCTGTCCGCTCAAGGGATATTTGCCCACTCCCAGTTTGGATTTTCTTTCAAGTGTATTTATCAAACTAAAGCGCTTCCAGTCATGTCTCACAAAACTACATGTAAACTATACAAAGTCTTCATGTGTGATGCTATAGCTCTGTGAATTCTGCAGGACTAAAATAGAGCAGTCTTGAAGTTGTCAAGTGAACATATTAATCATAATGTGAGAATAAGTTTGATAAACACTGATTGTGTTCAAATGACACAAAAGAGGATCCAAGACTAGATCAAAAATGAAAATGGTGCAGAAAATGAAAAAAAAATGGCATAAAAATTGTTTACACACTAACACATCCAACCATGAAGGATAGAAAAAACAACTCTTAGTCTTGTGCAAATCATGTACCCATTAGTCACTGCGTCTTAGAAAGCATAAGAGTCCAGCTAAAAAAAACAAAACATGGTAATAACAGAATTATTCCTTTAGCACAGGAATTAACTGAGACTTGGTTGCATTTCCAATGATGGTGATGATTGTGTTTTTGTCTTTCAGCCTGTGGAGTGAATATCCGCTGTGAAGAAGTCACCCACAGACCCAAAAATGTGTGCTGTGTTCAAGAATGTCAAGTTTGTTTTTATCAACACTAATAATGAATATTTTTTAAAGTGATGATGAACCTTTTGTCTGTTTACCCTAAAATAATGTTTAAAAAGAAAAAAAAATTGAAGAGAGCATGATAGAAGAGGACTATCCTCTGGGTTAATGACAGGAATGTTAGAAAATCAAAGATTTTTTTTGTAAACTTTCTTTGTTTTCTAAATATTATTATAATAAAAAATACAACCAAAACAGGGTCTGGTTTTTGTTAATGGAGGCTGGCAGAGCACCTTTTTATAATTCACATGATTCATTCCCCTGTGTTTTGTGCTGACATACATTTGACTCTTTTTATATCTGAACTCATTGAACACATTGACATACATGACGAGAATGAGTGACTGTAGAATGATCAAATATCTGTTTTCAAAAATGATCTTAGTTAAAGAAGAAGGGTGCAACTCAAATAGAAAATCCAATTTGACAGTTAGCAAATGTGTTTTGAATTCAACTTCAGCTACTAAGCATCACAAAGAAATGTGGTGTGGGTGTGTTTACGTCAAAATGTAGATTAAATTCGGCAAGGATCAGAATATTACTGTGTGTGACCATAAATGATGCTGCTCTGTAACCCTCTGTTGCCAGAAGAGTGTTTTAGAATTTTTTTTAATTATTGATTTTAATTAAATGTAGCAATACTGATTCCAGAGTTATCAATGCCAGGAAATATCACCACTCAAACAGTAAAGAAGCCAAATAATGTCATGAATTAATGGTTTAATGAGTCTCTGATGGACAGACTTTGTTGAAATGACAACAAGTTTAAAAAAAGAAAAAAACAGAATGGAATCAACCCATGTCAAAACAAGAAAGACTATTGAAAATGTCACTTTCAGACATATAATCTCTCTGATAATATTATCAAACAAGCTTCTAACTTCCTTTATTTCGTGTTCATATTAGTTTTATTTTCAGGTCCCCACTCTTTTATTTTTGTTTCAAATATTAAGCACTGTAAGATCAGTTTTTTATGTGAAAAACAAAAATCCTCTTCCCTGATTGGTTTACTTGACGCTGCACAGTGCGAAAGCAGACGCACTGCACTCTGATTGGATGGCGAGGCCAATGACGCAAATGAAAGGCGGAGTGTTTCCTTAAAAAGCTTTTCTTGGGCGGGTCTTGAAAGGGGGCGTCTTGTGATTCGTTGAGGTTTTGCGTCACGGATTCTGATTTGTTCTTTATGAGTTCTGTTGCGTCTCTGCGTTTGCTGCGTCCTCTAATCACGTTCGGTGCGGGGCGGCAGTATCAAGCTAGACAAAGTCAACTGCGACGATACAATTATTCAAAAGCAACTTCATTCGTCTGCTTCTTTAAATAATTTTTGCTAGGACAAACTTGTATGTGTTAGACGTGATAACAGAGCAAGTTACAGACAGCGGATACATGAAAACATGGGTTGAATCAAGGATAAAAACGGCATAAGCAAGAGTTTTAGAAAAACACAATGAAAACAAAAGGATTTTTTTTTTCTGGAGCAGTAAAACCATTGTATAAAACTTAAAAAGAATCATGATTGCATGAACGAAAGCAGGATTAAACAATTTTGAAAAGAAATTACCTTTACAAACAAGTCAGATATAGGCTCCACTGGAAGTTAATTTCAAACAACATGACAAGAAAAAACATTATTGATTGTTTCTGATTCTATATTCTGATTTTAATGAAATTCTTTTGCTATATTGACATGACAATGTTTGTTTCTCTTATATTTCAAGCAAATTCTGAGGTTATCTTGTCAAGACCTCACTTTGTGCTTATTTACATTTACCACAGCAAAGTTATCACATTACCTCATATAATATAGGTTGTTTAAATAGCTGTCAGAGCGAATTTTAGGTTAGTTTTGAACTATATATACTTTTATACTCATATTAAGACCAGCATGATATTGAAGCCTTAAGTAGTGTCATCTCAAGAGAATAAAATGAATAAGTATATATTCTATAAATACAAGTGAAATCATTCTGTAATAACATAAAGATGGTAAGTTAAATCGTAGATGCAAGCTTACTTACCACATCCCAAATATCAAGGGGAAGCATTTACTTTGAAAGGTCAAACCGGAAGTTTGGTTGTAAGATGATTACGCTCGTTGCAGATTGTGGATGCTGAAGCCTGTAGGCAGAATATTACTGACCCACAGACTCCCCGTTCAGGAATAATTATAGCGTACCGTGTCAGATAAGTATCATTTAGCATTATTTAAAGAAATTCTTGCCTTGAAAAAAGCCTTATTTTTTTAGACAGCGTTTCATCACGCGGGAATCAGAAACTGCCCTAGTGGAAATATTGTCTTGATGATTTTTTTTTTTACTCATGAGCTGCTGTGACTGGATAACTCAGCTAGGATAGCCTGGCACGGAGACTATTTTTCATCGCAATTTTGCTGCTTTGATATCGTCGCTGTGAAGAACTAACCCTTAAACGCATGGTGCTGTGATATATCATCTTATTACACTGTAGGAATAGTGGATAGACGTCACACGGGCACAGAAACCGCTCTGGTAAGCAACCTGTTCATCTTCGCTGTTCTGCCGTGTTGTGCTGCCTTGTCAAAAAAATGCTAACGTAGCACGAATCGATCGAAGAGGCTTTCACTATCCGTTATTACATAATGCTTCCATTACATAACCGTTTTTTTTTTTTTATCAAATCCATTTACATAGTCAGAAAAAAACGTCTCAAAAATGTAAAAGCTGTATTTAAAATTTAAGAGGAAACGTTATTCATCAGTGTGACAAGCTCCGGAGATTGAAGCTGTACGCATGCGCTTGTGCGTGCTGAGCCGCTCATTAGCACATCTCAATAGGTAACAGTATTCGGCAGAACACCCAAGGATTAACGGCTGGAGTAAACCGTTAGCTTCAAGCTAGCGAGTCACCTACACACACGTATGTTGTTTATAAACTAGTTGTCAGCTAACTACAGGTTGGATAGAGAGCTATAAATCGCTGTGGTTTTTTTTTTAACCTGTCACTGGTCCTAATTTCGTGAGGAGTTGATTTAGCAGCCACCTGCTTCAGTGATGAGCATCATCTGTTCATGCTTGAGATTAAGCCAAGAGCGAGTTTAGATCGATGGCAAGGGGTGCCACTGGCTCCACATCGAAATTTGATTGACAATCTCTGGTGCCGCACGAAAATCCCAAACTGTGATTGATTTACTTTGTCAGAGGTGGAACTCGTGTTACAGTTAACTACGATGAGCTGCTTTGAGCAGAACTACTGTACATTAAATATATATATATATTTTATGATTCTACAGGAGTTTTCATACAATTTTTTGAAGTACTTATGGTTGTGCCTGCAGACAAACATCATCTTTTTTTGCACTGAATTTAGAACTGCCTTCTTCTTACGTTCAAAAGTATTTAAAAATGTTCAAACAGGCATCCATATTTGTCAAGATACAGGAGACCTTTAAATAAATGAAACTTTGAATGGAGTATGAAATGAGTAAGTTCAAAGCGAAGTTGCCGCTCAGAGAGAGACAATACAAAAAACGAGCCCACATTGTTTATAATGATGCAACACGGGATCATGTTTTCTCAGAGTCAGCTCACATCCCATCGATAAAACTCATATCTCTTGGGCCTGTTTGTCTCTGCAGGTTTCCGTTTGTGTGGTTGCTTGGCTGTAGCATTATTCGAATCCCAGGGTGAATAATGCTGTAACAGTGTGCAATTATAAGTGCACGTGCCAAGACATAAGGGAAGCAGGCATCTTTGTAGAGCAATGCTTTAATCTACTTTATTACTCCTAATAAGAGTAGTTTAAAATCAGTCTGCACCATCTCTTGTAGGATTAATCAGACATATAGGGAAACGTCCAAAATTTTGTTCACTCAGTGATTTTGGGAAAAGGTCATTTTTAATACCAATTGATGTGCTCTTCTCTTGTATAATTGTCTCTATTGGTTTGAGTAAGGGGTGTTTGAAAACTGACCAGGATATGTGTTCGCTAAAGTGATTTTTAACTGATATTGATCCAGCTTTGTCTTCTCGTCTTACTCTGTAGTGATGGATAATGCTCATACCAAGACGGTGGAGGAGGTTTTGGGCTTCTTCAGTGTGAATGAGTCTACAGGTCTGAGCTGTGAGCAGCTGAAGAAGAACAGGGAGCGATGGGGACCGAACGGTATGAAGCAAAGTTACTCTGCTCCTGATCAAACAGTTATTAAATCTCTTAAACTAAAACTGATCTAATGAAGAAGCCATGAAATTGTATATATATAAAAAATGATGAAAACTTCTCTCTTCCACTTTTTTCTCCTGCTCACAGAACTACCTGCAGAGGAAGGTGAGCTATCATTCTGTTTTATAATTATTATGTTCTACCATGTCTCTCTCATGATGACCTGTTTAGAAAAAATCAAATGTACTACTCCATCTTTAGTGCTTCAACCAGTCATTTAAACCCAACCCCATCTCCAAACATCACCTATAAATGTTCACTAGGGAGGACTGAGCACCTCAGCGCTCTCCAAGGTGCTGAACCTGCTGCTGCTGCTGGGAGCCTTTCAGTCCCCTCCTTTCCCCCCCTGATAATTAAACAAGCAGATAGCTCTGAATGTTGTTCTTAAACACAGCTTGCCAACAAGTGCCCCTTATAACCCGACCACTCTGTGCAATGACTTCCAAGTCACAGTGCTGCCTCCACCGGGCTACTTGTTAGCATTGCTAAAAATTTAATCCACTTGTGCACACAGAATCTGCAATAACACTGTTAAGAAGGCCAGATGCTGGCATGTTGATTTAACACGACATGCTAAAAGTCTGGGAGGGATCCGTGACACACAGGAGGCTTCCTATGAGGCTTTTAACTGAAATTTCAAGAAGCTTTGTTGCTCTGTGATTGTCTTGCCTTCTTCTCTGAGGGTAAGAAGCTGCTGGATCTCATTCTCATTCAACAATGGATACTTGCAGCTTCTGTATGTTAGTAATTAGCTTCTTCTTTTTCTCCTTCTTTTAAATGGACTGTGGGGACTTTCTACGTGATGTTGAAAAAGTCTTACTTCTAGATAGATGCCTGATTAAGCACTAATTAAGGTTATTTAAAAAAAAAAAAAAAAAAGCTATTTCTTAGCTTCCCGATCAGGTCAGACAGGACCGGATTGATAAACGCCATGTTGAAGTCTCTATGACAACAACACGCCAGCTAACAAATTTTACCAGTGAGAAGAGATATCTGAGTTTTTCTCTGCTGAAAATGATTTCTGGGATTAATATTTTAGTGACGGTGGACACTGGAGCTGAACTGTCAGACAGAAAAAGGACAGAAGAAAAGAAGAAAGCTAAACAGGAGATTGATATAGCATAGACTAGAGGCTAACACACAAGCTAAAGGCTCAATCCAACCCACATGCAGCAGTTATTCTGCAGTGATCTGATCAAACTTGAGAGTCTGTTAATAAAATAAAGAGTGAGGTTACGTTAGCTCTGATTGGTAGATTAGCAGGACGTAAGGATTCACTAATATTACACGTCAGCCTACGGATACGTCTCAAAGCGCCAGGCTGTAAGAGGCACTAAAGTAGCCGGCTACTAAACTACAGTACAAACTGACAACAGCGCTGCGTAACTGTTGATAAATACCTTACCTTGTCACGTTGTATCTGGCAAAAAATTGTCTTGAACAAAGAAAAGTAGTGATAAAATAAGATCTGGTCTCCATTCATTTCCAAAATTAACCCACGCCTTGTTAGGAGTCATGTCATTATGACAGTGTGCACACAATTTCAGCTAACGGTGTCGCTGCGATCCACTTCAAACAGATCGTCCTCACAGTCCCTTTAATTTAGTTAGTAAAATCAAGTGTTTCACAGTTTAATAAAGGTGTTTTCATGAGAAGCTTTATCTTCCAAGAGCACCACTAAGGGAATTTATCATTTTAACTGTGTTCAGGGCATTATGCTAATGGAGTAGCTGTGCTGTTTCAGAATCAGTCTATTAGAAACTAGGGATGCACCGATCCAATCCTGGTATCGGGTATCGGGCAGATCGAGCCCCTCAAAGCTGGATCGGGTATCGGTATGAAAGGGCCGATCTGTGGTGCAAATCTGGGCAACCAGCTCTATGCCTTTTTTTTTTATCAACACTAAAGTTTAATTATGATTAAATACAATACATGTCAATACAAACTGTGTAATATAGTTTGTATTGACATGTTACCTCTGATGCACTCTTTGTTTTTTGCTCCATTACCAGTCTACAGGGTATAAAAGTTTACAATTGAATATCAATTTCTAAAAGTTCTGAAGCTTTTTTTTTTTTACCAAACTGCTGGTATTTCAACTTCAGTATTGTAACACTGGTATCAGATAGGTATAGGTATTGGTATCGGTATTAAGATCAGAAAAGTTGGATCGGTGCATCCCTGTTAGAAACTGTGCTGCAAGGGGAACAGAAGTGAGAGATAAGTGTAGATACCAAAATCAACAGTGTTCCCTCCAACAGTGCGTCAGAAAATCTCTGAATGGAGAGATGGGTCCTATGAGACAGCTGTCACTGTTCATCGCCATGATCAGAGACTGTAGAGTGCTGTGAGTTTCATAAACCCGAGAGTTACACACAGAGACACCAGCACACACATGTACACAGCAGGGACGGTTCCATCCCTGCCTTATTTGGAGCCAGAAAAAAATCCTGTGATAGAATTGAGGGTGGATCTTTGTTCATCCCATGCTCTCACAGTTTGACAGACATTGCTGTCTTGATCCATGTTTTCCTTCCTCTAAGGCTCCTTTATGTCCTCATTTGGATCCCAGCTGATTTGGTTGATTTGTTTATTCTGCCTTTTTCTGTTTCCTGCTGCCCTGTGCAGGGAAGTCACTCTGGGAGCTAGTACTGGAACAGTTCGAGGATCTGTTGGTTCGGATCTTGCTGCTCGCTGCGTGCATCTCCTTCGTAAGAAAAGAAAACAAGCACAAACAAACACTAACTCTGACATCCATTTGTTTATGTGTTTTAGAAAGGGAATCTGCATCTGATCTCGTCTTCTGTCTTTCAGACTCTTGCTTGGTTCGAAGAAGGGGAGGGGACAATTACAGCCTTTGTTGAACCCTTTGTCATCCTCCTTATCCTCATCGCCAACGCTATTGTGGGAGTATGGCAGGTAGAGCAAGGTTTTATTACTACGATTGTTTTACCCATGTGTCTTTAAAAAATCTTAAAAGTGTAACTATACCCCTAACTAGACTCTATCTGGATTTATCATTTCAAGTGTTCACAGCCTTCAATAAGAGCAGGTGTGTATGTTTCTGTACCACACTCTAAACCATAGAAATCAGGCAGAAGGCTCGCATTAAAAATGACTATTAATCAAATAAATATTTTTATGATTGTAAGCCTGAAATGTTGCTCTTTTTTGTCTTAGCTGTAGCATATCCACATCCCTCTGATCAGGCCAATATCTCTGGTTAGTGTCTGCTGCGATAATGCTATAAAGCTCTACTACCTGGATGTAAACAAACACATCCAGATAGTAGAGTTTAGAGTTAAATTTCAACTATAATACAACAACACAAGCAGTTTTATTTGCTCAGACTTTTTAATTTCCCTGTTGAGGCTTGATAAAGTACACCAATGACCAGCGTTTTTCACAAGCATAATATTTCCTGAAGTGGTTTCTGTCTAGCTGAAAGCTTAGTCCAGAAGAGTGCATTTGGGGAGGAATCTAGGTGGTCATTTCTGGGAACAAACAAATGTACAACAAAAAAGGAAAATGAAATGAATATAAAACAGTTAAGTAATAAAGAAGCAATAACAGAATTTTGAGACAAAGCCAATGTGAAATGTGAAAAAAATGCACTAGGTATTGAAAATAATTAGTTTGATTCATGTGGAAATAAATAGTGCATACAAACTGTTTCCTTACTGTGTTTGAGATGGCAACACACCCCCTGTCTCCTGCATCTCCATCTGCTCCATCTCCTCCACACATCTAGCAGAAACTCTCCTCTTCCTCATAGATCGCCTCAACATTTTCCTTCACTATGTACAGTACTACTGATACTATTTATAAAAAAACGACTGATTATATAAGAAGAGGAGCTTTGCAAAAGAAAGGCAGATAATGGCAAAAACGGGCAGGCTTTTCCCAGAACACGGCAAAACAAAACCGAAACTTAAAAAAAAACCCTGATACAACAACAAAATACTAAAGACAAAGAAGAAACCTCTAAACACAGCTAAAAACTCACTGTTTGCATTCTCTCATCCTGTCACTGCTTCTGATCCTCTCTCTCAGCCTGCTGCAAAACTCAACACAGAACGCAAATTTATGTCTGCTTTACATGGACTTTAAAGGGTTAAACTACAAGGACCAGTGAAGGCTGGTGGTGCTAGCTCTGCTAGCTTTAGTCAAACTCTGCTTATCATCATTGTTTACCCTGTGATGATGCTGTAATCCTGTGCTTGGTCAAATATGACTGTTTCATAAACTCCAAACCCTTGATTTCATCAGATTTTAAATTACACATAGATAATTAGTTGCTTTGTGACTCCTTTCATATCAGAATTAAATTCCCTTTAATTAATCTTTACTACTATCAGAAACATGTTTGATAAAACAAAATGCTGCTGTCCGCTGCATTCAAAAAAAGCTACCAACCATTTCCTCTTTATCCCATTTTTTCCTGACTATCCATTGTTCATAGCGTATGTAAGTTTTGCTCTTCCGGTTGAATGCTCTCTTTATGTCGCCATGGAGACTACAAAGCTAATAATGTTAGCCTAGCTGTCATAGTCGCTCTTTTAAAAGCAACCGGCTTTTAACAGCAAGAAAGCAACAAATTGAACTAAAATCGGCGGTGGAGTCATAGTGTGAATGTTTTAAAAAGTTTACACAGAGCCCTGTCTAGCATTAATGATTTCACGTTGGTTGTTTTGAGCTAGCTCGCTGGTGGCGGTCAGCCATATCGTTGCAAGGCAACCAGAAGTCACTAAGCGCTGGCGTAAGTCAAACACCCATAGGCTTCTGAAGAAACAGGTGTATAATATAAAAACAGCTGATTTTGCCCTTACCTAAACCTATTGGAGAAAAACCTCATGCTCTGTGTCAAATATGTGTATGTGTCTTTCAGGAGCGCAACGCAGAAAATGCCATCGAGGCTCTGAAGGAGTACGAGCCAGAGATGGGAAAGGTTTACCGACAGGACAAAAAGAGCGTCCAGAGAGTTCGAGCCCGAGACATCGTCCCTGGAGACATTGTGGAGGTTGCTGGTAAGCACAAATAATCTTTTATGTCACTCAGGATGACGCGCAACAAATCCGGAGAAATCAGAGAACAGGTTCCCTTCAGACCCCAACATGAACTCAAGCACTCTGCATCATGTCACACGATGACTTTCAGAGACGCTGTGCAGGACAAAGAGTACAGCCATGCCATAATCTCAGCTATGACTCATGTATTATCTGGGATATTACTCATGAATAATCTGAGCAATGACTCATCATACAAAAGCGGCTCAAGCAGAACTGAAAACAAGAGATTAAAGTGCATCTGATTTACTGCACAAATGAAGAAAAATCAGATTTGCATCTCTCGGAAAGATTTGCACACACAAGCCTCAGTGTGCATCAGTTAACATGGAGGGGAGTGGCTTTGTAACCTATTCTATGGCTGCTCAGTGGGTGAAGTTCTCCGTCTTTTGGCTTCTCTTTTGGAGAGCTGACATGTCATCCATCTTTTTACACAGCAGTCTGTGGAATAAACGCACAGATAACTGTCAAAGTTGATCTGATATCCTGCTGAGTTACAGAGAAATAATTTATACATCTTTGTTTCTTCTTCATCTGAGTCCTTCAAAGCCTGTAATACTTTGCTTCTTCTCTCAAAGTACTCTAATCCTGCTCTCTCATGAACAAGATCCAAACCAGGCCTGTGATCAGTCACAGGAAAAGCTGAATTTGTTACCCAGAGAATCTCAGAGGAAACTGAACGCGTTCATGGCCCAAGAAAACATCTGTTTAATGCAATTTAAGGACAAACTGCTTCACTTGAAAGGTTAGCATTCTTCCTTTCGGAGAGCACAGCTGTTCATAAACTGTTTATACGTGTTTATGAATCTGTAGGAGAGGAGCTGAGGGGAGAGAGTCTGCACAAACACATCTGCCTCTGGCTGTAACTCATGAATTCTTTTACTGCGAATGGAAAAATAGATTTTGGAGCACACATGCCCCCCCCCCCCCCTTCATGAAAAAGTGAAATTATTAGTTAAGATTATAAATAACGTTGATGCATTTTTAGTCCATGTCTGTGTGGAACAGACCAAATAGACAATTGTTCTACTTTCTGTCTCCAGACACCACTCAGGCTATTGTTAGTGACTGTGTGATGAGAAACTCTTTGAGGAAGTTTCTGATTTGAGGCGATTTAAATCAAACTGACTTGAAGTGACTTGACATCTGAAGCAGTGAAATCCATCAGCACCGTAATACTTTGGGACAGCGGAGGAAAAGTCCTCACTGATAAGGTTGATATATATATAGAAAAAAATAGAATTATCTACAGTCTAATGATAATGACCATGTTTGACTTAACTTTGAAGTAGAGCATGACACGGGAGCGGATTTTCACTCCTGTCCCGTCCCACTCCCAGAGAAAAAATCCTGTCCCACTCCTGTAAAATGACTCCCACTCCTGTCCCGTTCTGGTTTGAATAAAACCAAACGTGTTGAAATTATGTTGCATTTTTTATTTTAGGTAAAGTGCAGTGCATATAAAAGGCACTGACTTTAAGTCTCACATACCTGACATTCGGTAAGCAAAGTGCATAATGTGAGCATGTTTTACACGCCCCAAAAACATTTTTTTTTCCTATCATGTTCCACTCTCAAAAACCTTTGCACTACTTCCGACTTCCCTACAAGATCTCTGAGCCTCACCGACGCATCCTTGTTTTTTACTTTGTACTGCAGCTCTCTTTTTGACGTTTCTTCTTCTCCCTCCATGTTGATTTGTTTCGGGTAGCCGCTCCGTGTCTTTTCACTTCCGGTGGTGACAGGAAGTCAAACCACTTGTAGTTCTTTTGTGTTGCTAGCGCGATCCAGAGTGTGGGCTCTCACTGAGATATGACTACAAAAATGGACGCATCTGTTCATCTGGTTGTTTAACACGACTGAAAATGATCACCAATAAATGTCGCTCCCGCTCCCGCTGTTTTATTTTTCCCGTCCCGTCCCAATCACGGGATTGATAAAAAAATGACTCCCATCCCGCGGGATTCCCGCGGGAATCACGTGACCCACGGGAATTCCCGAAAAATGTCATCCACTACTTTGAGGTCAAAAAGAAAATCTATGTTACTTTCCTTTTAAATCCATAAACCACAAGTACACAATAATCCATAGAAGTGTCTCATCACTGGCATGTTCAGGTGAACAAATGCAAACTTCTTCTTCACTTTGATTGAACACTGATGGACGCTAGGCAGAGTGTTAAAAAAGTATAAAAGCCACACGCGTTCTCTCATTCTAAGTCTGCGCATCTTATTTCCATGAGTTTCGCTCATGTGAAAACCATGATCCAGCCTTGAGCAACAGGCCTCTATGTTGAATGTGAATATTAATTTGGTTGTAAAAAAATGCAGTACCTTAAATGTCCACACGGGGCTGGCTTCATAGATTGAGGAAGCGTCATTAACAGCCATGTTAAAGTGTCCAATTTTAAGAAACATGTTGATAAAAAAAATGGTTTGTATTTACCTGCACACGTTGAGGAAGTGGTTATTTCATACATTTTTTTTTTCTAATTTATGTGTTAATAGTTGAGATCAATAGATAACAGGTTGACACGTTGTAGCTGTCCGCCAGGGGAATGTGGCAAGTAGCATGAAAGTGCTTCGAGTTCTCAGAAAGACCAGAAAAGCACAATACAAGTAGCTCATCGCGATTGCTGGTTTTGTTCGTCCGGTTGAACATTCTGTTTACGTCACCATGGAAACCACAAAGCTGATGATGTTAGCCTAGCTGCCATACTCGCTCAAATAACCGTCTTTTAACAGCAAGAAAGCGACAAAATGAACAAAAATCAGAGGTGGATTCATAGTGCGGATGTTTAAAAAAAAGTTTACACTGAGCCCTGTCTGGTATTAATGATTTTACCCAAGTTGTTTTGAGCTAGCTTGCCATTGGCAGCAACTAGAAGTTGATAACCACAGGCGGAAGTCAACACCCATAAGCTTCTGAAGAAACAGGTGGATTCATCGGGCTTTTGGTTCAAAATTGTTATGTTTATTTGCAAAACACTGACGATACAGCTGTTAGTGGAAACAGGCCTTCACTAACAGTTTTTTTGCTAAATGTCATTTTCTGAGTTGATGTTCCACAGCTGCCTTCGTGAAGATCCAGACCAGACCTTTTAGGTCGCTGAGTAAATACAGATGTATAAATCTGCAGACAGCATAACTAGTGGACAGCCTGCAAACGCAGGTCAAAACATCATTCACAAAAAGTGCCTTTTTGTAGATGTAATGTACGTGAGTACTTAAAGCAAACTACCGGCAGCTTCTCTGAAGAAATGTAAACACTATGTACCAGAAAGATTCGCTAATTTAAAAAAAAAAAAATGTTTGTTTTCTTATCCAATGAGACAGAAAGAGAAAAAAATCAAATGTTACATTAAAAGCCTTCAGCTCTGATCCTGTTGTTCCTGCTCTGACAAGTGTCAGTGAGTTCCCATGCTCTGGAAGCCAAATACTTTTACTACAGACAGAGGGGCACTGGATCACACACACAAACACACACACAAACACACACACACTCCTAACCCTGTTTCCTCTCTCTGAGCAGCCTGAAATAGCAGCAGCTATCTGGGGGATTCGACAGTTTTTATACTGGGTCAAGCTCATGTGTGTGTATTCAGGCTGTTACTAAAGCTGACAGTGTTCATACCCAGCTGCACTGATCTCATCTATGGGTTGGAGTCAGTGTAGCGATAGGATGAAGTCTTGTGCATAAATGATGGATGATGTTTGAAAAAGGGCAAAAATACTGAGAGACGGGGTTAAATATCCTTCTCCAGTTCTGCCCAGTAATAAAACTGGATACACATGACGCTCTGTATGCACTCTGTCACTTTATTTCATCTATTGTGTAAAGACACAAACCATAGCTCCAAAACTCTCTTCCACCCCTCACGTACGTCATTTGAGCTATCTGAAATCGCAGCTTTGAGATGCACTTCAATCAAATATTTTTCCACGAGGCTCCTTCGTGTTGCTTCTTACTGCGTTTCCATAACGATAACAGCAGAAGGAAAGGGCAGAGATGGAGCAGCAGGCAAGCACGTTGAGATGTTTGCCAGGAACGGCTAAACAGAGATGCCACAGTGTTATTTCAGCTATGTTTAAACAAGCATGCGGTGGAGCTGTAGTCTTGAAAGAAAAGGCACTGGTGCTGACATTTGGTTTACTGATTCTATACTCTCTGCTTGCCCCACACTGATGATTTTTTATTATTTACGTTTTTTAGGCTGATTGATTTTCATATCAAGGAATTGAAAAGCATTGAGCTTTGTCAAGAAATGGGCTAAAGTGCCTGGTGCAAAGTGAATTGTGGCGTGTCTGACCGGGTCAGGTCACTGTTTTTTATGCAAGGCACAAAAAGCTGAAATCATGTCTCTTGATTATTCAAACCAATCAGTGTGTCTGCTCTCCTCCTCTCAGGGTCAAGTGCCTCTGCAGGCAGAGATTTTTAATTCTGTCCTTCCATCGTGCCCTTGAAAACTCAGAAATGGAGGTTAAGTTTGCTGCAGGTCTCCTGGTGCACAGTCCAGGGTCAAAAGTATCTCACTGTTAGTTTAAAGATGCATAATGCGAACTGACAGCCCATGATGAGAAGACTTTGTTACTAAATTGAGATTTTTTTTTTCTCTTCACCTCCCTCCAGTTGGAGACAAAGTCCCAGCTGACATCAGGCTGACGTCTATTCGCTCCACCACCCTGAGGGTGGACCAGTCCATTCTGACGGGGGAGTCTGTGTCGGTACTGAAACATACAGATCCTGTACCTGATCCACGAGCTGTCAACCAGGACAAGAAGAACATGCTGTTTTCTGTGAGTCTCAACACGCAGCAACATTGATAGTAACATAAAACACAGCACGAAGAAAAAAATGAAGACGATTCAGACTTCTGATTTTACTTTCAATTTCTTTTCTCTCAGTAAACTGTGTCCATTATGATAACCTCATAATAAAACAATCATACGAATCATTCCATACACCATAAGATTTGTTTTCTGGGGTTATATGGTAAAGCTAAAAACGAGTTAATAATCTGAAGCTGAAAATGACAGGAATAACAGATGAATGAATGAAAATGTTTATTTTGATAATGTAGAGAAATATAAACAGGAGACTACAGACAACAGAATTCAAAACATAGAAAACCTGGCAATTTTAAGAACAACAACAAAAGAAAGCGAATGGTTAAATCACCGGTTTCTCCAATTTCCACCCCGTCTACATTATTAATTGATAGATGAAAACCCTGTAAGCTGACCTGTAATATATAATACAATGATAATAAATTTTATTTATATAGCACTTTTCAAAAACTCAAGGACACTTTACAGTTGTTAAAATCAATACAAATAAGGAACATACATTAAACAAAAGAAAGCAACAGTACAATTACATAATATAATATAATATAATATAATATAATATAATATAATATAATATAATATAATATACCTACATTAACAATTCTTCTAACATACAATAAACTATAGATCATTTTTACTTATTATCATTATATCCACCTTTTTCTTCAGAAGCCGATGTGTGTCGACTTCCGGTTACCGCCACCAGCAAGCTAGCTCCAAACAACTCGTGTGAAATCACTAATGCTACACAGGGCTCAGTGTAAACTTTTTTTTTGAAACAGCTGCACTTTGACTCCACCTCCGATTTTTGTTCATTTTGTCGCTTTCTTGCTTTTAAAAGCTGGTTATTAGAGCAAGTATGACAGCTTTGCTAACATCATCAGCTTTGTGGTTTCCATGGCGACGTAAACAAAACATTCAACTGGAAGAGCGAAACTGGCAATTGCGATGAACTATAGGTAGTCAAGAAAAAGGTGGCTATCAACACTGTATAAATTCTAATTAGCCATTATAATTATATGAATTGATTAAATGAATATCTAATATATGCCCTAAATATATACTCTTATCTATGCATATATGTCTGCAAATACATTCCCTTATTCTATGTAAATATTTAAACACCTAACATTCACACGTATGCCCAAATTTACAAATAATTACAGTATACAAATACATATACATACATAAATACAATCAAGTTAATCTTCGTTCCTATATTTTGTGAAAATCCCATCTTTAAGTGGTTTCAGTGGTAGATCGTAGTGGGATCCCATGAAACATATCAGAGGGCAGAGTAACCCCCGTTTGATGTCCTGGTCCAGGTGTTTGTTGTGTTTTCTTTGTGACACTTCAAAGGCGGCTGAGTCACCAGGTGATCTAACGGTCAAAGAACAAACATTGATGTTTTATTCAGCAGCATCACTCAGACAGACTGCAGACCTGCAGGACACAGATGTCACCTCAGGACTGACTGCCAAGCATACAAAGATACGGAGGAAACAAAGCACAACCTGCTTTTAAGATAGCTGTAAATTATTGATGTTAGATTTCGACTCGTACCGACTGAAGTGAGATCGTACAGGATAAAAGAATATTGATTATATAAAGAAAAATAATTTAAAAAAACACGCAGATAACTGCTTTTACTCCTCTTGCTACTGAACTGCTGAAAATGTGAAAGTAAAGTTCTGTCTCTTGTAAACTTTGCACAGGGGACCAACATTGCAGCTGGGCGAGCTATCGGGGTTGTCGTAGCAACAGGAGTGCAGACAGAGATCGGGAAAATCAGAGATGAGATGGCCTCGACTGACCCCGAAAGAACCCCCCTTCAACAGAAACTGGACCAGTTTGGAGAACAGCTGTCGAAGGTAAGGACGTGCTTTGAGTTTTATAACGCTCTATGAAAGCCACCCTGTTGATTTACTCATGGCGGTGTGTTGTGACCTGCAGGTGATCAGCGTGATCTGTGTGGCGGTGTGGGCAATCAACGTCGGACACTTTAACGACCCGGTGCACGGAGGCAGCTGGCTGAGAGGAGCTGTTTACTACTTCAAGATCGCCGTCGCTCTGGCTGTAGCTGCCATACCAGAAGGTCAAATATTTTACAGATATATAACTATTACATGGTTTTTAGCTCATTGGGAGAAAAAATAGAAATGTCTGTATAACTTTGTGAATCAGATACACAATTAAAATCTGCGCGACTGTTACCAGAATGCCAGGAAATAAAGTAAAGAGTAACCACCCTCTGCCCTGTTTTTTTTTTTCCTCCAGGTCTCCCAGCGGTTATCACCACCTGTCTGGCTCTGGGTACGAGGAGGATGGCGAGGAAGAACGCCATCGTCCGCAGCCTGCCATCAGTGGAGACGCTGGGTTGTACATCGGTTATCTGCTCGGACAAGACGGGAACGCTGACCACCAATCAGATGTCGGTCTGCAGGGTGAGATGTGGGAGTTTGACATCCAAGCAAGAAATATAAGGATGAAATATACTTGGTCAGGGGTCCCCAAACTTTTAGTCTCGATCACGTGGCCAGACTGAAAAAAAAAAAATCATAATGCATCTCTTGGGCCGGGCCAGATGTCTAGGTGGGCCGTATCCGGCCTGCGGGCCGTAGTTTGGGGACCACTATACTAGATGGTCACTAAAGACATCTGAAAGCAGTAGATGAAAAGTAATAACTCACAGCTCTTCATGCTGACATTAGACAGGTGGAGGGCTCTGGTGGATCTAACCTGAATATAAGATTCTAACATTCATTGACTAACCAGCCTCTCCAATATGTGTGTGTGTGTGTGTGTTTATGTTTGTGTGTTTGTGTGTTCAGCTGTTTGTTGTTGACAGCGTTTCAGGAGAGCGCTGCAGGCTGAGCGAGTTCTCAGTGACAGGATCGACTTATGCCCCAGAAGGGGAAGTGTGAGTGTCTCTAACCTTCAATATTTAACCCCTTAACCCCTGAAAAGTTATAGATTTTGTTTTTGTGTGTCTTAGTTTTTGTCAGTTTTGCATTCATTCATTCATATTAATCCCCCTCATGTCTCTCCTCTTTCCTGTCCTCGTGTTTCTTCAGCTATAAGGACGGCTCAGCGGTGAAGTGCAGCCAGTATGAAGGTCTGGTGGAAATGGCTTCCATCTGTGCACTGTGCAATGACTCATCACTGGACTACAGCGAGGTAAGACGCGCAGGGACCAACCGGCCTCTCGTTTACGCCCATATATGGTCATCAGAAACATTTACAGCAATGATCTGAATCTGATGACCAAAACTACAACTTTGAACTTGAACAGTCAAACCTCTCCAGAATGTTTAACCTCTTTAATAATATGAGTATGTGTGTGTGTGTGTGCGTGTGTGTGTTCCAGGCAAAGGGTGTGTTTGAGAAGGTGGGGGAGGCCACAGAGACTGCCCTCTGCTGCCTGGTGGAGAAAATGAACGTGTTTGACACAGACTTAAGAGGACTGAGCCCAGCTGAGAGAGCTACAGCGTGCTGCTCCGTAAGTGTGTGTGTGTGTGTGAGAGAGGAAATGTGGGAGTTGCTCTTTGCTCCTGTAGTAAATGATCCTCTCTTTTCATCCATTATGCAGGACTTGCTGAAATCTTTTCCAGGCTTAATTTTCTCTCTGATGTCTCGCTCCTTTAAGACCCTGAAGCTGTTGTACTTTAAGTGCTGAACATAGACGATGTAATAATGTTACAAACCCATCACTACTTAGATTTTTTTAAGAGAATAATGGATAAAACTGAAAACTGGAAGAGAAGGCAGGAAATGACAAAACAGAGACCTTAGGTTAAAATCAGACCTGGTTTTGGTTGGACCTTGATTATAAGTTGACCCCACTTTTCACATTATTTTCAACAAAATAAACCATCCATCCATCCATCTTCTACCGCTTATCTGGGTCCGGGTCGTGGGGGCAGCAGTATCATCAGCAAAGACCAGAGGCCCCTGTCCCCGGCCACTTCCTCCTTTGGGAGGATACCAAGGTGTTCCCAGACCAGCTGAGAGACATAATCTCTCCATCATGTCCTGGGTCTACCCTGGGGTCTCCTCCCAACTGGGCATGCCTGGAATACCTCCCCAGGGAGGCGTCCAGGAGGTATCCTCACTAGATGCCCGAACTACCTCATCTGACTCCTCTCGATGCGAAAGAGCAGCAGCTCTACTCCGAGCCTCTCCTGGATGTCTGTGCTCTGAACCCTATCTCTAAGGCTGAGCCCAGACACCCTGCGGAGGAAGCTCATTTCAGCCGCTTGTATTCGTGATCTTGTCCTTTCAGTCACAACCCACAGCTCATGACCATAGGTGAGGATTGGAACGTAGATTGACCGGTAAATTGAGGGCCGTGCCTTCTGGCTCAGCTCTCTCTTCACCACAACGGACCCGCTCTCTCTCCATTTTCCCCTCACTCGTGAACAAGACCCCGAGATACTTAAACTCCTCCACTTGGGGCAAAGACTCCTTCGTGACCCGGAGTAGGCAGTCCACCCTTTTCCGGCTGAGAACTATGGCCTCATTCGGGTCAATATGGTGTATCGTTTATAGTAACTCTGTCTGATTTCTTCAGAGCTCCAGCTGAGAAACTGTTCAAATAAAACAATATCACTGTGGTCAGATTTGAGTCACTTTTCCCATCTTTTTATGCGCCTTAGACATGACTTTCTTTGAGCCTTCAGAAGGTGATGCGTCAGGTTTTCCCATGTTTACTTATGACACTTTTACCCGCCCACCTCTAGTTTCACAGCCACCATACCTACAATCATGACAGCAGGCTGTAACACTTTTAAAACCCAGCTTAACTAAACTTAACTGGTCTCTCTGATGGCTTCAGGTTTCACGCTTGAATGCTTCTTTCCTGTCCTTTAACTGGTCTGTGGTCCAGAAGTATTGAAAAACAATAACGCCTTCACATCCTGTGGTTTCCTTTTGTTTTCAGGTGATAAAGCAGCTGATGAAGAAGGAGTTAACACTCGAGTTCTCCAGAGACAGAAAATCCATGTCTGTCTTCTGCTCGTCCAATAAACTCACCCGCACGGCATCCGGAGCCAAAATGTTCGTCAAGGTGAGTTAGGCTTCATCTTCATGCGGACGTTGCACTGGATGTCATTTTGACGGACAGCGTTGTGAAAACTCTTTCATTATGAATACTGATCCTTCAATTGAAAAATCCATAATAAGACCTATTAATTATTAATTATATATTTAAGCACATCATTGCAAAAATGACTCAAACTTGTACCATTAATTATGCAGGTCAGTTTTATTGCTTATTGAGCAGAAAGAGAAATAATAGATGACAAAAAATAGAAGATAAAAATAATTCCAGCCCTGCTGTCAGTAGCTTTGTAAAGGAAAAAAAATCGTGGAATGGACTTGTTTTTTTTTTTCTTTTTTTAAAATATTGAACTGAAAAACAAAATAAACAGAACTGGTTTCAAGTTAAAACTGAACATGTTGGTTTTTTATCGGGTCATCAAGTGAGAGCGGCAGAGGAGATCAGCATCAGGTTTTGCGTCTCTGCCTCAGACAGCCGACTTCTCGTGGCTGTTCTGATTTAATTCTAAGCATTTTTAAAGTCTTGAAACGTGTCACCCGGTGAAGTAATGAGCAGTCGGCGACACTCTTTGAAAGAAGGGTTTCCTGATCCTACTGGAACTCGCTTCGCCAGGAGGAAATCCTGGAGCGTGTGGTCCCGATGTACGAGAGAGGCGACCTCAGTTCAGTGTGAGTCGTAGTGGTGCCAGTCGATGCCAACGTTTAAAAAAGGATAAGACAAACCAGCATGTCAGAGAGCGTGAAATCAGAAACAGGACAACACAATATCTCATTAATTATGCACACTCGCCACCAACTGGACAGGAGGTGCGCTGCAGGTGTGATATGTGCTGTTGGAGTTTCTAATCCATCAAAATGACGGGACAGAGTAATCAATCAACGCGACCTCTGTCTTCATGTCTTCTTCTTCTCCCTCTGATGGTGTCTAACCTCACCCTCTCCTTCCCGTCTCTCCTCAGGGAGCTCCAGAGAGCGTGTTGGAGCGGTGCAACCACGTCCGGGTCAACGGCTCTGCCCGCGTGCCTCTGACCCCGGCGGTCCGGGAGCAGCTTCTGACCACTGTGAGGGAATGGGGATCAGGTCGAGACACACTGCGCTGCCTCGCAATGGCAACCAGGGACACCCCCCCGGACATCAACTGCCTGAACCTGGAGAACTCAGCTGCGTTCGCTGACTATGAGGTGACGGTTATGATGACATTTTCAAAGTATAAATGCAGATTTTTCAGGCTTTGTCTTTGAAAAAAAATAGAAAATTTACATCTGCTGGTGAGAAACGAAAACACAAAACTTCTGTTTTGTTTCCAGTGGTTCGAAATGCTTCAAACATTGGTGATGGTCATGCGGAGGCAAAGTACTAGGAATGTTTTACCTGTTTTCTTCCCCTCCACCTCCACTTAGTCGGACCTGACCTTTGTGGGCTGTGTGGGCATGTTGGACCCCCCAAGGAAAGAGGTGCTGAGTGCAGTCCGAATGTGCCGACAAGCAGGCATACGAGTCATCATGATCACAGGTGAGCAAACACCACGTCCCTGAGCTGACTGTTGCAGTGTGGATTTAGATTTCACTTCCTTCATGTAGGAAGTGGGTCACATAAATAAAAATGTTGGCATGTTGATGCTAATATTTATAACTCATCATTCTTTATTAAAATTGAAGTCTTAAGTTTGATAACACTTAAATAAAGCAGCAGGATCCCTGATAAAATGAGTCACCGTTTTTTATTTTCCTCTCCAGGCGACAACAAAGGCACGGCTCTGTCCATCTGCCGCAGGGTGGGCATCATCACAGAGCAGGAGGAAGAGCAGGAGGGCTCCGGCGTCAGCGGGGGCCTTACGGGGAGAGAGTTTGACGAGCTTCCTCCTCACATGCAGCGTCAGGCCTGCAGGACGGCGAGGTGCTTCGCCAGAGTGGAACCAGCGCATAAGAGTCGCATCGTGGAGTACCTGCAGAGCCTGAGTGACATCACAGCCATGGTGAGGGAATCAGAAACATGTTTACAACCTGAGCCGAAGCTCTCCTTTCACTGTGGTGTCATTTTATTATATTCCCTGATGGTTTCAGACGGGTGACGGGGTGAACGACGCACCAGCGCTAAAGAAGGCAGAGATCGGCATTGCTATGGGCAGCGGCACGGCGGTGGCGAAGTCAGCCTCAGAGATGATCCTGGCAGACGATAACTTCTCAACTATCGTGGCGGCGGTGGAGGAAGGCAGGGCGATCTACAACAACATGAAGCAGTTCATCAGATACCTGATCTCATCCAATATCGGAGAGGTTGTCTGGTTAGTAGAGTGGGTGGAAGGAGGACAAAGACACGAACCTCAGAGAGTCAAAAGACTTCTTCCCAGAGTGCTGATAGTGTAAATTTATTTATGGACGGGATAGCCCTTTAAGTTGAATCTACTCATTTTCAAGGGCGTCCCAAACAAAGATGCATACGAGACAAGAATGTTGCAAGACAACTTTTGCAGTACAGACATTACAAAACATTAGAAGAAACATCAAAACCCACGCTGCAGAATATCATAAAAGAAATGCAAAACAGACATTGAAACGAAAAAAAAACAATGACACAAACATAAACATAAGGAAAAAAAGTTTTAAGTAGAGCACACAAACATTTTAGCAAGTACCTTTAAAATAAACATCACAACACCAACTGTGATTCCCAGTCACAGCAAGACTAGCAGGAGCAGTGTGTTTGCAAATAAAGAGAGATTTCTTAAAGAGTTGAAGAGAAGAAACTGATCTAAGTGAAATGAGTAGATTATTCCAGTCAGAGGGGGCTTTATATTGAAAGACATAACATCCAAGTTCCTCATCTGTTCTTGAAACAGGGAAAAAAGGGGTTTGTGTCACAGGGTGTTTGCAGGAAACGCAAAAGAGGGGGCAGGACCGAAGCGCAGATTCAACTCCAAAATAACTAACTTAACTAAACTCAAAAGTCCAGAACCAAACATAATCGAAAAATCCAAACTCAGAAAATCCAGATATCCAAAACTCAGAAAACTCTAACACAGGGAAACTCAGAAGACGAGGAAATCATAGACTGTATAAAATAGTCTCCACAACATCACATGTCTGCTCCTGATACAGTCAAATGAAGCCGATCGTTGGACAGCGCCATCTTGGATATGACGCGGACTTTGAGCTTCCTTTCTAAAGCTATGGGGCGCCCGTCAGTCATATGAGCTGAGCTGAGCCTCTGATTGGACAAACCCGTAATCCTAATCTCTAATAAACCGCTGAGTTAGAAAAAAAATCACTCACCATACAGTGTGTGCTGAAAGCGAAATTAGCATTTCAGACCCAAGCTGTTTTTTGAACCAGGCTGTAAATATGCTTTTTAATGCCGTAAAAGTCAGTTTCTTTTATGTTTGATGTGTATGTGACTTCCGGTCTTTCTTCAGCCAGCTTCTAGCCTCTCGATAAACAGCAACCTTTAACACTTCAGCATAGGCTTCATTTTTCTCTACTGGATGTTGCCCCTTAGAGGAAACACTAGAGACGAAACCCACCCACATTTGACATGAACTAACGACAGAACTGAACTCATACTCAGTTTGTCAGGTTGTCTGAATTTTGAAGATGTCAGTGTAGATGTAGGAAGTGTAGATGACTGTGTTGTCAGCATAAAGTTGAATTTCAGAATTCAAACAAATTTGAGGCCATTAATTGATAAAAATACAAAACAGTAATGGATCAAGAGTAGAGCCTTTTGGCACGCCTTTTTTGACCAACAAAAAGTCAGACTGAATGCCCAAAAGACTGTTACTCTGATGTCTGTGACTGAGATTTGAATTAAACCAGAGGAGAGCACTGCAAGTGGGCCAGTGTTATTTAGTTTGTCCAACAGACAGGGTCAATGAATTTGGCACCAGTGAGTTCTTATTATCTTTTTGAAACAGGACTGTGATGTGCTGAAGTTTTTCCACAAGTCTTTGTGCATTTTGTTTTTTATCAAAGTACACAAATCAGTCAGAGAATCTGTGTTGGGTGTAAAGAAGACATTTCTTCCTTATAAGAGTTAATGTGTGAAGCCAAAGTGGCACCAGGGATTTTGAGCTTCGGAACGTGTATCACATTGAGCTTCAACTCTTCATTATGGGCTTTTAGAAATGTTGTAACTTCTGAGAGAGACCACTTTAAGTCAAGGTTACCTCAGATCCCTCATTGTTTTTCCTCCTCTACCTCTCTCTTCCTCCTCAGTATTTTCTTGACAGCGGCTCTCGGCATGCCTGAAGCTCTGATCCCAGTACAGCTGCTGTGGGTCAACCTGGTCACAGACGGTTTCCCTGCTACAGCTCTGGGCTTTAACCCTCCTGACCTGGACATCATGTCTCGCCCTCCTCGCTCCCCCAAAGAGCCTCTGATCTCCAGCTGGTTGTTCTGCCGCTACCTCATCATCGGATGTGAGTCATCTTTATGAAAACTCGGTAGATATTCACGAACAGCGGAGCATCCCTCTGATCCTCACCTTCTGTCTCTTCAGGTTACGTCGGGGCAGCAACTGTCGGAGCGGCTGCCTGGTGGTTCATGGCAGCTCACGATGGACCCAAATTGTCCTTCTATCAGCTGGTAAACATTTATCTTTGGATTGTTAATACTGTGTCACATATTATCCCGGACCCACTCACTGCAACAAGGAGGGATCTTAAGGCTAAAAACCCAGATGATAAATTGATATTAACCATTCAGACGTATGCAGATATTAACAGCGTAATGAACCAGAGCTGACAAGAAACCAATCGCTCCTCTGTCTCCTCTACAGTCTCACTTCCTGCAGTGCAGTGAAGGCCACACTGAGTTCGCAGGTGTCCAGTGTTCAGTCTTCGAGTCTCCTTACCCCATGACCATGGCCCTGTCTGTCCTGGTAACCATAGAGATGTGCAACGCCTTAAACAGGTGAGAGCAAAATAAGCACTGTGTGTTTCAAACCACTCACATTTCAGCGTCTCTGTACAGCAGACAGACGGGTATCTAAAACAGAAATGAGTTTTTAAAAGCTGTGGATTAGTTTCAGACAGAGTTATCATCTTCATCCTGATCCTTTGTTCATCAGTCTCTCAGAGAACCAGTCCCTGCTCAAAATGCCTCCTTGGTCAAATCCCTGGCTGGTGGGCGCCATTTGTCTATCCATGGCTCTGCACTTCCTCATCCTCTACGTTGACCCTCTGCCGGTAAGCACATGGAAAGAAACAGGAAACAGACTCACTGATCCATAAATTGATCTTGAGAACAGGTGATGGATTCAGCGTTTGATTACACAGTCATAATGTGACAGTTATTTGGTGTTTCCCACAACCAAATAACAGTCCTTCATCAGAACCACCCGCCTCCACCTAGACTCAGATATCAACCTTTTCCCTTCCAGGTGATATTTCAGATCCGCCCTCTGTCGTGGCCTCAGTGGGTGGTGGTGCTGAAGATGTCCATCCCCGTCATCCTGATGGACGAGGTGCTCAAGTTTCTCGCTCGCAACTACATCGAGCCGGGAAGTCAGATCCAGGTCAGAATTTATCCATCGTTGGTTGTCTGTTTGTAGGGATGGGTATCAATAACAGCTTCCTGTTAAAAATCGATTGGAAACTGTTGGATCCATCAACAGCTTTAGCCTTTATGCTTAATGATTCCCTTACTGATTGTTTACGTGATGCCGGAGCAGCCGGCATAATTGTACCCTAGAAATCTTATCTTAGCAGATGGGTAACAGTTTCTCAAGACAACTCAAAGAGCGCAAACACACTGGCTATTTGTACCATGCTGAACTCAAGCACAGTTGCCCGCGATCACACTACTCCAACATGAACCAGACTTTAGGCATATGCGTGGCCCAACTACGCCACCATAAAGTGTCTGTTTACATGGAGCGCAGTCTCATCAACTTTAGTGACTCTTTGATTCATGCCAAGTTGATTTGGTCTGACGCAGCTCGTTAACACCGGTGTTTTTGCTTAACATAACTGTCAAAAAAAGCGGTCGCGGTGATCATGTCTGCGTCCTTGTGCATGAAGTGTACCATGCTGAAGCACACCTCTCCAAAGCGTGCCAAAGAGGAGAAGTGTACCACGCCCAAGCACGGAACGCTTGCGGTCACACTGGCTAAACGAACTGGACTTTAGGGCTGAGTCATGCTTAGTAAGTAAGTAAGTAAGTAAGTTTTATTTGTATAGCACTTTTCACAGACACAAGTCACAAAGTGCTTCACAGTAGAGGACATAGTACAAAATAACAAAATAGTTAAAAGCAACATACTCAAAAAAACCTAGTACACCTGTACATAAAACAGATACTTAAAAGCAACATACCTAAAAACATAGTACACCTGTACATAAAACAAATACTTAAAAGCAACATACTTAAGAACATAGTACAGCTAAAAACATAAAACAACATTTCTAAAATCACAGTGCTCTATCAGTGCCACCACCGGACGTGTTAAGACGCGAATGCTTGCCTAAATAAATGTGATTTCAAGAGTTTTTTAAAGGTGTCTACTGAGTCCAGAGAGCGCAGGTCCTGGGGAAGTTCATTCCATAGTCTGGGAGCAACAGCTTTAAAAGATCGGTCACCGCGAGTCTTAAAGCAGGTTCGAGGAACCATCAACAAGTTTTGCCCAGACGACCTCAGGCTTCGGGCTGAGCTATAGGGCTTAATTAAGTCCACAATATAAAATGGGGCCTGTCCATGAAGTGCTCGGAAAGTTAGCACTAAAATTTTAAATTGAAAACGGTAGGCAACTGGAAGCCAGTGGAGAGACTTGAGCACTGGTGTGATGTGGGCTCTCCTGCTGGTGCTAGTCAAGAGCCTAGCAGCTGCATTTTGGACTGACTGCAGACGAGCCAAGGCTTTCTTGCTGAGGCAGGTAAAAAGACTGTTGCAGTAGTCTAAACGCGAAGACACAAAGGCATGAATGATCATCTCAAGCTCCTGTTTAGACACCATGGACCTGAGCTTAGCAATATTACGCAGCTGAAAAAAGCAGTTTTTAACCAATTGCCTTGAGTGATGCTCTAGTGACATGGCCTCATCAAAAATTACCCCAAGATTCCTCAGCTTGGTTTTGGCTGAGAGGCTCAGATCACCTAAGTGCTGTTTAATGCTGGGAATTGCACTGTCTGGGGCAACAATAAGTGTTTCCGTTTTGTCAGCATTTAGTTGGAGGCAGTTTTCATTAAGCCACTGTTTAACTTTTGTTAAGCAGTTGAATAAAGAGTTCACTTTGTGAATTTCAGATGTTTTAAATGAGCAGTATAGCTGAAGGTCATCGGCAAATAAGTGGTAGGAAACATCATGACACTGCTTAATTAACTTGCCGAGAGGAAGAACATACATCAAAAACAAGAGCGGTCCCAAAACAGAGCCCTGGGGCACACCACACCACAAATTGCCGGGCTTAGACAATATGTGGTTGGCAGACACTCTAAAACTTCTTCCAGCTAAAAAGGAGGTAAACCATTGTAACACTGGACCAGACATCCCTATCAGATCTCGCAGCCTGTTAATCAGAATCTGGTGGTCAACGGTGTCAAAAGCCGAAGATAGATCCAGCAGGACCAACACAGTACACCTTCCTGAGTCAGCAGACATCATAATGTCACTAGACACTTTCAGTAATGCGGTTTCTGTGGAATGATGTTTACGAAAACCTGACTGAAAGGTGTCATAGATATTGTGTGACTCTAGAAATGAGGTCAGTTGTTTTGCAGCCACCTTCTCCAACATTTTGGCAAGAAGGGGGAGTTTGGAAATCGGCCGAAAATTCTTTAGATCTGATTGGTCCAAGTTTGCTTTCTTCAATATTGGTTCCACAATGGCGTGCTTGAAGGAGCTAGGGAACACTCCAGAGGAAAGCGACAAGTTAAACATTTTAGTCACCCAAGGCCCAATGCTTGGGCACGGAGCGTTTGGCCAGTGCGAGCGCGCCCTAACACAGGATTTTCTGCGCAAAGTTTGACTTAAGAAGCTGTAAAACTGATCACACAAAGAAATGTACATCACTCTCTCACAAGAGACTCCTGTTCAGTACATTCAACATGTTCTAAATCTCTTGATGTACCATGTAGAAAACATAGAGCTAGCTTGATGCTAATGTATATGGGAAATTGCATTAATATGCTAGCAGTTAGCATAAATCGATATAACTAAACATATCACAGTTTCTTTTTGTAAAGAATACTGAAAATGTTAAATGTCAGAAATTGAACGAAAAAATGTTTTCCAAACAGGAAGATGTTGGTGCAGATTCATGGTTGACTTCAGCATAACTACAGCAAGCACAAGGTTCCAAACAACTCAAAGCATTGCTTTAACCACTTCAAGACACAAGCTGGCCTACTTCAGTCAGTAACATTTAACAAAACAATACATCAATGTGTGATTTTGACTTGTTTTTATTGATTTACATCCAGAGATGTCCAGATCCATTGACCAATTTCATATTTATTGACTTAAAAACTCAATAAAATGTCGTTGACACAGAAAACCTGTAAAGCCGACGTATTGTTTACAGAAATTTCACAGGAAGTATTGAGAAGGGAATCGTTAAAAAATCTGATCGATGAAGGCATTCCTGTCAATAAAGTCTTACCAGTACCCATCCCTGTTATTTGTTTCTCAAGTTATTCTGTGTTACTGAAGTTCCTCTGTCCGTTTCTTTAAAAGACTCTGGAAGAAGAGGAGGAAATGCAGAGGACGAGGGCGAGCACAGGGTTGGTAGGCGCGGTGATGTCGAGGCTACGCCAGGCCTTCAAAGGCGTGTCCTGGTCGTTCGTCCTGATCTCTGGGCCGCTGGTGATCTGGATCTTCAGCCTGGACTCTGACATCACCAACATCTTCTGGGAGTGATGGAGGGGGCGGGGTGGAGAAAGAACAAGACGGACTGTTATGGCCAGGAAAGACGAAAAGAACGAGGAGAAAGAAGACCTAAAGGCAGAGGATTGTGGGATGTAGTGAAGAAGGGAGAAAGAATGTTAGAGAAGCAGAGGAAAACATTTCTTCAACAGACAATCAGGAAACAACGAGAAATACGGTCTGTTTTTGAATCTAGAAGGTGTTGTGTGTACCTGAACGTCTCTGTAAAAGTCAGATCAGATTCGATTTAAACCTCACAGCTAAATCAAATTCTTTACAAATATTTTTGGATGAGAACTTTCAAGGCTCCACATTAATGTGGAGTCAGGTCCCTGATTCAAAGATCCTGATCAAATAACGAAATCAGGCGGATTAAAGCTACTGAACTGATAGAAATAAGTAACAAAAGGTTGAGATGTTCAAGATCAGGCAATGGTAGATAAAATATCATTGATAAAAGCAGCACAGTCATCTCATCTGTCTACCAAATAGCAGGAAAGTGATATTACCAAAGACTTGACTTTAAAGGTGGCTGCAGAAAGCCCAACGACCCGCAATGTCATTTTAAAAAAAGCATTAAAACTCAAAATGCAGTGACTGGTCGATAACGTAAAAGGATGCTGAGCCCAAAATGTGACTCTGACATTTGAATATATCCAAACATTTTTGGCAACCTAAACTTTGAGCTTTTAGAACGGGGCTGTTCTAAAAGTTTGGACCTTTAGTTTATATATCTGTATACAGTCGATGGTATTTATGCGTGATTGCTTGTCCCAAGTCGTTTTAATAAGCCCTTTAATCCATATACTGACGACTCACTCTGTGATGTCATAAATTATTACACTGTCAGGAGAAAAACATTTGATAACTGACCCAAAATGTAACAAGTTGTTTCATTTTTGGCAAAAATGTTGGTAAATTTGGGGCTCAGCACTTTTGTTACGTTATTGTCCGGTTATCAAATTTTGGGTCGTTGTGACATTTTTTCAAATTACATTTTGGGCTTGTTAGAGCCTGATATGTAACATCGTCCCAAAAAAATGTAACAACGACCCAAAATGTAATAAAAAATAAAAAAATGTATAAAAAAAAAAACAAAATATGATAAATGACCCAAAATGTTACAAGATGCTGAGTCCAAGACGTAATAACTTCTTGTCCAAATGTAACTGAAATTGTATCAACTTGTTAGATTTTGGGTCAAATATTACATTTCGAGTTTTTTTTTTATTTTTTTATTTTTTATTACTATTTCATTTCGGGTTGTTGTTACATTTGGGCTTTTACATGGCTCTCCACGCAATTATTTAGTTGTTCCCCTCATCAGTCAGGCAGCAGCTCCACTAAAGCTTATCCCACAGGTTGATAAATTAAACCTTCAAAACTTCAAGAGACGCGTTGATGACGAAATGTGACACACAGAACCTTCTCAGATTAAAGCGTCTGGTTGTAATATGAGTGCATTTAAAAGAAGAAAGAGAAAAGTGCTGAGTGGTCCAGAATCAAACACGCACACACACCTGAACACACAACCCAATATCAAACCAACACTGTAATTCACCTGTAATAATAATAATAACAATGATAGTAATAATGTAGAAAAGCTCTGGAGGCCACTGCAGCAGGTGAATCCCATCATTGTCGGAGCTTCCTTGTAGATACTGTAAACACTCAAACCCGCAAAGAAAGACTGTTAGACTGCATGTCGACGCACGTCATACTTTTCTAACATGTTAAAGCCCCAAAGCCATACATGTTTGTATGACTGGTTCGAAACACATTATTATCCTGCAGCATTTGGGGGTCAAAGTATGAACAGAAACACAAGGTCCAAAAAAGACTTTGATGTTCTGATCACTCATCACAGAATCTGAAAAAAAAAACAAAAGAAGAAGAGCCATCACTCTGACCCTCATCCAGGTCAGTGTAGCATCCCGTCTTTAAATACATCAGCCTGCAGACACAAAACAAGCTGTACTGGCTGCGGCTTCTTCGAGTTTCGTTCTCGCTTTATTTTGTCATCACAGGAAAAATCCCTGCAGAATTAAATCTTTTCTTTGATTGTGGTTTCAGCCTCCAGACTCTTTGACCAGAGCTTTGATTTACCTTGAAGAAAGCAGGAGTTACCGATCTACCGCCGCACTGATTGGTTCGATATCTGTGATATCGTTTGCGACATCGGACTCAAACTAACTGTTGACGATCCGGAAGTCGACCAGCAGCTAACCAAACACCCGACATCCAGTTTGATGGTTTATGATCCCGAATCGGTTTTGACTCTGTTATTTTTACACAGTTATTCAAGCCAATCGCACTAACAAGCTTTGATGGCTGCAACTCAATCCAGGGGAACAAAATGTTTCTGCTTTGTTCTCCATGTTTTCCGAGTTCCTGACAGGCTCAATTTTTTATTCAAAGAGAAAATATCCCCAAAAATACGTCCTGTAACACCAAAAATATTTAATTCATTGCTCTTTTCAAATTCACCCTGATGTGCTAACAAAAAACAGTCGTTACTGTTTCGGATAAACATATTTTTTGGACCCAGATTGTCCCAAGATCATTGAACTTGCTCTTGTTGTTAAAGCTTCATCCAGATTGATAAATCAGGATCTGTTTTTCTATATTTTATTGAGACTGTCAGGAAAATCTGGAGCTCTTAGTGGGCGTACTTTAATCTGGAGCTTCTTCTGCAGTAAGAAATTTGATTACCATCACGACCTGTTTCACGGCTGCAGGCTGAAGTAACCTTCTGGTACAATTTCAAACTTATTTTTGACCTTGATGCTGTTTTGACCCTGAACACACGTTTAAAAAAAAAGGTCAAGTATTTAAGGAACTTCCTGTTTCAGCCTTTACACCAGGATCTGTTATTTGATTGTTTTGATTTGATTATTGACATTCTGGGTTAAAGACTGTAGCCTTCAGGTAAATCCATCACGACATGAACCTGCTTCATGTTTGGGTAGTTTGGTTCATTTTATGGCTTTTTTTCATGTACTGTATTTAAACTTGTATTTATTATTCTCACTTCAGGAGTCTCACGTAAAACCTTTCTCATGCTGTTCTTTATGTTTCTGTTGTTTAATTTGAGACGCTGGATTTCGGTCTGCTGTGACAGAGAAACATCTGCTGAATTCTAAAATTCAGTCATCCAGCGGTTTTTGTTTTTCGTGATGTTTTGTTTTTGAAGGGAATCAGTGGCCTCGTCACATTTGTTTGCCGTCGAAGGGATTTTTCTGATCCAAGTAGTCACAGTAACTCTCGTTTTATTTCACATTCATCCGTGATAACAGAGATTAAAAGGACAAATTAAAGGGAAATTAATCTGAGATTTGGGGAATGAATCCTCATTTACAGCTTAATCTGAATTCACCCATATATTTTTTTTTTGTTTCTTGAGATTTTGTGACAGCACTCCCCAAACTTTCTGATTGTTTTCCCTTTGATTTGCTCTTTACAGACAGAAAGCTCCTTTAACACACTTCTTAAAACACAAACCAGTGGGTTAAAAATAAAGACTCATTTATTTAGTCTTTTTCTATTTATTCAGCTTAATGTTTTTATCCTTTTTCCTCTTTAATTATTCAAACCCATCAATGCTTTTTTCTTTTTTTGCTGACATGTTTTTGCCTCTTTTTTTATTTTGAAGATGTTTCTGACTCTCATTTTTTGTTTTGTTGAAGGATATATTCGTTTTAAAACCTTTGAAGCTGAATGAACACATATGGATGCATTAAGTAGTGAGTATTTAACTTTATTTTCATTTTTTATTTAAATTTTATTTTTCTCCATGACCACACAGCTCTGACAATCCCCAGTGTACCGACCATGTTTACACTTTTATTTCTTTATATTATTATAATCCTCATCGTTATAGCTTTCATGTTTAGGAATTGAGAAAGAACAGAAGGATTCATTTTGCTCCAGAAGAGATTTTTTTTTATTATTATTATTATTATTATTCTTCATGTGGACCTCCTTCTCCCTCTGTGTCTGCGCTGAGTCACCACAAACATCCACACTGAGTCTAGATGAGGGAGCGCTTTTTGTAGGTTTATTTGAATTATTCTTCTCGTTCAGTTCTTGTTGTCATGAAAACAATGTTAAAAGGATGAAAACAAATATTAAAGTGGTTCTGAATTCAGGTGTCGTGTGCTCATTTGAAGCTTTAAAATCATCTCTGATTGGAGCTAATACAATGGTTGACAAGCCAAAGGGGAAGACCCGTCCATCATGTGCAGAATTGGAAGAAATTGAATTAATAATATAAAGAAAACTACACATACATAAAGCAACACAAGGAACCACAAGGACACGCGGTGATGACTGGAAGACAACAAACTGAGTGAGGAGTCCCAGAGACCCGATACACAGAGGCTGATCGAGCACAGGTTTGGCTGGATGGAAACAGGGACAGGAAGTTGATTTAAAATACACAAAGAGAGCAAGAAGTACAAAATAAAACAGGAAGACCATTGAGGACTTCATAAGTGATCTTTAAACAGTCTCACTTTTATATGTAATTGCATGTTCATGCTTCATAATCTGAAATGAGATTATCAGCACCAAAATCTGTTATTTGTTAATTTCCCAGTATTTGTGGTCTAGTCGGATTTTCCCAGTGGAACATAAATCTGTTTGCAGAACAAAAGTCACCAGTATGACATTAAGCCAGTTGACAAACTTTAGCAGTGAGGAGAAAGATCTGTGATTTTTTCTCTTTTGGATTTTATTTTGTGGTTATGCTCGACACTGGAGCTGAACTTTAAGACAGAAAAAGGACAGAGGAGTTACACGTTACATGTTATATACCCATCTTTATTTATTTATTAATTTATTTATTTATTTACAGAAATTGACACATTAATATTTTAATAAACAGTGTTTTCCCAAAGAGTATATTATCCCTTAAATATTATTTGAAAACTTTTTACATCAAATAAAAATAAACAAATTTGAATTAAATTTTTTTTTTCCACTATTTTATAATTTATTAAATTGTGATATAAAATAAATGTTATAAAGACATTTTTCCAATGTTTTAAAATAACACCTATAATAATAATAATAATAATAATAATAATAGTTGTTGTTGTTGTTGTTATTATTATTATTATTTATTATTATTATTACTATTATTATTATTATAGTAATAATAATAATAATAATAATAATAATAATAATAATAATAATAATAATAATAATAATAATAATAATAATAATAATAATAATAATAATTTCTTTCATTTCTTAACCCTGTCACACCTCTTTGGCACAAAACATGTCAGAAAAGAAAAACTGCAATTCTTGATGTGACCACAGGGCGGAGCCTGTGAGTAATCTAACGGAGCGTCTCAGCTGCTGCCTCTGGTCACAGGTAACACCTGAACAGTCTCGCGTCAGCCCGTGAGGGACTAAAAGTTCCATTTGTTTTCATGCGTGTATGATTGTGGAAGATAAGAATGTTAAAAACTGAACTTTTAAACGTTTTAAACAGTTTTATTGGGGGGGGGGGGAACATGAGAGGATGACAGCAGAGTAAACAAACCATCAAACACCTTCAGGCGCTGAGAAATCAGATGGAAATCAGGTGGAGTGTGGTGTGTCTTTGAGCATGTGTACGGGTGCGTGTGTGTCTTTTAAGGTCAGGGGGCGGCTGGTGGGCGAGACCTGAGCTCCATTTATAGACAAAGTCTTCACAGAAAGACAGAGGTAGTCAATAAGAGCGCACATGTGCCGTGAAATCAGCTAATACAAACACAGAGAGACAGAAGACTATCACACAAGTTACGCTCAATAGAAGAAAGAAACAAAGAAAGAAGAAACAAGAAAGACAGAAAGGAAAAAGAAGATCTACTGACAGAGTGACTTTTGACTTTTAAAGTAGGTGTTTTTGTGTTTGTTGCATAAGTTAACCTCTGCTGCTTTGAGAAGTGATAGTGACGCTTATTTAAGACTTAACTGTTTAATTTACACCAGATGCTTTCTTTATCTGTGACGTGCATTTCTATGTTACTTTTTAAAACTTTAAAAAGTTCAACATGTAAACTTGGAGGTAAAAAAAAAAGATACAGAAAACATGGAGCCAAGTCATAGTTTGTGGCTCCATTGTTGTTGAAAGCAAATATTTTATCCTTTAAATTCAGAGCTTTCTGCTTTTTTAAATCTTTGTGTCTTTTGGAAAGATGAAAAAAAGCAAAATACCTGCAGTCGTTTTGCAGAATTAAGTTGCTTAAATAAAGGAATAAACCATTAGGGGAGGGTTTATGTGATCAGGTGGGTTTCAAACTTGAATCTTGACTAGGTGAGCAGCAGAAGCTTCGGTTTGATAGTTGTACACTAACATTGTCTCACTTGCTACCAGGCTATCAAGTGAGGACATTAAGAAGAACAGGATGTCACAAAATATTGATTCAGAGATGATTTGATTTATTTAAAAAAATATTATTTATACCGCTTAAAAACAGAGTTTGGCTAATGTCCCAACCTTGAACACTGGTGCTGTTATTACAACCTCTTATGGTTAAAGTGACTTTGTATACATCAACAGCTGAAAGATGTTGTCTGGATTGCAGGACAGGATGCCTGAACCCATTCAGGGGACTATGAGGGACTACTTTATGTAGACTAAAAAACAGTTGATCAAGTTTTTAATGAATAAATCAATTTTGTGGGATTTTAACCAATCAGCACTGAGAATTTCACAAAGCCTGGTGAATGTGGTTATCTGTGATGAAACAATTTGTTTTTTAATTTAATTTTTTTTTCATCACTTTATGATGCATGGCATGAAAAACCTGTAGGAAGAGAAACACATTGTCTGAAGATCCATTCACAAAACATAAATGAAAGTTGCTGTGAGCCTATTCTGGGATTGGTCGTGTCTTTCTGGAATAAAGACTCTATTTCCCATGAGCGCCATCACCCTCTGATTTAAGAACATGACTCTTGTCAAGGTGTGCACTTGTTTAAGAAGCAAGTGAATGAAGAGCAGATCTTCTTTTAACACTACTTTTCTTTGCCCAAGACAAAAAAGTAATTAGGTTATTCATTTACTGTAAACTCAGTTAATAGCGTAGTTTAATAGCCGGCTTTATTTAGCACTACTCACAGCCTAGTGCAGTGAGACCGATCCGTAGGCTAATTTGTAACGTTAGTGAATCCTGAACAGATCACCGCAGTATAACTGCTGCATGTGATGCGAGTTGGCTCGTGTTTTAGCATTTAGCTTGTGGTTTAGCCTTTAGCTCGTGGTTTAGCCTTTATGTCATGTTTTAACCTTTTGCTTTTGTTTTAGCCTTTTGCTTGTGGTTTAGCCTTTAGCTCGTGGTTTAGCCTTTAGCTTGTGGTTTAGCCTTTAGCTCATGTTTTAGCCTTTTGCTCGTAGTTAAGCCTCTAGCTCGTGGTTTAGCCGTTTATTTCATGTTTAAGCCTTTTGCTTTTGTTTTAGCCTTTTGCTTGTGGTTTAGCCTTTAGCTCATGTTTTAGCCTTTTGCTTGTGGTTTAGCCTCTGGCTCTGGGTTTAGCCTTTATTTCATGTTTTAGCCTTTTGCTTTTGTTTTAGCCTTTTGCTTGTGGTTTAGCCTTTAAATCATGTTTTAGCCTTTGCTTGTGGTTTAGCCTTTAGCCCGTGCTCTTTCACTCTCTTTTTTGCTTTCTTCTTCTGTTCTGTCCTTTTTCTGTCTAACAGTTCAGCTCCAGTGTCCACCATCGCTACTAAATTAATCCCAGAAATCATTTTCAGTAGAGAAAAACACAGACCTCTCTTCTCACTGCTAAAGTTTGCCAGTCGGCGTAATCTGGTTTTAGAGACTTTTGGTCTATGTGCCATAAATAGCTTGGTCAGGTTGAACATGGATACCATGAAACAGCATTTACAAATAATCAGTTTTGGTGCAGATAATCTCATTTTATAGTGTGGATTATGAACAATTAAAATATATAAAAGTGAGAGTATTTAAAGATCACTGATAAAGTCCTCACAGGGACTTAAAAAAAACAGCAGGATTAATGGGTTCAGATACATCCTGCTGACCGTCGTTTTGGTTATGTTGAGGTTTTGAAGTTACATTTTACTTTTATTTTTCAGTTTTTAGTTACATAAACAATCAAATCTTAATTTAGCATCTTTATTTGTGCAGTAACAGCTCATTCCCTTTTCAGTCATTCGACGCCACATCCACTTCCTGTCTATTTCCAGATAACATACGAAATACTGAACAACAAAGATGTAAGGTTGAGTTTAAGGTTTTATTTGTGTGTGTGTGAGTGTGTGAAGTGTGTGTATCAGGTGTGTTTGAAAGTGAGTATGTCTATTTCCAAAGTCACCAGGACTCACAGGATGCAAACATGTGCCTCACACGGGTTGAGTCACACTTCCTGGCTCTGTTGATTTGTTGATCAATCTGAATGTTTGTTTGTGTGTGTGTGTGTGTGTGTGTGTGTGTGTGTGTGTGTGTGTGTGTGTTTGTGTGTGTGTGTGTGTGTGTGTGTGTGTGTGTGTGTGTGTGTGTGTGTGTGTTATATCACTACTTGACACCTGATAGCTACAAAAGGAAGGTCACGAGGGTTCAGTCGTCTCTCTGTGGTCTCAGTTTTCTTGATGACTCTGGTTGATTTGACTGTGAGCTTTATCTGGATGGGTTGATAGTGATGTGATGAAGTCAAGATGATCATCACAGCTTACAAAGATTTTTGAGGAACCGGCCGTCAAATTAACCAGAAACAAAACAAAAATTTTCCAGATTTTTGGCTGTGGGAAGTCAAACTTCTTAAAACTTCTTTCAACACCATGGAGAAAAACACTGAGCCTCAGATTTAGTATTCTTGAATTTTCCATGAAGGACTCCACCTCTTCTTGTTCATCACTCTTTGTTTTCCCTCTCCTGTCTCCAGTTGTTGTAGGACTCCAGCAGTCATGGCTCCCAGTTTGTGTCAGGCGTACAGGAGGAGGTGGTGGATGGCGGTGACGGCCATCATAGAGAACCTGCTGTTCTCCGCCGTTCTGCTGGGCTGGGGCTCTCTGCTCATCATGCTGAAGAACGAAGGCTTCTACTCACACCTCTGTGTTGGTAAGAGCATCATCCGAACAGCTCCAACAGCCGTCTCAAGACCACAACGACACTGACAGCTGACATCAGCTGACAACACTTGTTCCATTTCTTTAAATTTTTGTTTCTGATGTACAAACCAGAATGTTTGATAAAGACGTCATCAATCCTTGAGCAGTTTTAGAAAAAGAGAAACAGACTGGGATTAGAACTCTTCCAACACACTGAGGACTGTCTATCTGAGGAGACACTTAACTCTTTATTGATCATATCATATTTAATATATGAGTTTCAAAGACCTCTATATTAACAACATGAAAAACATTGGGGTTTTTTTTGTTGTTTTTTTTTTACCCTTTTGAGGATAATCATTACACTACAGGAAGCTGAAGTTTTATTTTGGCCCTTTGAAAATGTCTGCTCTCATGAAATCATCCACACATTTTTTTCAGGAAAATCTTTGTTATTTTTTAAGAAGTTGCGGTAAAAATAACATCTAAATGTTTACTAATTTTTTTAAAAAATATGTTTTTTTCTGCATCAAAGGAATGCACATTTACTAAAAACTTTACGTAAAAATTTGCCAAAACCAAAAACTTTCTTTTCACCTATGGCTTACCTCAAGTTTTACACCCTTGGTGGTAAGATACTTAAATAAAAAAAAACAAACCAGCAAAGAAATAGAGATTTTAATTCTGGATGAATTCTGGATAAAATGTGCCGGCTTAATATGCATGCTTAAAATGTGGCAAGAAATTATCAAACAAAGATAAGTTGAGCAACATTATCAATATACGTTCTCAAATTCAAGTTTGTTTGTTTTTTTTTGGTTGTTTTTTTGTAGTTCTATGATCTAAACTTCCTGTTTAGATAATTATTCAATATATTTTAACCATGTATAGAGTTTTATACAGTGTATTGTCTTTATTGTGAAGATAAAGTAGATTTTGTTGCTTCTGACCGACTTTAATTCAAGTGAGATGAGGCCAAATGTTTCCTTTGATAGTAAAGGTTGCAGACCCCTGATCTAGACTCGAATAACAAGTTAAAGAGAAGACAGTACAGAAATGAAGTTGTTGAGACTACCCACTTTTTTACCCAGAATGCAATATTCTGTGGGTCGCAGGATGTGAAACACCATCCCAGCTCTTTTCAAAGAGGCTGATTTGACAGGAGCACAGCAAATAAAATTTGACCACCCAATCGATCTTCACAGACCGACAGCCAATCAGATTTGCACGGTTGGATACCATCTGACATCTTTCCGTTTTGTTTTGATAGAAAATGATACTTCCAGTGCCAATGAAACGTCCATGGAGAGGGGTCACTGGCCGAGTTGTGTGGAGCAGGAAGAGGTGTTAAATTTGGGCTTCACTATGGGCTCGTTCCTTCTGAGCGCTGCCACATTACCACTGGGGATCCTGATGGACAAATATGGACCACGCCCTCTCAGGCTCATTGGCAGGTATGGTGACAGTTCTCATGTTACGTTTTTTATCTGATAATGAAGTCTACTTAAAGTAATTTACCATTAAACAACAGCTTATACCTGTTTGGACATCCCGTGTCTGTTTATTTTTCAGTTCGTGCTTCGCAGCGTCCTGTGCGATGATCGCTGCTGCTGCTCACAACCCAGAAGGTAGGGCAACACAAAACATCCAAGACGATTATTGCTTGTTTGTTTATTTATTTGTTTCATGAGAGGGAAAGAAGGTTAACAGTCACAGATGTGAAAATATAATATGTAAACATAAAGGACAAAGCAGGAATGCCCATTCGCTAATAGATACTGTATAATAGTTAGCAAAGAAGCAAAAAAAAAAGGGGGGGGGGTACTATGAGAGACAAAACACAGATACAAATATAAAACACGTTCAGAATAAGACAAAATACTTTAATTTAAACAAGCAAGAGTTTCCATTTGCCCAACTCTATCACTTTAAGATTTGTATAACAGAAAAAAAAACTTTATTTCGAGCTTAAGGCTATGCTAATATTTACCCTTCTGTGTGGTTTGTCCAGATGTAGCCCACGCCCAAGTGGAATTTTTACAATTTCCTGGTTTAAGAGGACTCTAAAATAATTATATTATATATAAAAAAGATTTTCTTTGACTCTCAATGTGTTAATAGTTCTGATTTATCGATTCCTCCTACACTATCAAGCAAGCAAACTTCTTCTTCACACTTCTAATGTGCAGGACCAGATTAGGAGAGAGAAATGAAGTACATCACTGCCCACAGGGGGCACCAAAATCATCAAAAATTAACCAAAATCCTCAAGTTTCTGTCAGCAGATTTAGTCCATTGAAATGAATGGTACCATCATGTCACAAGTATTGTCCCACTGAAGTATTTACAAACACCAGTTCAGTTCCAGTTTGGCTCATAGAAAGTTGGATTACATTTTTAAATCCCATTTTACATTTTAAGAATCAGACGTGTAAAATCAGTCCCCTGTTTTATCTCATCACTGAAGACCTATTTTTTCAGAAAAGCTTTTATTTTGTAATTTTGTGTCATTTTATTATCTTGAGTTTGTTGGTTTTGCTTTTATTATTCAAATTTTTGTCTGCTTGTCTTTTTGTTTTTATCTGTTTTTACTGTTTGATGTTCATTTTAATTGTTTTCACTGCTTATTATGAAGCACTTGGTACTGAAAAGTGTGATATAAATAAAGTGTTATTAAGTCATGTAAGTGAGCCGTGATGACTGACTTTTTTACTCGAATTAGACTACAAGGTATGAAAACCAGCGTAAACCAAGGTTTAGACTGGAGACCATGTACACACCAAGCCGAAGAAAAACAGACTTTTATGGCCTTAAAGACGTATTTACAGCCTGGTTCAAAGAAATTGCTCATAGCACATACTGTACAAAGGGATGATTTTTTTTTTTCTAACTGGGCAGTTTAGAAGATATTAGCATCATGAGTTTGTCCAATCAGAAGCACAGCTCAGCTCATGTGACTGCCAGGCGCCCTATAGTGTCTATTCTATGTTCTTTTGTGTGTGTGTGTGTGTTTTGCAGCAGTAAAAATAAGTCTATCATCTGCATATATTGAAATATAAATGTTTTTACATGCAGCAGGCTGCTCATAGATGTATCTAATCAAAAATTTTTTTCATGTATTTATTGATGGACAGAATTTCAAAAACTTTAAAGAGGGAAAGCTGAATGTCCCTTTCAACGTTTGATGATAAATTGTTCATGTTCTTCATTTCCATCAGTGCTGTCCGTCCTCATCTTCCTGGCTGTCTCTTTCAACGGCTTTGGAGGAATCTGCCTGACCTTCACCTCACTCACAGTATGCTTTCCACTCTCTCACACACACTCACAGAAGGCACAGCTAGCCTCTAAATGTTAAAAAAAAGTTTTCATGACTAAACCTTTGCAGAGGAAGGTTAAACAAACCCTCCCTATTAAAAGAAACTATATTAGCGCTGTTTGTTGCTCTGGCAGCAGGTAAAGCAGCCTTGGAAAGACTCTTCCTGGCTTCTCGCCCCGAGTAATTTCCACGAATGATATTCAGTCACAGCAGGAGGCTCCTGGTCTGCTATAGAGTGTTATGGTCTTAAAAACCGAGGTTGAACTTTGACCCAGATGCAACACAGAGGCAGAGAAAGGTTTAACAACTTTTATTGTGATGTTTGGGGAAAGAGGGAATGAAAGTACGATCTTGATCCTATCGTCTGTGAGTCCAACAGTATCCACGATGAGAGGGGAGTGTGGCTGGGAGGCAGAGCTGGGGCAGGAACGGGAGCCACTGGAATAAAAGGAGGGGGGGGACACACACTCCACAGCCGCACAGGTCACCACATAGTCTCCTTTGGGACAGATGACGCTGGCTTTGAGGCAAGAATATCAAACATTTGACGTCAAACAGACACTCCTTAAGGCTAAATATATACCAGCTGATTGGATCATCAGGATGTTTTAAACATGTTTGATTGTAGGGTTTTAAAATTTGGATGATTGCATTTTTAGTTTAACAGCAAAAGAGAAAATAAGACAGTACAACAAGAGCTCTCATTGACTTTCTCACACTTCAAGCTCAAGATAGTTGGGCTTTATAGTTTTATAATTTCTATCCACAGATTAGACCAATAATCTGTTCAGGCTTTGGTGTCTGCAGGAAAAACAGTCCATATGAAGGAGGTTTCATCACTTTGTTTATCTTTAAACACAAATATCTGCATGCAAATGCAGCTAAATCTGTTCTAGATTCAACATTTCAAACTGGCCAAACTGGGGCCATGACTATTGTAGGGGTGGCTATTCATGGTAAACATTCAGGGTTTACCCCAGACCTAAGAGGTGTCTCTCCTCCCCAAGTCTACTAAACTTCTGATTAAATAGATTAAATAAAAGCTTTTTCAAGTTAAAAAGGTCATTTAACACAACATTAACATTTCAACCTGCTGAACTTGATTTTTCAAAGACACATGATGAAGATGTGTCTCCAAAGTTACCCTCTGAGGTAAAACAAAATAAAACGTTCCACATTGAAATGCAAAAAAAAGAAAGAACAATCCAAATAGTCTCTTTAATCTCAACCAGAATAGAGGATTTCAATAGAAGTGCCGCCTCTGACAGGGCAAACAGCCAATCATAGCTTAGGATTTGGCTTGAGCACCATGGAATCCAGAGCCTTCAGTTTCTCTGCCCTCCCATCTCTGGAACTTCCTCCCACCTGACATCTGAGACATTAACTCATGGAAATTTTTTTAAATCCTGCCTTAAAACCCATTTATTACCCCTAGCCTACCCACTCGGACTGTCTTTCATCTCATCTTATCTTTTTTTTAATTATTTTTTCTCAAACTTTTTATTTTTTTAACTATTGTTGGAGTTTGTTTGTTTGTTTGTTTCAACCTTGTTTTGTACGGCATGCTTAAGTTGCTTAAAAGGCTCATATAAATTTTATTTATTTATTTATTTATTTATTTATTTATTTATTTATTTATTTATTTATTTTTCTGGTTGGCCAATCAGATTTCCCCACCTGGTTCCACCCCTTCATGAGACACAGATCTGCTTAATGAAGACCCATTTATTATGAGAAAACCGGTTTCTCTAGTGTCACAGACATTAACTTGAATATCTGTGAAGTTTCTCTTTGTGTGTGTTGATGTTATTTGGATTTTGAACATCGGTTTCTCAGTCCAGTCTACATGAGGCGAACCTTCACAGAGGTTAAGCACGCTGTCACTTCAGAGGATTTGAAGCGTCTGTCTGGAAGTCCTAAATGTCAGTCAGCAGAGGAGAGATGGGGCACAGGACATAAACATGGTGCTTTGCATGGACTGCTGTGTCTCCAGGACACCCTGGAGATCCTCTTTCCGTTTCTGTCTGTTGAATTTGTGACATCACAGAGGGGGGCGTGGCTTTACATTCAAATGACTGGTGGATTTGATAAACAGAGAGAAGAACATCGGTGTATTTAATGTTCTGTGTCTGATCCACAAACTGTTCATCAGTAACTCCTGTGTCCAGCACTCTCTCGTGGTGTACCTGCAGTTAAATGCACATGTATCTGTGTGCACATGAGGGTTGGGGTGTTTATTTTGGAAAACACATGCTGTTCCACTGGTTCTAAATTCTGATACAGCCTCTTGGCCAATCACAAACCTGGGTGGGGAGCACACCCTCACAGCCCTCTCTCTCTCTCTCTCGCTCCCACTTCCTGACCGAGACCTTGTCCCAAACTTGACATGGTCATTTTGGCCTCGCTGCTGTCATTCCTGCTCTGCTGTGTGTCTGTGTCTGTGTTTGTGTCTGTGGGTGTTATCTGGTTGATAAGCTCTTGCATAAAAACCTGATGTAGATTCTCAGCTTACCTCACAAGCTCTGTCAACATTGATAAGATAGTTTGCATAAAATTAATAATAAACAACGGACTCACTGGAGCCACCGGTACTGGTTTTTTTTTTAAATCGTCCAACAAAAATTTGGGAGAATCTGTCAGTAGGGATCGAAGAAGGGTTCAGTGGTTTCTATTTACTGATGGTACTGCCACATGTACGGCTCCATGTCACTAGGCTGAGAACATGGACATAAAATGTATTATTATAGCACACACGGGCAAGTACAGATGGAGACTTCGTCAGTGCAGCCAAATCTGCTGATGTTTGATTTTAAAGGCAGACTGAATAAGACGTCATTTACTGTATTTGTATTCGTCAGATAATTGGCAGTGTTGACATTATTACCAGGAGCGAGACTAACCTCAGTGAGTAAACTAGCTGAGTCGACACCTGTTAGCTCCTACCTGTCACTCAAACAGGCCACGCCCCCAAATAATGGTAACAGGATAATGCATGATGAGTGGGTTGGTACTGCACATGGGAAGTGAAGTCAAGTCTACAAAGACCACCTGCTCAGTGCATAAAAACCCAAATTATAAAAAGCTACCAACTGAAGATATAAAAAAGTTGAAACAAAAAATTAAATCAAAGAGGACTTTGTTGAATTTAAAAATATGTTATCACAGTTTTAAAAAGATGTAAGGTATGACTCACTTCTGTGACATCACCCATCTGTTTCTGATTCAGAGTTTTGAAGCATATCTTCAGCAGAAGCCATATTGGAAATGGGACGGCTTTGAGCCTCCTCGCTAACAGCTATAGACCCATTCCGAGTCGACGTCATCAGAAAGATGCGCACGCATTTTAGCAATGGAAGCAACATTAAGCACAATTCAAAAATGTCCGGTTGTTCTGTGGTCGGTTGGAAGTGGAGTGGAGTCAACTTTTATTGAGTTCTGACCATTACAGAGCCATCGGTGCTTTGGAGCTAAGAGTGACTGTGCTAACTGGTGACTCTCAGCCGAACGTGTCAGTGATGGTCGGCTGACGGCTGAAATACACTGGCTGCATCCGTGTTGAAGCTCCACTCCATCATGGCGCCAGATCAGAAAGGTTTCCATTCGAGTCAATGTGTCGACTTACACTGGATCCGTTCTGCTGCGGCTCAGCTGCGTGGCTGGTCCAACAGGTCGCAGCTAATCTGCAGCCATCCTATTTTTGCCGGGTTCCAGAGCTGTGATGTGTCAATTCGGAGTAGAGATAATCAAGACAGGAAGTAGTGCACAGAAACTACCTAAAAATAGCCTGAGGCTTTTAAAAAAAAACAGTGTCAAAACTAGATCGTATTTAGCTTTACCAATACAAAGAAACATGACAATAAGCAAAGACACACCAGGAATCAACAGGTTTGAGGTTTAACAGCACAACATGAATGACGAGAGGTTTAGTAATGGAGAGGAAAGTGCGGGAATTCTGCGTCTCGTGACTCCAGCTGTCTGTCAGTCCTGTGGCTTGTCAGAGTAAACACACAGCCGGTGTGAGTTGACAAACGCAGTCAACACGCCGCGGAGCAGAGCTGCAAAGCAATGAGAGTCACCGGTCAACAGGGTCACACTTTACAATGAAGTACAAGCGACATCTGCGGCTGTGTTATTAAATGTGTCTTCTTTATCCAACCTCAGTTAACCAAGTTTGAACACAAATAAATAATTTTAACTGCTGATTTTCTAAATCCAGTTTTTACTTTGTGTTAAATGAAATAGTTGGTTTGGAGCTGAGGTTATGACCAAATATGGACTCACTATGGAGAGGAAATAATAAGTGAACCTGTAAATGATATTTAACAGAAACAGATTTTAAGTCCAGCCTAAAATTAGGGTATTTTATCAGTCTTATATTATTAGTATATTGATCAGTCTGATTAGTAATCTGAAAATATCAAAGCATTTGGAGCAGGTCTCTGTCTGGACGTGGTTTTCTGGAGCCTTTATTATGACCCAGGTCTCAGACTCAGCTCTCTGTGAGCTCTTTTTGGTTTGGGAGGGTTTCTGCTTTATTGACACAGTTCATCCACTCACTGATTTCTCACGAACCCAGGAGTCGTTTACCATCCATCAAACTGGTGTTATTTAGGTAAAAAATAAAATGTACCCTCATGTTCTATTGCCAAAATGCGTGTGCAGCCGTAACTGTTTACAAACAGTTTTGGGGTCTATCGAGCACTCAGCCGTCAGTCAGCTGAACCGTACCTCTGATTGGGTAAACTTGTGATCTTAATATCTTCTAAACTGCCGATTAAGAAAAAAATATTTCACCCCATACAGTGTGTTCCGTTTGAGAAATTAGCAATCAGATGGGAGACATTTTTTTGTACCAGGTTGTAAACGTGTTTAGTTCTGCTGTGAAAATGTTGTTTTTTTTTTTTTTTTCTGACTTGGTGTGTATGTGGTTTCCGGTACTTCAGGAGCCAGCCTCTAGTGGACACTCGATGAACTGCAGTTTTAGGCACTTCCACATTGCCTTATATTTTAAGTGTTACATAAGTGTTGATACCTCCTCCAGACGGCTCATGCATTTGAACATCAGCCACCAAGCCCATAAACCTTTACTCTGTGTATGATTTAACCTTCTAAAAGGAGCTGCAAGCGGAGGGGGCTGCAGTCTGTACCAAAGTTATTTCATGATACTATTTTTGAAGTTAACTGGCACTGAAAAAGAAGGAATGAAGAGTAACTGATATTACTGCTTCTGTATGAGTGGTTGGTGTAACCTCAGCCTTAATCCTGCAGTGGAGATCACACACACACACGCTATCACGGGCTGCTCTCCAGCTGTATTGGAAGTTGGAAGGAAAGTTTGCAGCGCACACATTTGCTCACGTTAATACACACGCTTTAAGACATGTGCTCAAAAACTCACCACCTGCATCTTTAGAGGTCGTTCACAGGCACACTAAAAATGCTTGGCGATAGGATGAGTGATAGCGGTGTGTGTGTGTGTGAGTGTGTGTGTGTGTGCTGGCCAGAACGAGTGAGAACTGGCAGTAAAAGAACATACTTTGAGAGCTGTGGCTGTAAATACAGCCTGCACATGTTGCTGCCGTGCCATGCTCCCACGTTGTGTGAGCGTGTGTGCGCTCAGCTTCCATGTATCAAATGACCGGCTGGTGTCAGTAAAAAACAAAGCAGTGCCCCCTGCTGTTTATATTTTAAAGTGCATCTGAAACTTGTACACAGATTTTGGATCCTTATTTAAGTCACTTTTTAAAAAGACCACGCAGTTGTTTATTTATTTATTTATTTTGACACAACCAACACATTTAGGTTGAAGAAGGGCTTGTCCTGAGTAAAATCAGGCTGTAGCTTACATTTTGCCTGTTTGTTGTTAGAAAAAGGTGCTTTATATGTGTGTTTAACAGAATTATGATAGATATTTATTTTTTACACAAGCCTTTTTTTGTAAAGTAACTGTTTTCGTTGCTTTGTTTTGTTTTGTTTTTTTGTTTTGTTTTGTTATGTTTTGTTTTGTTTTTCTGATATTCACACGAGCGTGACTCTCTCTCTCTCTCCTTTATGATTGTCTAGCTGCCAAACATGTTTGGGAACTTTCGATCGACCATCCTCTCCCTGATGATCGGCTCCTACGCTTCTTCGGCTGTCACCTTCCCTGCTGTCAAGGTACTTATAAACACAATCAGTACAAAAATCAAATCTGCATTTTTTTTTTCACAGGCTGTGTTAATAACATTCATCTTTTGTCAGAGAAAAATAGAAAAAAAACCTGACAGTTGGTTGGACAGCTGAATAAAAACTACAGGAAGAGACAAAAGGAGAAAATTTCATCATGAAATTGTAGCTCTGTGATCTCTTTAGATTTAGATGTTCCTGCAGATTTTAAGTTAGTATAACTAAGGTCCTTGAAGGGAAAACACCAAATTACCACTGTTAGCTACTAGCCTGGTCGAGAACCAGTCTGTCTACCAGAAGTAACTCCTGGTTGATTCAAATTAACCACTGGAGTTCATTGGCAGAGGCACTCAGTGAGTAATTCTGCTTCTACTTCTCTCACTCTCTCTCCTTCACTTTTGTGATTTCACTTTAGTGTTGTAGGTTCAAGATGTCAAAGGTTGGAGCCAGTCTAATTTCTCTGTAGTAGAAGCTAGCACAGTATATTCTGACCAAAAACAACAGGAGTTTTTTTTTTGTTGTTTGTTTTTTTTTTCTCTCTTTTAAACAACAATTTTCTGGCTACAGTCGGTGTTAATTTTATCTTTTTTTTTTTTTTTTTTTTGCTTGAAAGTTCACCTCAGACTTGTTCAACAGCAATGGCTGATCACAAAAATCTGCTTTTCTGGAACATTTTGCAACACACCCTGAACTTGAGCACTTTTATCCCTTATGGGCATTTTTGAAATATTATCTTTAACCACACGTTACCAGACTGTAACTGTTTTGTTTGATTTTTAATTGCTGGCTAACCGTGGTAGTTATTCTGGCCTTTTACATATTTAAAGTTCAAATGATTTCTCTGAGAACTTTAAATAAAGGCTGATGATAAAGTGACATCAAACGCAAAAAAACATGAGAATAAAACACAGACTCTAATGCACCATGTGTGAAATGCATCATGTGTGTGGTATACTTGTGTGGATTCTTCTAGAGCGCTTGTTGTTTTTATTTGGGTGTTTTTCCACCTCTACATCTGTCAGCACCACCCAGCTTCCTCTCTGCTCAGACAATCAAGCAGCCAATCAGCCTCTTTATCATGATACAGAGTCAGTTCCTTTTTTTCTCTTTTTTTTTTATTGTTTATGTTTAATGCAAAAAAAAACCCAACCACCATTATATATTAGCTAACGTGTTGGTCATTAGCTCCTTGTTTGCTAAGGAAAGGTTTCTGAACCTTGACAGTCTGCACTGAGGGATCTGATGCTTGAATTGAAAGCGTTGACAGGATACAGCCAAGAAAAATGAACAAATGTGCTCTGAAAGGATGACAAAAAGGATGTATTTATTTGTTTACCCCTCTACAGGTGATTTATGACCTGGGCGTGTCATTCCGTGTCATCATGTGGGTGTGGTCTGGTATGGCCTGCATGGTCTGCCTCAACTGCTTCCTCAACTGGCCGTCTGAATCCTTCCCTGCCCCCGAGGACATCAGATACACGTCAGTACCATCATCTCTGATCACACACACACACACACACACAAAAGAAAAAAAACATCAGTGAGTTTTAAAATGCTGCTGAGAAAAACTCCTCCTTGTCCTCTAGACTGACTATTCAAAGGCAGATTTAATACAAGTTTAAAAACGTCTCTTTAACGTCTCTTTGTCACACTTCTCTGGATCTCTTAAGCAGCTTTGATCTTCCACTTTCAGAGTTTTAAAGTAAACAGAAGCAAACAAAGTAAAGTGAGAGCTGAAGTCATCATGGATGTCCTTTTGTACATTTAAATCTACTTTTTCTCCTCCGAGCAGTAAAAAAGTGAAGCTGAGCGGGGTTGTGACGACGGACAAGTTGACTGGGGAGAGTTACGTCACCCATGTGAGCGTCATGGAGGACACGATGGGAGCTAAACAGCCAGAACCTGAGAAAACAGACTCAGAGAAAATATCACAGGGTGAGAAACACTGTCTTTAAGATGCACACCTCACACCAGCAAAGTCAGGAGGATTCAGAGTTAAATCTTCGGGGAGGAGATAAAGATTGAGCCCTTGACTTTCTTTCTTCCCATCAGATTGTTGTGTTAACATTAGAATGCCCCCTGCTGGCTGTTTGGTGGCCTTACCTGCAATCAGACCTGCTTTTATACCCAGTGGAGTCGCCCCCTGCAGGCTTTATATGGAAGATTTTTTGTTACCTGGGTTGACTTAACGAGACATTTTCAATCCCGATAAGCGGTACTACGAAGCTGGATATCAACTCGCTGGGTTTTCCAGCCTTGATCAGAGCGCGTTTACATTAAAGGGGTGGAGTCTGCCGCGTCTGACCAATCACAAACATGGAGAAACAGGAGAAACCCTGCAGAGCAGCCTACTTTACCATGGAGGAGCAGACAGTTATTCTTTAGAAATACAAAGACTTTAAACGTCATCCAGGCTAAAAGTGACACTGTTAACGCAGCAGAAGCCAGGAAGGAATGCTGGCAGAAACTGCAGACTCTATTAATGCGTAATTCATGAGATTATCCAAAATTAACTCATGGGACAATATTAGCAAACAGCACTCTGATCACTCAGTTTGACTTTATTAGGGCGCAGACGTTTGGAGCAGAGATCTTCCTCAGTGTCCTTTTATTGGTTTATATTTGCCATCGAGTTTTGAGGCTGCGCCCCCCAGTGTGAGCGCTTTTTGTGTTGGAATATTGAATAAAATTAAGATTAATTCCTCAGACCCATGTAGTTCTGCGTTCCATAAATTCCTGTTTCTACAGTTCTACCACGTGTGACCATTATTATTATTATTATTAACATAATTATTTAAGATGCAAACAGTGGAGCTAAATGGACTTGGGTAACAAGTACAAAAACATTCTTCAAAGCGGTCAGTGACAAGGCTTTATTTCTTCACTCTGTCTCTGATGTTTGGATGAATCAACTGAATTTATTTATTTATGGATCCATCAGCTGACGAATGTAGTTCAGTCCATTTGATGAGAATCTGAATCTCTTGTACAGAATGTCAACGCTAACATCTAAAGGATTGTGTCTGTCCCTAGAATCTCTCTCTCCTAAGCACTCTGCGCACCATCATAGACAGGATCTTCTAAAAATGGGCAGGGGATTTTCCAAACAGCTGATTGGTCAGGAGGTGGTGCTTTTCTACTCATTGAACTCTTATCTAGGTCTTAACCTGCTCCAGAGCAGGTTAGCCATTCAGCATACGTTACCACGGTGATTCATCCCAGTAAGAAGTGAACCAGCTTCCTAGGACAGAATATCCAGGGTTAATTCAGAAGTTACCTCGATAAGAGAAAATCCAGCTTCATAGTACAGGCCTCTGGTTATACTTAAACGCCTTCCTCTGCACTTCATTGAACCACCTTTTTCTTTAACTGAAAGTGTCAGTCATCATTTATGTCAAGGTTTTACTACTCTCATCAACTCGTCCCACACTGTGCACTCGCAGGGTTTCAAGCTGCTTTCACTTTTTGCTGAAACGTAGTCAATAAAGATTATGACTCGTTTGTCCTTCATTCATCCCTGAAGTTTGCACTGCTCAGACTGTAAAACAGCATGAAAAATGAAAGACAAATCATGAAACTTTCAGGAAAACGAACTCCCTGTAGGCTGTAACTCTTCAACTCGACTGTCTGGAAACTTTCTACCTGACCTGAAAGCTGATTTCACACATTTGTTTCCCTATCTTCAGGTAACCTGACTCTCTGTGACTCTATCTGCTCTGCCATCTTCCTGTGGAGTCTCATCACCATGGCTATGACCCAACTGAGGCTGATCTTCTTCATGGGGGCCATGAACAAGATGCTGGAGTTTCTGGTCACACATGGAGTCTCTCACCGTAAGACTGGGATAATGCTTTGTCTTCAGCAAGCTACACAGTCTGTTTATGCTACTGCTTGTCTGCAGCATGTAGGTGACGATATGTTTTGATGGTCCAGTATCCCTCAGACTGACTTGTTTACATGTTTTAAAAGAATCCAGTTTTAGTCGGACTAACTTTAAAGTCATGTAAACAGACTGAAAAACAAGTCACATGATTATCTCCAGAAATATGTCACCAATAAATGACACAGTTGGATAAATGTGTATCATCATTAGAAGATGTGTATTGATTACTGATTTTGGGTCTCTCACAGCCTCAGAAGAGCTGCAGGAGGAGGTCGATAACCAAGGTAAAAAAAAAAATCTACAAGTCATAAACTGTTAACATTTATTCTGGCCTTTATGGAAACATATTTTGATTCAGGCTGTTATGGCTTCAGGACGAATGCTCCCTGCCACAGACAACTGATGTTTTTGATCAGAACTAAAAAGTCTCACTTTATTTCTGGGTTTTTTATTTTATTTTATTTTATTTAACTTTTTTTTACTTATTTTTTTAATGGTAATAAAAATTAAATAATAATAATAATAATAATAATAATAATAATAATAATAATAATAATAATAATGCATATTATTATTATTATTATTATTATAATTATTATTATTATAATCATAATTATTATTATTATTATTATTATTTAATTTTTATTATCATTATTATTATTATTATAAGGGATGGGGATTTTAAAAAATAGATAAAAGTCATTCCATCTCCTATATTGTATCAGGATGCATATTGGAGAATCTTTAGTCTCCTAAACGGGACATTTGGTTTGTGATGGAATTTCCCACAAACATATGACATATATATCAAAACACTGGTAATATGGAAAATATGCAAACATAAACTCTTAAATATAATTTAAGAACTCCCAGTGATAACATCATCATTTTGTGAAGCTCGTGCCTCAGTGTTTTTTTTCATGGTATCAAGTCTTTGGCTGTTGTTTCATGATCACAATAATAATTTCAATAAAACAGCGAACATTCATTTCTACTTCCATTTGTTGAGCTTCTACATGTTTTCTTTTTTTCCCATAGTCAGCTTCTACTCATCCATCTTTGGTACGATGCAACTCCTTTGTCTGCTGACGTGTCCCCTGATTGGCTATATCATGGACTGGAGGCTGAAGGAGTGTGAGGAGGAAGGTGCAAACACAAAAACAGTAAAGAGGTATGGAAGGGCAGTTAGTCATTGTTTAACAGCACATTGTTGAGTTTTATCATTTTAACAGTATTTGACTGTAGTATCTGCAGTAAGTTACCAGGATTTCTTTTTCTGGCACCTTGCTGCTACTTATATACAGTAAAATGTGCAGCAAACTTTTTACAGTGCAATCACTAGGAACATAAAGGTGCCTCACCGGACAGCAGGAATACACACCTTTTAAGACAACAGAGGGCGCTATCTGCCTTTGATTTCTCATGTCAGAGGTTGTCACGTCTCGTTTGACTGGAGTAGAGGGGTTTAGTTTTGATGGCAGAGGGTAAAGATTAAGGTTTTGGATGGCGTGCTATATAGTTTTCCAAACATAGGCCAAACCTGACAAACCTTAAGACCCAACAAAGAGGATTTGACCTCCAATTTAACATTTTCCTTTTTTTAAATCCATGAACAATCGCAATAAGGATCCATTAACTTATGGTCAACGTTTCTCTCCACCGGTGTTGTAAGTGGTGGTTTACACCAGAGAGAGATGTAACAGACTCCGTTACAACAGCTGGGGATTCATATCTCGTTTTGGAGGAGTATTCATTTATTTATTTTTGCTGTTTTCATTCACTCTGAAAATAATAAACCAGTTGTTATTTTTTTAAAAAAAGAAACATTAAGGCGTCTCAAGTAACATTGCTATTAACAAATCTCTTCACCAAACTTGAACATAAACTAGGTCGTAGAAAATTGTACCTAGCATCATGAATCTTCTTGTATCAAGAGTTGAAGGTGTTGTGAAGCAGTCAGAAGGGCTAGAAAGTTTAAAGTCTGGGTTTTAGAGGTTTACAGAGATTTTTTTGATCCGTCAATTCAATATCCACCTGTCTGTTTGTCTTTTCCTATTTGCACTCTTTCCTCTGCTTTTAACATCTTTTGGCGTTTTCCTCTTCAGCTGTTCAGATGCTCCAAAGAGAGACAGAAAGATCCAGAAACTGACCAATGCCATGAGAGCTTTCATCTTCACCAACCTCCTGTTGGTCGCCTTTGGAATCGTTTCCCTGATTGACAACCTGCCCCTACAGGTTTGGCGAATGCTGTACTAAATTACAGAAATCAGAGTTTCCTTTCATGCTGATGCTACATTTAAATGGTTCTCATTTCACACGGTTCACACTGATAAAGAAACAGACTGAAAGATGGTCTTTCATTCATCTGACAACTGAATGTTCTCTCTGTTAGGTGTTGTCGTTCGTTCTGCATACCATAGTGAGAGGATTCATCCACTCCTGCTGTGGAGGTCTCTATGCTGCCGTGTGAGTAACAACTCTGATATCTTTAGAGCTCAACCAAAATCAGTTCATATTAACTTTTAATCTGAAATCTTTAATGTTGCTTGAAGGACAAAATTTGCATGCTGAGATCAAACCACTTCAAAGGTCAGTAGTCCGGTTTTCTTCACTGTGCTGGTATCCAAGTCAAGATTCAGTGAATACATTTCCAGAAATATAGGAATATCAACAAAATATGGTTGAGTTATTACCGTAGCTGTGTCCTCAGCCCTGGCATACCTTTGTGCAAACCAGAAAACACTGTAAGCTTTGGCTGGGTGAGGAGTGGGCTCAATTTGAGGCCTGGATGTGTGTGCCTTAACAGTGAACAGTGGCTACACTCTTTCCATATTGGACCCACAATGGAGTCCTTGAAGCACCATTTATCAGCCCATCTGGGCTGAAGCTGAAGTGTACAGAAGTGGCTTAAGGTTAAAAATTAAATATGATGAATTCTGCTGTAATATAATTTTACACCTTTCTTTTTTTCAGTTTTGTTCATAAAAACAGGACCCTGAAATCTCTCCCTGAATTTGTTGTTTCTCTAAATGAATTTAAAATGTACTTTAAAACAATGGCCCCCATTGACTCTGCGCCATAATTTCCCCAAATAGATGACTTTTACAAAAATTCAAACTCATGAAGAACAAAATAAGAGATAGAAACCAAAACTGTTTTTTTTAACCAGGTTGGAATCATGTTTTAATTCTGCTCTGAAAAAAATGATCACTTTATTTTTGTGACTTAATGGGGCCTCCTTTGCTTTTGGAGTCGGCCTCAAGTGGACACTTGTGGAACTGCAGTTTCCTTTACACTTCTGCCTTTGCAGAATTTCCAGTTTGATGGAAACTTGTCTTAAGATCAGAAATTCATCTTTTGTAGGTTTTGGTTGTTAAAGATTATGAGTAATGAATGTTCCATTTGGACACTTTGATTTGCTCACAACTTTACAGTGTACAAACTGTGGTGAAGCATTTTGATATCGTATGATCATGTTAGACGTTGTATATATATTTTAACTGCATATTTAAAAAAGTGTCTTCGACTGATGATTTGATCTTTTCAGGTATCCTGCCAACCACTTTGGGACACTGACAGGTATGCAGTCAATGATCAGCGCTGCTTTCGCGCTGCTCCAGCAGCCCCTTTTCATCGTGATGGTTGGACACCTGAATGGAGATCCTTACTGGGTATGAGCCTTAAGCACACACACACACACACACACACACACACACACACACACACACACACACACACCGTACACACAGACTCAGAGAGAGATGAAGAGAGTAAATTAAAAGACAGGAATCAATAGACAAACAATACAGGTTTTATTAAAGCCATTTTTTTAAATAAAAAAGTACTGACATGTTCTTCTCTCCAACAGATCAACATGGGGCTTCTCGTCTTCTCCCTGGCTGGCTTCCTGTTGCCAGGATATCTGTTCTACCACCGCAGAAACCTGATCTTGGCAAAGGAGGAAAATGATTGGTTTTCAGAAGGCCAGCCAGAGAAGGAAATGGTTCCTCTAAAGAATTCAGCAAATGGATCCACAAATGGAAAAGCCAATGGCTACATAGCTAATGGTGATGCCAATGGGCATGCAGCGTCTGGTTACACACCAGGCGGACACACTGTTTGAGACTGTTCATGGCATTTATGGTTCAGGTGTGTTACAATACTCTGACATTAATGCAGCCTCACTCTGGACAGAAAACTACAACGTTTAGCTTTAACAAACCAGGAAAATGAGTATTTAACCGATATTAACACCAAAGTGCTACAGGAAGGACTCCTTAAACCCAGAAATGCAGGCATCACTTCTGGTTCTCTGTGGGTTTTGGAGTGTCTTGAAGAGTATAGTGCTAATTTATGTACAACCCTGCAGCTTCCCTGATTGGTTAAATCTCCAGACACACCAACAGGATCAGTCAGAATCTAATGCTAATTAATGAAATGTGTTTCATACACATCCAAAAAGTTCAAAGTCAGTGTTTTGGATTTAAACACCCTAACAATAAGTCAAATCAGACTTGGACTCCGGGAAAGGAAACAAGACTTGTTTTCCTTTTTGGTTCCTCCAACCAGTACTCTGGTGCATTCAGTGCCTACTGGGGACTTGAGACTCAATTTGGACCCTGGCTTTGGTGACATTGGGTTTGGATAGTAGAAGATGTTTCAACTCTAAAGTCAATCAATCAAACTCTCTCAGAAAAGAAGCCAGTTTTGGCATTTCTTTCAATATACTGCTGCTCATAACGTGGCTAAAATCAGAGTACAGAGGCTGTTGTTGAACATGACCATGAAGAGCAGGCAGAAATCAAAAGTATTTTTTGTCGTGATGTTAAATTTGTGAACTGAAAATATTTTCAGCAAAATTATACAATGTTCTCACTCACATGTGCCTCACAAAGTTTTTTTTTTTTTTTGGAGGCTAAGTGACCGAGACATCTCATTTAAAAAATAATCTTTGACATTTGACTGAATTACTTCTCATGATCATTTAAAACTGACATGAAGCTCAATTGTTATGTCTGTCCCAGAACAGTAGGAAAGGTCTTAGGTCTGGATCTTTGCTGGAAATTTTTTGTCTTGACCATAGACTGTATATAGAATGGACGGTGTGGCTCCTCCTTTTACCAGTGCACAGTTTTGAAGCCAAAATATCTTCATCACAGAAGCCACCATTGGCCGCCATTGTGCAGCCAGAGTCTGTGCAGTAGAGACTTACAAGGGACTCCTTCCTGCCAATCATCATTAAACAAGATGTAAAACCTTGTTTTTAATGTCTAATAACTAATGAGAAAGAAACTTTTCAGAAAAAAAGAGGACTTAAACACAATGCAGCCCAATAATATCTATATATCACCACAGCATACGGATGTTATAAACATTTCTACGAGGTGTAATAATTTTTCAAGTTTGACCACAGCCCCATCTGAAATGAATAGAGAGGCAGCGTTTTGGACTCATACTGCAGCCAGCCACCAGGGGGAGCAGTTTGAGCCGAGTGAGATGAAATCCATTTTTTTTTTACAGTTTATGGTTTTGACACACACCTGAAACCTCTGACAACATAAAAAAAATGTGAAGCTGTAATAGAGCAGTGAAATGCATGCTGGGAAATGCCTGTGTCCCCAAGCTTGGACTTAGCAATAATCAACAAAAGATCAAAAATAAGGACCATGCCAGCATCTTTAGACAGTAGCTTTTTTAGAGGAACTTCAGCTCCTTTCTGACGTTACTTCACTTTTGAGCTGAGCAAAATTCAACACATCACAACACCGGGGCTGTGACGTATAACGTTAAACCGGTATGACGGCTTAACTTTTGTAAACTAAAACGTGGCATTATACTGTACATATTTATATATACTATATGTTCACATAAACAGTCAAATGTAGTTTTTAGTTCTGAATCTTTTGCTGAATGTAGTTATTGGAGTAAATTTAAGATGATTTTTGTCACTTTGTCTGCTTTAAAGAGTTAAAACCTAAGCAGATCAGTTCAGCTGATTTCAGCTTTGTTTGGCATGAAGACTTGAACGAAAAGTAAACAGCTAACCTGTATCTGTTCAACAACATAACAAGGTGCACTTTAAGCTGTAAAAATAATACTTTAAGTTCAGGGAAAGATTTATTGTTCCTTGTTTGCACATCATCCTGAAATATATCTTGCACTTCCACGTTATTTTTTAACTGCTGAACAAACTGACAAGCAGACGTTTGCTTTAAACTAAATTAAGATATGATTGTTTGAAAATGTATTAAAAGCTTTTCTGCCTTTCGCCCAAAATATACATAAAAACAGTAAGCTTAGTAACAAAGCTGGAGTCAGAGATCACTGGTACCAGAAACTTTGAAATCAAGCCAGATCTAATTTTTTTTAATAAATATATGTGAGAAGATTGTTTTTTTTTAACTATTGCTGAGGCTCACTTTATGTTTTCTTAACATTTTGTGAGCCTTAATGTTGTTTGTAGTGCCAAGAATTACACTTTAGTGGTTTTTAACATCCGATTGGATTTTGTAAAATGTGACCCTTTATCCTGGCTTATCTTCGGTTCATACTGTTTCGTTTTGTAGAAATGTAAAAGCACATTATGTTTTTTTTTTTATCAGTTTGAAAAGACCATTTTGGGTTTCAGGGGTTTTCCCTCTTTGGCGTTCTTAATATTGTAATAAGTTCATGAGAAATAACTTAGAAGTGAGGAATATTTGAACCAATCACAGCTCTGTTCTGGCAGGTGATTCAGAAATGAGGCGGAAAAGGAGTTGGTGCCTCTTAACGTACAAAGACGTGAATAAAATTCAGACTCCTAAGAATGGTCAGAAATACAGTTTAGAGTCAGTTTAGAGTCGCTGTCCTCGTGTTTGGTTGTTGGTGGCTAAAGACTGACCATGTATAGTGTTAATAGAAATGTGTATTGATAATTAAAAAAAAGAAAAAGATTTATTAATGATTGTATGTTTAATAGATGATATGTGTAATACATCCAGCATGCTTTGAAGTGCCTTAGGTTGAACTGTACAAAGTGAAACGTCAGTTCTTATCATGCATACGTCAGATGCACCTTAAAATGAAAAGAAATAATGTAGCAATTAAACCACTGGAAGAAAAAGTGTATTAGTATTATAAGCTGTAATATTTATTGCCTTAAACCATTGCTTTGATTTTACCTAACTACTGTGTGTTATCAGTTTTATTTCAATTAAATGTCGGCTGCATTGGTAAGTGACCAGCTTTCATGATCACTTGATGAATGAAACGATGGAGCGATAAAGAGACAGTCACAGATTTATCAGACTAGAAAGAAAACAAAGTCCAGATCATTTTAAGGAATATAAACTGAATATCAATAATGAATTTAATGTGAAGCAAATATTCACTGTAAATAGCTTTTCTCACAAAAAAAAAGTTTTTTGTGTGTTACATTGTTTTTGTTCCATCCTGATTTTTGACGTTGCTCTGAGATGTTGTGAAGAAATAAAAATGTTAAACTAAATCATGGTTTTTTTTTCCACTTGAATTTTTTCAAAATATTTCCAAGAAATGCAAAAAAGTAAATGTGTTTATTACAAGGGATGCTGTTTAAATCCCAAAAATTCTGAATATTGATATTTAAGGTGTTAAAATTCCAAGTTGTTTTTAGCCTGTGATTAATAATTCTTAACGACACTTCTTTAAGACTTTGAAGGCAGCATTTCACCTCTTTTTTTTCCTTTATCTATGCATCACTCCAAGTACTTAAAGAAAGACAGGCATGGCCAGAAGGATTATTTGTAACAATCAACAACCATTCCAGCGTACACTGACAGGTAGGAGTTGTGTAGATAAAGAGCGGATCTGTAACTCTCTTGAATGTGGAGACAGACGATGAAAAACAATTTTCTTTGTTCCAGCCCTCATGGGAAATAGGTCATCAAAAGATCATCCATTGTTTGATTTATGCCATGATTGCCCCCTTAGTTTAGGAGCTTTATGGACCCACATGCAAACTGTCAAGAGGCTTCAGCGCACACACACATAAACATACACACACACATCAAATATAAAATGAGTCACAATCCAATTCCATGTATGGTTTCCTGGTGGAAGGATTAAATATTTATTATTTTGGAGATTTTGTGTGTGTGTGTGTGTGTGTGTGTGTGTGTGTGTGTGTGTGTGTGTGTGTGTGTGTGTGTGTGTGTGTGTGTGTGTGTGTGTGTGTGTTGATGAGAAGCTTGCTTGTGTGGGTTTATCCTCATAGCCCCTGCTGTCATTTTAAGCTCCCCTTTGTGCAGCAAGTGGGTTTCTGTATGTGTGTGTGCGCGCGTGTGCTTGTGCATTCTCATTATGTGGACACTGAGGCACTTACAGGGCCATGAACTCTCTCTCTCTCTCTCTTTCCACAGACACACACACACACACACAGACCCACTCACAAGCATACGTTACTGTGTCAGTGTGTCACATGAGAGGATTAAAACCTCATGTTAGAGACAGCTTATGTGCCAGCCAAGCTTAGTGACAATAAAACATATCACTACAGTTTTAATATTCATTCTAACACTGACAACAAGCAGGGGGGAATTTTCTGATATATTTTTTTATATAACTTCATTGTAATTACTAACATTAAGACAGATGCCAATTTAAAAACAAAGACATGTGCCTGGGGAATGGAAAACAAATGAAAAAGAAAAAAACAAAACAAAACAAAGCAAAAACAACAAAAATGAATGAAAAAAGGGACATATTTTCATTTAGTCAACGACAATATTGATAAATGTCGGGATTCAGTGGGGACTGGTATTTTGGCTTTTCTGCTTTTTTGTTTATTTAGTAAATTAACTTTTGTGATGCAAAAATACTTTACGTAATGCCAAATTGATAATGACAAAAAAAATAAATTTTTAATGTTGAGCTACAGATTTATTTATTTTTTAATCAAACCAAGAAAAGCTTAGAGAAGCCATGAGATGTAGAGGGGATTAAGGCCAATGAAAAAAATGTAGTTATGGACAAAAAAACAAAAACAAACAAAATTAAAATGCTACATTTTTTATATTCTGACTTGATTCTCCTACTTCTGAGAAAAAGGTCAGAATTCATAGAGATTGCTGATACAAGTCATAGGCCAGTGTGTTTCTTTTCCATCTTTTTGGTTACTGCCATTGAGCAGAATATTTGTCAAAAGTATGAATACTTTATATGACACATTGCTGCACGGCAAAAGGCAGGTTCGTGCATAAATTAAAAAGGAAGCAGTCATAAAACGAAAGCCAGCACTTGAAAATCAACCAACTATATATAATGAATTTATAACATTATCACGTTGGGGAACAAACTTTTCTCCATATAGTTGAAAATCAGGCCAGCAAATAAGCACCATGATTTGTTGTTCTTTAAAGCGAATGATGGAATTGAATTCGGAAATTATATCATACGTATGGAATTTAACCACATTCAAGCCTCCTTGATGTACAGGGAATAAATATAATCACGATTTAGTGCAATAATGACGTTCACTCTTTGAGGGGCGGGTGCCCATCTAGCGGACCAATAGACTTCGCTTGCATCTTGACTGACATCACTGTGGTCGAATCAACGGTATTCTTATTGCGACAATTCTGCCGTTGGACCCTGGCATTAGAGTTTTGTAGTAGTGACAAATATGTCGGCCTCTGGGAATCTACCGCTGACCAATATTTTGGATATATGAGAAGAGCACATGATTTGGATTATGTGGATTCGTTTTTCATCTATACTACTTACGCATTTTCGGAGCTGCTTGCAAAGAATTCCATAGAGTCAAGCAGCTAACAGTCAGTGAAGCTAACTGTGCCTAGCCAACCTTTCAACGTTATCTTTAAATTAGCCTGGCGCTGGGAGAGCTAACGATAGCCAGCAAAGCTAAACCCGCACCGCTGAATGACCCGTTTGGGTAATAATGGATGTGTCGAGTTGGCTGTGTTGCTTGTAACCCCAAGTGATAGTAAAACAACAGAGACTGGGACTTCCATTTGACCATTTCTGGACTCAGAACCACAGGTGAGCTGAATTGTAGCCTGCTGCTAAGCCAGGTTACAACCCTGTGTAGTCAGAGACTCATAGCTGCTAGGTTCAGAATAAGGCTTTTTTAAAACACACTTCAGCTATGAATATTTTTTCTCAGGTGTAGAGCTTGAGTGTAATTTATACTCTTCATTCGTTTAGTATACCTCGTTGTGTTTCTTGCGCTGTGACTCATTAACGTTACAAGTCTCCACCCTACTTTCATTCTTGTGGATTTAAAATCCCCAGCACTCTAAAAATGGGTAGCCCTTATCAACGTAACACTAGAATTTTCATTGTTGCTAATTTTCCTTATTTAACAAGGTCCGTGGAGTCATTATCGTCCTCCCTGTGCGTCCCCACCCCGGTTTCCCTGTCCAATGTGGGTTGGATATCTTGCACACTACGTTATGCCATATTCTGTTTCCTCAATTTGCCTGGAAACGGTGTTCTATCGAATAATGCTACCTATCGAGATGTGTTATTAAGCGGCTCTTCGAATATGTGCGCACGCGCGGAGACAGAATACCGGACACTGGACAACGCGACCATAAAATAAGTCCTCCATTAATTTGGTATGTTCCTACTGAATTTATAGCTGAAGTTTTTGTAATCGTGTTGAAATACCCTTCCCCTTTTGTTGCTGTGTAAATAGAGTGACCACTGGTGTCGAATGAGAAAATAATGTCCTGGGTGCATGAGTTGATAGGGGATGTAAGTCACTCAAGGTACGCCTCCCCTGGATTTTTATCAGAAGATGCTTTATCTAAAAAAATGATTTCCATACTCTGGGAATTTAAATAGGATGATAAACGGGTATATACAAAGTAAGTCTCCATTTGGAGTTCTCTTTTAAAGAGGATATTGAGAAATCCATGTCGATTCGCGCAGCGGTAGCCTTTTTTTGACAGAGTAGCACAATTTGACGGAACATCAGCTGCTTCCTTTACTGATGATCAAACCCCAGAAGCCACTGCACCATTATAGATGTACACTGCTGCATGTGAACGCGAGATTTGTGAAGATAATACGTTAAAGCGTTCACATTTATATAATATGGTCGCACACCAAATTGTGAGAATTTTGATGAGAGTTTGGCGTGTCGTTTTGACGTCTTTGGGGAAGAAAGGCACACCTCTGCCCGGCTGAATCATGTCTACTGAAGTGTTAAACCTCGCAGTGCTGGGCCGTGTGACTGAATCAATTAGAGCTTGCATGTTACCTGGCCTTACAGTATCTACAAAGCATTACGTCCGTGCATTTTTAACGCTTTGTCATCCATTTTTTTTTCGCAACGCCACATAACGATGCATATTGGAGGCACGTGATCTGGAAATTAGGTTGGTGGTGTAAATGAGCAAAAGAAAGCATCTTCCTGTCGATATGGTGCTGTACCGAAGCTCCAACTGCTGCCGTGACTGCAGCGAGCCATACACACCCATTCTCTGGAAGTGCTGGCACTGCTGTAAGCGCCTTTAGATGTGAGAAGGTGCCATTGTGACAGTGGGGGGTTGTAACATTTACAGTATCTAGAGGGTTCAGATTCTGCATGAAAATGTATGTAAGCAGAGTGTTTAAGACCAGATTTCTTGTAAGAAGACCCAAGTGGCATGTACACATTTTTTAATGCCAGACAGTTAAAGGTGAGAGAACACACACTGAAAGCACTATAATTGATAAAACAATGAAGAAAAGATTAAAGGAAAAGTTTTGATTAAAGATATTAGAAAATTATCCCATTCTTTGAGCGCCTGAAGATATTCAAAGTGCAGTTTAAAAAGAAAAAAAAAACAGGAATAGCCATTTTGTTAGGATATTTTAAGCATGTAATTAAACTTTTTTGTACTGTGAGTGAAATTATTGCCTCTGAAACTTAATTTTTGATGCTTTTTGAAATTTTCTTTGATTTTTACTGACATTGTAACCGCCAATCTGTACTGACAAAGACCCCTTAAACCCTGTTATCTCTGTGCACACACAGATCTTGATGCAGTTTGCAGACAAGTTGTGAAGTGTCGTTTCTTTTACGATCTGTGGGTTTAGCTTTGAACGTTACGCCACTAACTCTACCTTTGATGATTGAAGTGACTCTGTTGAGATAAATGGATTAGAGATGCTCTCAGCAGATCTGCTGCCCTTGCCTGGATTGCAGGACAGTATGTTGCTCCACTTTTCTCTAACAGAAATGGTTGGGGTCCAGAAGCTCCTCAGGCTGCTCTGACATTCATGCTTGTTAACTGTCATTATTTTCCAGCTGATAAGACTAGCCCAAGATGCTAACTGAAGTTTTAATCATGATGGAGTTTCGAGAGAAGTTACTTTAGATGTGACATCAGTTTAAGCTACACATAAAGACACAGCCAGTACAATAAGGACATCTAAGGCCCTGTTTACACAACAACGGTTTTAGGATGAAACGTAAAAGTATTGATGCATTTCGGCCCCTTGTTTACATGGAAACAGCATTTTAGCCAACCTAAAACACTCCTCTTTGCGCATGCTCTTTCCACTTTAATTGTGAGAACTTTAAATTTCAATGCTTGAACCGGACAACAACAACAGCTCAATGGCGGACTACCGTATTGTGCTTGTGCTGCTGAATCTACGCTACCAAAACACTTTACAGTTATATCGCCAACTACAGGTCACTACAGAGTTTTCAGTCCCTCAGCGTTTGCATGTAAACACTGATTTTTTTTCACTACATTTTTCATAGGCCCGGTTTTTCATGTAAACCGGGCCTAAAAATTTGGGCAGATATTGTTTGTCTTCAGGATCATACATAAGCATACAAAGCATAGTAAGGATATAAAAGCACAGTTCATATCGTAGTTTTTCACAGTCAGCTATTACAGTATCATTACTACATACCTAATTTATTGAAGTGTGGCTTCAAGTACTTAATGTCCCCCCTACATAAGTCTGTACCTTGGTTTGGTCATCCCAGGCAGAAAAGTCTGGACACGCCCCTGCTTGGTAGCACAAAATGACATAATTGTGTGTTATTAAATTGTGATTAGGTTAACCGTACAGCACTACAGTATGCCCAAATTTTGGTTAATGCTTGACCTCTGCACTGCACCATCATTAACCTATTGCTGCCATTGGCCAGAGAAGTGGTAGCATCACATTTGTCTTTTGCTCCAGTACAGAGCACTCTGTCTAGCCGTACGAACTGGAATGTTTTTGAATAGTTTGGATTACCCAGGATAACCTGGTTTGAGTGTGCTCTAAATGAAGGAGGTCAATATGTTTCCAGTTCTGATGAACCTTTTTCAGTTCATTCTGTTATCTTGACTCTGTCAGTGACTATAGAGGCTCTAGAAGTGCAGCTTAAGGTCACCATCGCACTGCACTGTCACTGACCTGAACTGCACTGCATGATCCTTAAAAAGTTTGATGTGAACAAATATGCAGGGATAGAGGTGAAAAGGTAAATCAGAATCATTCCCACCACCTTAAAAAAAGAGCTCGATTGTTCTTTTTTTTTTTTTTAACTGACAAGCAACCCTGCTAAGAACAGATGCTGGTCTTTCACGTAATCCCTGCTGTGGACAAAATTTTCTCATCTGTAGGAACATTTGTTGGAGATAAAAACTGCTGTCAGAGGAGCTTCTCGTCATTTGCTTTGACTTTGTGGAGTGCGGAAAGGCTTACATCCCCATGAACATCAATAGAGGTTAAGCCAAAAAAAGAGGACATGAGGAGCAGAGCAGTTAATGGTGATGAAGAGAGCAGCAGTAATATATAAAGTGTATGAAGGCAGGCCATCCATCATGCTAGGCGCACTCCTCTGATAATTGATTGAAGGGTTGGAGGACTGGGTCTGTACAGGTTCTGTCTCTGCCTGTCTGAGTCAGTGACAGGAGGCAGAGAGACAGGTGGCAGCTTTACTGGGAATTGTTGGTGTTCTTGTTGATGACACATTAAGGCCCATTTATGCTCAATATTAAACATGAATACGGATGCGGAAGGAGCCTTCTGTCCATCTTCTGCATTCATTTCATCCATATTTCTGCATGTTTCCACAAAGCTTACGGATACGGGCCAAACGGAGCAGTTCCACTGGAAACCGTGGCGGCAGTGTTGCTGTTACCACCCGATATGTAGCTCTAGTGTAGCTCAGATATGAGCTTTAGCAAGTTGGTGAGAAACTTGCTTTTCCATTTTTGTCTTTTATGCACGAGGTACATTAACAATACCTCCTCCACAATCGGCATGTTTGTTTTTGAATTTGTTGTCATAAACTTTCGATTCGGCTGAACGTAAATGGAGCATGGGAGTATGTGAGCAGTCATGGTATCATTGTTTGAAACAGACGTACACGTTTACGTATGAAAAGGGCGAATAAATGGGCCTTGAAACAGTGAGATATGAGCTGGTTTCCTGCAGAGGATCTTGTTGAGTAGATGGTTAAAGCTGTTTCTGAGGGTTAACACGGTGGAAATGATCAGGGTCATTTTCAGTTGAAAGACTAACAGATGAGATTTTACTGAGTAAAACATGAATGTATCTCAGTCAGGGATATGCTGGTTTGGAGATCTAATAGATTATTTTTGGATCCATTTATTGACTGGCTGACTTGGAGGCACCATCACAGGCTGAAGCCAGTCATCAGAATGAAAACAACTTTTAAGGTTGTCACACCTCGTCCAAACTTCAGAGGTGTTGATGCCACAAATTTTTCTTCACTGGGCCCTTTCTGTTGGCCCAGCAGCCCAACTGCACCTTGCTAAATCTGACAAATAGGAGCCTCAGAGCGTTTTTTTGTCAAAACATTTTGAATGATGGACAAAAAGATTGTTTTTAAGAGTCTGTACAAAGTTTGCATCCTGCCAAAATCTACAGTGCTGAAAATAAAAAAACAAAAGTACAGAGATTGGGCTGACATAAGGAAAACTGACTTGGTTACTTTTTACTGATGATTCTAATCATTGCTTTTTACTGCCCCTTAACTCATGATAAAGTGAAAATCCATTTTCCTTTTACAGTTCATCCCAAACCATAAAATGAAATGTATGGATAAAGATCGTCTTCTCTCCAAGCTGAACTTCAGAGTGTATTTTGTTCAGGGACAGGTGGAACAGGGCGCAGTGAAATCAATAAGACTTTATTTTTCTTTGGAAACTGTTGGCTGAACCTTTTTGCAAACAACGTTTTTCATTATTGCTGATCACTGCATCCATCAGCTCTCTAGATTACATATTAACCCTTTACAATGTCTTTTATTGAGTTGAGAGTTTAGTGTGTTTGACCACAAAGCAGCTTACTAAAAACCTTAGTACTAAGGTACTCAGGTTTTTCCTTCCTGTTTATATTCTTGCTTGTGTTGTACATCACTTAGACAAAAGCGTCTGCTAAATGAAATTGTAGAATTGTAGCTTGTCACCTTGATGGGTGCTGAACCCCTAGAGTAAAACGTGAGTTTCTCAACAAGTCAGATATGTTCCTTCATCAAAATTTTGGTCTTTAACGTTGACTTAAAATAGATTTCTACATTTACATTGAAAAACAGATGCACCACTTATCACAAACTCTGCTGCTAATTTCATTAATAACATCCAAATGTAGCCATGAATTTAGGGCTGCATGGCTCCCTGAAATGATGATAACAGACTCTCACCAAACTGCCTCCGTCTTTCTCATAGACTGTATAATTACTGGATGTAGTCTCCGCAGTGTCACCCGTCTGTTTCTGAAACAGATTTGGCGGGCTGTGAGTTTCCACAGTAACAGCCATAGGGCGCCTGGCAATCACGTGAGCTGAGCTGTGCTTCTGATTGGACGAACTGGCAATCTTATTGTGGAAACTGCTTAGTCAGAAAAAAATTCACCCGGAACAGTGCATGCCATTAGTGAAATTAGCGATTCAGACGGGAGACATTCTTTGTACCAGGCTGTAAATGTGCTTATTTTGGCCATGAAAATGGCTTCTTTTTGGCTTGGTGTGTTTGTGACTTCCGGTACTTCCGTAGCCAGCCTCAACCGAACACTCGAGGAACAGCAGATTTTAGCACTTCCGCATTCCCATATTTTCAGGCTTGAGGTTGCTGCTTGGTCTCTCTCTACCTCATGTAAAGGAGGCAATAAAATAAACAATAAAATGTGCTGTCAGAAGATCAAAAACTTAGACCTCAAAAACAAACCAAGAGCTCGTTCTGACTGAAGACAAAGTTGAACCCACAGATCTGGAAGCCGCTGCCTTTAACCCTAAAAGTGTTAAATAAAGCACCTCATGTGATATTAACTATAAGCAAACTGTCACATTGTCAAAATCCCAGTTATGCTCCGCTCACATTCACCGCTCCCTCCCTCTCACGCTGCACGTCGCTCTGCTCGACCCTGACAACAGCAGCTGAGGTGACAGAGTGCTGAAGAGGTTGCACATGCTCATTTAGATCTCTTAGTAATGTGATTGGCTGAAATATATTGCATACCTTGTGATTTGAATATTGCACATGGAATGATGACGATATTGAAACAATATACCGTGCAGCCCTACCATGAATTAACCCAGATGTTGTGGATTTTGCACCCTGCAGACAGCCTGTGTGCATTTTTTTCTGAATTAGAAAGAGTGAGACCAAAATACATCAGTGTTTCCTACAGAACCATGCTGTACCCATGGTGGGTGTGGTTATAGGAACTGTTAAAAACATTACCCTGGTTTCTTGACTGTTACCCGCCCTCGGTCTACTGTGCTTCTAACTGACTGGTTCATCTATTAAGTGTTATTTACCCTCAACGTAATTTTGTGTGTTCATGAACGCCTCTAATTTGCTCAGCATGTTGTTCTTTGTTTTCAGTTTCACATTGCATCGAGGGCTTTGTTCTCCAAATACACACAGAAGCGTGTCCTGCCCCACCTCCTATCGTTTCTCTTTTCCGTATGTGTCTGAATTTTGGCGATATTCATCCACAGCATGTTTTATTAAGACCCCAGATTACACCGCTCATATTTTCAAATGTCTGACTCAATGTTATCACTACAGCTGATCCAAGGCTAAGATAGTGCAGAATGACATCAGCAGCAATCAGCTGTACACAAATTTTTAAATGGCAGTCTGAGAAGTTGCATCCAAAACAATACTTTAAACAGAAGCGAGGAACTGAAGGACCTCGTGAAGGACCTTATTCCTTTTAGACAGAACCCCATCATTTTTTTTCTGAGCATAAAACATCGACTGTGGCTGAGTCCTGCTGAATCCAACCGCAGCCCAATAACAACTGTATTATCTAGGTATGTCAATCAGGCTATGCTCTGTAATTGGTCCAGCTGAGCTGTTTACATGCATTTTAATAGTCCGATCTCGTGCTGACTAAGCTAATAGTCTGATTTCAAACCAGAAAAGTCTTCTGGTTTGTCTGAAAAGTTCCTTTACTGAAATCATCCTAAATATTTGTCCTTCAGTCTTTGGGCTGTAAGCTAACGCTGTGAACAAGAGCAAAGGAAGTCCAAGTTTCCCCTTTAATTGTTACCAAGCACCGGTGATTGTTGGGGTTTGTTCAAAGTTTCGCCTTCAGCTCAGAGTGTGCAGCAACAGCTCAGAACCAGCATGATTGTAGACCAGTGCAGTACAGAAGAAAAAAGTTTTATGTATGAATTGAGAGTGAATGTACAGGAATATGTTTTATTCCATCATCCAATATTTCTTTTCCTAATTTCTTTTCAGGTGAAGAATTTTGACTCACCAAGAAAACTCCCTGTGCCTGTTGCAAACAAGAAGGCTTCTGATCACCACTGGATGAGGAAAACCCCTTAAAACCCAAGATATCCTCTGGCCCTGGTAGTTTCTATGACATAAGAGCCACAGAGCTTCACATTTTTGTTTGCGTTATTGTTTTTTTCCTCGAGAGGCTGAATCCTCCAAGGAATTGTGAGAGGGCGTTATCCAAGCCTCACTGCCCTCCGCTGGGGAAGGAAGCCAAGGGAAGGCCCTGGAGAAAATAACTGGAAAGCCAAGAATTACATAACAGTCCACTAATACAGTGAAAAAGGGAGAGCAGTGGGGGAGAAGTAGGACGCTCTGTGTTGAGATCACTATCTGATAGATCAGATATGACCGTTCTCTACTCACGAGGATCAGCACTGGAGTCATAGCTCCGTCCCAAGACATCCACTTACATGGATACTAATGGATGTTCTCCTGGGTTTCCCCTCTCATGTTTTGGAAAGAACCCCTCCATCTGTTCTTACTTTTTGTCAACCAATCACATCCCAGAAGTTGCAGGCAGGTGAGCTGGTCTGAATCAGCCACCGACGGGGTTTAGGGATGCCCCGACACAGGAAAACCAGGCTGCTCCACTGGCCCGCTTACAGACTCCTGTTTCTAATACGAGTCCTGGACTGAAACTGAAAAGCAGACCGCCTCCCTCACTGACAGAACGCAGGGGAGAGGGCTTGTCATTTTATTTTTATTTTTTATTTACAAGACTTTTTCCCTCACATCAACTGTTGATCTCCTGTGACTTTAAGAAAGGATTTGATTATCCAAAGCAGGTTGCCCAAGCACCCTAGATCTGAAAAAAAGGAAGCAAAGTCAGATCATCTCTCTTTCTCTTGGAGCTACGTTTTGAACAGGTCTATCTCTGCAAACACTTGTACCTCACTGAACTCCCAATAACGCAGGAATTAAATGAATCGTGGCAAAGGTTCATTAGTCCATCTGCCTGTCTGGTTTGGACTTCCACAGAACTAAATTACTCTAGGATTAAATTGTCTGGTAAAAGTGGTCTTGAAACACCTTTTTATTGAAAAGTCAACCTCCTTTTTCTTTCGCCAGGCCTCTTTTTATTCACTGAACGCTCCATGAGCACGATTTGTTTTAAATTTGCTTTTCTTTTCTATCTATCAGACTAGTTGTCTTGGTCTGTAACTATCAACAGTTCTTTTAAAGATTGTCCGGACCCCTCGTCTTCTATACATCAGTGGCTTAATAGTTTATCCCGCCCTCCCACCTGTTTTTCTGGCCGACGTAAAAAACAAGGCCTCTACTGCTGCTGAGCGACCTGTAAGCTTCTTTTAATCCCAAAGCACACCCACAGAAGATCAGGATTGACCTAAGAACCTAAGAAAACAGGCTTCTCCTCCCATCTCAGTGCTGTGATGCACAGGACTGTGTTCCTGGTTTCCACATAAAAGAAGGAACCAATCATCAACCACTTCCTTGTTTCTTTTTTTGGTTTTGTTTTATTTTTTGCAGCGCCATCATTTCTGCCCCAGACTCACTCAAAGCACGTTCAGAAACACCAAACTCTGAATGAGGTACCCTTTGGAATAGCAGTTGCAGAGCAGACACACACATTGCCACACACAGGAAGTGATGCCAGGTGGCAGCAGTAAGAGTGGAGGACGGGGTCCATCCTCCTCACCCCTCCCTCACGCTGTCGTCCCACCCAGCAGACCTCTGCGACCCTCCCGCTACGTCCCAGTGTCGGCGGCAACTTTCTTCCTTGTTGGCTCCACTACGCTCTTCTTCTGCTTCACGTAAGTTTCTCACACGCCTGAAGCCCATTTATAAGTCCAAATATATCCATCATCTGTCTATCAATCACACAGTGGGATACAGATCAGGTATAAAATTAGAGCCGACGGAGAGCCTGGTTCATCACACAATGAAAACTAGGATTGCTTTATTTGAGTTGGTTTTCATCTGAGAAACGTCACCTGGCTAGATCACCGTGCTATCTTACCAAGCAAAGCCGACCAAGTCTGGACCAGATCATGTTCAAAGAGAACAGGGAGGAGCTGGACTTTGACGAAGGAATCTGCCTCCAGTGACATCAGCTGTAGGGCTCTGCCTGTGACCTTTGTGCTCATGTTCATCACAAATTCCACTCCCTCTCTCATTGTTCTACTTAATCGTCTAATTACTCTCTTAGTCTTGAAGCCCACTTTGGGATTGTTTTTATCAGCAACAGGCATTAGTGAAGTGAAAAATCTGATACAAGCTCAACACACCACCAAACAGACAGACACAGGTTACAACCCATTGTCATGGGTTTTGTTTAAAATGCAAAACTTGTTTTATTTGCATCTGGTGTCTACTCTCCTCCTGCATTTAACTCATTGGCTGCCAGCTACTTTCAGAGCATTTTGACTGATCTTTCAAGACCCTCTGTACATTGTGTACTGTCTTCTTTCTAAGACAACTGAGAAAGTGCACCAAACTACCGCAACACATTATCTGTTCAAGTGTGAGCTGCCTGAACTTTACTGAGTTGAAAACTTCTCACCTTGTCTCTGTCATTTCACCTTTTCTTCTCATATCTCTGCTGATCTCTCATCCAAAGAGCACACCACTGCCACCTACAGTAGTTTACAAGCCTGATATTGCTAGAAAAGCTCCGCTAGACACCACCTCCACCCATTGAAAATACATAACTGACATCTATAGACGCCAATGAGTTAAAAGACTCTTAAACAGGCTTCTGGAACTAACCCAAACAGAATAAGACAACACAGTACAATACTATAAAACTTTAAAGAAGCTTTACATTATTAACAAAGACCCAACATCAAGACAAGATAAGTCTCATCTCAACCCACCATGAGTACAGACCTTTTCAGCATCTAGCAACTCACAGTGGAAAGGACAAACTTACTTTAACAGACAGAACCAGGCTGTAAAACAGGCACCTGTTGGACTGTTGGAAATGAAGAGAGGAATAGAGAGAGATGAATAAAGAGAGAGAGATGGATGGAGTTCTAATATCAATGGTGAAACTACAATAGTCATAGCAGCTGGAGTTTACAGGTCCACAGCAACAGACCCTCCAAAGAATGAGGCTGTCAACATTCTAGAGACGATCTAGAGCAACCTACAAAACAAGGGCGCTCAGGGACCCCTAGAAAGATCTTTGGTCACTGACCTAAAAGTAGGGCTGGGTATCAATCAAAAATTTTCAATACCGATACCTTCACTTCAGTACCGGTTCCTGAATAATACTTTTTCAAATGCAATTTTATTCTATCAATTCTAACAAAAAGAAAATTAAATTACACATTACGGTACAAATCTTGAGTTTTATTTTTCAGTTTCACTATTTTTGTACAAAAAATAATTTCCAATGCAAAAGAATAGTTGCAAACAAGTGACGGGTCAGTATATACTGAGTACACCATGAATGTGTTTATGACTATAAACAGTTCTTTTTTTTTTTAACTCAAAATATCAACCCTCCTTCTTTATCCGGGCTTTTGACCGGCAAAGTGACCCAAAAGAAACAAACATTAGCGATTCATTTACACGCAGTCGTCTGCTCCGGCTGCAGCTTGAAGGGACTGCTGCAAGCAGAGGAGTCTGCCTGTGTGTTTTGGATAGGGGAGGGGCTTAGCACCCACTGCTTGTTGAGAGGTGGCTTCGCAGTTGTTGCACAATACAAAGCACACATAGTCATCCCTACTTCTCACTGGCAAAGAGTTTTCTTGTACACCACCTGCTGGGTTTTCCCATCGGTTCACCCCGACTTCTTACAGTAAACCTCCGATGGGGCTGGCAGGGATTGGTCTGAGTAAAGTTTGCTGGCAATGTTTGCTCACACTTGCAGTTTACCCTGAAAATTGTATGTTTTCAGGAGCTGTGTGTGTGTATAAATACAGCTTGAGTGACTACTGTCATAATTCTGGCTGAGATGGTCTGTTAGATCCTTTTATCTGAAGTTAGAATGTCCAGTTTCCTTTTGTATTAATATGTTTGATTTGAAAGGGACAGAACATATTACTAAGTACAACTTCTGCTCATTTCAAACAGCTATGGTAACTTATTCTTTGAATATAGAGACTGTAGCTACTAGGGGTGTCCCAATCCGATATTAATATCGGATATCGGTCCGATATCAGCCAGAAAAAATTGGATTATATCAGCCTGCATTTAAAATCTCCAATATAAGCCCTCTGATACAAGCAGTCCATTCCAACAGCGTGTGCTAAGGTGCTAACAAAATAGCAAGGAGCAGGAGTGGCAGTATTTTCCGTTGAAGTCCTAAAAAGAGGTTGCAGCTGAGTGCAAAACTTGTCATGTGCAAATAGAGATGAACATCACACCATTCATGCTGATATCATATCTGATCAATATCAGTATCGCCAATACTCAGTGCTGCAGTATCAGTATCATATCAGAAGTGAAAAGGTTGTATCGGGACACCCCTAGTAGCTACTGCCACTTTCTAACTTGTGTTAGAAAGGCTGTTAGGCTTTTAGTACACCGTCATCTTTCTCAAGGAGATTTTATTAGAACTTAATATTGACATGTTTTTATTTCTTAGGCCTGAGATAGATACAGTTATCAGGTCATTCTGGATGCTTTTTGTCTCATAAATGTCCACAGCTAGACACAAACCAGGCAGGTTGCAGGGCCAGCATACACAAAAGCCTCCAAGAGGATCAGTTAACCAGGTTAGAACAGATGTATATCAGAATTCAACCCAAACCATGCTGTGTCTGTCCTTTATGGGGTTTATTGCTGTGTTGCCTGTCAAAATCAGGAAGGAAAGCGGACTTAGGAGGAGTTTGGATGCAGAAAATTGAAAAAAGCAAAAAACTAAACAGAAATATAAACAGTTTGTTTTCACGTATATACAGCCTGTCACGGTCTTCAGTCACCGAGAGTGTCTGACGGAATGCTAAGTCAGTGGTGTTATAGCCTGTCCTCTCTAATCTTGCTGACACCTCGTGCGGATGTGTGTGTAAGTGTATGTGTGTGTGTGTGTATGTGCGTGTGTCATTGTGTAGTTAGGAAAAAAATGTTGGTGAGAGCTGGAGCATGTGAAGTGATGTCTGTGGGGGAAAACGTGTACAAGGTTTAATGTGAGAAAGTCATATTGACAGGTGTGTGTGTGTGTGTACCCAACAGTGTGTGTGTAATTGCGGGTACATATGTGAGAAAATGTAATCCGTGTGTGTGTGTGTGGTCAGCGTGGTGGGCAGTCAGCTCTGTGCTTCAGATTAGCGAAGAGAAAATAGGCCAACATCTGTCACCCTGACAAAAGCCCATCATCCAGTCTCTCACTGTTTGTTTTCTCCCTGCGTCGATGCAGCATCGCACGCACACACACACACACACACACACACACACACTTCCTTTTGCACACAACAAAGAAACCAACGTGGATGCCATAGAGCAGTAATATGGTTAATCTTTATTACTTTATTATTTAGTAATTTTTATTGCCAAATACAATAAGGGTGCAGTCAGGTATCATTACACCGGATGATTCATTACTGAGACTATTTTCGCCTCTGTTGACAAAAATCTTTGACGCAGAGTGCTCCACATATGAAGAAACTTAAATTAGCAGTTACATGGCAGAGACAAAGATATAAATTTTAAGACTACCTAGAGCCAAGAGTTCATCTTAAAAATCATTTTTATCAGTGTTTTTGCTTAAATTAGCCTGACATTGATTAGTCATGGTCAATGGTGAAATTGGTTGATCGCTTCAAATCTAACGTAGAACAAAACATGAGTAATATTTTATCTGTAACCTCTGTTTTAATGACAGAAAAAGTGACAGGTTCAAGTCTTATTGTTAGGGATGCACCGATATGGAAATTTTGGCCGATACTGGTATCAGATATTTAATATTTCAGTTATGGTCGATAACCATTATTTACCAATATTTACCAATATCGATGTTAAAAAAATAAAGTTTCTGAAATGATAAAAGTTTTGTACAGACTGAAAATGAAGACATTCAAAAATTCAGTCTGTATGATTTTCAAACGGTGTTTCACTTTCAAATAAGATCATTACAGGGCGACCATAAACACGAGTAACCAACAGTGTTACTAATTAAACTCTCAACTCTCCAAACTCCTGTGAGGAAAGTCTGGATCATAAATTACAAAAAGGATCTTAAATCAAAATAATATCCTGACAGAGTTACCTTAACAAATGTAAATGGACCAGTACTTATATAGCGCTTTTCTAGTCTTACCGACTACTCAAAGCGCTTTACACTGCTAGCTCATTCACCCAATCACACCACATTCACACAGATGGCCGACTTAAGCTAATCAGACCACCGTTAAGACTAACACTCACACCACATTCATACACCACTGAACAACAGTGGGAGCAACTTGGGGTTCAGTGTCTTGCTCAAGGACACTTCGGCATGTGACTGCAGGAGCTGGAATCGAACCTACAACCTTCTGATTGTGGGGCGACAACTCTACCTACTGAGCCACAGCCGCCCCAAATGTACCAGTATCCATGGCAACTCCCTTGTGACACATAAACAGTAACTAAACGGATATAAACATCAGTTGTTAATATCGACCCAGGACTACCCTGACTACCCATAGTTTATCGCAATTGCCAGTTTTGCCCTTGAACGTTTTGTTTATGTCGCCATGGAAACCACAAAGCTGACGATGTTAGCCTAGCTGTGTTACTCGCTTTAATAACCAACTTTTAAAAGCAGGAAAGTGACAAAAATTGGAGGTGGCGTCATAGTGCGGATGTTTGAAAAAGGTTTACACTGAGCCCTGTCTAGCATGAATCATTTCACACAAGTTGTTTAGAGCTAGCTTGTGGCGGCAGCAACCGGAAGTCGGTAACCACAGGCGGAAGTCAACACCAAAAGGCTTCTAAAGAAAAAAGGTGGATATCATGCATCCCTACTTATTTTACCTGTAGGTGAATGTTTTTTTCTTTCTCTTGTCGTCTCAGGTGTCCATGGCTCTCTGAGCGTTTCTCAGTAGCTGTGCCGATCTACAATGGAGTCATCTTCCTCTTTGTTTTGGCCAACTTCTGTATGGCCACATTCATGGACCCCGGCATCTTCCCCAGAGGTGAGAGGCGGACTGTTTTGTATCTGCTGCATGTGTGTGATTCTGGTCAGATGTTTACATTGATAGTTGCAAAATGCAAAGTTGGAAGTTAGCATTTGTGGGTCTTTTTTCATACAGTGTCACCTCCTGTTACTTCTCACTCTTTCTGTCTCTCTGTTTCTCTGAGTGTGGCTAACGTTTGTAGAGCTTGCATCACCTGACACCAGTCAGCCCTCCTTCCAGGAAACATCCACATGCATTATGCATCCACAAAACACCGCCTGCTACAAAACAACATCCGTCATCTGTACATGTTTACATCATTGTAATAGAGCATTGAAGTGTTCGGGCAGCTAACACTGCAAACCGTCCAAGTGGTTCTGCTACAGCTGAGAAATCATAAGATGCAAGGATGACAAATCTTTTTTAGATCATTTGTCAACGAAACACTCACAGATATATGTTAAAAACTATATGTTAAGTATTTAAAGGCTGCTTAGGAGTGCAGATGGATTAGTGGTGAAGGTTGTACTCCATATGGGCAAAAAAGCCCTTGAGTAGGCAGCCCAGGCTCAAGTCCAATGGCAACTTTCCCGCATGTCACTCTCCACTCTCTCACCGTTTCCTCCCCTATCCACTGTCCTGTCCTTTCAAAATAACGGCATAACACCCCCCCCACCCCCCCCCCCCCCCCCCCAAAAAAAAATACTTTAAAGGCTGCTTAGATATTAACTACAGCTCTATGCTGCAGAGCCAAAATTCTGCTGAAACAGAGGTTTGTAAATATGTTGATTTGAATGAGTGTCTTTGAGTATTTATATTGCTTTGCATGGGGGCATGAGTGCACTGCTTTTTTTCCTTGGAGTCTGGTGGCTGCAAAGAAAGGGGTGACATGGCTGTTTTTTTATTTAAAAAAAGAAAAGAAAAGAAAGAAAAGTTGGTTGTAGACGTAGATTGAGTAGATTCTATGTCAAGAGATCGTAGATGACGTCTTGATGGTAGCTCCACCTCTGAGTCACAGTGATTGGACAAATTAAATAATTAAGTTAAAATCAGCCCGTGGCCCATAATTCAACTTTCCTTTATTTGATCTATATTAACAAACAGGATATTGAAAAAAGAACAAATTTTATTTTATGGAATGGAAAATAAAGAGTGTCGCAATGTCTTGTTTTATGGTTTACAATTCAGTATCTATTGAACGAATGATACACAGATTCACTCATGTCATAGGAATCTGCGCAAGCAATTCCAAAGCTTCTTTTTACCCAATCAAAAAAACAGAACAGCCCAGGTTTACTGGATCTGCATTGTTAGTCTTGTTTACCATTCCTGACGAAAAAATAAAATCGAGCCCTGCTCGCTGATGACTTGGAGTTCAGGGATTGATCAGGGAGCAATTCGAGTTTTGATGTTGAAGACTTGTATTATGAATTTCATTTTTGCTCTGCCTCCTGTTTCTGTCTCTGCAGCGGAGGAGGACGAGGACAAGGAGGACGATTTCCGTGCTCCGCTCTATAAGACGGTGGAGATCAGAGGGATCCAGGTCAGGATGAAGTGGTGTTCAACCTGCCGCTTCTACAGACCGCCGCGCTGCTCCCACTGCTCCGTCTGTGACAATTGTGTGGAGGTGAGCTCTCGCTCTCATATTTACAGACAACAAATAAGGACACGATTTATCTTCTGTCTTTTTTTAGTGCAAGGTGCTGCTGTAAAAGGTACTCTGACACACGTTAAAGTCAGTCAAGTGAAGACATGTCAGGCAAAACTCGATCAGCCGTATGACTCATGAAATTAAGCTCTCTTGATGTTCTTAGCAGAAAGAAACCCGTGCTGTTGTTGATCTGGTTTGGTTGCAGAGTTTGTACGAACATCGTACACTCCGTCTTCATCCTTTAAATGAACACTCAAGCTAAGATGAAACCAGAAGCAGCACTTTAGAGTCATTATGCTTCTGCAGAATATCTCTGTAATATGCACAGAGTGACTCTGGAAGGCTTCTGATCCTGAGACAGCAGCCGCACTCACACTGAGTGCTGTGGGTTAATGTTAATTGATCAGTGGAAATGAATCAGGCTAAATATAGCTGGTACCAGTCCAATTAAAACTCTCTCCTGCTTGTTTGTTGTAATTCACATTAAAGTGATCTCCTCATGTGACTCTCCTTCTTCTCAGAGCTTTGACAACGTGACACCTTCAAACGTGAAGCATGATGAAGTTACTTTTCCTGAATATAAACCTCACTGTGAAGTATAGTCTTTGTATGGCCCATGTCATACGCTCACATCAGGAGCTTAAAGCAGGAATGAACACCTTTCATTTGTCTTTTAACCTTCCTTCTGCAGGACTTTGACCATCACTGTCCGTGGGTGAACAACTGCATTGGCAGGAGGAACTACCGCTACTTCTTCCTCTTCCTCCTTTCTCTGACGGCTCACATCATGGCCGTGTTCGGCTTCGGCCTGCTCTTCATCCTCTACCATCGTCAGAGCATCGACCGCCTGCACGCAATCGTCACGTATCTTTCCAGCATGTTGTCCTCCTCAGATTGGCCATACAGTTTATTTACAGTCTTTCTTTAAAAAATAAAAAAATAAAAACAAGCAACAACAGCACAATGTTAGCTTCGGTCAAGGGTTAGATTTTAGTAACATGAAGAAAATGAATCAGACCCTCCCTCCTATCTGCCCCTTAATCCCTCCAAACAAACATCAAGAATTTCACAAGGATTTTACTACTTGCATAACGTCACTTAAAGCTCTGAGAATTAAGTCATGTTATCAAAAGCTCCAGAGTTCAGCTGAATGTGCACAGTCCCTGCAGACAGATAAATGTTCTGCTTTGTAAAACGTTACTCGCCTACAACAAAATAGAATTAAATAAATAATTAAAATCTGACTTTTAGGAAAATCCTAAAAAGTTCTGTTCAAACCAAGCAGCAACTTCCAGCCTGAAAATATGAGACAATGCTGATGTGCTAAAATCTGCAGTTCGTAGAGTGTCCGCTTGAGGCTGGCTCAGGAAGTACCGGAAGTCACAAACACACCAAGCCAAAAAAAGCAGTTTTTACAGCCGAAATAAACATGTTTACAGCCTGGTACAAACAAATGTCTCCTGTCCGAATTGCTAATTTTGCTATCGGCACGCACTGCACGGGGGATGAATTTTTTTTCGAACTCGGCAGTTTAGACAATATTGCCATCGCCAGTTCGTCCAATGAGAGGCACACATGACTGCCGGGCACCCTATGGCTGTTAATGAGGAAACTCAGAGCCTGCCTCATTTCCAATATGGCCGCGCCGACCGTTTTGCTTCAGAAATCCGTTTTAGAAACAGACGGGTGACGTCACGGAGGCTACGTCCATTAATTATTCAGTCTATGGCTCAAACATCAAAGACTTTTAAAATCAAATGAAAAGATTGAAACTAAAAGTTGTTAAGATTGGAAATCCATGAATTTGAATCATTTTAGTGACGCCATCGTGTTTCTCTCCGTAATTAGGCCAAGCTGTCCATTAATACAAGAAATACAGAAATCTGCGTACCATGAAACCATTTGAGTGTAGTCACACAGGAATCTGTGTTTGAAGAATCCTTAACCCCTGTGCTCCCAGGCTGGCTGTAATGTGTGTTGCAGGCCTGTTCTTCATCCCTGTTGCTGGTCTGACTGGTTTCCACATTGTACTGGTGGCCAGGGGACGGACGACCAATGAACAGGTAGGAAACTGAAAACCACTTGAATTAGAGCAGGAGTCAAACACTTTAAACAAAAAGTAAACAGTTTGAAAGCTGCGCCGGTGATGACAAAAGCATCTGGTCGGATTTAAAATCTTGTCTGGGTCTGGACCCGGATTACAATCCACCAGTTGCAGACCCCTGAATTAGAGGATTAACAACATTTAGTATGACTTTCATAAAATTTGGTCAAGATTTCATTAGCAGTGAATTATTTAATCAGTCTTTTTTTAACCAGATTAACTTGTTGGTGTCTTAAATTGATAATCATTCTTTTTTTTTTAATTCATCTTCTTTGTAATTATTTAAAAATGGTTTTAGATCTTGATGCACGTTTCTTGTAATAACTTGATGTCTCTCCCTCTCTCTCTCTCTCTCTCTCTCTCTCTCCAGGTCACAGGGAAGTTCAGAGGAGGCGTCAACCCTTTCACCAATGGATGCTGGAAGAATGTGTCTCACGTCCTCTGCAGCTCACAGGCGCCCAGGTGTGTGTTTTATTTCTACTTATTGTTTTAATCTTTCCTGCCGCTTTTGCTCCCCATCGTATTATTGTTGTTTTCATTATCTGGTCATCAGTAGTAAAGCAAAACTTAAAGTGAAAAAGTGTCTCAACAGAAACTCTTCACCCTTTTATGTCCTCTGATGGGTGAAGTCGCTGTTTCTTCCTGACGAGCTAACACACTGCCCCTGCGCTCTCTGCAGGTATCTGGGCAGAAAGAAGTGCGTGCAGAGTGTGTGTGTACAGCCTCCTTTTCTGCGGCCACAGCTGACAGAAGCCCAGCTGGCTGCAAAGATCCTGGACAACGGCATCCAGGGAGATCTGCATCGGGTAAGAGGGACAAACTCACTCCAGTGTCCCACAAACGGCTCTGTTATCGTTCCCATCTTTGATTTGTGATGAACTCCAACATGTTGGTGGTCAGGTGTTACGTAAGTGTGCTGTGCTTCTCATTCAAATCGGTGCCAGGTGAGTTTGCATTTAGGCAGGTCCAGATGGTAGCAGGTGGTTGGATGGCTGTTTGAAATTCAAAAGCCAGAAATCCTGTAAGGTCACATCAGTAAATAAAACCACGTCTACTGGTACAGACTGTCTGTAATGACTCAAAGCAACAGATAGAGGAAAACTACACAGAGTGCAGACGATAATAAAATGATGATCTTCCCTTTTCATTTCCAGAGCACTGAAGTAGTTATGTATTTTTGTACTTTGTGAATAATTATTCAGAATGTTGATGCTTCACAGATCCCAAAACAAAGGCAAGGAAGGCGTCATAGCTATACTTTATGCAACTGGTGTCATGTTATCTACTTTAGTTGAGAGTATCCACACAAATCAGCTTTTATTCTCTCTGCGAGCTTTAACTTTCAGACTGACCAGTTGTTGTGTATCAATCTCTTTTTGGAAGCTTTTATAGATTCTTATTGAGTTAAACAGTCCAAAGTTTTCCATCATTTCTTATCTACTTTAATGCATCCAGAGCTTTTTGTGCCACTAACTAAATGTAATTTTCCGACTCCATAGTCCTGACTCTTCCCTCTTTTCTGTTTTGTTTCCAGTCAAAGTCCAGTCTGGAGATGATGGAGAGCCAGTCCTGTGACGCAGAGCCTCCTCCACCACCAAAACCAGAGCTCCGCTACCCAGGAATCACCCGGGGCAACACGGAGGGTAAGATCTCTCTCTCTCTGACTTCCCTCTCCATCTCTTTGACTTTCACAAACCATCTGCACACCGTCTCAACTTGTTGTCTCCTCGTCTTCCTGCAGAGTGCAGTCTACTGAACAAAGCCCCTCCCACCCCCACCATGTACAAATACAGGCCCACCTACAGCCCCGGCAAGAACCACACAGCCCTCACACATGCTTACGCCAACCAGGTAAAACACAACAAACACAGCTTGATAATAATCGAGGTTAAAAAGGCGCAAAAATCAAAACTCATGTTTGTTTGTTTTTTTGTTTGTTTTTCTTTTGATTTCCTGGCCATCTTGGTTTGGTTTCTCAGTGGTTTTCTGTTGATCAGTATCAGTAAGTGATTGCTCTGCCAGCTCTTTTTCCCCCTCTTATGAAACTTCTGTTTCTCTCTGGATGTGGGTTAAATACTGTTAGAATTAGTTTGTACCGATCTGGGATTCATCAGATGGTGCCGAGTGAGAAAACAGGACCAAAAGTCTGATATGAAGAGAGATATTCAAGCTGATCACTGCTCGTCCTCGTATTAAAGTGTTTTTTGTTTTGTTTTGTTTTGTTTTGGGGTTTTTTCAAACCAGCCCTCCACTGGTTTATTCACACCTGTGTTTACTTCAAATGGAATTTTGACCCAATGGGGAGAAAAGTGGCGCCTCCAGCGTGGTCTGCCTGGCGTTGAAGTGAGCGTGTTTTGTGGGGTAGAGTGTCGTGTCACAGTAAAATACCTCTCTTTGCATTTTATTACCTAAAGGTAATAAAAGTGCGACCCTGACACCCAGATCTGATTTTAAAATCTGACTCCTCCTGACATTCAGGTTCTGTCGTCCTCTCTAACTTGGTCCAGTGAAGCTGGTTCTACTCAGTGTTAACACCCACCTCCAGGTTTCCTCCTCTCACCTGTCACTCCAGCCCTCTGTGCCTTACTTTTGCTTTCTCTTTGATTATCCTTCATTGATCTTTGTTTTGTTTTTCTTCTTTGGTTGCTGGTTTGTTTCCTTTTCGGTTTGCGTTCTCCTCCCTGATTAGAAACGTGTCTCCTGTAGATTCTTCCCATCACGGATTTGTCCATGTTTGGTCTCTGAATTGGAACTTTTACCATCATTTGTCAAACCGTCCCTGCAGTAATGTCTTATAAGTACCCGTTGTTCTGCTGTTCTCCGTTGTTTCGTGCTCGTTTTTTCTACCAGCAAATCTCTTTTGGGGACAAACTTTTTCCTGATGCCTCAGGTAGAGGCTGAGTTTTAATCTTGATGAAAAGTAGCAAGAACAATTAAAGCAGGTGTGGTTTCAAATCTGCAGCATTTTAGAGATGCAACCCTCCCTAAGTCTCCACAGATCCTAAGTACAGCTCAGCCCTAGGGCCCAACGGACTGGATTGGATTTTTTTTTAGGCTGATTTAGGCTTTATTTGGCATTTAAAAAAAATCTGATAACCAATTAATCGGCTGATTAATTTTAAAAAATATATAATGAATAAAATAACTTATTTTTTTGTCCCTTAATGCTGACAAATACAAAGATATGAATTACAGGCAGAACATTTTACTGTTTTAAAATGCTTTGCCCTCAAGTATTTAAACTTTACAAAAGAGGAAAATTTTCCAGTATAAAAACATGCAGAAAAGCATTAAACCTCTGGGAAATTATATAACCTTAAACAAGAGTCAATCTATAAATGAGTTATGAGATGCATCTTGTTGTGTACTTCTTGTTTGCAAATTAGAAGAAGGTTATAGTACATGTAGAACAACTTTTTAAAAAAATCGTAAGCAAGTTTTTGTTTTAATATTTACATTTCATTGAGTTTATGTAAATCTATATCATAATCTATTGTCTTGAAGGAGTTACAGCATTGCTTTAAGTTGTTTCGAACCTTCGGTGAGCCTGCACGTCACTTTTATTTTATCTCCCTGTTAGTGCTTTGACATTTAGCGTTTTTAGTATTGTTACAGTTTTTGTTTTAGTATGTTACTGAGAAGGCAGCGGTGGGGACTGAGGATTGATAGAGTTAGAGCTCCATCTAGTGCACAAAAGGCACAAGGACACATATCGGCATTAAATCGTTAGAACTCATGCCGATTATGATTATTATAAAAAGGGCTATAATCAGCCGATTTAATCGGCCGGCTGATATAATCTGCTGATTTAATTGGCCGATTATAGCCCTATTATTATACTCAGTGCATTTAATGTTTGGCACATGGGTCCTTTATCAGCCCTTATAAGCTTCATATTTTACCAACCTGTGAGAGTTCCTGATATCCCCCAAGTTTTAGCAAACCCACTCCTGTATTACTGTGAAAAGTTGCATCTTACTTTTGAAGCTTCGTCATTTTAGCAAATAGCTGATTTATGAGAGTCTTTAGTTTCAGTCAGAGTCCTGAGCTGAAGCTTCAGGCCCTGCCAAAGAGCATCAGAGAGGAATGATTTTACATTTAAAGAGAAGATTTCCAAGCTGTAGGTCGTGGTGATAAAACACTGAAAGCTCTCTAACCTTTAACTGAGCTCAGCACCAAGAATCAGCCCAGCAGCAGCTCAGCTCGCAGCCCCTCCTGACACCTCGTGTCTTCTTAAAGAGTCAGAAAAAGACAGATCTATGAAATGAGTATCGCATTAATTCAGGGTGTAATAAAAACCTACAGAGTGAGAGCGATGGGGGGTTATGTGGAGACTTTGTAAAGTCCCGTCCTGTCAAACTGTTTCTCTAAATTGCTCCAAACACAATGACACTAAAGAGGACTCTGAGTTTGATTTGCCTCTGGCTCGTCCTAAAATGTGAAACATGAAGCATCTAAAAATGTTGATCAAAGGAAGCTGAAACCAAACCTTATTGGTGTTTCACCAGTGAAGAAGAGTCCATCCAGGAGGAAGTTGTTGTGTTAGGATGTCACCACTGGAGGGAGCTCTAATGCTGCTGGGTTAAGCTCCCATGTTGCTCTTTCCTCTTATGTGCTTAGCTTCTTGTTTCTTTTCCCCTCCCTCTGTCCTCCTCTCTTCGCCTTCCCTCCTCCCTCTCTCCCTCCCTCCCTCCTCCTCTTCCTCCTTCAGTTAAGTCGAGGGGAAAGCATTGGCAGTGCCAGAGATTCCTCCTCCTCCACCTCCTCCCTCCTCCAGGCTAGTCAGCAGCCTGGTTTCCGCTCCCAGCCCAGCCTGGACCGGAGGGACACTTCATCGGACCGAGTGGGAGGGGGTGGAGCTGGGGAGAGGAGAGAGGGAGGGAGGGAGGGAGGTGGAGCGGGCATTCCGGGGTACACCCTCGGTGGACGCTCGTATCCCTCCTTCTCCGACCCCACCGTCCTATCAGGGGTGGGCTCGCGGTCTTCCAGCTCGACGCACACCTCAGCAGGTGCAGCACACGTCTCCGAGGCAACAACCACCTCCACCAGCTTCAAGAGCTTAGCTAATCAGACGCCCCCACATCATCACCCGTCACGCAACGGGAGCCTGTCGTATGACAGCTTACTGGCAGGTGGGGAGGACTTGGCCAAAGGGGTGGTGGCAGGTTCAGCGGCCCCTGAGGGTTCCTCCGGGAGACCCTGTACACCTGCAGCAGGCGGCTACACCTCCCCCTTCATGTCGTCACAGCAGAGAGGAGCTGAGATGCACTCCCAGTCCTCTCAGTCGCCCCATCACCACCATCGCTCCTCACACCAACACCCCTTCCTCCCTCGTTCCTCCTCCACCTCCTCCTCCCCGCCTCCTCCTCCAGAGAGGGAGCGGCTGCTGGGCGAGCCTCACCCCGGTTCTCATCCTCCACCAGCCACTCAGACTCCTGCTCCCCCGTCCTCTGCACCGCCTCCCCCACACCACCATCACCACCACCATCATCACCACCACCACTCCCATCATCACCACCACTCCTCCTCCTCCTCTTCCTCCACCTCCCGCCCTCCACGCTTCGCTCCCCCTCACGCCCCGCCCCACCACGCTTACCCATACCGCACCCGCTCCACAGACACCCCTCTGGGCTCCTCCACCACCTCCACCACCCATCCTCCTCGCTCTCCTCACCCACCACCTCTGGGCAAGTCGCTGTCTTACTCGAGTGCTGCTGCCGCTGAAATGCAGTACAGGCTGGTCCGAAAGGCCTCCGCGTCAGCCGGAGCCAATGCAGCAGCTGTAGGAGGAGGTGGAGGGATGGGAGGAGGAGGAGGAGGAATACAAGCGCCGAAGTAAGTATGAGTTTCGCCTTTTGTCAGGACGATTGGTTTGCTGCTAACCCTGAAAACAAAAACCACCTGCCCGCCTGAAAAACCTGACTACCTGACTGACCGCTCCTCCTGCTCCTCTTCCTTTCTCTCCTCCTCCTCCTCCTCCTGCCAGATTTCCTGTGAGTTTCTCCTTCATTTCCCTTTGCTCGTCTTCCATTCGTTCCTCACCGTGATAGAAATGTGTGATCTGCATGCTTGTTTTGTCTTCCTTCTGGTGAAGTCTTCTAGGAGAGCACTACTGATACACTGATCTTCAAGCATCGTCGGCCAGTGGCCTGCAGGGGTCTACTGATCGACGCCGTCCGTCTGACGTCACCTCGTGGTTTTAAAAGAGGCTTTAAGAAGCCTAAGCATGACGATATTTGAAAAGCCGCTCAAACTGAATTTTCAGCCAATCCAGAAAGAGGTGAAGAGTTGTTAAGAGGGCTCTGAGTGTCCACACAAACAGCTGCCGTCCACCTGTCAGAAAAATAAGCCACGCCCTCTATTCATTCACCAAATCTTAAACTGAAGTGATTTTTACCTCAGACTCTGTTCCTGGTCGGTATAGTCGAGCTAAAGTGCATGAAATGTACGTGATTCTCCGGTTAGTGCAAACTTCTGCATGATGACACTCAGATTGTGAATCTGTCACGTGTGTTTCTGTCCTCTTCATGATCTCTGTTTCTTTCCATCCAGCTCACAGTGTCTTTTTTTTTTTTTTACAGATATTTCACAGCTGCATGGCCTCAGTTTTTCTTCCATTAACCACATCGGCATCTCTTTATCTTCTGATGTAATTGATGTGTTAAAAATATGACTGTGTCTCTTTTTACAAAGTCTAATATTAAAAAAAAAAAAGTCATTACAGGGAGCTCCAGCTGTTTTGCTTTCCTCTTAGGCGCTGGAACAATTCTTGAGCAGTTACAACCCCAATTCCAATGAAGTTGGGTCGTTGTGTAAAATGAATTTAGGTTAAACAGGATTTGTAAATCATTTCCGTTTTCATTTTCAACTGAATACACTACAAAGATTATAATTGTTGTTCAACAACTCCACGTTAAGAAACACTCTTAAACTGTTGGACTGTTTGCTCACGCAGTTGTTCACAAAGTGGGTAACCTTGCCCCATCCTTGCTTGTGAATGACTGAGCCTTTCGGGGATGCTACTTTTTGTTTCCAATGAACCTGTTCACCTGTGGAATGTTCCAAACAGGTGTTTTTGGAGCATTCCTCAACTTTCCCAGTCTTTAGTTGACCCTGTCCCGGCTTTTTTGGAACGTGATGCAGGCATCAAATTCAAAATGGGTGAATATTTGCAAAAAAAAAGGTTTACAGTTTGAACAACAAATAACTTGTTTTTGTTGTGTATTCATTTGAATTTAGGTTAAACAGGATTAGCAAATTATTGTATTCTGTTTTTATTTACGTTTTACACAACGACCAAAATTCATTGGAATTGAGGTTGTAGTTTAGAGTTTGATTTAATCTCGTATGAGACAGTTTTTGGTTGTCTGACACATTTTGAGATCACAGTGTGTTGAGAGGGAAAGTATAAGCACAAACACTGTTGAGTCAAGCTCTTATTGTCAGGTGAGTCTCATTAAATTTTACCTTCCTTCCTGAACGTTTCGCTCTTCTTTTTGTCTCTTTCTGAAATCAGGGATGAGCTGATCAAGATGAATCCTCTGATTCGGCCCAACGGCAGCCAGCCTTTCTCCCCCACTTCGTCCTGTTCCGCCCCTTCCTCCCCCTCCCACCCAGCCGGCATGTCCGGGCGGCCCCCACTAGCCTACCCCAGCTCGGCACTGATGCAGAGTCCCGCACACAAGCCTCAGGGCGGCGGGGTGAAGAAGGTGACGGGCGTCGGAGGAACAACCTATGAGATTTCTGTCTGAGCGGCAGCCGGCTGCTGGCCCACGGACCAATGAGGGGAAGATGAGATGCAGCCTTCTCTTCTACTATGCAGGGAGAGATTTTCTTAAACACTTGGACATCTGAGGATGCCTTGAACCATTTTGTTCACATCTCACTCCTCATTGGCTGACAGTAACTCTGCTGAGAGATGTGGCCAGGACTCGCTGGCTCTGTGCTGTAACATACTTCTTTTTTTAGGACCAAACCAGAATGAGGCTTTGGGTTTTCTCCTCTCTGTAGCTCAGCAGGTAGCACAGGTAGGTCTGGGTCTTACACAGTAAAGAGGCGCAATGCATAATCACTGCCAGGGTGAGGAGCTCGATCCTCCACCGGGGCCACAGGGAGGTCTGATTTCTGAAGGTTCATATCAGCACTTTTGGACTGAAGCTGCATTAAGTTGAAATGATGTGGATGTTAATATTTTGTCTTTTGGCGCTCACGTTTAGAACACAAACCCTGTTATGATGGAGCCAGGTCAAGATCAAAGTAGAACCCTTTCAGAGTCGAGGGCTTCCCACAGACGACGGGTAAACTGTGGTCAGTCAGAGCAAAACATGCAGGCTGTAAACGTGGGATTCCTGGTTAATTTCTCTCTGAATAACTTGACGAGAACAAAACTGTTCTAAAGTTGCTCTGGTAGATTGCTTCAGCCAGCAGCCACGACATAGGCTGAATAAATCAACGAATCAAACATCACTGCAGGACAGATGACCAGATGACCAGACCAGACTTCATGGATTAAAAACAGCACTAGTTTCTGTCAGGACTCAGGAGTTGCTGGTCTACCACTGCCTACAACTGTTTCCAAACCTGTCTTTCTTTTCTTTTTCCTTTTCCTTTTTTTTTTTTCTCGTGTCAAACAGTCATTTCAAGGTTTTAATTCCCAGCAAAAAAACTGACAGTCATGACCCCTATTTGGAACAGATGTGCATTTACAGCAAAGATGAAAAACTTAGTGTCAGAATTTAGAAGTTAAAATCTTACAAAACCAAAACTAGAACTGTCAACGCCATCAAACAAGAGTTAACCAGTTAACACTTTCACTTTGGTCCTGACCCCCCATTGAGATGAAATGAGACGGAGCTGTTGAGTGAAAACGGCACTTTTTAACCATGCGAGTTCTCTGGAAAAATAAAATGTCAATACCTGCTCGTCAAGGAGGAGGTAGAGCAGCAACTTTTTTTTGTCGTCATGACTTGTGAAAGGATTCCAACGTGTTATTAAGACCTGTGAGAGCCAGATTTGGGACAATGATGCAAAATGTAATAACTGGTCAAAAATGTAAATAAAAGAAAAAAAAGTGCTGAGCCTGAAATGTAATAAAAATTGTAATAAACCCAAACTCTAACAAGCAGCTAGATCCTTAAAAAAAGAAGGAAAAAAAAAACAGAAGCATCTGTTATTTTATGTTTTAGGTCATCAGGCAGAATTAAAATCCATATTTTTGAAAGATACCTCCAAAAAATATACGTGTTGTTTGAAAGAGGCCTGGTAGATGAGAAGCTTCTGTGTTTTGTGAAATGAAATGACAATTTTTTGTCAGTGGAGTCTGAAATGAGGAAGCTGTAAGAGCTGTGTCTGGTTTAAAAAGAAAAAAAAACTTTGTTTACCAACTTTACTAACCTTTCTGTTGTATCAGACATTCAAGAAATAAATAAATAACCTCAACAAACTACGAAGGGCACGGACTGGCAGCTGGTTGAAGCAATCCGCTGAAGCTTTTTTCACCTGAGCACCAAAATCTGTAAAAAATGAAAGCCCAGATTTAAAGAATTAATGTTTTGTAGTTAGTGGACCCAGCTTTCAGTTAGTTTAATAACATCCTGGAGGAAACGGATGGAGCGGGTGAAGCTGCGTTAACGGTTCGTGTTCCTGTGGTGTTGCGCCATGCATGGAGCCTGTAATGAAGCCGGGCACAGTCTGTGCGACCTGTCGGCTCCTTCGCACCCTTCCTTCTAGTGGAAACGCACAAACCCAACCCAACAGGAGGTCGATAATCAGGCAGTGAGCAGGATCCACTCTGGACTCGTGACAATCGAACGGGCGGTAGAAAGAAACGTCACCCACGAACTTCAGGATCGATTGATGTTTCTGCGTGATGTGACTCTTTTTTTGGCCTTTTTGACTGCGGGATGAAAAATGTATCATTGAGAAGAAGAAAAAAAAGACGACAGAAATGCAGATTCCCTGTTTTTCTTTCATTCATTTGTTGATAAACTCCTGGATGTGAATAGGATTCCATGTTTGTACAGGATGATGTGGTTTTAAATGTGGATTTCTTTTTTTTAAGTGGCTGCAGCATGCACTACTATTACTACGAGCCACTGTAGGCCGCTGTGTTCTGCTGTGTGTCTGTTTGAACAAACAGGATGTGAGGAAACTAAAGTGAACAAGGAAATCATGTTTTGGCCTTCTGTCGTTGATGCGCTCCTTCACGAGGCCGATTTTTTTTTTTTTTCTAGAAAATGAACTCCTTGAGCGAATGCCTTGAGAATTCAAGTGTTTTTTTAATGTCACCTATTTAATTTGAAATTGTTTTATATGACTTTGTATGGAAATATAGCTATTGATAAATGAAGAGTTTTTAATGTTGACTCGAAGAGATTGTGTCGTCAGAGTCGGGATGAAAGGAGCCCTTCTGATTGGTCGAAGCTCTCAACAGTTGAACTGAACTGTCTCTTATAAGTCGTCTTCTCTGAGAGTCCGGTCAGTTTTATTTACGACATTTAGGAAAAAGTCAGATTACGTCAGTCAGATCTCATGTCCGCTCGTGACTTCGGTAGCCTGTAAAAACTTCACATGGAAATATTCCGTAATCTACGACGAGTGAACGGGCCGCTGTGGGCGGATGGATCATGATGATCATCTCATCTCAAGAGCGACCGGGTTACACATCAGTGCTTCAGACAGCTCAACAAATAAGGGCATGAAGATTCCCAAATGATGATCTTTACATGGACTTTGTGATTTTTCAGCTCAAAGCTGTGACCTGAAAAATCTGTTAATAAAAAAAAAATCAATCAGGAGCAGCAAACTGAGCTGCCTTTAAAGACAGCTCTTTTGTAAACTGGTTTACTTTCCTCTGAAATCCAGATAAAGTCACAGTAATTAGATTAGCAACACCGAGAAACGGTTTGGCTGTTCAGATCATAAAATATTTGATGGTACTGAACTGAAAATGGCCATTTTTATTAATAAAAAAAAGAAACTGTTGAATTTAACTTGAATTCATCCCACAGTGGCCCTCGTCCTCTGTCGCAGCACTGAATCTGTAAACTAGGTGTGAAATTCTTTCTGGTCTCCATTTAAATGTAAATTTGAATTCATTTGAAGGTGCTCAAGATTAAATTAAAAGGAGCTTTCACAAACTGTATTTTTTTTTTTTTTCAGACTCAAGTTTCTGTCTCAAACTCTACCAGCCTGAGGTTGCATCATTTTTTTATTTTGTTTTTTTTTTTTTTCAAAAAAGTGTCAAATATTTTTTCTCCACAAGAATCTGTTCATAATTCATATTTCTTTTAACAAAGTAAGGAGGTTAAATGCAAAATAAAAAATAAGCCACCTGCTGAGGTGGGATTTAAACTGGCATGATTATCCAGCAAAAAAAAAAGACCACAAGCAAGACTATCTCTGTGTTATGTCTGTTACATCAACCAGGATGCAGATATCAGACCCTACACAACAGCAACATTACGTGTAAGGGCAGGACCATTGAACTTATTAGAGGCATTAATTCAAACTGGGTACACAAAATTTCTCAACCTGTTAATGTCTTAGCAATAAGCAGGTCTTGCTCACCCTGTTGGGATTCTAATCTGCATTACCACAAATAAATACATTTTATGACAGTTCAGAGTGCTCCAAAGCTGTCCCCGAGGTACAGGTACCCTGCTAGATAAGTACACCTCTCATTCTTAACCCTTTGAGCCTGAAGGTCCCCCACTTGGGGGACTTTGACGTCACTCTGCAAACACAACATGAAATAATGCACGAATCACGCATCATGAAAGAATGTAGTGATGTTACACATCAAATTAAACAGCAGGCCCCGGGCTTCGTTATTTCTTCTTCACTTTATGAGAGTCAACCTTTGCAGAGATAATGTTCAAATGTTGTATTTTGGTCTGATAAAGGTTTGGAGCTGCAGCTGCATCATTTTTAAAGAGATATTCATCCTGAAATGTCTCTTTTTAGGCGAAAAAAGGTACATTTCTTGAAATTTTTGCTGGTTGCCAAACACATCTCAACAAATCCCACAACTTTTCCCTTTACTATGACAGCAATATTATTTAAACAGACCTTGTGGATGCAGAGATATACCCATTTTAACCCTTAGCCTGCTATGACCGATTAAACTTGTCTTTTGCCATTTTCGGCCAAAAGTTTTTGGCCGAAAATGGCCCTGAAGTGCGTTTTCTGTTTTCGCCCAAAAGACTTTTATCACCGAAACAACGTTTTGTGATGACGTAAGCTGAAACCGTGGCCGGCACACTCTTGCCTGGATAAAGGCCGACAATATATCTGAAAAAGCAGTTCTGCCATGATGCACAGATACGAACAAGCACACTGTGTCGGACAGAGTCCAAAACAATGTCACAACCATCACAAGAGATGCAGAAAAAAAAAAATCTGTCTTTTTAACCCTTAAAAAAATGCTCAACCAAACGGTTGAGCTGGAAGTTAAAGTCGCAATATCTTGTTGAAAATGTGTTGAACTGAGTCAAACTTGACTGAATTGTCTCTACAGCTCAAAATATTTTTTCTAAATTTTGTGGTTTCTGATTTTAGTGCCCTAACAGCACAGGAAAAATACAAAAAAAAACTTTTTTTTTTTTTTTTTTGGATGTAACATTCAAAGGTTAAAAATTAAATAGACTTCATATCCCTTGCATTTAAAAAGTGAAAGTTGAAGGGTTAAAAGGAGAGATAGTTCAAGGGTTAAAGCGCTCCCAGGTCATCTCTGTGAAGATCTCAATTCTAGTTGAATTATTTCAGAAGCGGTAATTTTGGGGGGAATTTAAATTCAGCAGGCTAAGGGTTAAAATGAGTAGACATGAAAAATCAGCTCAGGGTTCAAAGGGTTAACAGAAACAGCTTCACTGACAGTTGAATATTCGTCCAATAAAACTGTCCTAAAGCAGTTTTTTTTGAAAGGTTGATGTTCAATATCTCACAGTTTAAGACACATTTACAGGCTTCGTGTGCATATTTTTATTGCATGAATAACAAAAAAAGAGGCTAAAATCTCTGAGGTGTTGTCGACAGTTATTTATCCAGTCAGAGGAAAAAAAATAAACAGAGCAGCCTTGGAATGCAGACGACAGGAAATTCAACATGACCAAAGCAAACAATACTCGAGATAAAAAATACAGTTTTAGAAACTAAACAAGGATTAAAGGAATAAAGTGGAAAAATCAAATGTCTTTAAACACAAGTCTAAAACAAGCCCCCCCCCCCAAAAAAGAGCTTCTGATGAAACAAACTAAACAAAAATAAATGAATCTAAGAAGAGGAATGTGCCTTTTTTTTGAGACCAGGGTTTGAAGATCTCAGAACATCATGCTAATAAAAGTTTGTTCAGCAGTTTCTCACATTACAGTAGACAACAGAAAAAGTTGAACCCAATTAAAAATAAACGTTTGTGTCTGAATAATAATAATAAAAAAATCAGATTGGACAGAAATGAGGAAAACATGAAGTTTATATTCTGGTTTAACATTTTTTGAGAGAAGAAGAAACAAAAAGAGTGTATAAATCTGTCAAAGTAAGAATCTAGAACCAATCAAAAGAGGGGAATGCAGTAGATTTAAACACTAGTTTTTCTGTTTGTTTATTTTTTTAAATAATTGACCAACATGTAGAAAGTTTTTGTAACAGCTCCAGTTGATTGCTTCAGCCAGCAGCTGTGGAAAAACTTCACCCTAAGTCATAATCCAGACGTGTTCAGATCAGATGCAAAGAGGAAAATTCAGATTGAATCCAGGTTATCTAGAAAAGTAAAAACTAGTATTTTACAGCCCAGGAACCATGTGACTGGTGTAAGTTTCAGAAAAGATGTTCCCTCGGAGTCTCGGTTTCGCAGTAAATACGAGTTACGCAGGGGCTGCAAATACATTTCAAGAAAGTTGGTTTCTTCTTCATTTCATATTTTACCTTCTCCCTCAAGAGCTTCTCTTTAACTTAATATTTACAATAAAACTGAGACTCGTCAGAAATAGATAAACGGGAGCATTTATTACCCCTAGGAGTGCTCCTTTGTCTGTTTCTGTTGAGTCTCAGTTTCATTGTAAATAAAAGCTGAAGATGCAGTCTGCTACACCACAGCAGCATGAAGCAGTTAAAAACTAATTTTTTTGTAATTTAATTTATGTTTAAGGGTCTAATATTCATTTAATCCCCCGTTGGTATGAACGTTCATCCGTTTCTGGTGAGTCTTAGTTTCACTGAAAATATTAAGTGACACAGAGGCTGCACCAAAGTGATACCATGGCTGGATGAAGCTAGAAAAAACACCATTAGATGAATGAATGATGCAAATTTTGCAGCAGTGTTTTCACTCACAGGAAATCTTCCCATTGATTTTTATGGACTCGGGGAAAATTTCTACGCTGCTTCTGGTCTGAACATTTCTGGCTTGACTGATATTTTGATCCTCTGTTCCTCAGGTTATGGAGTCGTGCAAGAACTTTGCTGTCCCTTTTCTCTGAATTCAGAACAATACTATGTCTGGATTCATAGGTCTGTGTGTGTGTGTGTGTGTGTGTGTGTACCGCTGAGTCATAACTGTGTTTTCATGAAACTAACAGCTAATCACATAATAATTATAAAAACTACTTTCATTTAAATTAGTTGCATAAAATAATCTCGATCAAAAACATTAAAGTCACGTCACATTCATCGCTCCCTCGCGGTTAGTAAAACCTTCTCTCACTCAGACTTCACAGCTTTCATCTGCAGAAATGTACAGTGTAGACTCACAGGACTGGACTCTGGAACAAATCCAGGCTTTTGTTTGGGGAGGCGGGCTCAATAAAACCTGAGACCATGGAAAAAAAAAAATCATAAAAGTTATGTTTTGTGAAGGCAGTTATCACCTGGATGAGCCCACTCAGGCTGCTCCAGGATCTTCGATTATGTTCCAAGGACTGTATGAAAAGATGGACAACATGACCGCTCAGAAGTGAAGCCAAAACATGTGGAGCTCTAGCTGCAGTATGGGCATAAAGCTGGAGAAGGAGAACAATCTTGAAGATGAGATCAGGAAGATGTCTGCAGATATCTGCGCTTGTTTTCGGGGATATTTTGGCTTCACTTCGGGAGAAGTTGGAGCGTTGTTGTCCATGTTTATATACAGTCAACGATCTGCACTGCACATTTCCTGCACCTGAAACGTGCTGCTAAATCGCCGGTTTGCTCCTCAGCTCAAGTGTTAATTTTTTCTTTAATTAAGGAAATCAAGGCCGGTCTCTAAAACTGCACCAGGGTCAAGCTGGTCAAATAAAGAAACAGGCAAACAAAACATGTCCAGGACTCTGGATGGTAAAAATACAAGATTAATAAAATAAGATGAGCTCTTCTTTCCTCTGTTGTAAAGCTCCCAGGACGACGAAGAGGAGGAGGAGGAGGAGGAGGAGGAGAAGGGTTGATCGATGGCGACATCAGTCTCACTCAAACAAACTGAACACTTCAGGAAGCCATGTTTTCCATCCAGAAGAAGTCCAAGCTAAGAGGTACAAACCGTCCTTATTTGTCCTTCTTGGACTCAGGCTCCTCCTCCTGGGTGTCTCCTCCCTGCTGCTCTGGCTCCTCCTCCTCAGGCACTGGAGGGAACTGTGATTGGCTGATCTTATCTCCTTTGTTTTTGTTGAGCTTCTTGGATTTCTGGTAGAGCTCGTTCAGGTTAAACTCTCGGATGATGTTTTCCTGATGAACACAGAATGAAATATAAATATATTCAGATTGTTGTAATTATATGTGAGCTATACGTGATTATATGTGAGCATAGATCTGAGTTGAACAGATCCGCCCTATGGATCTACACTTTGTCGCAGATATCTGATCCTGCTTTTTGAGTCTACATCAGACCGATACCAGACACCAGGATCAGCATGTCTGTAGTTTTACTTTCAGGTCTAACCTCAGTGAAGCTCCATGACACTGCTCTGCCCTTTTTGTCCACCTGAGGGCGCCGCATCACCTCCTTTCCTCCTTGAAACAACACCAACGAGGGAAGCTGTTTGGACAGCGGGGATGTAGAAACCTTGTACCTGTAAAAATGTTTAGTGAGCTTTTATTGCAAAATATCAACTCCTGAAAAGTTCCAGACTTTTTTGGTTTGTGATTGTACAAAATGAAAAATAAATAAAGCAGAACTTACTTTTTTGAAACTTCTCCATAACGTCCAATATCCACTTTGCCAAACTTGAGGCCAGCACAGTTATACCTGAAACACACATGATAATAATAATAATAAAACTCACTCTTATTCATGATTAAGAGGACACCAAATGTTTTGGTTGAGTGGGGAGAGTCTTACTTCAGAGAGAGATCAGCGTAGACGGAAGCGAAGGACTGACACTCCGGAGACCAGTTGGCGAAGAATTCAACGATCCATGTCACACGACTGTCTCTGTCCAGCTCGTCCTGCAGGAGCACACACAAACACACACAAACACACGCTCCTGATTTATGATGAAGAGGGAAAAAAAGGTTTCGATGCAGACACAGATGGAGGTTTCCACTCACATCGATGGTTTTGTCACTGAAGTATTTGATGTACTCTGGTCCCATGTAAAGAGGAGGCTTGCAGGTCATCAAGAAAACTGTCACACACATATAAAGAAAAACGGGGTCAATTTCAGGAACCACGTCTCAAAATGAGCACAGCAAACATCGAAGCTGTTCAGGTTGGAATCATCACTGGATTTTCTGGCTGCACAGTAAAAGTTCGACTCACCTATGCAGAGTGTCAGGTAGAGCAGTCCCATCCTGATGTCCAGCCTGAAGAACAGGATGACGTTGGCCACTTTGCTGAACAGGATGATGTTGCCCACGTGTTGCTCCACCGTGACTGAAGTGCAAAGAGACAGAAAGACTTTAAAAACAACTGATAGTGAACAGCTCCAAAACTTGGTCATCTTGACTCTGGAGAGACCAGGAGCAGAACAGAACAAGACATAGTCTGTTTTCCAAACTGCCTACTAAACCAGCAGTGCTAACTGACCGGAGAGAAATTTACTATGTAGTTCATCAAAAAAATAAATAAATCTACAGTATGCAAAGATAATCGGTAATATTCTGATTTGGGGCTTTTTTATGAAGTGTAAGCTACAATCATCACAATTAAAAGACAAAGATGCTCGGCGTAATTTCCCTCTATTTGTAGTGAATTTATATAAAATAAATGAGTTTCACTTTTTGAATTGAACTGAATCTAATTAACTTTTCCACCATATTCTAATTTATTGAGATGCACCTGTATGTGGACATCTGTGGACAGTTGCGCAGACACGCTTTGAATGATCGTTATTTCTAAGCCGTTTGCACGATCCAAAAAATTCCAACGGTTTGTGGGAGCAGAGATGTTCTTCTTTCAGCTGATATGTGGTTATTAAGGTAGTTTCACTCAGGCACTTAATGAAGCTCACGAATATAAACAGACTGTGGAGCAGATGGATGACAGAAGCATTCTAAAAATGCCAAAAAGGAGATCCTCCCGCTGGGGTTTCTGCATGATTTTGAAACTGAAGGAGCAACATCACACGAGAAAAGGTAACACTGGATGAGATAAATTTCAGGATGATCCATGTGTTTAATTGTACGTGTAGATTGATGCTGATTGATTTTTTAGAATGGTAAATGGTAAATGGACCAGTACTTATAAAGCGCTTTCTAGTCTTACCGACTACTCAAAGCACTTTACACTGCTAGCCTCATTCACCCAATCACACCACATTCACACACTGATGGCCGACTTAAGCTAATCAGACCATCAGCTATAGCTAAAATTCACACGACATTCATACACCACTGAACAACAGTGGGAGCAGTGGGTTCAGTGTCTTGCTCAAGGACACTTCAGCATGTGACTGCAGGGGCTGGAATGGAACCCACAACCTTCTGATTGTGGGGCAACAACTCTACCCTGACCCACAGCCGCCCACAGTGAACAGTGTTTTAAGTCTTATTAGTACAATAGGAGCATAATTTAATGTTAACAATGTGTAGTAACCTTTTTAGAACCGAGTCCCATGCTGTGTTTGTACTGTATGTCTGTAAGTGTGTGTGTCCTGCATCGCATGATACGGCGCATCTATTTATTCTGCTATTTTAGAAAAGTGCACTCTGTTTATTTCAGTGTGAGCATGATTTGAGACTTGTATAATTTGCTTGTCTTTATAAAATCATATACCGTGCCTTGTTTGTTCTGTACAGTGAGCGTGAGCAGCTGCAGATTTTTCTCCTCTTCTTTCAGATCATCTCGTGATGAGGAGCAAACGTCTGCAGGTGGTTTGTGAGGTCAGAGAGGCAGAGGCTGTGGGGATGCTCAGAGACCTTTTTTATTTATTTATTTATTTACTAAATAAGAGACAAAGGCTCATAAATGTTCATGTAAATGTGTTTATTAATGTTCTAAGTTTAACTTAATCCTGTAAAATCAGATGTCAATGTTTGATTGCAGTGTTTTTTCCGTCACGAAACCTCTAAAATCCAAATCTCTTCTTGTGTTTTTCTTCAGTTTAAACTGTTGTACTCTCATGTAACATGCAGTAAATTGGAAATAACTCCAGATATCGAGAGTTCCAAGTATTCCAGAAAAATGGGCCAAAGCTTTTACACACAGGATGATTTTTGACCATTTTAGTCAGAATAAGCAAAAAGGTCCAGGCAGGAATTTTGAGGCTCAGGTGTTAAAGGGTTAAAATTGTGAAAAACACAGCATACACTCACACTGACATACATTTTAAGGTCCGGGTTTCAAAATAAATGAGAAATTATATAGCAAAATTTGACCCGGTCTGTAGAGCTTGGTAAAAACTTCCATAACAATGCTGCACAATACTCACTGGCTCGTCTGTTCTTCATCATGACGATGGCGCTGAGGAACATGAGGATCTCCACCTCTCTCTGTGAAAACAAACATCACAGGGAATCATATTTTTTTAACTGGTTTCATGCTGCAGGATTCAGAAAAACAGATTATGGCACACACAACGTCAGACAGCCATTCTACAACAATGTTATTTAACGTCTAATAGAAAAGGCACCCGTTTTATAATCTATCACGATTGAGCTTTAGATCTTAAAATTAGCTGTGGGGTTGTAACTGTTGCCAGCTCGAACGATCACTACATCACATGTTCCAATCTAGTTTCTACAGCACATCCACACAGTTCACGCGGTGACCATTCAGGTTAAACAAAAACTAACAAAGATTAGGTTACCAGAAAATAATGTTGTTCACGGATACACGTGAAAATAAAGGTTTGCTAGTTTAAACTGTATCTTTTATTAACAGAACTAAGAAAAACAAACTTTAAGAGAGAATGTCTTGAGTTTTCATCCCTGTCAATTTACTTTGTCTTTATTATCTTTTTGTCATGGATTTAATTTGTCATACTTTCGTTCATTTGGTTTAGCTCCTTACAAATATCCCTTCATACACATAAAACATGTTTTCATGAAAACTTTTTTCAACTATCTTAACAGGTCTGTCTCAAAAAGTGTTAAAAATCCTACCGTTTCTCTTGTCTACCCTCTACAATGTCATACCAAACTCCATTATAAATGTGTGATTTCAATGAAAAGTTGTTTATCGAAGTAGATTCTTACTTGTTCTTTACAGTTACACAACCTAATTGAATTAACTGGGGATCTTTGGTGAAATTCGGCTCAGTATCTAACCTTCTATGACCCTCTCTACTGCTTTAATTGCCCTGCTAACCGCAGCTAGCCTTGCGTTACATCAAAGACGGATGGCCTAATGCTGCATGGCTTCAAGAGATCCCTACATTTCATAAAACACACATTCACCGAGTTTATATTCGCCGAATATTGTGTAAGGACTTAATTGTTAATCCTGAGTTGTAACTGGAGATTTCTGTTGTGAATTTATCTGAAAATAAGAGCTGCAACATGAATCTTCAGCTTGTTTTGAATGGAGTTTGGCCTATCACTCTGCGTAATGCCACCTTGCCCTAGGTTTCAGTCTGTTTCTCTCAGTGCTGATGCTAAATAAGTGAATACACATCATTTAGAGGATAGTCTAGAAATTTCCACAGACCCAGTCAAAGTCGCAGGAGTTGCCATCCTCTCGCTGCGTGGACAGATTGTCGCAGATGCCAGGCGTCTTGCGGACAGCTAGAAAGGCTACTGACATGAAGAGAGACGCGATGTAATAAGGCTTCAGCAGCCACTTGTACACCTGCGGCAGGTGATAAAGGAAAGCAAACAACGGCGTTAGGAGAGCCATCTTGTAGATAACTATGAATTCGACAGGTGTGGAGCCCCGAAAAGGTCGAGGTAGCCCGTGGAGAGGGAGCCGTTAGCGTACGATGAACGCCTGATGCTAGCCTGGATATCAAGCTAACAGGCTCATACAGGCAAAATACACGTTCCGGTTTATATTTTCAAAATAAAATACCTTCTATAAAACGCGAGATTTCAATTCACATTTTGTTGCATTTTTGAGACAGTTATGTCATGTCTTTGTTAATACATTATTTATTTTTAATTTATGAACCCATCTATACTAAAATGTATTCATAACTCGCTTCAAATAAGAAGGTAAATACCACACTTCCTGTTTAACTGCGGTTAATTCTTGGTAGTTTGGTTCAACGTTGGAGTTTGTACTCTGCAAAACTGTTTAGAAGTCCTGAATTACAAGGAGTGGATGTAGCTGTAGAGGTCATTCAGGACGGAAGTGTTAACTGGTCGTTAGAGCAGATAATTTGTCACTGCTTTTTGCTTTACAGGTTGTTGAATTTTGATTATAGTTTGTTCTCACTTCCTTGAAATTAACTTCACGCACTGGTTTGTCAAATGTCTTCAAAGCTTAGAGTTCAGTATTTCACCTGCCACCATGACACCTTTTTAGAGTCATGATCAGATGGTGGAGTTGGACACCAGCTGCAAAATGTGAAGTCAAAGTTAGAAGCAGGGTAAAAGGTGAATTAATTTCTAGTTAATGGGTTGTGTATTTATTAGACTACAGGAGCTAAGAGAGGTTGGAGTATGCAGCACAGGTACCAGGTTATTCAGCTCTGTGCTCACCATGGACAGAAGGAAAACACAAGACTGTAGCATCCTGTCAAACAGAGCTTTATTGTTAAAAGTCAAGTTAACAAATTGAGTTTTGCAAAGAGAAAAACCATTTGAATGTATGAATGTGTGCACTCTCCCAAGGAGAGAAAAACAAGCTAAGTCGCTCCACAAGTACAGATAAATGTAGGGGAGAGTGGGGTTGGTTGTCACATGGGTTGATTGACGTTCATTATATCTCACCACCAGAGTGCGCTGACTCTCAAATTGTGGTATATAAATTTATAGACGTGGGATCAGAGCTCACCTTCATAGTCCTCTCTGGAGTAAGACAGCTGAACTTGGGGTGAGGACTTTTTGTGTTTCTCATTTCAAATAGTAAATATTCAGCTAATCAGTATTTTTCTTCTAGACTTTGACACAATGAGTTTATAATTAAACAATTGTTACCCTTATAAGTGTGAAGGGAAAGCTATAGTTTAGATTGATATTAGCAAGCTAACTAATTGTTACACAGATGTTAGCCTTGATGCTAGCAAGAAATGCCAGTTGGTCGTCACATTCTCTTTGGGGTTGGTTGTCACATATATATCTTTCATATCATGATTGGCTAAATGGATTCATGTTGGGTGTTGGATGTATATATTTGTGTATATATGTATATGTGTATCTTTATATGTATATATGTATCTATGCATATATGTGTATCCTCAAAATGAAAAGCTTTATGCTCTATTGTAAAGTGCCTTGAGATAACACTTATGAATTGGCGCTATACAAATAAAGATTGATTGATTGATATCTTTATGTTATATACAGTAGGCTGGCTGAAAGATGTTTCCTGTTCATGTTATTTGCTCATTTTGTATTAAGATGCATTGAGTTACGTAATTGTACTCCTGTCATAAAATTAAATGTTCAAATTTAGTTCTGCCTTCTTGCCTTTTTTTTTTTTTTTTTTTTTTTTAAGATTTTTCCCATTAAAATAACATTGTGACAAACAACCCCATTGTGTGTGACAACCATCCCTGTGATGGGGTTGGTTGTGACATTGTTTCAGAGTGTCCCTTATAGTTAATTACCTCTTTGTTATAATGAGTCTGAAAATGAGAGGAATTCACATTTCAACTTCCAATTAAAGATGTTTTGATGATGAGCAATTCAAACTAGAGTTAAAAGTGTGACAGCTAGCCCCGTTCTCCCCTATTAAATCAACCGCAACATCCAAGGCAAGAGGGTTCAAGCTTTGAGGTACCCAGGTTCTCAAGTAACAAAAACTTACAGGACATTTAGAATTGAATAGAACAGCCTTTGTTATTATCAGACAGTGTGTAACGAAATTAGAGCTGCTCCTCTCACAGTGCAAAGCAGGGCCGGAGTGAGACTCATTTTCAGGCCTGGAGTTTCATGCCTTTGATGAAAAATTTACTAAGCTCGGCACGTGTGGCCACATCAGACTGTACTGCTTTTCTCTGTTTAATTCTCGCCTTTTCAGCGCCTCTTTTCTCTTCTTTCTGTCCATTTTTCTAATGTTTGTGCTCACTCTCATCATCCTCTGACAAGCACTGCTGTGCGTGCGTGTGCACGGATGTGTTGTCAAGGTACTGGCTGGCTGTGTGTGAGAAGAAAGAGCTGCCAGTGCAGCAGGCCAAGGGACAGCTGACCCCACAGAGCATGACAAAGTACTAACAAGAAGATCTGTGATTGGAACTGTCCAGCATGTTCAGGCAAATTACCCAGCATCTATACCAGAGAGTTGGCTCCTCATGTGTCAGTGAATCATATCAGTTAGATAAAAGAAGAAAATCAAGCAATTGATGTTTTAATGGACCCACCCATGAATCTGAGCCACCTCTGTGACCAAAGAGAAGAGTATAGTTCAACAAATGTTGAGTGATGAGTGAGCTTTCTTCTTAAATGCAGGAGGAACCTTCTGCTCTCTGCAGAGCTGGTGTGAGAGGAACTTACATGCTCAGTCTTGTCTGATCTCGGAGGCTGATGCTTGGATGGGAGACCACCTGGGAACACCCGGCGCTGTAAGCTTTTTGCTGTGTCTTATGTCTTATGTCATAAGCTCCCTGGGAATGAGGTCAGATCTGCACCCTGCAGAGCTGACCTGACAGGAACCTCTGGCAGCCGCCTCTGCAGGTTGCTGCGCACCCTGCTGCGTCAAGACACTCCAACTCATCATATTTCTGAAAGACACTGAATCTGTTGTAAAAACTCTCAAACGCTTATACAGGGTAAAGAAAGCTAACTTCATCACCTCATTGCATAAGGCTGGGTGAAGAAGTTTATTTCCCCATAAGCATCACCACTCATCTGTTTGGGAAAAAAAAGGACAGAACCCTGAGACTGTGGTTTTATTTTTTTTTATTAATTTTGTTTTGAAGTAAACAAGTAAAGCTTCAGGGTTTCATGACAAAAGACCAAACCACACACAGCTTTTGTGACACCTCACCTCAATATGATTGAATTAGAATTCCATGAAAGCTCCTGCTACTTTTCACTGATGCATGGAAGAATGTCTGAAAGGTCTGGGAGATAGGCTCTGCAAACCATACTTGGACCATGAAACCCCTGGCCAGCAAATGAACAAAATTAGTGATGAGTGGATCGATCTGAAATAGCGATATATTTATACCAACATTGGTATCGGTATTGAGCAATACTTGTGTGATTATATCAATACTTAAGTTTTAGTTTCTCCCCCTCCTCCCCTGCTTGACTGTGAGTGTAGCCGTTCAGTCACGTCACTCAGACGCGCACTGCTGGCTGCATAACAGCAGAGAGGATCATCGTTTGGTGTTGTTTACAGCTGCAGATCAAAATACTGCAAGCTGTGATGTTTTCAGAGAACAAATAAGGTTCTGTGGCAGCATCACAAACTTATACAAAAGTCTAATAAAACACCAAAAAGAGAACTCTGAGTCAAAGCACACAGATGGAGGAGGTGAATCCCCAAACTGCAACCAGACCCCAGGATTGGAGAGAGAAGTCACGAGCAGAGTCTTTTCAGCATGACCAACAACATCCAGGGGGCTGGTTTATAGAAATGAAAATAAGATGAAGTCATCTCAAACATTAGTTGATGTTATTTTTCAAAGTGTAATTGGTCTTCATAGTTGTAATTAAAAAAAAAACTAACTAGTTAAATATAAACTATTGTGACAGTCATATAATATATTCAGCCAGTTGAATAAGTCTGAAGGAATTATATTACTGTAACTGAAAATATGTAACTACATGATTATTTTTTTTGTCTCTGAGATTGTTAATCCAAAATATCTTTAATGCCAAAAATATAATGATAGTCGTTATTCATGAACATTATAAACAACATTATAAATATGTACTATTTTACAACAAAGCAGTAAACAAATTAAAGAACATTACTATTTTCATTCATGAACATAAATATTAGTTCTTGGTTGTTTGTTATTCTTTGATTAATTTCGACAAGCTGCTATTTTGTGTAAAAAGTATCGGTATTGATATCAGTGATACTGGACCTGTATTTACTTGGTATCATATCGATACCAAATTTTGCAGTATTGCACACCACTAATCAAAATCTTCATTCACCTCAGAGACACTAATGAAAAGTGACCAGAAGATGGCAGCAGACACTAAGTGAGAATAATGAAATTGTTTTCACTTAAACTTCAGCTTACTTTTGACATTTTTATAGAGTAAGTTAGGTATAAAATAGGATCATGAAGTATATATGTTATACCACAAACTGTGCTAACAGTATTAGCTTGCTTTTTTTTTTTTGTATCAGTGTTGTTTAACTATTTCTCTTCTATTTTTTTGTTGCTTCACACAATTTTAACTTTAAGGGGACAAGACACTAGCATTTAAACTAGTCTATTTGACTTTCAGCAAATTATTTAGGCCAAACAAACCAGTAAAATGTCAGTGTTAGAATCCAATGTGGTCTCTTTTTGATGTGTTTTTAAAAACCATACAGAGCACATCCCCTTCAATTGCCCACCAAAACCTGTGATAAGAATCTACACAACTAAAATTTCCCATGTCTCATTTGAATGCAAACAACACAGACAGTAGAGATCAGCCTCTTTGAATGGGTGAATATGTGGTTTGTGGTGCTCCTGCATAGGCTTGTAATTTTATCACTGGAGGTTGAAGCTCGGTCACACCTTGCGTTGACCTTCTGCCCCACAAAAAAAAAAAAAAAAAAAAAAAAAAAAAAAAAAAAAAAAAAAACCTGAGGACTTATTCTTTTAGTCTTAAGTCTCAAGTCTTAAGCTTGACCCACAGACTGTATAATTACGGCTTGACCTTTGTGAGGTTGAGTTAGATTTTCCAATTTAGCAACAGCTGACCATAGGCTTCAAAACTCTGCTTAAGAAACACATGGGTGACGTCACAGAGATTAAGTCCGTGAAGTGATGCAGCACATCCACTGAGATCATTGTTGGAATCACTCAGAAACAGAGGCTGCACATCTTTCACCGAGGCTGATTTTGTTGATGTGCATTCAACTGCCAGGTCAAGAAGTAGATCTTGACACAAGTCCTACTTCTTATCTCGAAACGGCCAGTTATAATTCAGGATTTAAGGGTGGCATCTGGGATGGCCAATCACATTTGAAGGGGCGGGGGGGCATTTACCCCGAGCACCCCTTTGACCGCTGCTGCCTGCTCGGGTCTGACTCATAGATGGACTGACTCTGCACCAACTTCTGCATCCTGCTGACACTGTAGACTCTCCATCGGGAGGAAATTCCTGGACCATTTTTTCTCTGGATTTTTTTTAAAAAAAATCTTCATATCTCGAATTTCGCACATGGCTCAGAAACGCACGGATGGTATGATATGATCGAGTCAAAATGCACTAAATGCATCTCAGCTCCTTCTAAACGGAAGACAAGGGAAGGACTGACATAATGACTTCGTCAGATTAAGCTTTTTTTTTTTTAATGGCAAACTTTCCTCTGAAATGTGATTTTTTACCTGATATTCAAGCTACATAACGCGGGAGCAGGAGTGTGGTAATAATAAAAACGGAGGAGGAGGAAATAGAAAGGAGTTGAAAAAAGCTTCCAAAGGGAGATTAACGCTCATTGCTCATCGTTTCAAATATCACGCACTTCATTTGGAGACGCAACAGAGAGAGAGGGAGAGAGAGAGAGAGAGAGAGAGAGAGAGAGAGAGAGAGAGAGGCAGCTGGAGGACAGAGAGCAGGAGGAAGATGATCACCATCACAGTTCTGCTCATCTCGCTTTTCGCTCAATCAAGTGAGTTATTTTCATTCTTTAACTTTCTCATCAAGGTTACATCCTAAATACTTGATATCACCAGCGAGATTCAACCAGTTTCAGAATGACTCGAGTTGCTGTCCGTTTTTCCGTTCAGACAGTGTTCTGTAAAAAAAAAAAAAAAAAAAAGCTTCTGACTTCTTCTGACTTTTCCCACGGCCCTAGCTTGTAACCCATTGTCTGTGTGAATGATAAAAACTGTTCTGTAGCCTAATATTAAATGACATTTTCAATAACCACTAAATCCACGCACACGTAAAGTGGTAAATTCAAAGGAGACCATATTTGAGCCAAACAAACACTGTAAAAAATATTAGGTTGGTTAAACTTAAAAAATTAAGTTCAATTGCTGACTTAAAAATGTAGGCTAAGTCAACTCAACTTTGAGAAAAGCTTTATTTCAACTCAGATAAGTCACTCAGGTTGTTTAATGATAATTTTTGTTTGAACTTGATTCTCTGGGTTGAAATAAATTACTACATTACATAATGCATGAAGAAAAAACATAGACTGTTTGTCTGTTTGTCTGACCGTCTGTTTCTGAAACAGACTTTTGAAGCAAAACGGTCAGTGAGGCCATATTGGAAATGAGGCGGTCACATAAGTTGAGCTGTGCCTCTGATTGGATGAACTGGCAATCTTGATATTGTCTAAGCTGCCGAGTTAGAAAAAAAAATCACTGCCACACAGCGCGTGCTGTTAGCGAAATAACGATTCAGACAGGAGACTTTTTTGTACCAGGCTGTAACCATGCTTATTCCTGCTGTGATGTCTTTTTTTGGCTTGGTGTGTTTGTGACATCCGGTACCTACGGAGCCAGCCTCAAGCGGACACTCAACGAACTGCAGATTTTAGTACTTCTGCATTATCTCATATTTTCAGAGTGGAAAAAACATACCTTCTCTTGTCAAAGAAAGCTAAGATTATGGGTGATATGGGTGATTCTCTGATGGAAATGATGCTTTTCTCTGAACATGGTCATGATCAGTTTCAGAGAGATCTGGTGAACACTGAAAACTCATACTTTTAAGTTATATTGACTCATTGATTTTTTTCTATTTCACTGAAACCTTGAGTCTGCATTCCAGTAACTCGTTAAATTAAGTTAAAATTTCATAAATCCTACAAGTTCAACTCAATAAGTTATGATAACTTCAATCAATCAGTCTTTATTTATATAGCGCCAATTCATAACAAACGTTAATAACTTCTTGAGTGTAACACATTTTACAGTGTACTTGTGCTCAATGTAAGCCATAACAGTTTATGTTAAATTCATTCTCATTGTTTATACTTCAGTTATAGACAAGTGCCATAAATCAACTATAGATGAGTTTATCTTTTCCTTGCTCTGTGTTTGGTGATTGGTCCCCAGGCAGCTGGGCAGAGAATGCAGAGGAGCGGCTGGTGAACCACCTACTGGGCCCAGAGCGCTACAACAAACTGATCAGACCTGCAGTCAATAAGAGCCAGCAGGTCACCATCTCCTTACAGGTGTCTCTTTCTCAGCTCATCAGTGTGGTAAGTAACATCACCAACATTAAAACACTTCTGCACCCATGCACGGTTTAGTTTAGGCTATCACATATTTCTTTCCATTTCTCCTGCCAGATCTTCAGCTACACAAGGTCAAAATTTGGGGACTGTAACTGATAGTAAACTTATAGTTTAAGGTTATTTTTGTTTGTTTGTTTTTATAATGAATCGCTCATGCACCACAGAACCATTGCATCTTAGCATATTTTGTTTTTATACTATCGACATGTTTCTATCTGTATTTTGTGTTTTCGTCTATGAACTCTGCTCTGGCCTGCCAGAGACTACAGATGAAAACTAGCCTGATGGCTAACTCTGGCATACACAGTAAATACATTGAGGCTATGCTGAAATTTTCATTAATATGCACTGTCCCTTTAAATAAATAAATAAATTAAATAAAAACCTGAAAAATGTGTACAGTATTTCAAGTGTTTCCAATAGAGCAGTGATGTTATGTACACTGTCCACCAACACCAGGACAAGCTTGAGTCTGGATAAGATGAGATGAGATGATAAGATAAGATAAGATAAGATAAGATAAGATAAGATAAGATAAGATAAGATACAATTAATCCCAAAGGAAATTGTTTTGCCAGGGTACAAAATACGAAGTTGGTGAATAAAAAAAAAATAAATAAATACAAACTGTTAGTAAGTAAAAACTAAATAAGATACTAAGCACAAAAGCAAGTGTCTCATCAATTATACAAAGTATCAGAGTGGAAATACGAAATACACAGTGTCTGAGTCAAATGCAGAAAAACAGTGCCTAAAATAATAAGATGAATAAATGAGAGTGAATGAACAGACAAGTAAAAGAGTTGGATGTTATGCATGAACAAATCATTGCATTACATTACTGCACAATTTAAACTATTGCACATATTTAACCAATAAATAAACTATTGCACATGAGTGAAACAATTTCCCATTATATAAAGCTTAACTGAACTATAACATATTGCACATAGGGTTACGTGTATTAATACGGGTGTCCTGATATAGCCTTTTCACTCCCGATACAATACCGATATTGCAGCCTTGAGTATTGGCCGAAACCGATATCGATCCGATATGATATCAGCCCAAATGGTGTGACGTTCAGCTCTATTTGTAGGTCTTCGAGGCTTGAATAAGCCTTGGGGGAATGTTTAAAGTTTAGATGTATTAAACCTCCCCACTTCTGTGCCACCATGGGTCAAGTTTTGCACTCAGCTGTAACGTTTTTTCCGAACTTTAACAAAAAATACTGCCACACAGCCGACATCACTCCTACTTTTTGATCCTTTGTTAGCACCTTAGCACATGCTGTTGTGATCAAGTGGGCTCTGCGTGCTGGATCCGGGTGCTGCTCATAGACTGTATATAGAATGGACAATGTGGCTCCGCCTTATACCATTGTACGGTTTTGAAGACAAAAAACCTCCATTGTGGGAGCTGCCATTGTGCAGCCAGAGAGACTTACAAGGAATTCTGGGAAAATCTGAGTGCAAGCGAGTGACAAAAATAATTTATTTTTTTTCCTTTAGACAGTCTTATCTCTTCTTAACTCTTCTTCATGATGTATTTTATTATTCCAGAAAAAACTACACAAGAACGGCAGCTGTCAATCATCGATAAAAACAAGACGTAAAACCCTGTTTTTAACCTCTTATAACTAACAAAAAAGAAACATTTCAGAAAAAAGAGAACCTGAACACAATGCAGCCCAATAATATCTAAATATCACCACAGCATACGGATGTGAGAAACATTTCTATGAGGTGTAATAATTTTTTAAAGTTTGACCACAGCCCATCTGGAATGAATAGAGAGTAGGAGTTTTTGACTTGTACTGCAGCCAGCCACCAGGGGGAGCAGTTCTTGTGGCGACCTCAGTTTGAGTTGAGCGAGATGACGTCCATTTTTTTACAGTCTTTACATGAGTGCTTATATCTGAGATTTTAGATGCAGGCTGATATGAACCGATATTAGTTTTTTAGATGATATTAGATCGATATACAATATTAATATCGGCTCGGGACACCCCTATTTATTGATATTGCACTTAGTATTTTAGGTCTGTTTTGATCATGTGTTATGTGTCCGTCCTGCAGACCTTCCTGCAGAAAGGAGGGCACTGTTATTACAATAATTTAAATAGTTCAGGTTCAGTTACAATTTAACTGAGGAAAATGACGAGTGATGATACTTTTGCACCATGAGTGAGATACTAAGTTTCTTCATGTACCAAATAAGTTAACTTGTTTGAAAAGATCCTCATTGTTTCTTTTTTATCACTTTTTGTTTTCTTGCAGAATGAGAGGGAACAGATAATGACGACCAACGTATGGCTGTGTCAGGTAAAGATAAACGTTACGGTGTTTGAAGTAAATTTTGTGGGTGTTTCAAACAAAGACTGTATGAAAGCTCAATCTGCAGGAGTGGAATGACTACAGGTTGAGGTGGGAGCCCGACAAGTACAGCGGTATCAAGAAACTTAGAATACCATCCAAACACATCTGGCTGCCTGACATAGTGCTTTACAACAAGTAAGTCCTTATATTTCATTCATGATGTACATAAAAGTTCCATTAAACTCCTCGGATGTGTATCTTTGCGTACATCTATGGTAGTCTTGATTTTTATGGAATCACTTTAAAAATGATGTGATACCAACATAATTCTTAAATGTTGGGTAATTTTTTTACGCCTCAAAAACAGCACATCAGTATTAGTTGAGTCTAGTTTGTTTTTGTTACTACATGGAAGTGCTTTGGTTTATCATTTGCAATCATGTCTACAGTGCTCAAATGTGTCTTCTAAAATTCAAGTTTTCAAGTTTTTGTAATTGTAAACTTTAAATTTGTACTCACACATCTACATCTGCAGTGCTGATGGCGTGTACGAGGTTTCCTTCTATTGCAATGCTGTGGTCTCTTATACCGGAGACATCTTCTGGCTTCCCCCGGCCATCTACAAGTCGGCCTGTGCTATTGAGGTGGAGAACTTCCCCTTCGACAAACAGAATTGCACTCTTAAATTCCGCTCCTGGACCTATGACCACACAGAGCTGGATTTAGCTCTCACAAGTGACTTTGCCAGCCGGGATGACTTTACACCAAGCGGCGAGTGGGACATTGTCTCGCTCCCAGCACGCAAAAATGAAGACCCCAATGACATCACCTACCTGGATATAACCTATGATTTTGTAATCCAGAGGAAACCACTCTTCTACACGCTCAACATGATCATACCATGTGTGCTCATCACTTCCCTGGCTATCCTGGGGTTCTACCTGCCATCGGACTGCAGGGAGAAGATGACGCTGTGTGTCTCAGTGCTGCTGGCTCTAACTGTGTTCTTGCTGCTTATATCCAAGATAGTGCCACCCACCTCCTTCGCAGTACCACTTATAGGTATGTGCCTGCATACACCTGTGTCCAGCCAAGTGAACACCTTTCACAGCTTTCCTCATTTGGATGTTGTTTTATGCCATTTGATTTTTTTTATGTTGAAAATAAACTTAGTGCACAAAGTAAAGGAATGGCTGAAGAAGCTGTTTGACATCGGCAGAGAAGATTTGGCAAATTTTTTATGGGTGAAACCCACAAACTCAGCTCTGCTGCTCTTCCCACAAATGCATGCACCTAACGAATGAGGCTCCATTTAGCTAGCTAGTTAGTTAGTAAGGTTAAGTTTATTTGAACATTAGAATAATTAGTCAAAACATAAACATTAATTCATTCATTTTCTGTACCGTTTACCCTGTTCAGGGTCACGGGTGGCTAGAGCCTACCCCAGCTAGCTTAGGGCGAGAGGCGGGGTACACCCTGGACTGGTCGCCAGTCAATCACAGGGCTGACACATAGAGACAGACAACCTTTAATGCTCGCAATCACACCTGCAAATCACTAATTAACCTGGTGAGCATGTTTTTGGACTGTGGGAGGAAGCTGAAGTACCCAGAGAGAACCCACGCAATGCATGGGGAGAACATGCAAACTCCACACAGAAAGGCAAACAATGCCCGAACCGGGATTCCAACCGGCAACCTTCTTGCTGTAAAGCAACAACACTAACAGCTGCGCTACCGTGCAGCCAACATAAACAACAAAAACAAACAAAAGAAATAATTAGCAACAACAACAAAAAAATTAATAATGAAAAATTATTAATGTCAGTGTCCCTAATATTCAAACACACTTCTTTCAAATATTGCTATTAATAATAATATTAATTGATACTGTAATATGATAATAATGTTAGCAATACCAATATAAGATTTTACTAGTTTTCATTACTACTGTCATCCATAAATAATTATAATAATAATAAAACAATAGATAATTTAATAATTTTAGCAATATTAATAAGATTTTACTAGTCTTCATTACTACCATTATTAATATAAAACAATAATAATAATAATAATAATAATAATAATAATAATAATAATAAAAAAGATGAGTCGTTATACAGTTGAAACTTCAACACAACAGAAAAAAAAAGAAAAAGAAAAATTACGCAATACAACAAAGTAAAGGACCAACAAAAAAATGGAAATACAGGCTTTCCAACAGTATAAGATTTATTTCTGAGAAACATTGTTACACCAAAGAAATAATCCACCAAACACAAATTTCTTTACTTTTTGTGCTGAGTTTAGGTATGGTTTGGATTCTAACCCAAGAGGTGGACGGGCTTCTCTCTTTTTTTGCACGTTTATTCCTTATTCAGAGTATTAGTGCTCTATTTCATTTGTTTTTGTAAACCTTACTATTAGCTAACAGGGTGGGAAAGGCAGATTGAAGGGTTTATAAACGGAAGCAGGATGGACAGGCCAGGAAAACTTTTTTTAATGTCATGTTGTTCACATTATTTGTTAAACCACACATTTAAATTGAAGAACTCTTCACTATTTTATCTTAAAGCGTCTCTCTTTCTTAGTGACCTGTCTTTATGGCAGTTTTACTTTGGTTAAATCCATTTATTAACTATATGTGTTCATCAAGAGTTTGAAGGGGCTTCTTAATAAAACACTTCGACCAGGACACAAGAGCTTTGGAATAGTTCAATTATAATTAAAGTTTTATATTTTTTGTTAAAAAAACACTTTTTTTCCCCTAAATTTAAATCCCCCCTGACCCTCTTTCTATCTCCAGTCAAGCTTACCTCCAGCTGTTGTCTGTCAGTATATGTTTGAGTATTTGGAAGCTTAGCCAGAGAAGCCAGAGAGGAGAGGGTGGGCGTGTTTACATTGAGTCACTTCAAATATCTGCATCACTCGTGTTGCATTCTCCACATATCCTACTCCAGCTTTAATGTTGGGACCTTAATTATAGACTTATTTTAACATCACTGTTTGGTTTGGTTTATACAGTATGTTCAATTAAAGTAAGTAGCACTATGAAAAGCAGAGTAATCTTTCTCTCTCTCTCTCTGTCTTTTATATTACTTAAGGTAAATACTTGATGTTCACCATGGTGCTGGTTACTTTCTCCATCGTGACCACAGTCTGTGTCCTCAATGTGTACCATCGCTCCCCATCCACCCACCACATGCCAACCTGGGTCAAGCAGCTTTTCTTAGCCACCCTGCCCACATGTCTCCTCATGAGGCGTCCAGGCGCTGTCAGTGTGCGCTGTAAACCCCAGCAGAGGTCCGCCAAGAAAAACGTTTCCCGTCCTGGCAAAGAGAAGAAGCAGTACTCTAACAGCAGACGCAGTGACATCCCAACAGACACCAACTCTTTCTATGTGGATGAAGACTTAGCACCCAAGTGTTGCTGGAAGATTGGTGACGCCCAAGGTGGTGGGAATCCTGACTCCCAGAGGCATAAGGCAGCTCAGTGGGATGCAGATCTGGAGGAGGCTGTGGATGGAGTCAGATATATTGCAGGACACATGAAGACAGAGGATGATAATGAAAAGGTGAGGAGTTAGAGCTAATCACAGATTAATCTGGGGAAGGTGATCACTGGATGAAAGAAGCCTTGAAAAAACAGATTATGTAGGTTCATAATGACAAAAGGAAACAGAAACAATGAGATTTTCTCAAGAGTAAGTACTTAGTTGGGAAGTACAATCCCAATTTCAATGAAGTTGTTGGGAAGTTGAGTAAAATGTAAAAAAAAAACAACAACAATGATTTGCAAAATCCTGTGTAACCTATACTCAGTTTAATACATTACAAAGACAAGATATTTATTGTTCTAACTGATAGACTTTATTTTTTTTAAGCAAATATTCACTCATTTTGAATTTGATGCCTGCAACACTTTCCAAAAAAGTTGGGACAAAGACTGGGAAAGTTGAGGAATGCTACAAGAACACCTGTTTGGAACATTTCACAGGTGAACAGGTTCATTGAAAACAGGCGACTGTCATGATTGGGTATAAAAGGAGCATCCCCGAAAGGCTCAGTCATTCACAAGCAAGGATGAGTGAGGTTCACCACTTTGTGAACAACTGCGTGATCAAATAGTCCAACAGTCTAAGAACAACGTTTCTCAATGTACGATTGCAAAGAATTGATGGATTTCATCATCTACAGTCCAAAATATCATCAAAAGATTCAGAGAATCTGGAGAAATCTCTGCACGTAAGCAGCAAGGCTGAAAACCAACATTGAATGCCCGTGACCTTTGACCCCACAGGCAGCACTGCATTAAAAACCAACATCATTGTGTAAAGGATATTACCATGTGGGCTCAGGAACACTTCAGAAAACCATTGTCAGTTAACACAGTTCATCACTACATCTACAAGTGACAGTTCAAACTCTACCATGCAAAGACAAAGACATATATCAACAACACCCAGAAACACCGCCGGCTTCTCTGGACCCGAGCTCATCTGAGATGGACTGACGCAAAGTGGAAAAGTGTTCTGTGGTCTGACGAGTCCACATTTCAAATTGTTTTTGGAAATCATGGACGTGGTGTCCTCCAGGCCAAAGAGGAAAAGGACAATCTGGATTGTTAGCAGCACAAAGTCTCAAAGCCAGCATCTGTGATGGTATGGGGGTGTGTTAGTGCCCATGGCATGGCTAACTTGACCATCTGTGAAGGCTCCATTAATGCTGAAAGGTACATACAGGTTTTGGAGCAACATATGCTGCCATCCAAGCCACGTCTTTTTCAGGGACGTCCCTGCTTATTTCAGCAAGACAATGACAAGACACATTCTGCCCGTGTTACAACAGTGTGGCTTCGTAGTAAAAGAGTGCAGGTACTAGATTGACCTGCCTGCAGTCCACACCTTTTTCCCATTGAAAATGTGTGGCGCATTATGAAGCACAAAATACGACGATGGCGTTCCACCTCCAAAGCTTCAACAATTAGTGTCCTCAGTTAACAAACACTTATTGTTGTTAAAAGGAAAGGTGATGGAACATAGTGGGAAATATGACCCTGTCTATTTTTTCTACTATATCAATATTTGCAAAAAACAACAAAAACAAAACAAAATAAAACAATAAAATGTATCGGTTCGACCAATAAATATTTTGTCTTTGTAGTGTATTCAAATGGATTTAGGTTAAACAGGATTTGCAAATCATTGTATTTCTGTTTTTATTTATGTTCTACACAATGTTCCAACTTCATTGAAATTAGGGGTTTGGATTTAGTGTCTCATATTGCTAAGTATTTGCTTATGACCTACTTATTTCAAAATGTCAGACATCATAGTTTCACCCTTCAAATGTCAGATATGCTGAAAAAAAAATCTGTTGAGTATTTCCTCCCTCTCTTGACAGAGTGAGCTGCTGATGTAACTTTAGATGTGTGGCCCTGAGCTTCTAAACTTTCACTTAAAAATTTTATTTTTAAATGTGAATTGAGGATAAGGTCAGTCTGTTGATATTAAGTTTATTGGTGATACCAAATATGACACTGCAAACACTGCAAACACAAGAAAATCACAATACAGTCGAGCGAACAGACTCAAAATAGTAACTGCTTGTGGCTAAGCTTTGGGCTTACAAACTGATGCTACGGATTCACTGCTGCTAACGATTAGCAAATATCTTCATTCAATGAGGCAACTGACCTCCTCACTGCTCAAAGTCAGTCCAGAAGTCCCTGTAATTGGTCATCCCGTCAGCTGGGGACTACAAGATCACTCTTAACCGTGGATTTGCACTGGATTGGTTCCCCTACGCCAGTGGTCCCCAAACTATGGCCAGCAGTCTGGATACGGCCCGCCTTCACATTTGGCCCGGCCCCCTGAACAAAACCAGAGACGTATTATGGATTTTTTTTTCAGTCTGTCCACCCCAGAAAAAAATAATAGAAAGTTTGGGGACCCCTTATACTTATTTATACAAATAGTGTGAATGTATATTTCCTGACTTAATTTTTTTCTGTGAAGATCCCAGAGAGGGTTATTTGTTTTTTTATTGATTTCATAAATAGCATAATTTTATTTCATTAATAGTGTTATTGTTTATTTCCTGACCTTTTTCTGTGAAGATTCCAGAAAGGGTTATTAATATTTGTTTATGTGTTGCTTTCTGGAAAACAATAAATGTTTATGTTTAGGCACCCCTGTGATCGTCACACTTTTTCTGTTACAAACTGACCCCAGCCCCCCATCAGAGAAGGGAAGAGCCATGTGGGACCCCTGCCCTACGCGTTGTAAAGTTAGACTGTGGAGTAAAAGGTGTTTACGAGCCTCATTTTCTTTATGACCTCTGATCAGACAAAGGTTTAGGTATTTGTTTTAATGCTTCCATGTTGATGTGCTGTTGGACACATTTTTTCTCCTGTTATGGTTTTAAATTGTTGGGTTTATTTTCAGATTATAGAGGACTGGAAGTACGTAGCGATGGTGATTGACCGCCTGTTCCTGTGGATCTTCATCCTGGTCTCTGTGGTGGGAACTCTGGGGCTCTTCTCGCAACCGCTTTTCCAGAGCTATAACACACCCAACGCTGACGACACAGAGTGAGTACGCTGCAGATTAAAGAGTGAAAGCACAGACTCTTTTATTTCTGAAGGATTTCCATTTCAAATCTGCATATGTTGTTTATCAAATAAGAGTTAACACGCACTAGCATATCACCCCAAAAACATGTAATCTGCTTTAAATCTAAACCAGTTCTGAATGCATCACAGCCATTAGTAAAGTTAATAAGAAATTGGAGTTATTTTAAAAAGACTAAGTACAAAATCAATAATCTTTTAACTTTTATCAACATTTGTGTTTTTTGACAGGTACGGAGACTTTTAGGTCCTCTGAATAAGAAGAAAATAGTCAAATGATTGTTCATCACATAAAATGGAATTTACAGTAATTTGCCTGGTCAGTAAAGCCAGCTGCATCAACGTTTTAGTTCTGGAATGATCCCTCTTACTGCATGCTCTGTATGTTTTTAATTTTTCATTGGACAAGACCTCAAATACAATCTTTGTTGTTATCCAGACCCATATTCACAAAACATCTTAAATGTAAAAGTAGCTTCTAACTTGCTGATTCAGGAGGAACTCTCAAAAATATCGGGCATGTGAGTCCTGATTTTAGGACTCCTAAATTTCTCATCTAAAAGTATTTCACAAAACATTTTAGCGCTAAAACGAGGTCCTAAACCTGTGAGGAAATTAGAAGAGGACTCCTAAGTCACTAAGACCAGATCAGAAAGAATCTCAGCGTAACTGCTGCTGAAAATCCACCTCATGGTCGTTTGAACAGTTTGGTTTAAGTTTTCTTTTTCCTGTGGTTTTCTCTGCTGTGATTGTTTCAGAATCCCAGTTATTAAAAAGCTGCTTATATGTAGATCTGCTCATCGTTTAACCTGATACACCTGCTTACAATTAGCTGAATACATACTTGAATAGCCAGTTTATTACTCTTGGTATCAGTAGCCTGCGTTTTTTTTTTTTTTTTTTTTTTTTTTTTTTTTTTTTAATTAATTTTTTTTTAAAATATATATATATTTGTTTATTTTTTTTAATTTTTTTTTTTAATTTATTTTTTAAATTAATTTTAACCCTCAAAAGCCTGACCTATCAAATAGCCATTTTTTGGAACTCAGATGTTTATTGACCCTTTTAACAAAATCCACATAAAAATCTTGCTGTATCATTTTGTTTATATTTTTTTTGTATCACATTTGATAAATCGGGCAGTTTTGGCGACTTTTTTTTTAGTAAAGTTTTTTGTAAATATGCATTCATTCAATGCAGAAAATACTTATTTTCAAAAATGAGTAACAATTAAGATGTATTTCTTTTTGCAACTCCTTGAAAACGAGCGATGATTTTACTGAAAAAAAAGTGTGGATAATTTCCTGAAGAAAACAAATCTGAAACGGGCCAAGAAAAAACTTCAGCTGAAGTGGAATGGTAATCCTCAAGGGGTAAAACATCAACAGGTTTTAGTGAAACTGTTTATCATGTTGATAGATAAAGGCCTTTAAACTCATGTATCAAATATGATAGGTTTGGCAATTAAGGACATCATCCATAGCAACAGGGTCAGCTCCACCCCTTTCATTTAGCTGAAGAGTTCTCTGAATTCAACAGTAAGAGTCAGTCTGGGCAGCTTTGTGAAAAGGTTTAAAGAGAAGAAACTCTTAGTGAGGAACTTTTAGTGTCATTTAGGAGTCCTTTAGGAGTCTAGTGGGATGATAAAATGCTTTGTGAATACGGGCCCAGGAGTGGAAAACTTGATTTAACTGATAATTCTTGACCACTTGACTTTATTTTTTACTCTGTAATATTTCCAAAGTATCATCTCTCTGAAAAATCTTGTTTTTCTTTGCTGCTGAACTTTGTAAATCATCTCTGTCACACCTTCAAAGAAATATTCAAGTTGTTTTTTTTTTTTCATCCGGATATTTTATTCTTGGTTCCTTTTTCGGTACTTCTTTCATTTGCTTCTTTACTTTTTGACGTTATTGTCTAAATGTTTCGTGCCATATTTCACTCGTAGTAGGAACAGGTTACACACCGAGTCAGGTATGACACTTACTGTGTTATTTCACATGTTAAATCTAAATTGTGAAATGCATTATTTGGAGCTTACTCAGAGTCAAGAAACACTTCCTGTTTGGTTGTAAATCTGTTTTCTTGAACTTCAAATAAATTTGCAGTTGAATTTGCAGTTGTGTTTTATAATAAGGTGGTGTATCACAAACACACGTCTACCAAAGTACTAAACTAGAAAAGAAGAGGTTGTTCACAGTTTACTACTTTTTTTTATTATTCCTCTTTTCTGCCAAGTTTGGCTGCAATTTTTCTGTGTGGTGAATCTTATAAGTTGATATTTCCTTTTCAGTCAAATCCAGCAGACCCCACCATTTGTTTTAACCTGTTTTATGTTAGTTTTATTAGTTTGACCGTTAATCATTGTATTTGGCAAAACAAAACAAAAAAAGGAAACCAAAGCTTTTCTCTCTTTTTTTTAAATGCATTTCTTCATGTGTCCATATCAGGCCGGCTACGCGTCGTCACGCATTACGTCCAAAAATGGGGGTTACAAATATAACCTCTGTGAGCCATGTCACCCACTCCACACTCTCAGTAGAGGGTGGTTAGGGGGCCCTGGACCCAGGGGTCCCAGAGAGGGGTTGATCTGGACTCAGCAGAGAGAAGTCGTCATTCTGACCAGCTGCCTGCTGTATGTGTAGAACATGAATCAAAGATCATCTCAGCTGCATTAAGGCCTGATGTCGCAAATTCACAACAACAGGCATCAAAGGGTTAAACTGACTCCATGGCTTTAAGCAAACACAGTCACACAATACAGCTGTGAAATATTACATGATTATAACTTGCTTTTAATTTAAACTATGTCTCAAACCTTCATCTTTTTGTTATCCGTATTTCTTTTCTCCTCTTAAAAAAGAAGACGAGGTATTTGCCTCCCTGCCGTCCTGCCGTCCTGCTGTCCTGCCTTCACTTCTACCAGGCAAAGCCAGGGATTGTAAGAAGCCATGCAGATTTTATTACTCAAGGTTAAAAATAAATGCACTTTTCTAAGGTTCAGAAGACACAGTGCAGATAAATAAGTTGTGTGAATAATTCAGTATGATATGAAAGTTCCAGCAAGGGGAATGCATGCGTGTGCATAGAATGGTTGAAGCACAAATAGTCTATCTGTGTGTGTGTGTGTCCGTGTTTGTGTGTGTGTGACTTGGGGGCTGTTGAACATGTCAGTGAAAAGGAGAAATCTGACAGATTTCGAGATGAGAAGAAGCAAGTGGACTGACAGTCTGAAGATGGTTCAAGAATAAGGAGAGGGTTTATCGATTAAAAAAAAATTAGGGTCCGTTTTGGGAAGAAGAGTGAAAGGAAAATGGAATGAAGACTCGGGAGAGACACGAGGATGGCTTTCCACTGAGTGCATCCAGCTTTTACAAAAACATGAATTAAACATTGCCCAGGGCAGAGCTTGAGGACAAGCTCTGCTTCATCACCCTGAACAATTCTGACAAAAACACTTATTATCGCAGAGTACCTCTCCTAAAACACTGCAGCACTAAGGACGGGCTGGAGGAGGGTGTCACGATGCCTCATTGTTATCACAGCACCTATCAGATGGTGGCACCAGCAACATCAAAACCCCATTATCTCTGCTGTTCTGCTGGTCTTTGTCGTTTCCATGTCTGCGCGTCTGCTTGAGAAGAGCTTGGTGGGAATTAGTTTCATAATTTAATGTTTTTCTTTCCAGTTACTTAAAAAGGAAAAACAAAACACATCTAATTAAAGTCAACACAGGCTTGTTTATTTAGTCTAAATGAGTCATGTTAAATTTTAAATTCATGATTATTAATAACTGCTGCATACCGGACAGGACAAAGTATAATAGAATAGAATATACTTTAATATAAAAGAATATAATAGAATAGAATAGAATAGAATAGAATGAAATGTTATGTTGTGATGTTTTTCTCTTAATTGTATAGCAATTGTTCGCACATGTATTTTTCATATTGTACATGTGCTCTTTTCTCTCTCTCTCTCTCTCTCTCTCTCTCCTTCTTCTTTGTCTTCTTCTACTCCTCCTTCTCCTCCTTCTTCCTCATCTTTTTCCTTCTTCTTCTTCTTCTACTCCTCCTCCTCCTTCTTCTTCTACTCCTTCTTCTTCTCCTCCTCCTCCTCCTTCTTCTTCTTCTTCTTTTTCTTCTTCTTATCATGCTCCTCCTCCTCCTCCTTCTTCTTCTTCTTTTTCTTCTTCTTATCATGCTCCTCCTCCTCCTCCTTCTTCTTCTTCTTTTTCTTCTTCTTATCATGCTCCTCCTCCTCCTCCTCCTCCTTCTTCTTCTTCTCCTTTTTCTTCTTATCCTCCTCCTCCTCCTCCTCCTTCTTCTTCTTCTTCTCCTTTTTCTTCTTCTTATTATCCTCCTCCTCCTCCTCCTCCTTCTTCTTCTCTTTTCCCTTTCCCCTTTCTTCTTTTTTAAATGTTATTTTATTGCCTTTTTTATATCATGTCCATGGCCAGGGGACTACAGATGAAAACTAGCCTTCTGGCTAATTCTGGCTTTTTTTTAACCATGTGTAATCATGTGTTTTATGAAACTGCACTTTCCCCTTTTAAATAAACTAAACTAAACAAACAGAATAGAATAGAAAAGAATTTATTAACTGGCAGATGAAATTATAAAAATCACATTAAAAAAACAGACAAAGGGACCAAAAACAGTGGAAAAAAAGCGTCTGCTAAATTAAATTGTAGGTTGTAGACAAACATTAACGATAGTCTGTTGATGTCCATGCTGCTCTCACCTGTTCCCAGCAGCTCAATCTGATCTGTGCATTCAAAGCAGCCCCCCAGTTTCTCACAAGCCTCAGGTGTCCATCTCCTGACTGTGAGGGTAGTTGCAGGCTGCCAATCAATTTAATTTAATCAATTAACCAATTTAATATCTCAGTTTAAAGTAAGTTAAAGTTACTCTTTTTTTCATCATTTGTTGCATTTTTTTTCTTTCAACTGTATTTTTTTGATCAAAATAAAAAAATCAATCAGTCACTGCACAGTATTTTATTAGAATTCGTTTTGAATACAGTTTTACTTGTACTTTACTCAGGGTACTGCTCAAAGACATGTTGTAGTTTCTTTGTGTCCATATTTAATCATCCAACTGGCACAAGAGAGCAGAGGCTTTTGAGATCCAATAGTCACTGGGTTGCTTTGAGGGAAGTGTAACCGTCACAACAAAATTTGTTGAGTGACCTGAAAGAAAACAGAAATGCATAGTTAGGGAAAAGGAAAGAGATTATCAAAGAGACTGTCCTGGAAAACCAAAATCTATGAGGCCATCTGTGGGGGAGGAGTGAGTGGCTAACTTTCAGTGTAAAATTTAAAGGCATAACATATTTGAGCTTAAATTCAAGTCATGTTGACGCATATAAAATGTGACAATCCAGTGTCTTGAAATGCCAAACTGAAAGCAGTGTATGAGTGTGGGTCCAGGGTATACCTGTGGTGGATAGGGTTCCTGCCCGGGCTGAGGTTTTGTACAGAGGGCAGTGGTAGAGGTCCGGTTCAGGCACGTAGTTCTGCTGAGGCTCAAAATGCACCACCGGCAGCATACTGTTCATCACTCTTGGTAACGCGTCCTCAATCACCATGTCGTCGTCATCCCAGCGGCAAGAATTCATGAACATGCCGTGCACGAGCACACCATTCTCTGGCTCGGTTAACTATGCACACACATGAGATGAAGGAATGATAAACAGAAGAATAGAATATGAGTTTAACTGTCTTAAAGTCCTTCCGATCTGCAGACAGCAGACTGTTGAGGTCTCTAATTGGTGATATGTTGCCTTCTGTGCCCATTCAGGTCACCTCTGAATTACCGGCTTTGTGTGACAGCTCGGCGCCATCTCCTCCTTTGGGTTACTCGTTTCCTTTTTTTTTTGCAGTTCAAACCACGTTTTTGCGGGGGTTGCCCAAAACTTACGTCTTACTGATTTTTAAGTATCTAGATTTTTTTTATGCAAACAAAGAAGGTGGAAGGAAACTTTGTTGAGCTTGATGCATTGATCTGACGAACGTACGACTCATGGCGTGTTCATGATGTCATTACATGTGATGTTTTATGTACTTATCCTTTAAATCTTGGATCACATTCTCGATATAAAATGTATAAACACTCGGACATGATGATTGCTAGCTGTGCTGTGGTTGCCAAATTTACTAGAAAGCTGTTGGAAAAATTGTATCATAATAAATTGTTTTCATTATATTTTTTTTTTAAAAATGACATATTATGATTCACTGAAACTTATTATGTTCACAGACTCATAGATAACCACAATGCATGCCTAATGGATTTACCAGCTTACTTATTTAGCGGATTTAAGACCTAAAGAATTTACAAGTGTGCTAGATGGTGTTTAATCTTTACGTGAGAGGGCTGTTAACCCTCCCTCTGTCTGAATTGTCCCTTTAGTCTGTCTGTTTTTACATTACACCTAGAATTGTACAAAACCTAAATATCACAATTTAAAAAATGGTAATGGAAACACCAAAATTTAAAAAAAAACTCGCAAATTTTGATAAAAAGTTTCTACGCTCTCATGAGGTTGGTTTTTCAGAAAATTTGGATATTGACGTTTATTCGCTAAAGTGCAATGGAAACAACTTACCGGATGTAAATAAAGGACGCACTTCCCTCACCTACCCCTCTTTGTCGGTACTGGCTCCCGAGAGGATAATGGGTCTGGTGCAACTAGATCCTGGATCAAATCGCACAGTGGGCCAAATGTAGGCCAGGTCATCCTGAAGTTTTAGATCCACAACTCCTCTGTGAACTCCTTCGATTCTATTCTATTCTATTCTATTCTATTCTATTCTATTCTATTCTATTCTATTCTATAAAACATTCTGTAAAACACATTTCATTACCTTGTGATCCAGGTCCAGTTTGGTGTTGGGTGGTAGATTCTGTAAAGCCTCACAAACTGCCACCTGGTCTCTGTACTCTGCTATTACGTTAAAGCGGAAGTTCAGCTCATCGATGGGCAAATTATGGTGCCTGGCATGATTCTGAAGCACCCCTGTAGGCAGGTACAGGAGGACATTTGAAACATAACCTTTATATATCATTACAAGAAAAAATCAACAAGTGTAACCTAAGAATGTTTTTTTTTTGTTTTTGTTGTTGATCCCATTAATTTAATTATGCTTAAAAAGTGCTCACAAATATTTCACATCCTTAAGATTTCTGGGCTAAAATGAGAACGTTATTTGTGTGCTGTGTTAATTCACCTGTTAGAAACCCCTGAGGGAAGAAGAACCCGGAGATCCAGAAAGATGTGGGTGGACCACGTGTGATCCAAGCCTAACAGGAGAAAGGAAAAGAAAAAGAGAACAATTCAACTTATGTGTTTTGTTCGACAGGCTCAAACCGATCGTATATCTGTCTCAAGAAGTGGAGATGAACTTGTGCTGCTCTCCTGTTTCTCTCTCTCGTGTCTTTGAACGTGTGTGAGCATTTGGATGTATGTTCTTCTTCTGCTGTTCAGACCTGGATAAACGCAGTCCTGAGGCTCAGGTCTCTGACCCAGGAAGCCAGGGGCTTGAGGGAAGGGTAGGCGGAGTTTGCCCAGTGTGTGGGAACCTGGTTGTTGAGGAAGCTGGAGTATATTCTGTCCATCTCCTCTGACATCACCACCAGACCTGCTATTGCCTTTTGCAAAGTTACGAGAGACTTCTGGAAATCACAGACAGATCATGCATCAGAAAAAGGAGGTGAAAGTGTTTACAAATGAAACTGGGCTCAGGAAATACTCAGTTACTAAACTGTGAGTGGATCCCAGATATGAATCTCACCCTGAGCACATTCAGCAGGTTGTTGAATCGGTCTGCCTCTTGACTCAGTACAGTTGTCAGTGAGTTCAGGCGGCCCTTTTCATCCACAGTAAACAGGGTTTCCAAGGCTTCCTCCATGCTCAGACACTCTGCACACAACAGCATGCATGTGTGGAAGCAGGGAGACGAATAATGACAGTTAGGAACTTCTCTATTGGTTCAAAGTGTCAAGTTAAATACACAGAAGTTGACCTGAGGACACAGATGTGTAACATATTCAGGAGTATATGTTTTACTGTTTTTTACCAGGGAGCTTCAGGAGGATGGATTCAGCAAGCTCGCAGACGATTTCATCGTTGCTTTTAGCTCCGTGACAGGCTGATGTGCGAGGATTAACATCCAGTATGGTGTTTACCAAAGTCACAGTTTCTTGGCGCTATAGAAAACAAACGCAACAAACAAACAACAAATAAGAACACACGAATACTCTCTGTTTTGTTTTTCATCTGAAGTGTAACTGTCTTCATTAGCAGCTTGAAACAAAGACGCCTTTTAATGTAGATTTGATATATTTGAGTGGAGCGCTGGGAAAATAAAAACGGATTATCGATAAATGTTTTGTTTTCTAGTAGAATTGTTGTTAAAAACTTGTGTCTGATGTTGGTGGTTATTACTGATAGATATTGTCAACATTTTATTAGATAACAGCTGTCATATCTAAAAGCAGGGGTTGCAAAATTCTGGGAATTTTCTTTTTTCCCCTTTTTTTAAATTGTGCAACAAGACAAGAGAGTGACACGGACAGACAAATAGACAATAAACAAAGTGGTGATAGCAGCGATAGCAGTGACAGTAATGATAATAATTCTTACAGAGCTTTCATAGAAAAAAAGGAAAAAAAATACAACATTTGTCAGACAGAAAAAGGAAAAGAAAAAAAGAAAAATCAATAAAAAATAAAAGAATATATATTTGGGTAAAAAGAAAAACTAATTAAAACAAAATAAAAAACGTTTTTTTAATAAGTTGGAAACTTTCCATTGAAATTTTTGGAAATTAACAGGAATTTTCTGGGATATTTGGGAATTTATATTAACTACATTTACCTGGTCATATACTTGAACAAATATTAAACATTTTGTTCTGTTTTAAGTAGATGTGTGCAAACATGTGTACTGTAATTTTCCAAAATCAAGTTGATAACAAAAAAAAATTCGGAGACAAAATTTCCCAGGTATTTAATAAAAAGAAAAAAAAATCATTTATGCTGATCGCAACAAAACTCCAATAAAAAAAAAAAAAAAAATCAATATTCCTGAGCTAAAATTCCCATAGAAATTTTCAGGAAACTTTTTCTGAAATTTACCAGAAACTTTTCCACCCCTTTGCAACCCTATATGAAAGTCAAATAAATTAGGATAAATGTCACAGTGTCCCTCTTTGGCAGAAATGTGATGAATCCCTGGGACCCATGGATCGTGAGTTCAGTGTATCTCTTTAGGTTTTAATGAGTCTGCGACGTCCATACCTCGTAACATTATAAATAAACCACGACACCACAGAATCGTCATATTCCGTAAATTCTGTAAATTAAATTCTGTAGTTTATAAAATTAACAAAACCATGCACCAATTTGTCAAAAGTTTCAACTTATAAATCTTTCAAAAATTGTCAAAATTAATTTTTTTTAATAACCAACCATGGAATATAGGTTTAAAACACAAAGAAATATCTAATGAAATCCAGTCTGTAAAGAGAAACCAAGCACTGCCAGAGAAGCTTCAAGACCTTCACTGGATGGACCGACCACAATTCATCATGAAATATTTTCTTGTTTGTTTTTTGGTGACTGTGGGGGAGTTACACACTGATGGGACTCAACACCTAAAAAACGATGCACAGATGTTGAGGTTCTTCTGACTATAAAAGGACATAACATGAAATGCTCGGCTTCTGAAGCAGTTTGGTACACCCAAATCATGTGGTCTAATCAGTCTAAAGGTGCTTCCTTTAATTTATCCTTAAATGATAATTAAACTGTTGTAGTTCAAAGACTGGCAGAGGAATAGGAGGATATGGGGATTAAAATCAGGCTTAAGAAAGTTAAAGGCTTCTACATCTGGTTCTTACCTGAAAGGCCAAGTTGGCATTCTCATGCATGCCAAAAACCTCAGGATCATCTATGATAGGAAGACTTTCAATGTATTCCTTGAACTCCTTCAGTTTATCTGTCTCTAGGGCATAGTAGGTTCCTTAAACACACAGTGAAAAACAATTAATCCTCAAAAAACATACGGAGCCTGAGCAGGCAGTGAGACAAATGGACATTATCAACTTTACACTTTATAATACTATGACTGAATAAGAGTGCTTAGACTGAGAAATACCTGAAGGGGAGTAATTATAGTCAGGGGCCAATGTCTGAGGTGAGAAGAAGCGTTTGAGGACTGTCCTGAGGCAGCGTTGGTCCCAAGCATCAGTCACTCTGCCTCCATACGTGATCTCACCTGAGGAGGGGACACAAAGCTCATGAGATGGGTGAAAAAAATAATGAGTTTCATATTTTGGCAGTGGCAGATAAATGTCTGTCTTAGCAGACTTAGTCCGTTAAAAATACCCACAAACGTGGCATGGAAAATCACCTTCACTGAGGCTTTGAGGGAAAAACCCTCATCGGTAGCCACATCAGAACAATTCAGAGCAATAAGCAGGATGGTACATTGAGTTTTTGATGAGGAAAGTAAAGTTGGTTGGTTAATACTAGTTTATTCAATTTCAGGAATGGTACACAGAACTGGCCAAAGTGGCAGCATATGAAAAAATATCTTTCAAGTGCAATAACAGGACTGAGAAATATTTTGTAAAGTGGGGAGACTATCTGAAATACATTGACACTAAGGCAAGGGCTTAAGCTATATAGTATGTATTGTACACGATAATGAATTAACCTTGAATAAATGAATGATTTATGGTGCTTAATTATTGAAGAACAGACACATTTTTTTCCATTTAATTTTCATTTAATTTCTGTTATTGTCACTTTTTTTTAAATTGAATATATTTAAATTAAGGATAATGTCTCTACCTCCACATTTTATTAAGTCTTAGTTTTACTCTTTTATATTCTTTTTGAGCTATCTTTTTCTGTTTATTATACCCTTGTATTGAGAATGGATTATTGATTTCTTTTTTTTTTTTTTTTCAAAATCTGAAAAATGATAAACAGACCATTAGGTTTATAGACTTTGATGCGGCAATGTTTGTTCAAATGTACAATTAAGTATTAATTATAAAAAAAAAATTACTAGTTTATTCAGGTTGTCTTTAAGGTTTAAGGGTCATGAACTCCTTACCCTGGTGTCATGTCCTGTGCTGACATGCTGCATGTAAGAATTTAGATGATCTGTCATGCAAAAACAAACATTTTTCTCTGTGAGTGGACCTACATACCAGTAATGTAGATGAGCGCATCCCATGGGATGGTGCCGTCTTTGCAGTAGAGGTTGAGGTTCAGCAGCGCACACTCCCGGTCACTGTCATTAAACTCATAGGGGATGTTCCAGCCCAAGGGACCAAACTTTTTCCGCTCCTGAGACACAAAAAAATTAAAAAGGATAAAAGACAAGTACAGGACTGTCACATACTGAAGACAGGAAAACAACAAAACATTTAGAGAATGTGGAGAGTGGGTGTGGCAACATTAATCCACAGAAAAGCAGTAATGAGCAGTCTCAGAACCTGCACAATCGCATGGAAAAAGCAGATTCCAAAGACAATCCTCCGCCACTGCTGTCCCAGAACGTGATCTTCAAAAAAGCTGTTTGAGATTTCCATGAAGGCACGTCGCATGTTGGCTCGCAGGCCTTTAGGAGGCTCATTCGTCACCTGGTAACGACAAAAAAGAGGCACTCGTAGTGTGGCAGCTGCTGGTGAGACGTCAGTCAGTCTCAGTCAGAGTTACTATTTACATTCATGCAAACGGTTACATTACTGTTATAATTCCATATCCCGGCTAATACGACGTCAGCGTTCACAACGTAATGCTTAAAGTACTGTCATCATGTGTGCGTGAGTTTACCTTGACAGAGTTTTGGAGCACTGATACTGGAAATACCTTCGTAGGCATGGAACTGAGAAACAAACGGAAATTCTCGTGGATTGTTGTATCTAAAGCAGAAGAAACCACAAAGTTACTTACGTCCACAAAACAACAGATGACTCCTACAAATAAGGGTTCAAAAGTCAACAGCACTGACACTTCTGTGCTATTTTCACAAACAGATTAACAGTTCGTCAAAAAGTCAAGTAGCAGCTAGCTAAAAAAACAACATGTTAGGTGTTTCTTTAAATGTGTCGTTTGCTTTTCTGTTGGTGTCAGAGGATTTTATATGACATTTCTAATATTTTTAACCTATTAAAGGCAGGGTTGGTAGTCATGGAAAACTAGCATGAATTTGAATGTAGCATCTCCTCAGGACTCCGTTCAGCTCCCACCCTCCCACACTCGGAGCTCCTCCAAAATGGCCCAAGTCAGTATACATACCGTATACATCAAAGTTTTCAGTCTATTTTTAGCTCAGTTGGTTCAAAATCATTTTAAATTTCATTTTTTACAGTGTAGTAGACTGATAAAATCAGATTCATAGTAACTTTTTGTGTAATATCAGATTTTTTATGAGAAACATTGGTTACACCAACTGACATTTGTTCACTTTAACCAAGTGATCATGTCTGTCACCCTGCTATGTTTCATTATTTAGTGTGATAATACCAGGCTCAGTGAAAGTCTTGATGAGCTCCTCCATGGCTAACAGCCAGGACACTGCCAGATGACAGTTCTGTAGAAAGACCCAGTTGCCGCTCTTGACGGCTTCATGGATCATCTTCTCTGCTATCGGGCCCTGGCCTTGACCCAGTGAGATGGAATCCATTCTGAGAGACAAGGGGAGGCGGAGATACTCCTGTGATCGTCTGTTAACAACCAGTTACAAAGCTGATCTGTCCTATCAGTCGATTTTTCTTATTTCACCTTTCGAGATAACCTCTTTCCTTAGCAAAGCGCTGGAAGGCACCCATCGGGTCTGAGCCTGTGCTAAGTATAAAGACCAACGGTGTAGAAGGGGAGATGTCTTTGTAAAGGTTCGCCAGGTTAACTGGAGGGTTCTCCACAAACTGTTTCCCCAGGCTGACAATCACAAACTCGGTTGCTGCAAACACAACCTGGACGAAAAAAGGAGAGAGGAGAATGCTTTCACACCACCATGGACACTTTCATGCCGAGGTGAATTTAGGGTTTGTGTAAAAGGATCTAAAGATAAAGAAGACGATTAACAGAAGTGAGGAACACAGTCCAGTGGACTATATTTGGGCTTACCTTCTCTTCCATGAAGCTTTTGATGAGGACAAGTTTCTGAAAAGCCCCCAATGTCTCATTCCAAGAACCCCATGTCTCCTGATCCCCTTTTCTGGAATCCACAAGAGGTGGCACCTCTGACACAAAGCCTTCCCCGGTCTTTGGATTAATAGATGCTTGGAAGCGTCCTATACGAGTCAACAAAATGTCACCTTTAATACCTCTGTTAAGTCGTGTATGAATGATATGTGCTTTAGAAGGGAGAAGAATGACTGACAGAGAAAAAAACGTTTGGTAAATGTTTGAAACGTTCAAGGACTCAATCAGTGAGAACAACGATGTGGTTGGGATTACCTAGTTCAATGGGAATATGGGTTCTTGTGATGTCTTTTGAGATATTCCTGAAGCAGGGTAGTGCATCTTCCAGGTCACAACAAGTCTGCCAGTGAACATTACTTAACCACGACACATCTGGCTTTGCTGGATAGTCCTGGAAGAGCGACACATTAAAAAGGACAGAATTACAACACAAAAGGAAGTGAGTATAGTTCATTAGAATAGATACAGTCAGCATTAAGACGAACGCCCACAAAAAGTCATATGCGGTTCACACTAGGGGGGGGGGGGGGGACAAACCGCTTTCCACGATGCCGAGGAGCTGTTGTGTACCACAAATAAGATTAAAAAAAAAAAACAGATCTTAAGCTTTATATTTTACCAAACTGATGCACAACACCGAGAAGGAGAACACAGTGGCTTCAAGCAACCCGGCGAGAGGATGAGTTAAATCACCTTTGAGATCCAAAATCAAAACATTTACGTCTGCAGTCTGCACTTCATTACAGGTACGAAAACAGAATCTTCACTTTATTCAACCAATGTTAGATTGTTTAGTATTTCACATGAACGTTCAGCTGCTAGTTTTAAGAGCATCACACAAAAGTTCTGTGCCAATGGCACAATGAACCAATGGTTCTCTAGGTTGCTGTGTGTTTAAATCCCTGTGTGATATATAGGCGGCTCATGGGAGCTATTGATTTCGAATTTCCTTGTCAGACATTGAAATGATGTGAGGGTTTAATTCATCAGTAAACGTGATTTTGCCTCTAACCGGGTGATTCAACCAGGTAGCAGAAGGTGTCGGGGAACAACACATTTAATGGGATCATTTGTCCACTCTTTAACAACATACGGACAAGATTCTAAACCCACCTGAGTAATTTTTAAAAAGCATTTATCCCTTTGAATTGGCTCCAATAAATCAATGTTTGACATTTTAGCAATTAGCGTGAAAAGCTGATTTTAAAATCAACGTGCCGACTGTATCTATGTGAATGCTGAGATGCAATTTCAAAAAGATTTCCAGTAGCACAAAAAGTTTTGATAATGGAGCACAAACGTGTTATTATAGTCCTCCTTAAGTCATCATTGTCATCATGCCCAGCAGTTTGTCAGCTTTGATCTTTGCTTTGACTTTTCCATTTTACCTTTTCCAAAGGAGCAGCTCCTCTAAGAAAGTACTGCCACTCAGCATCTGAGATTTTACCGCATTCCCTCATGACCTCCACACACAACAAAAAGCTGTAGATGAGCTTGTGCTGTTCAAAGAGGCCACGGGACACGTTGGTGTATGAGCTGAGCAAGATCTGGTCCAGCAAGATCTGTAGGCGCTCTTCAAAGACATCGCTCTTCTCAGACGTCTCAATGGTAGAGTTAAAGAGCTAGAGGGGGTGAGGAATCAAAAGCAAAGTGACACGTCTTCCTATTTTTACACAAGTTAAAAAGACCCAGTGGAGAGTCTGTGGCAGAGAAGATTCAAGGTTTTATTCCCTTACCTGTTTGAAGTATTTCAGTGAAAACTGGTACATTGGATCGATCTCAGAGAGACTGGCGATGACAAAGTATAAGACTGATCCTCGGGTGGCCACAGGCCGGTAGCGTTCCCTAGCGGAGTTGATCATCACTTCAGTGGCCTCTGCTTTCTCCAGACGATGCTTAATGGTCTCAGATGTCAACTGCAATGGTGGAAACAAAGAAAAATTAAAAAACAAAAAGAGGGTACTTCACAAATGAATAAGGTGGCCAAACATACACTGTAGAGATAGAGCACACAGACAGTAGATCCATAATAAAATTATAAGAAAAATTAAAGCTGCAGTTTTAAGTCACTAGGAGGTGCTGTCGCACACATATCAGCATGAAAACAGTAAAGATGCACTCAGGCTGTGACACTGAACATGTGCGCCCCTTTTGGTCCAGATCCAATATTGTATGTGAGTGCTATTAGGATTTGCATTTTGCTGAAAAATTCGTCAACTTTGGCGAGCTTCCCTGGCCACACCCATTAAGATATCAAAATTTCTTTAAAATTTTTTAATCGTCAATGTGTCCAGAATACACAATAAATTTTTCAAGATTATGGGAAAAAAAAAACTTGGACAAGTTCGAACCAATGAATACCCTATAAATCGTCAAATGACTTTCTGTTGACAATAGGGGATGCTGTAATTTAAGGTGAAAAAACGCACATGGATGCATTCAGCCTGTGACAGTGAACATGTGTGTGCATTTTGGTCCAGATCCAACATTGTTCATGTGATCTGTTAAGGTTTTCACTTTTCAGAATAAATCGTCAACTTTGGCGACCTCCCCTGGCCACGCCCATTGAGATGTAAATATTCCTTTCATAACTTTTACTCATCGATGTGTCTAGTATACACAAAAACAATTTTAGGTTGATCGGAAAAAAACTGTGGAACAAGTTTGATTAAATGCACACCCTATAAATCGCAAAAAATGGACATTTAACTCCAATTTCTGAACTCCCTGTTCAAAATTCACCATGGTCCTGAGAGACTTTTCTGTAGGTCTTGTCATGATGGTTATGCACACCAAAAATCAAGCCTGTAGATTAAAGTAGCCCGAGGGTCTGAAGTTAAAATTCACTAGGGGGCGCTGTGGAGCACGCATTGGCACAAAACCACTGCAGTCATACAATTTCAAGCAGGACTGATTTTTGTGTGAAGTTTGGTGAGTTTTTGAGCACAGAGGCAGAAACAAAGAATATTCCTTGGGGTTCAAGAGGGCCTTCAGCCCGATTCTCAGCCTCTGGCCCTAATTCCAAACATGGGTATAAATGACATTTATAGAAGATGATGAGCTTAACAGAATGAAGAGATAGAAACATACATTTTATCTTGTACTGGATTTACCTTCGACTCTTGGAGAGTCTGAACCAGCTCTTCTTTGTCGAGTATATTCCCTTCAGAACTGAAAAGAAGCTTTAGGATGCGGTCTTCGAGATCTCTGAGCTGGTTTCGGTCAGCATTGATGTGCTGAACAAGCTCATTTCTTTGTTCCTCCAGATCTGGACTCTCAAGATGCACCACATCGCTGAAAAGATGACAAGGGGTTGCCGTGTTCAGATAGAAAAACAAAAAAAACAAAAAACGAATACCACCGCCCTTAAAGGCGAGACTGTGTGTACCTCAGAAGTTGATCCTCCAAGCCAGACTTGGTCACAGTGAAGTTGACAATAGTCACTTTGATACACACCTGATACAGACAGACAGAAAGTCAAATGTGCACAGAAATGTTATTCCATTCCCATTATGCAAACTGCTACCCATATAAATGTTTGCTTAACAGTTTTTATGGTAAACAATGTTGCCGCCATTTGTTTGACAGGTTATATTAAACAAATGAGCTTTATAAGAGAAGCTTTAGTTTGCAGTCTTCAAGATCTCTGAGCTGGTTTCAACCTGTCTGTTTGCTGTCAAAGCAGAAAACCACAACAGCTTGTAGTTTATCCGCCTTTTCCTCACACTATAAAGAAACAACTGGTTGTTTTAGTTCTGGCAGGGCTCCACTGAGATGTGATGCTGTCGCTCATTTAGATTAAATAAGTCTCAGAATCATAACACACGTGTGTGTTCCGTCTCTACCTCTGGTAAGTAGTGTGGGTTGGCCATCTTGGTGGTCATATAGAACCTGAAGTTTTTGTCATAGTCAATATCTGCATCTCCGAGTCTGATCAGCATCCGTCCTCCAGCAACAAATGTTTGCTTCAGCAGAACGGGCTCCAGAGCGGGATCTAGAGTCTCTTTTACCTGCACATACACACACAATGAAAGACAGCAGCCATGGGTGGAATAATCTTTCTCATAAGCTACAGCTGTTATTTACTCAAACTCTCTTTTAGGTCTGAAGTGTGTTCATACCTCCTCTAGCAGCACAGGTATACCCATGCATATGGCATTCTCTAGCACTTGAAGAAAGTTTGGGTCTGTCAGCTTGATCACCTTCAGACCATGCTTGGCCTCCTTGGAGCGGATCCATCTGTTCGCCTGGAGGTGAAAAAAAAAGTGATGAGGAACATGTTTCTTTAGGGTAACCCAGCAAAATTCAGGATGAAAAATTTCGTGATTATGTAAATTAGAAATTTAAATCTAAAGAGGCTGTGAGGACTGTCTGTTTGAAGTGGATCGCAGCAACACCTTTAGGCTAGAATCGCGCACACACTGTCATGATGACTCTTAACAAGGCGTGTTTGTTTTGGAAATGAATGGAGATCAGATCTTCTTTTTAACACTACTTTTCTTTGTTCAAGACAACTTTTTACCGGATAGAACATGATGAGGTAAGGTATTTATCAACAGTTACACAGTGCTGTTGTTTAAAACGTGACAACTAGTTAACTTTGTCGGTTTGTACTTCAGTTTTGTAGCCGGCTATTTCAGCGCAATGTATCCGTGGGCTAACGTGTAATGTTAGCGAATTTTTATGTCCTGCTCATCTGCCAATCAGAGCTGATGCAATCTCACTCTTCATTTCACTGACAGACTCTCAAGTTTGATCAGATCACTGCAGAATAACTGCTGCATGTGGGTTGGTGAACATTAGCATGAACGGTTTAGCCCATGTTTTAGCTTTTAGCCCATACTATCACTCTCCAACTTAGCTTTCTTCTGCTCTTCTGTCCTTTTTCTGCTCTGACAGTTCAGCTCCAGTGTCCACCATCACTACTAAATTAATCCCAGAAATCATTTTCAGGAGAGAAAAACACAGATCTCTCTTCTCACTACTAAACTTCATCAGCCGGCGTGGCAAAGAAATTACAAGAGACAATCCTGACTTTTATTGGTCGAGGGTCCTTTTTTGTTTCTCTTATTCCTAATAACGTCATGGCTATCATGTCATGGCTGCAGAAGAAGAAATGCACTAAATTGTGCAATACTTAGCAGATAAATTACTTAAAATAATAAAAAAATGACTAAACTCGAAAACCTCTGAATGAAATCTGCATTGAACCTAGTTCCCAGTTTACCTGATCTTGTGGGTCGATCATGAGAGGCCAGCGTCTCGCCTCAGTCACCAAGATCCCATTTTCTATGGACACTGTGTCGTGTGGCAGACCCTCTGTGTTCCACTTTTGGATGACAAATGGGTCACCCAGAATACTGATGAGGCTGAAGTTGGGACTGATGGGGATGTCCAGTTCTTTGCACTGTTTTATCCACTGGTCGATAAGCTGGGAATAGAAGGCAAACACGCATTTATGAGTGTGGTCATGCTTTCTGCTATTGCTTTAATGTTCTGTTTTGGTTTCATGGTGTTTGATAATGACCGTCTACTTTCTGATCTCCGATTTTATTAGATGTTTTATTTGGTAATACAAGGTAATGGTGTGCATTGCACTGTAATGCAATAAGGCGATAATCCAGGGTATATTTTTAGACTTGGGCTAAATTTTCTTTTTTCCTATCACCCATCTGCACAGCTGTCCCAAGAGTCAGCCTCTAGTTGGACACTTTAATGTTTACCTCACAGTTATCCAAATAGCAGCTTTTATAATTGTTTGCACCGTTTTTATAATAAGTTTGTTCGTTTGTTTGTTTCTTTTGTGCATAACTTCAGAGCAGATCTTTTTTCCTCAAATGATTATAGGTTTGTGTTTTCATGCACGTCTGTAACCTACTACCGGATGCCTTGAATTTCCCTCAGGATTAATAAAGTGTCTGTCTGTCTGTTCGTCTGTTCTATCAGTCCGTCTGTCTGACTGACATTTGCAATTCCTTCCTCTTTGGTCTACCTCTCAAACTTCTGCATAAACTCCAACTGGTCCAGAACTCAGCTGCCCGGATCATCCCCAGAACCTCTTCCTCAAACCACATCACTCCTGTTCTTCAACAGCTCCACTGGTTGTCAATCAAATACCGTGTTGATTATAAGATTCTCCTCCTCACCTTAAAGACTCTCTGTAACCACGCACCTCCATACCTTTCTGATCTCCTTCACACCTACGCACCCTTCAGGACTCTCCGATCTTCCTCCTCTACACCCCCTGCCTGTCTATCTTCAATGGGGTCCTGAGCTTTCAGCCGTGTTGTTGCCGTGTTGTTGTCAGTCCGTCCGTCCGTCCGTCTGTCTGGCCGTCATTGTCTTGTGTAACCACAGTATTTCTAAAACATTTGATTTCATTGTACCTACCAGCTGTCGGTAGTGGGAAGTGAATGCTCCGTAGTAGGCCACACAAGCAGCAGCAATGAAGGCATTCCCTACAACATTTATAATCTCTTGCTCAAACAAGGCAACACTTTGTTCCCAGCGAACTTGTTCATCACTTAGAGCAGAGGTGAGCTTCCCTGCCCTGGTTAACCGAGCCTCTGTCAGAGCCATGGTGTTAACTTGAAGAAAGGGAAAAAAGCAAGATGAAGGCAGAGAGCAAATTAAACTGGTTTCACTTCTGAAACAGATGTTGACAAAACCTTCTGGGAGCAGTTGTTGCTTTCAAAGAATGACTTCAGGGTAAGCCAGTCCCAGATTTCACATGGTGAACAACATTTAAATTATTGAGTTCTTTTGCAGTTTTGAAATTCAAAACTAAGTAGAGTTTAAGATTGAAAAAAAAGTCTTTTACCCAAATCCTCCTTCTCAGCTAGGCTGCTGTCAAATTGGTCCTGAAGATCCTTGATCTGGTTCTCTACTTCCTGAAGCTTTTCTTGCTTCTCTTGCAGAGTTGCCATAGTTACGTCCAGTTCCTCCTGTATGTGTTGTTGAAAGGAAAGAGGACAGAGGAGAAGACGAACATTGATTTATATAGAAAATGTCTATATTCTTTATTCTCTATATAGTTTTCAGTGTATGCAGGACGATCCTTTGTGGAACTGTCATTGGATAGAGAAGGTAGAAGAGAATTTGCGTTTCGATAAATGCTGACATATTTGATCAAAAAAAGTGAGGAGCGCTGTTTTGGCCTTGTGTATGTTACTCATACATGTTACTTCCCACTGACACACTGTTTCCTGTTTATCCACTCTGAATAAAGGCACAACCCCCCCTAAATGTGACCCCAAACAAAAACGAGCACTGCGATTTACAGAGAATGTGTCTGAAAAATCCACAATTTGTTTACATTTTGATTCACATTGATTGATCTGTATGCATGTCGTATCGTACTGTCTGATACCAACCTGTGCCATGGCCAGTTTTTCTCTCTTTGGACCCACTTCTTTGAGGACTCTGGAGTAAAGATCCATGGCTCTAACCCACATACACATGGATTTGCAGGCTTTGGATACCTTCTCCACCTGCCAGCAGCAACACAATGAGGAATTACATCCTAACAGACATCAGCAAACTCATTGTTCGACTTCATACATTAAGACAACAGTTTATTTCTTGAATTTAATGGAACAGCCCTGAAGGCAGTTTGGGGTTAAGTGTCTTGCCCAGGGAGACTTCGGCATGTGGACAGCAAGACCTGGTAAAGAACCCTCGACTCACTATTTAAGAGACACCAACTCTAACACTGAGCCACAGTCAACTCTGTGTTTTGTACTCTTTTGTACTTAAGACCCAAAACTGCATTACACACAACCTAAGGTTAAAAAAAATCAGGGTTAGGGTTAGTTCTCCAACAGAGCTTCCTAATACACACATTAATCCTAACAAACCTTCTCAGGGATGAAATCAGGGTTACTGATGTATCTTTGCAGCTTCAACAGGATTTGTGGCTTGATGTTATCCTTGTCATAGTCTGTTAGACGCCTGAGGAAATTGCTGTCTCCCAGTAGTTGCTTGGCACCTGGCCAATCTGGTCTGTAAGGAAAAGGGAGTTTAGGATTTGTGGATGTTTATACTTTGTATGGTTTGATACAATGCTTTGTAAGTTGTTGACTGGGCATGGGTGACAAATTAAAGTTACTCTCTCATGTACTTGTAATACAGAATGACGAAATCAGACAAAAATTAGTCGCATTGACTCAAGCCTCAACACACAGTGGGTTAAGCTCAGGGGCAGATCGAAACAGATATTCACAGGAAGGCTAGAAGAAGGGTTGTCAAGTATGTGGCCCAAAGGCAAGATCGGGCAGGTCAAATGGGTCAAATCTATCCCAATAAATGACTTTTAAATGTGTGAAAATTGCCAATTTTCTGAAGGATAATCTAATCCTTGTCTTTAATCAAATACAGTGCAAAGGAAAACATCTGATGTTGAAACTGAAAGATCTGATTGGTTTGTAGAGCTCAAAAGCAGCTGTTCCAAACTGGCAAATGTAAATGAATATGAGCTGACTGATGGGTGTGGCGGCCTTGAATTTTTCTCAAACAAACAAACATAAAAAAACTATACGACAATTGCAAAATTCTTGCTCCATGAAAAAAAAGAAAACATATAAAACAAGGAAAGAATAGAAAAGGCAATGAGAATAGAATAGAAAAAATGTTATGAATCAAGTCCAATTTCGGGAAAAAAGGACAAACTTCAATTTTGAGAAATAACCAGAAATTCAGTTTGAAGAAAAAAGCTGAAATTAATTTTAAGGAGAAAGCCAAATTGTTAAAAAAAAAAAAAAAAATCAGTGGCTGCCAAGAGGTGGCCTGAAACTCCAACATAAACCTATTTCACGCTCAAAGGTGGTATAGTTCTATTTTTTAATGCTTTTTTTCAACAGATCAGAGTCCTAAAAAAGTCGCCTGAAACCAGCACATAGACCAAGCACCAACCTCCAGTCTAAAAATATGAGGCAATGCAGAAGTGCTAAAACCTGCAGTATGTCAAGTGTCTGCTTAATGCTGACTCCAGAAGTACCAGGAACCGCATAAACACCAAGCCAAAAAAAAAAAAGCTGTAAACATGAATCAGAAATAAACATGCTGACATCCTGGTCCCAAAAAATGTCTCTTGTCTGAATAGATGCTTTCTAAAACAGCACACTCTGCACATGGGGTGGATTTTTTTTTTCTTGTAATGCTGCAGTTCAGAAGATATTCAGAATGCGATTTTGCCTAATCAGAGGCACAGCTCAGCTGATTGAAAAGTGGGTGCCCTATAGCTGTTGGTAAGAAGACTCACAGCCCGCCCCATTTCCAACATGGCCCTGGCTGACAATTTGCTTCAAAACTCAGTTTCAGAGACAGACTGGTGGCGTCACAGAGGCTACGTCTATTTATTATACAGTCCATGACATGGACATGATGGGTAACTATCAAACTCTTTTACTGTTGAAACAAAAGCGATGAGTGAAACACAATTTATCTATTTCCAGTAATTAAGAGGAAACACTTTGTTTTTGTATTTATAAATATCTGTGGGGAAAAAAAAGGATTTGATTTAAGGTAAGTTACTGCACTGACTTGCAGCTGAGAAGGATGCAGACAGCCTCCATGACGGTCATGACCAGGTCCGGAGGTTTGGTGAACACCTTTATCTCAGAGATGTCTGCCTTGTCAAGGGAATTCAAAGCCTGATTGGCAGCGTCGAGGGCAGGTAGAGCTTCATCGAGGTCCCTCTGAGCATCATCAGCTATGGCCTGAGTGTCTTCAGCCTTGACTTTGGCCAAAGCTTCATCTTCTTGAACTACCTTACGCACCTGTGGAAAAATACTTTTTTATATAATACATGATTAGCCAAACTGTGTTATGCTCCCACATGCTGTTGCTCACACAGGCCCACACACACATACACACACATACCTCATCTGCTCTCTCCTGGTCTACGGCCAACTTCTCCATGAGGGCGTCAACATCAGTGGATTTTTGTTTTAGTACTGGTTCCAGAGCGGACAGTTCCACTTTCATTTTGTCCACAAGAATGTTTGTTTCCAGGAGTTTAGTTAGACCGTTCTTAACACGATCCCTGGCCTTCACATAAACAAACTCACTGTCAGAATATGTCATAAAACTAAAAACCACAAAAGAATACAATATACGCATGATTTTTATGGCTTACAATCACTAACTGCTGTCTTTTTCTCTCTAGCATTGACAGGTAGAGGTTGATGAGCTCCAGGTAAGAGGTTGGAGTGGTATAGTATCGGCGTCTCAGTTCTGAGTAAAAGCGCTCTGCCATGTCGGTGACACTAACATGGACTTCCACGCACATGGAAAATAAACTCTGCTTCAGTTCGTCACTCCCGATGTCCACACCCTGAAAGAAGGCCTGAGAGACCGACAGCAATGCCTCACGAGGCCACTGGACATCATGGGGAAAGAGTCACGAGGTAATTTGGTTTTAATTTCAGACTTTAGAAAAAAAACAAATACATGCAATCAAAACTCAATTTCAGTATTATAAATACACACCCTTAAAAGAACGGATATTTGACCACTGTCAGAAAAATGTGAGCATACCTGGACAAACCAGTCGATGGTGCAGCAGTTGACGAGTGAAGGGAACATACGACAGCGGGACCTGAAGGCATCACCCACTGGACTCATACAGAGCACAATGTGCAGCTTCTCTCTTACGCGTGAGATGAAATACTGGAACATCTGCAGAGCCCGCAGATAGACACACCTTTACAGCCGTAATTTCTGGACTATAAGCCGCTACTTTTTTCCCCATGCTTTTGAACCCTGCGGCCAATACAACGGTTGGATTTTTACAGCTAACAGTCACTAGGGGACCTTCTAAATCTGTGGATTTTACAGGCTACAGGTTCTGTACTGTTGCACTAAATGGTAACACTTGAATAAATTATGCAAATATGCAACTTGTTTGTTGAAATGTTAATAAAATGGAAGCTTCACCAAACAATTCCCAACAATTCCCTCTGTGCACGAACCCTGAAATTAAACATTAAAACACCTGCATCTTATAGTCCAGTGCAGCTTCTATTTGTACACATTTGTTCTTTTTTTCCCTAAAATTTAGCTGGTGCAGTTTATATTCAGGCACGCTTTGTAGTCCAGAAGTTATGGTACTACTACTACTAATAATAATAATAATAGAATAACTTTTTGTGCCTTGGTCCCAGCAGGAAAAAAGCAGGTGAGTTAAACACCAGATACTTATGATTACTCTACTGATAAGTAGAGGCTTCACATATGGCTCAAGATTCAATATTCAAGAAAGCTTTATTGGCATGAATTGAAAAGCATTACTGCCAAAGCACAACGATAAATAGTTGTATACAGAATTTATGGAAATTGATAAAAACAACGGTTATGTATGTGAAATCTATGAGTTGTCGTACCTCATCTCTGTTTTCCTCGCTGATTCCGGCCTCTTTAGCTTTGGGACGGGTGGCAGCTAGTACTTGTTCCAGCTCGTCTTTCTCAAAAAGGCTGGGTACCTCGCCAGAGTTCAGCATGTTGTTAATATCCTCCAAAAACTCTTCCACTACAATCTATGACAGAATAGAGAGTGGAGTTCTCTGTACGCACTCTCGAACCGTTATGTTAAATTAAAAAAAAAGATCTACAAGCATACAAACGTTAAGTCTCACGAGATCAAGCAAGTACCTGATTATCCGTGAAGAGAAATACCGTATCCTTGCCCTCCACACCAGCCATGGTGTATAGCTTCCTTAAGTCTTCATGAAAGCTGTCATAGTTGTAGCCACGGCTTAGTTCAATCTCGAAGCAGCAGTACCCACACATATGGGCTGACAACCTTGTAAGTGACTGCTTTCCTGTGCCTCCGACCCCAACGAGCAGGGCATTGCCTCTCTCCTGGCGAATGATACGGGCAATCCTTAAAAAAAAAACACCAAACAAAAAACAATGAGAGCACATCATGAGAGCAAAAAGGACAGCAGGAAATGTAGCTTGGACTGTAATTGGTTCTCGGGGCAGCTTTTTAGAAAACAAATCCTGAAGCATGTGGTGTAACTCTTTCTTTGGGAAATGTTAATCTCACACACACCTGGAGACATGCTCAATGGCATCCTGGAAGAAAACCAGCTTGGTCTCCTTTGAAAATGTCATGTTGTAATCATCAAGGTAGTCCTGCAGAACGGTCTTAATCTTATCCATGTCGGTCAAATCCTCATAAAGACGATCTTCTTTTTCGGCACCAAGCTACAGATATTTTTGGTCAAAGGTGGTCGGAATGAATAAATTAACAGGTTTAGACACTGAAATCAAATGTTTTCTAAATCTTGATGACATTTTCTTGAATAAAGAAAAGAGAAGCTGACCTTTATAAAATCCCCAAATATGATAGGCTGAGTCACAAAGCATTTGGGATCTAGGTCAATGCTGAAGTATTTGCCTGGTGGGAAGAGAGGAAGTGACAAGAAGGGATAGTTAGGACACTCAGGGTTTCAAAATGCACTGAGTCCAAACTGTTAATTGAATCAGAATGATTAGAATAATCTTTATGTCCAGGTTCTTACGGGACATGTCACAGATGATGTTGTGGAAGTAGGTTTTATCCTGGTTGTTAATGAGCCGGTCATGGAAAACCCGCTGACACTCATGGCAGAAGAGACGGAAGATCTGGTTCTTGTCTCTGATTTGACTCGGCTCACACTGCAATATGCCTGCACATGAAGAGAAAAAGGTGTATGTAAAGGCAAAGTGCAAAGTTTTTTTTTTACAGCTTAATACATTTGTATCGAAATCAAATGGCAAAAGGTCTTTAGGATGCAATCATTTGTTAATTTACAGTAGCTGCGTTTTCATTGAGCCTAGAATTGCGCAAAACCTAAATATGGCAATAAATAAATGGTGATGGAAAAACCTGTCAAATTTCAATAAAAGGCTTTTTTCAGAAGTTTTGATATCGAAGTTTATCGCAAAAGTGCAATAAAAACACCTCTTTCGCAAAAACACCGATGTAACGGATGTAACCTCCTCAGCCACGATCCTCTTCCAAAAGTCCCTGGTGTGTGTCCACTGCCACACATACGGACTCTGGCGTTCATATCGTAACAGCTCTGCTGTTAGTTATGTGTTCAGTGCAGATGTTGGTGTTTTTGACCCCTCAGAGCGCAGCAGGAGGAAGGGGCGGAGGTGTGTGTGTGTGTGTGAGAGAGAGATTAGGCGAGCTGGAGATTATGATTTTCATTCAATCTTTTGTTCGTGCCTGTTTTGAGTTGGCGTGGTCACGGCCGACAGTGACCAGTGAATAAAAACACAAGTGTTCACGAATTGGCGTCGTCATCATTGCAGCGTCTGGACAGACGTTACAATATCGTAACGTACTGGGAGGACTGTTAATGTTAGTGAATGAGAATGTGTTGCTGTTGGGATGAGTTATTGGTGTGTAGGATTTGCACCACTGAGATGACCAGTTGATTAGCCTGGTGCTGATGAGGTTTTTTTTTTTTTTTGGGGGGGGGGGGGGGGGGGGGGGGGGGGTTGTTGCCGCTGTTGGAACTTACTGTTTAGTGAAAAGCTAATCTGTTGCTGTGTTTGGCGTGGTTATGGCCTACAGTAACCGGGGTCGAGTTTTCAATAAACTGTTCACTTCAAACCTTCCAAGGTTCCTTTCTTCAGACACTACAATATTTTAATGCACTCGGCTCTTAAAATGTTTGGGATCTCACCAGTTACCACCAGTTACAGTCCTCCTTCCTTTTTCTGCATCCTGCACATTGAATCTCACAGGACGAGATTTTACTCAAGTTGTGCGCAATTCTAGTTGTAATGGAAACACCAGCAGGGCGCCATTGTACTTTATCGAAACTCCGGAAATATCACTTGTTTTGCGAAAAAGTGTGATGGAAACGCAGCTACTGGTTGGCATGGCACATACTTAGGATTCTGTTTTTTGCCTTTATGGTGCTCCCATGTTGACGGACCTATAAACCTCCGAGCATCGACACACAGATGAGCTGTCAGAAGCTGTTCTGAATGTGTGTGATGCACATGTGCATTTGTTCACACCTCACCTTGGAAACACTTTGACAGGTCTCGGAGATTGAAGACATAGTGGGATTTAGCTGGAGTGGGCAGCAGATCTACACTCAGACGCTTGTATATCTCCACAGCGGCATCCACGATCTGACCAGCACAGTCTTTTACAGCCTGGGAAAACTCGCCAAGAAATCCATTCAAGATGGCCTTAGAGAGGTTGGAAAACACCATAACAAGGATCAAAAAGGCATAACTGATATTAAAACTCCTACTGAGTAAAACATCTTCAATATAAAGATGGTTCAATCAGTAAATGCAGTTGAAAAGCCAAAAAGGGTTAATGATATTTGGTGTGTCTGTGCACGTCTTGTGTCCTCACTTTGAAGATCTGTTTCAGGCTGTGTTCTGAGGGTGTAGGGAGACACAGCATGCTGAAGTGGCGCATAAATCGTGCGGTGACAGGATTTCGGCCCCCTCCCGGAGGAGCACATGCTGCAGCAATGATCATTTCCTGGTTAAAAATAAAAGGAAAGGAAGAAAAGATTATTTGCATAAAGGTGTGAAAGGTAATAACAGATGAGCAACATATAAAATTTGCAAGTCCCTGAAAACGATTTTTTTCTCTACCTGTATAATATTAAAAAAACTAGTTAAGAAGATATTAGAAAAGGAATCAGACCCAAAGGTCGGGGATATTTAAGAAAATCAGCAGTGTCATCGTTAAAAAAAAAAAAAAAAGTTTCCCCCTCTCACAGTCACAGAAATGAAACAAGGAGACGCGCAGACAAATGTTAAAGATCCATCCGGGGTGTGTTTGTGACTTGTCAGGGAGGCAGGGAACACAGACAGAGGCTGAAGGAAGCTAAATAAGTGAAGCACCAGTTTGTAAATTGTGTTCAGATTAGAAACGGGTAGAAAATTGAGGCGGATCACAAAATTAGATGATACAAGAGAAAATTTCATGAACGTTCAGGGTCAGCATCTTTGTTTGAATTATTCAACCAGAAAGACCAGAAACTGTTTATTATCTGCTAAAGCTTCTGTTGGGCTGCAGAGGGAAAAAAAATATAACAGCTCTGAAATTTATCCATGGGTAAGAAAGAGCTGACCATGAAGGTACTGTCAACATAGGAGGAAGACCAATTACAAACCTCCGTTTTGTGCATAACACTGATTGGCTAGCTGGAGACGAAAAAGAATTTGCCAGCCTAGTTGAAAGGCTTGACACCACTTCCAGAGCCAACTGGATGGAAATTCATACAGAGAAAAACTAAAACGATGACTAACAACAACAGGGGCATCCTCTCAGACATCAAAGTCAACTGCCAGTCACTGGACACACAGTCCAGCTTTGAGTACCTCAGAGCCATCGTGTCTGATTAAGGCTCCAAATGGGAAGTCCTTGCCAGAATTGCACAAACAACAGCTGCTCTGGCAAAACTCAAGCCCAAATGGAAAGACAAAAACATCAGTCTGACATCAAAGGTGAGACTGCTGCGCTCGTTTGTGATTCCAATCCTTCTATATAACTGCGAAACGTGGACCCTCACAGCTGAGCTACAGAAAAGAATACAGAGCATGGAGATGAGATGATACAGAAGACTCATGGGCATCTCCTACACCCAACATGTCACCAACGAGGAAGCCCAGCAGAAGATCAGGCAAGCCATCGGCCCACATGATGACCTGCTTACTACTGTTACAAAGGGGAAAGTGAGGTGGTACAGACACATCACCAGAACCTCAGGCCCCGCAAAGACCATCTTACAAGGAACCGTACAAGGTGGAAGGAGACGAGGGAGACAAAAGAAAAGTTGGGAAGAGAACATCAGTGATTGGACTCACTTGAAACTCAGTGAGGCAATGAGAGCTGCCAAGGACAGAGAGATGGAGAGAGCAAGTGGTGCCCCAACGACCCTCCAGGGTTATGGGATAGAGAGAGAGAGAGAGAGAGAGAGAGAGAGAGAGAGAGAGAGAGAGAGAGAGAGAGAAAGCTGAACCCCACTCTTCCCCAGGTGGATGCCGCCGTACATCTTTATACCTGAATTTTCTTCCAGAAGAACTTTTTCCTGTCATAGAAGCCAGAAAAGTCTTGGAACTGACGCAGGAGCTCGATAGGGGGCTGTGAGCCATACGTGTCCTGCTTAGGCATGTTCAGGTCATCCACAAAGACGACTATCTTCTTGTTTCCAGGTGCACCTGCAGGGAGGGTGAAGGGGTAACAAGTCACAACCATTTTTCAAACACCCGACATGTTTTGTCCACATCTGACAAACACAGCAATGAAACACTACCTAGAATATTTTTTCTCTTTTTTTCCAGCTTTGACTCGATGATCTCTTGAGTCCGGGCAGAGGAGGTCTGAGCAGAGAAGTTAATGTACACCGGGATGTAACCTGCTTTTTCCTGGATGCTGTTCAGAAGGCCCCGAGCAACCACTGACTGTTAAAAGCAGAGAAATAAGAAAGTGTGAGAATGATGAGATGACGTCCATACATTGTTTTTTTCATAGGTACATTTATTTTAATTTGGTCATTTGATTCCTCACCTTTCCCACTCCAGTTTCACCCGTGAAGAGTACAGAGCGCTGCGCAGATAACAGCTTCTCCATCAGATAGCCGTAACGGACGGTGTCTGTGGTAGGGACCAGCATCTCAAAAAAGGGCTGATCTGGGTTGTATTTAAATGAAGGGATGACCTTGTCCCATGGCTCGAGGCGCTTGTGTTTAAAGTTCATGTACACACTCCACAGGGTGCCACACTCTGGCAACTACACGGCACATATGAGAGAGATTAATCAACCCAAACAGAATACATACAAAAACATTGTTGAAATAGCACAAAACGCTTTTCAAGGAAACTTATTTGCTAAAATTCAGCAAACAAATATTTCATTACATATCCTGAAAAAAATGGATTTTTTTGCAGTAATATAATAACATAACAATGGACTAACTGACTGTGTTTGCTGAAGTTTTAACTATGCGTATACTGCTTGTGTTATTAGATGTATGATTTCATGTTTGTAGTTTCTTTCAAACTTTTGTCACCTAAACCTTGCAAGTTTGAAGGCACACTAAAGGAATGACAAAGGCAAATCAATAAAATGAGAATTTAATTTAGTAAGTAAAAAGAGGCTAAAGGGCCGTGAGACAGGGAAGAATTTTGACAGCAACACTGAACACATGTTCAAAAAGTGCAAAAAAAAAAACAACCAAAAAACTAAATTCCTTCAATTGTTCCCATTTTTTGATGGGTGTGTGGACATGTTTACATACCTTGGCATTGCTGTCTGCTTCAAACTGCTTCCTGACAAAGGCGTCAAAAGTGTCCCAGTGAGAACTGGTCAAGTTGCCGCCAAGTGCCCACAGGTAGCAGAATATGAAAGTCTGGCACAATACACTGTTGAGATGTTTGGAATCCTAACCCCAACACACAAACATCAAGAAGGAGATATCTCATATTATTTAAACATATGAGCTGCTTTACCTTTGAGATGGTTAGCTATTTTGTTTAATGTACCCTTTTGAGGTCTGGCCCTTCTTTTCCCAGCAGTAGCGCCTCCAGCAAGGAGCATAAAGTGGTGACCTTACTGATGTCCACCTGATGAATCACCTGGCTACAATGGGTTAACAGGAACTGAAGACCCTTCTCCACGTACTGCTCAAACAGCTCCAAGAGATACGCTTTTGCTGAATCTGGGAGCTTGAGAGAGCAGGGAGAGAAGATATAAAGATGGTCAAAGAAAAAGACATTCATATTACATCAAACATTTAAAGAACTTTCACCTCACATACTTCAAAGATCCTAATTTTTCCAGGATCTCATTGTACACATCATGTCCTGTAAATATGTAACTATGAAACCATAACTGATCTTAATTGCTGCTTGTTATGATTCTTGTTATTCTTGCAGGGAGACATCTTCATAAGCCTCTTTGACACTTCTAACCTCCCAATGGTACAGATAACGATGAGTTGAATCGTTCTTTTTATGATGGTGATTAAAAAGAAGTGTAAGAGCATTTAAAGGCACAGTTGGTGGTAACGGAAGACTAGCATAAATTTGAATGTAGCATCTCCTCAGAACTCAGTTTAGCCCCCGCCCTCCCACACTCGGGGCTCCTCCAAAACGACGCCCCCACTCAAATGCACGAGCGCCACTGATTTGTGATCATATGATAGTGACTGATTCAAAACCACAGACTCAAACTGATCCTCAGCACATAGTTTTTGTTTGCACTACGTTACCAGTAATCAGGGTATAGGTAGTTCTTCTGCCATTGTCCTGCACTGAATCAGGGCTAGTGCACGCCGGCGAAATGTACACGCAGGAGGCGGGCAGAACAGCAGGACAGGATTTGATAGATTCAACAAATTGGATCCTAAACGCTAGGATTGGTTGGTGTTTTCCCAGGTTTACTCCTGCTGTAGACAGCGGATATTTTTTGCTGTATTTTAAGAACACATCATGTATTGATTGCCAATGGGACATAAAGATAATTTTATCCAGAATAACAGAAAGTGTCATCACACTACCTTTAATGCTAAAAAGATAGATCACAAACCCTTTGTGATAACGGGTATGCTTTTTAGCACCTCTGATATTTAAACCATGTGTCTAAAATTTGAGAAATAACAAGAAGATATAATGTAAAACCTTGGCTCCGAGACCAGTGATCCATGTTTGGACGTAAGGCAACCACTTGAGCTCATCTGGGTCTATGTATACCATCCCACAGCGACTGACAGTTGCTGGAGATGCAACAGCCAAGTCTTGGACCTGAAGACAGTTTAAAAGGTTTTCTCACGTGAATATGTATTTGGGGGTTGCTTATCGAAGAGACAAATACGAAACAGTTTTTACTCTGTTCCACTCTCACCTCAAACATCATATGGATGGACGGAGTAAGTTTGATCCGCTCGCTGTTTGCCAGACAAAGCATCTTGTTGTCGTCCAGTACGGTGTTCATATTCTCAATCCAAAGGGCGTCAACTGGCCCATCGCAGATCACCCACTTGTGGATATCACTGTTGTCGTTGACTGCATCACGGACACTCAGCGCCATGAGACCATCACGCCACTCCAGTGTTAATGTGTTCACCTGATGTGTTGAGGTAAGAAATGGATTTGTAAAGAGAATAAAAGTGAAGATGCTGTCATCGTTTGTTTACTTTTTAGTCTGTAATACCTCTCCGTAGAGCTCTCCCATTGTGACAGATTTTGGATTCAGAACATAAGTCTTGACAGACTGGTAGAATGGGTTTTCAGCCTTGTGCTGTGTACCATGGAGGGTTCCCAATGCGTCAGCCAAGATGGTGTAGACAGTGGTCTTACCTCCACCAGTGGGTCCAACCAGCATGACACCATGACGCACTATCATGGTCTCGTACAGCTGGATAACCTAAATGTATTAGAGTCCAAAGTCAAAGATAAATGACTGGGTATTTGTGGGATTTCCTGTTTTTATACTGAGATAAACACACAGATTGTGTCCTGTTGTCCATTTTATCTTTTACAGTCTTTAACATTAGGTGTTGCAGGAACTCAATTTGTGTTTTAAATCTTAAATGTACTGAAGATCTGTCCCAAAGTTTAAATCTCCAGCAGAAAAAAAAGGCTTTTGGGTGAGTAACATGCTACTGAAGGTGTTACACCTTGATGGTTTTGTCCTCTTATGTTTAGGCCCATAATAAGAAAGCAGGAGAATATCAGCCTTAATTTTTAACACACTTCATACTCAAACTGACTGACTTCGATAAAATGGAAAATATATTCTTCCTTTTACCTTTTTGATTGTACTAGCAAGTGGCTGCAGGTTTTGCTTCACCAGGGACTCCTGGATGGTTGAATGTAGGACACCGTAGTCATGCTCAGGGATACACACACCAGGGAAGAGGTCTGATAGTATACCACTAACACACACACAAACACATGATAAGAAATTAATGATTCAAACGGCCGAAAAATACCAAGCCATTGTCCTTCAGTGATTTTATTTTTTCTATCTAATGCAATATTTTGAAGTCCTGTTATTTTCACTGTCAGCACTTGGAGCACCAGAAGTGACATATATGTCACAAATGTTGGTCAGGCTTACCCAAACAGCACAGTATCATCAACAAGGAACTTGGGCAGGTTTGAATCCCTCAGAGCTCTGAGAAGCACCACCATCTCACTCAGGTTAGGGTTATTTCTCTTCAGAGACCTACAGTAACAAGAACAAGAATAGTTTGTGTGGTCCCTCTCAAAGTGCACTTGTGTCAGTGTTTGTAATGAGCTGATGTTCTTACCCTGCCATGACCAGGACGGACTTGACGGCTCTCATACCAAAGTCATAGTGGTCTTGCCCTGACAGTTGCTCGGAGCACAGCTTGTACATCTGTGTCATTTTCCTCGCTAAGATTTTACTGGACTCAAAGCCCTCAGAGTATAAAATTACCTGAGAGGAGAGAAAAAAAAACAAGGGTGAGTGACTGTTATACCAAAAAACAAGAACAATGCTCCAGCAGAGAGACGGTTACCTCAGCAATGAGTGCGTAGTTTGGTACCATCATGGCTATAGGTCTAAACAGAGCTTTAAGGTTGTCGGGTAGCTCAGTTCTTCCAGCATAACCAGGGTTCATGGTAATGAAGGCAGCACAGGTCATCACCAGCTTGATCTCCTGGCCCTCAAATCGAAACCTCGTCATCTGAAGAGCAGAGACATATGACTGAATTTAAGCTCAGGTCAATGTTTTGCAGATAGCATAGTTTTCACCTAAGGGTGTGGATATGATGAGCTCTTAAAGTTAATTGTTTCACCATAAGCAGAAAATAGAGATTATCTCAGCAGTATATGCTCTAATCTCACATGGTCTTTATATGTCGGGAGTCCAGGCACAATCACATTCATATGACATCATTTCTACAATAAACAGAAACACAGCCAGAGTTCCCTTTAGAATCTAATGTTTGCAATCAAAAATGTAACGTCCAAAGGGCCTCGAACTTGACCCTAAAGATTACAACCTCCTCCTGAAAATATGTTCACATCTTTGCTGCACTTTTGGTTAAAGTGCCATCTGCATGCTCAAAGCAAGACCATAGACTGTATATAGAATGGACAGTGTGGCTCCACCTTTTACCACTGAACGGTTTTGAAGCCAAAAAACCTCTGTCACAGGAGCCGCCATTGTGCAGCCAGAGTCTTCACAGTAGAGACTATGAGGAAACCCAAGTGGTAGCAGGTGACAAAAATAATTAATTTTTTTTCTTTCCACAATCTAATCTCTTCTTAACGCTCCTCCCTGACGTATTTTACTATTCCCGAAAAAAACTACATAAGAACAGCAACTGTCAATCGAGTGTTTCTGTAAACGAGACGTCTGATAACTAATGAAAAAGAAACTTTTCAGAAAAAGACTACCTGAACACAATACAGCCCAATAATATCTAAATATCACCACAGCATACGGATGTGAGAAAAATTTCTACAAGGTGTATTAATTTTTTAAAGTTTGACCATCTGGAATGAATAGAGAAGCAGAGTTTTTGACTTATACTGCAGCCAGCCACCAGGGGGAGCAGTTTTTGTCATCAAAGATGATTTGTACTATGCGAATCACATCTGTAAAGTTGCATCCATAGATCCCTGCACTTGTGTTTTCACTCCTTGTTACCGGAGATACAAAGTTAGATGTAAGGAAATAAAGAGGCCACTTCAATTTGTGATGAAAGTGTTCACTAAACACTACTAGATCAGATGTCAACTTCAACAGCAAAATACTTCAATAATAATGTGCACTGTAATGCTGATAACAAAAAAATACATGGCCTGGAACCTCTTCTTCAAAACATTATAATAGAAAAGATCCACAGCTGTTAAATAAATCTGCACTGACAGATAGAAAAAAATGAATTATTAATTGCTGTATTGGAAATGTGTGTTTAATTTGACAGTTAATACTTTCACTTTTTACATACACAGTGTGAAAAGGATCATGTCAACAATGTCATATGTGTAAACAGCGACTTCTCCATCTGCTTACTTTGGCAGCTTTGGCGTTTTTTATGGTTATGAGCTGCTGAGCGATGACAGACAACACTTCAATATCAATTCTGTTGAATTCATCGAAGCAACACCAAGCACCTGACTGAGCAAGCCCACTGAAAAAGCGCCCCATCATCTGGAAAAAAAAAAGCATTCATGAATATTTAGGTTAAAAACAAATAATACAAACTATAATATAGGAAAAATGACTCAGATTTGTTTTATGAAATGGGTGAAAGCTGATCTGAGACTCAGAATCAGATTTATTGCCAAGTAGTTTTTGCATTACAAGGAATTTGTCTTGTCTGTTGGTGCGAGTAGTTAGAAAAGCAGAAAATAAACAGAATAAATAAAACAAAGTGTTTGTATGCAAGAGTGAAAAATGACAAATATGAATGAATGAATGAATAAAATTTATTTCATTCACTAACAACAATTGAAACAATGTAAGAGCTCAATATATATATATATATATATATATATATATATATATATATATATATATATATATATATATATATATATATATATATATATATATATATATGGATATTAGTTGGATTTTTCAGGTCAGAAGCTTGATAAATGTAATGATGGAAAAATAGAAAGGTGAAATGAAATGGTGATTAAATCATCATTCTGCAGTAATAGAGTGAAAAAGTGAATAAATGTAATGTTCTTAAAGGAGCACATGACTTAGTATTGTTAGAGATGTTTACACTTTGTCATGGCTAACCTTGTAGTCAAGTCCATCAGAGCAGTTGAAGACCACACACTGTATTGCAAGGGCCTTAGCCAAGTCCTTGGTGGTCTCAGTTTTTCCTGTCCCAGCTGGCCCAGCTGGAGCTCCTCCTAGGTCTAACTGAAGAGCCCCCATCAGACATAAATAACAACGGTCCTGTATATCAATGAAAGTGAGAGATATAGAGTTTAAGGAGCAATTGGAAATAATTTGAAAAATGAAGACCGGTCCTATGCCTCAGCACCGTTCTTGATGTTTTACCGTGAGGGGTGTAATGACAAGTCTGGGACAGGCTCCAAGATATTCATAACCATAAATGTAAGAAGCAAGAGCCATTCTGGCAATGCAGTTGTCCAAGTCTAGGTCCCAGTAGTAGCGTAGCTGTCTCTGCCATTCAAAGTTTGATCTGGAGTCCACCTAAAAGAGAAGGCTGAAGTTATTCCATCAGTTTCAGTCACAACAAATTATTTTTAACAGCTGAAAAATCCTCTGTCAACACATGCACCTATCACATCAAGCTAAGGACAGACCACGATACTCAATAGTTTTTTTTTTAATGTATACAACAGTGCACTACTATACCTTTTGGCGTACTAGATCTGTGACAATGTCTCTGGCATGGACATCAATGGTGATGAGGGCAGTGATTATATTACGATGTAAAGTAGAAAGCTCTCCTCGAACAAGTGCTGCGAGGGCATTAAGCCTCTGGACACACACAAGCAAATGGAAATGTGTGCTCAAAGATAAACATTCACATAAAGCGTCATCACTGAAACAAATAGAAGTTAGCCTGGGCAACTTTTAGGGGTTTTTTTTCTCAAAACATTTGGAGCAAAACGAGCTATAGAGAAAAAAAAAATGTTTTACATCAAAGTTAGCAAGTTCAAATTCCTGCATGGTAGCGAAGTGGTCATGTTCTCCCTCCAGGCAAGCATCCATGTCCTTGCACCACATCATCTGAGAGATGGTGAGCACCACCTGATGAAAAACAAAAAGACAAACTCTAGACTTATGTTTGACCTTTTAACTTCTTCTCCTTTTAATCCTTTAACTTTAACTTTTTTAATGCAATTGATACTAAGTCGATTTAAAGAGGCTGTGAGGACTCGCTGTTTGAAGTGGATCGCAACGACACCTTTTGGCTGGAATCGTGCACACACTGTCGTGATAATATGACTCTTAACAAGGCATGTGTTTGATTTGGAAATGAATGGAGATCAGATCTTCTTTTCAACACTACTTTTCTTTGTTCAAGACATCTTTTTACCGGCTACAACATGACGAGGTAAGGTATTTATCAATAGTTACGCAGCACTGTTGTTTGAAACGTGACAACAAGCACACTTTGTCAGTTTGTGCTGTAGTTTAGTAGCCGGCTATTTTAGTGCCACTCGCAGCCCATTGGTCTAAGACGTATCCGTAGGCTAATGAGTAACATTAGTGAATCCTTGTGTCCCTCTCATCTACCAAGCAGAGCTAACGTAACCTCACTCTTCTGCAGTATAACTGCTGAATGTGGGTTGGAATGAACATTACCACAAACACTTTAGCCTGTGTTTTAGCCTTTAGCTCATAGTTTAACTTGTTTAAGCCCGTGCTATCAGTGTCCCATTTAGTTTTCTTACATTCTGATGTCCTTTTTCTGTCTGACAGTTCAGCTCCAGTCTCCACCATCACTATAAAATTAATCCCAGAAATCATTTTCAGCAGAGAAAAACACAGATCTCTCTTCTCACTACTAAACTTCATCAGCTGGTGTGGTGTTGTCATACACTTCAACGTGCCGTAAATCAATCCGGTCCTGTCCGACATGATCGGGAAGCTAAGAAATAGCATTTAGAAATAACCTATATTGTTGCAGATAATCTCATTTTAAATTCTGGATCAGGATCAGGCAAATATCTTAAAGTGAGACTTTTTTCAAGATTACTTAGAAAGTCCTCACAGTCACTGTAACTTTTACCCTTTAATTTTCCATCCAAAAAAAAAAGATAAAGAATATTTTTTTCCATTTTTTTTATGTTTTTAGGGCACGGAGATCAGAAACCACAAATTCAGCCAAATTATTTCAAGCTTTAGACAATCCAATCAGATTTTACTGAGTTCAACACATTTTCAATGAGAAATAGTGGTTCAAAAATGCTCGACCAAACAGTTAAGCCGCAAGTTAAAGGGATAAATTCTACCAAGTGATATCTGTTAAGGTTCAGGAAACCTTGTGAGATGATCTGACTTCATGGTAAATCATGTAAAGTTTTACAACAAAATACAAATATATTTAAAGTTATGTATTCAGCTGTGTATCTATGGGTATACCTGTGATGGGTGCCCAGCCACCACCCATTCATCTCTGGATTTCACCTGGTAGTCTGCAATGGCAGCCTTGCTGAGGCGCCGCAATGAGGAGAACATTGCCTCCTCCACCTTGCAAAGCCAGTCTTCCACATTTCCTGTGGCCTTCAGACCTTTAGTCAAACCAACCTACATGATAAGAAGGAAAATTGAAATGGTTGAAGGTATGTTTTTTTCTATATTCATATATACCATATTATTCAGGAAGCCTGTAAAAGCTAACAACTAAAGTGGAAGGTCTGAGTCCTCTCAGGTCTGACCTTCTCCCCCTCAGGAGAAACCATGTTAAGAATGTCTTTGCTAAAGACTTTCTCCTGTTCTCCAGCTTCCAGGACAGTCCCTGTGGCACCAGAAGAAAATTCTGGCAGCAGAGCAAACTCCAGCTGTTTAATGGCATCGAAACACTTCCTAAGGTGGGGTTGCACTGCCTGGGGATTTTTTGTCTGGGCCAAGATCATAAGCAGCTCATCATTGGATAAGAAGTAGAACCTGCAAGTACAAGCATAAAAATACCAGTCAGAGTCAGAAAGAAGCAAGGGGGCAAACATAGAGAAACAGACAATGAGTCCGATAATCCTAAATTTCAAAGCTTAAAAATGCACAGAAAACTATCAAAGAACAGTTACAAAATAATTCAGATTAAGGGATAGAAATAACTAATGATGAGGAAAAGATAAAAAAAGAGAGTATGAATTGTCTGTTCAAACGCGTAACAAAAATAAAGGTCTGTAAACCTCGGAAAGATGACCCTCTTGGACTCAAGGTACGCTTCCAGACATTTCTGTATCTCATCTAAAAGAGCATTGTTTTGCTGGAAGGTCTTCAATAGATCTGCAAGAGATAAACAACATGCTTGATTGTTGTTTGTATGTTGTTCTTGACTACATAAGGCTAAGTTTTCTCATCTATTTATCCATCAAATTCTGTAAGGCTACCTACCAGGCTGAGTGGCTGCTTTTAGTGCACAGGGAAACCTTTTGACCTTTCTCATGATCTCCTTCCAGGACTTGTCCACCTTCAGGAACATCTTGGACTCGGCAGGCAGTTGCCTTTTGATGTCTGGGGCCAAGAAGATACTCTCCAGGTATAGCCAGTTCCTTTGGCATGAGAGCCACTCGTCCTGTACACATGTAGATGCAGGAACCAGAAGGGAGAAAATGGAAAAAAAGAAGCAAATAAGACTATTCTGACTAAACCATTTGTTTTCAGCAAAGCGCTCACTTTGCAGCCATTAGATTAGAGAGCTATGAGTGTTCTTTACCAGTGTTTCATTGAAAAGAGACAACTGTCCCTGCAATTTGTCCACCCTGAGTTTTATTGGAGCGACATAACGTGAAGATGCCGCTGTGCTCACATTGATGATGCTGTCATCCAAAAGTACCTTCAGATAATACAAAGGATAAAATACACCAATTTGAATAATTAGACAAGATATCTTACAGTATTTGTGTGTTACAACACTGCATCAGTGTGTGGGTGGATGTTTCTACTTGAATATCTTCTGTGCCTCCTAATATGAAGACCTCGTTGGAGTCATTGTGAGGCAGCACAGTGAACGCAGTGGTTTTCCACAAGTCCTCCACCTGTGATGAGAAGGAAACTGTTAAACTGAACGGTGTGCAAACAAACACGTGAACAAATGTGGCACATGCCTTACAACAACCTCAAGGTGAAGGTCGATGAATACTGACTCGCTGCAGACAGTTATCATCGTTATCATCGTTATCATCGTTATCATCGTTATCATCGTTATCATCGTTAGCTATGTTGCAGTGTCTGTGGTGTTATCACTTCGCTGCTGCTCTGCGTTTAATCAACTGGAAAAGCGAACTCTTCCAAAACAACAGCAACAGCAATATATATCAGAAGAATCAATGGAGATTTTGACTGACATGTAACCTTAATAGGTATTAAAATTTGTAAAAAAAACTTCTGTATGCAGAACTGAGATTTCTGAATAGAATTCGTCTCATGTCTGTGCTCAAAGTTTTTGTTTTTACCTAGAAGATAGTTGATAAGCGAAGTAAAAAGTCTAAACATTCCTTGGTTCTGTAATAAGGTTAAAAAAATAAAGAAAAATACAAAAGCAAGAAAGTAAGAAATGAAGAGCAAAATACCCACTGCACTTTGAGTCCTAAGCATCAACTAAATCAACATGCACTCATACCTGTATATCAAAAGAATGACATGTTTACATTACATGTTTACAATTTAGCCCATCCAGTTTAGCCAAACCAAGCTCAACAGCATAATTACAAATTCACATAAAGAAAAATATAAAGCAAACTGTTAAAGCCAGCAGTTCCCAGAAGACAAGGTACAGTTGAACATTACATCTCCATAAATGCTCATAGTTAGGTTTACTGACACACCTTTGTGACGATGTTCTCAACCGACGCCTCTCCTGAAGCCTGTCCTGATACCTGAAAGTCAAAGCTAGCGTTAGCCCTGTTAATCCAAATCAGACTCAGTGTTGGAGTAAGATTTGCTCTAATGTTGGGTAACATGTCAGATTAGTTGAAAGCAAGTGGTATTGACGCTAACCATCCCACAAACTAAGAGGACTACTGTGTGTGATTGATTTGCATTTGGAGTCTCCAAAAAGAAAAAGTGCAGTCTTGTTTATGTATTATATCCAAAAGTCCTTTGTTGCCCACATTCCTTAGATCGACCATCTTTGAAGCCAGTTTCGCAGTTACAATTCAGCTGACACCATGTATGACAATTGTATTTGGAGGTCTGTCTAAATGTAAGTGCCATTGAACAATGAGGACTTTGTTTTTGTGTTATATAAGTACGATTTGCTGAAGTATAAAGAAAAGTGCGGTTGTTTGGGTTTGAAGATGTTGGTGAGTTTTTGCTGATTTGTTTCCTGTATTTAATGCCTTTTCTGTCCTTATGGGCTCCCGTAGTCAGATGACTCAGGAAATGAAGTGTGTTGCTTTGAAGTTTGTGCTGTTGTTCAATAAATGAGTGCGGCAAACGCTATGGTTGTTTTACCGTATGCACAGAGGCCAAATGCTGACTCAACCAGTAAAACATTCTTGTCTTCACTAAGTGGTTTTTAACAACAAGTACCGTAATTTCTGAACAATAAGCTGCTACGGTTTTTTCCCATGCTTTGAACCCTGCGGCCTATAAAACGGTGCCGCTAATCTATGGATTCTTACAGCTAACGGTCACTAGGGGACCTTTTAAATCTATGGATTTTACAGGTCTGTACTGTTGCGCTAAATGGTAACACTTGAATAAGTTATGCAAATATGCAACTTGTTTGTTGAAATGTTAATAAAATGGAAGCTTCCCCAAACAATTCCTGACAATTCCCTCTGTGCACGAACCCTAAAATTAAACAATGAAACACCTGCAGCTTATAGTCCAGTGTAGCTTGTATATGTACACATTTGTTTTTTTTCCTTAAATTTATCTGGTGTGGCTTATATTCAGGTGTGCTTTGTTGTCTGGAAATTATGGTAAGTTTAGAAATGCAATGAAAAGAAACATAAGATTCAAGATAGCCACTACACTAAAGATCTAATGCTTGATTACTTTGTGTTGATACAGATTCAGTGCTGCATTTTTTCTCATTCACTGCATTTTAAAAGGTTTTTTTCTCTGTGTTTTTGAACATGTTAGTACAAAACGCCATTTAAATATATCAGTCCAGCTCTTCTACACTGGGTGTAAAAGGATCTCATACACTGGTTCTTTAAAAGACAGAAGTTACCATGTGGATGATAATGTAGAAATATGTATGGTACCTCCTGTATCTCAGTGCTATAGGAAAAGATGTTGATCCCCTCCATTACAGCCACAGTGAGCTCCTCCACATTCAGGGAGGTCCCCACAGTGGACTCCAAACTTTTCCAGTGTTCTGGTTTCATACATGGGTTACGCAGATCAGTGATCACAGGCAGCTGGAGGAAAAACCCATTGATAAGAATCAGAGAGTAACAATCTGTAGAAACAAACCACCTGGGATTTTTTTTTATTGTATTTTGACAAGCTATCATCAGAAGGGATTTGTAATAACAGTATTTTTGGTATAATTATCACACAGCATTGATAAATGTACAGAACACTTGTTCAATGGAACCCACCCTTTGCTTTGTGATTTCCACCTTGTCCTTAAGATTGGCCACAACTTCATTACAAGGCAAGCCCTTCTCCAGCTGGTTGACATATTTACTGTATTTGTTGACCTGGGCGCTGAAGTGTTCTAAGTCAAGGTGCTGAAGTGTGCTCTGGGAATGGTTAAATAAATAATAATAAATAAATAAATAAATAAATAAATAAATAAATGAGAGAAGGAGCTGTTTTCAAAGTCTTCACATTATGCTGTTAAGTGCACCTCACCTGTTTCCATCCGTCTTGTAAAGAGTCCCATTCCTCTCGAGACTCCCAAAGCAGCTTCTTCAGTCTAAAGTCTGTGATTAACTCCTCCAGGGCGTCAAACTTGGTCAACTCCATCTTTATTTAAAGGAAGGTAGAGGAGGGAAGTAAGTTTTTAAAGGCTGGTTGGCTGATTTGTTTTTAAAGATTACACTTTTTTCAAGTTTTTCAAAGAAAAAAAGGTAGAAAAAAATGTAAAGAAGTTCATTCATTCATCTTCTATACCGCTTATCCTGTTCGGGGTCTGTTCATGGGTGGCTGGAGCCTATCCCAGCTGGCTTAGGGCGAGAGGGTGGGTACACCCTGGTCGCCAGTCAATCGCATAGAGACAGACAACCTGACCAATTGACCTCATGAGCATGTTTTTAGACTGTGGGAGGAAGCTGGAGTACCTGGGGAGAACATACAAACTCCACACAGAAAGGCACACCGTGCCCAAACCGGGATTCAAACTGGCAACCTTCTTGCTGTGAGGCCACAGCACTAAGAGCTCCGCCACCATGCAGCCATGTAAAGAAATATTTCACCTTAAATGTCTTCTGGTAGGAGATGAAGGTGGAGGCCTGTTCTTGCATTTCATCAGTGGAAATCTGCATCTTCTCCAGCAGCAGACGGACTTCGGAGGAATCTGCATTGATGTCTAAGAATTGTGGATCCTACACATGAAAACCACTGGTTAAATGGTTTAAGTTGGGCAAATAAGTTTAGACAACTCTAGTGACATGTATGAAAACCCTCCTTCCAAACCCCCTTGAATGTTAAACCCACTTGAGCTGCGAGTAATAAAGGACCCGTTTTATAGGACCCGTCAACAGTTAATTTTCTTCACATACCTCGGACATCTGTTGGGTTTTCATGACCTTTTGGTTCAGCTGCTCTATGTCTCCATGCAAACAGCTGCAAAACCTGTCCATCTGGGAGTCTCTCTGGTTCATTGTCTCACTTATGGTACTCCATAATGATTTCATCAAAGGTTCCAAGGTGCCAAAAGCAACCAAGTCTTCAGGTGGCATGGGAACTGAGTACGTGTTTATCAGATTGTACATCTGAGATACTGTCTCCTCCTCTTGTTCAATTATTATAATCTTGAAAAAGAAAGAAAGGAAAAAAGGAGAAAGGAGGACATAACAGAGTAAGAAAGAGGAACAGAAAACAAATTGTTGGCTTTGTGACAGAAACTTAAAGTTATTGAAGAAACAGCAACTCAAGTGAAATGTCTGTTACCCTCTCCTGTATCTCATCCAAGAATATGAGAGAATCTCCTAACTCGGCTGTAGTGGAGGGCGTGGACTCTAGTTTTGACTGAGCTGTATAAGCTTCAGCAATGACAGCATCAAGTTTTTCCTTAGCAAGTCTGGCAAGCATTTCATTGATGACCTGGGGAAGAGAAAGAGCAACACAATGATTCCCAAAATGCATTATTGCAAAGTTCATTTCCTCAAAAAACCTCTGTATTGCACGAGCATCTGTGTGCATATATCACATCATTATATCATAAAAGTGCACAGTCCTCACCTCCAGACAGCGAAGGGGAGAAGACGCTAGCTTCTCCTTGAACTTTGTTTGGTTCACAAGCAGTAAGCCCAGATGTTTCTCCTGCTGGATGGATACAGCCTCCGTGTACTCACTGTGGTACAACTTCAGTGCTTCTTCGAAGAAGGACAAACTGTTTCCTTTGGGGAACAAAGCAGCAAACCTCCATCAGTCTCAAAAGACTGTTAATTTGTTTTCTTGACACCTTACAAAAACGCAAATGTTGTTTTTATTATCTTTTCATTTTGTTTCATTTTTGTGGCCATGTTTTGGATTTATTTTAGAACAGCAGCAGGCGTGTAATCATTTCACGTTTTTATGAAAACACGCCCCTTGTGAAAGTGCCCATGTTTATGTACAGAAGGTGCTAAAAAATTCAAAGATGCAGCACGTAAAACGGTTACATTAAAATGCAAACGTTTCACAAAGATCATTATTGAATTTGAAGCCTAAAACCACTTTCCCTTTTTTTTCTTTTTGCCTCCATCCCAAACCATTCTGCCATCTACCTACTTTTAAAGATCCCAGGTGAACTCGTAACACTTGTGATGTAATATGGATTAAGGTTTCCTAAAGGAAAACACTCTGTATACATATATTGTGAGATGAAAGATGCATGATTCACTTTCCTGCAGCTGAATTAAAACTACTTTCTAAAAGCAAATTGGTATAAGCAACAAATGTGAAGAAAGAAAAGACAATTGATGGAAAAATTGCAGGAATTGTATTGTATTTCGCTAAGTAAGAAATGCATATGTCAATGAGAATCACTGAGAGGTGTTTCTTTTTTTGCTGTTTGAAGCTGAGGAACTATGAATGAGTTCACAACATGCAGCTAAATACGTTTCAACTGCCAGAAAAGCTCATATCAAAGGCATCTCTTGTTTGAGCACTAACAGACTGATAAACTGGCCATTTTGAGACTGTCAGTTGCACTCGTCTTTGTGTACAGGGTGGTAAATGTGTAGTACATCACCATGATTCTGTTGCCGCATCGCATCCAGATCCAGTCTTTCATTGTCTTTGTAAAACAGCTGGAAACGTTCCAGCATGTGGGAGTACTCTTTGGCTGTTTTAAAGGCAAACCGCAGTAATTCCTATGGGGGAAAAAAATCAAGCAGTGACACATCCAACACTGTTCATGCACACTACGACCTCCAGACCTGGACAGCTGTGTAAAATATAAACTAACCTTAATATTCTGAATGACACTCTGAAGGTGGCCATCACTGTCCATATAGGATTTCAAAGGACTCTCTCTGTATTCATCTGTGGATTTCTAAAGTTATAAAACATATGTATGAAAATGCATAATATTTAAATACTTTCATTGCATAACTTTAATATATAAGACAACAACATGATCCTTGATATACACATTAGGGAATAATAGATTTTATTACCTTGACTAACGAGAGTTGAGCCACTTCAACACAATCTAATTCTGCAGAAACGGTGTTTACTGACATCACTGTTTCTTCAAGCTGACCAATGATCTCTGTGACCACTTCCTGTAGGAATTCACAACTGTTACAACCAGGTTTGACAACCAAGGTTTCTTCTAATCACCCTGCTGTGTTGAATATTTGATTCTGACTGTCCAAACCGGTCACCAGCCAATCACAGGGCTGACACACAGAGACACACACAACCTCTCACGCACACACTCACACCTATGGGTAATTAAAGATTTATTGCACTTTTTTCCTTGAGAAATTTTAGGCTGTTCTTAATATTTCTATGTATAAACAGAGTTCATTTAGACCATTTTCAGGATGTACTTGTTCTTTTTTGCACTAAATCAAAGGGGGAAAAGTTATTGTGCTGTAATTGTACTGGTCCAGCCCACTTGGCATCAAATAAGGCTTGTAACCACTGAACTAAAATGAGTTAGACACCCCTGTGTTGTGGGGTTCTCTTCCCAGACTCTAAGAAAATTTGGAAAACACTGGTGTAGTCAGAGTAATTGAGTTTGGTATTGTTTAATTTGGCTGCTGGCCTCCCCAGTGCAAAGAAAACTATTTACAAATAGATCCACAAGACAAAAAGGGAAAAAAAGACAAACAAAAAACCCCAATACAGTTCAGTAATTAAAAGAGAAGAGACATTACCTGCTTACTCAACTGCCCAGAGAGCTCAAAATGGCCCTCTTTTAAAGGGTTTAGCCCCTCCCACTGGGCGTTAGACATCACATAGTTTTTACAAAGCAGCAATATTCTTGTATTCAGGCCTTCTTAACCTGGTTATCCTTAAATGCATTCCAATGAATAATTTAAACACTTCTACTGGTGTTTTCTTTACCTCAATCAAGCACTGAAACAATTTAAAAACAAACAAAAACATTAAATACATTTGGTCACATGGCCACTTTTGGCTGACGTACACCACTATATATTGCGCATGCCCGAGACGCTCAGTTTCTGCATTTACGGACACGACCTCAGACAGGTAAATAAACCAGACAATGAATGTGTGTTCATAGGATGTTAGAGCTTAAAGTGTGCAGTCTTAAAAGCACTGAATGGAGAGGGAAGGAGGGATACTGGCATGTTGACCGGGTGAAATGCTGTTAGGAACGGGAAAAGTTTTATGTGTGTGTGTGTGTGTGTGTGTGTGTGTGTGTGTGTGTGTGTGTGTGTGTGTGTGTGTGTGTGTGCGGTGATGCTCCGTCACTCCCTGTTTTAAATCTCTGAAGTCATCCTGAATTTGTTTATTTTGTTGGTAGCCAGGGAAGTCATTGTGGTCAGCAGTTATTCATCTTTTATCTTGTTTTAACCTGTTTGGATTCTATTTCACACAACCACTGGATAACTATAAAATAATCCATTACTTGAACACTTAAAGTGGGCCAGCAGAAAACTGTACGTTCAAAGAAAAAGACTGAACAAACTGGGATAGCTTACTGACCAGGAAGTGTTCTTCAGAGGGTTCATAAGTCAAGGCATTTGTGTCCAACACGAGTTCAGTGATGAACATAGGTTGAAGCCCAGAAGTCTCTGACCTGGAGTTCTTAGCCACACAAACCAAAAATAAGGTTTAAACATGGCTATGTGTGTGCATGCTTGAACATCAGTTTGTTGGGTAAAGTCATTACTTTTGCTTCATTGTTGAGAACTTAAAGAAATAACCAACCCGTCTCCTCTTCTCCTCATCAGCAGTTTCAATTCCAGGCTCAGCGGGCCGGCCCCAGCTCTGAATCGTGGCGTGGCTGGGTGTTTGACGCACCCGTTGATGGACTTCAGACAGTAGCTTGGTCACTGCATTCACCATTAAATTATGCAAGGTGTTGATGACCAGATAGTCAACAAGACGAATGAAGCTGGGATGGTGAGAAACAACAACAACAACAACAACAAATGGATTAATATAGCACTTTTTTCTTACCTGTACTCTTACAAGGAATTCAAAAACCAGCCTTTCATTGACTAAATTGCATCTTCATTTCAGACCTGTTTTCAAATGTTTTGATATGCCTTTATTTTGATCTAGAAAAACAGCAAGTTTGTGTAGTGCACAGAATGAGGGACACTGACGAGGATCTCAAAGAATACAAAGACGAAAACACTACCAACCATATAAGGCGGTTTGAGTTGGAAGTCTTCTTGAGGAGCAAAACTTTGTCATTTATTTGATCATCTGTGACAAAAGAAGAGAACCATCAAGCTTCTAATATGACTGTAATTATGAAATCCAGTGTCTCAGTAAGTCTTTACGCACGTTGTTCATCAGACTTTTGTTGAATATCCGACCAGTAGTTTTTGAAGGCACATATTACCACCTCTTTGACAAGGACTTGAAACTTCTCCAAGTCAGACAAAAACTGACAATAAAAACAAAAGAGACAATGAATTCCTGGGACGGCACAAAGAGACATACAATGCAGCTGAAAATGCAACATACACTGCCTGGCCAAAAAAAAAAAAAAGGTCGCCACCCAGATTTAACTAACAAAATAGGTAAGAGCCTCCTGTTGGATAATTACTGCGATTATCTTTCAGCTGGCAACAAGTTATTTAACCCCAACTGGTGCAATGAGTTGCTTCTCATTTCTTAAACAACCATGTCAAAGGCGCATCCCAGGGTCGTGGAAAAGATGTTAGTTTGTTTGAGAAGGGTCAAATCACTGGCATGCATCAAGCAGAGAAAAGAAGATGAAGTGATGCACCCATCATGCCTAGTGCGTACTGTACAAGCCTGTCGGGGCAGTGCTGTGATCTGGGGTTGCGGCAGTTGGTCAGGTTGAGGTTCAGCAACAGTATGTGCGCAAAGAATGAGGTGACCAGGTTATTTTATCAATAGATTTTTTTCTTCCCTGATGGCACAGGCATATTCCAAGATGACAATGCCAGGATTCGAACTGTGAAAGACTGGTTCACACATGGATTGGCCACCACAGAGTCCAAACTATAACCCCATTGGGAATGCTGGAGAAGGCTTTGACAATGGTCAAATTCTACCATGACCAGTGCAAGATCTTATTGAAGCTTATCGAAATAATGCCACAGTGTAATCAAAGCCAAAGGCGGTCCAATGAAATATTAGTGTGTGACTTTTTTTTTTTTTTTTTGGTGGCAACTTTTTTTTTCGCCGGGCAGTGTAGGTATTCTGACGTATTAATTTCATTATAAACATAAAATCTCACCTCTTGCAGCTGTTTGAGCTGGATGTCATGGAACGTGTGCAGCGTGTAGGCGTGTTTTTTCGCCATGTGAAACAAGCCTGTGTCACTGATTTGGCAACACATTTTCCTGATCTCTATTAGTGCTGCACCAAGATGCTGTACACATAATTGGATATGAGGAACTGTTACCATCAGTTTAACTGAATACAACTCAAAAATGCTCAAAATGTTTAGTCTCGGGGAGAGTTTCCCTCAGTAACCATAGGTATATAGAGTGTATAGTAAAAAATGATTAAAATCTAATTCACTCAAACTTACACATACCTGAGTGGCAATAAACAAGTTAGTCTTGAGAGACTTCCTGGCCAGATTAATCCTTTTTTTACGAAGGAATCTATGCCAGACGTGGAAAGGTTTCCATTTTTTGAACACGGCAAAGAAGCGGATGCTCATGAGCTTGCGGAGGTTGTTGTTCTCTTTTTCTAATTCCTCATGGGTTACAAGTTGGAACCCATCTTCAAGCTCTCTTGAGACTTCTCCATCAACGGTCATCCATCTGTGTTTGCCGAACAGACAGGTTTCAGCCTTGGAGGGACTGTCCAGCTGCCCACACGTCTTAGCTGGAGAAGGTCGTTTAGAGAGACTGAGGACTGATAGGACATTCTGGGGGAAATTGAGGAGTGGTGGGATTACAAGGGACACAAGAGATTATTTTCTTCTTTTAGTTAAGGCAATAATGTTTTTCAGATTAAAACTGGCTTTAACCCTTCGTGACCATTCTGAAATTAGTAGCTTTAAAGCCTAACACAACTGCCACAACTTTACTTGTGGCATTGGGTTCGATCTTTGCTGTTTTTAGATTTTTAGACAAAGTAATTTCATTTTAAGGATTCTGTAAAGGACATATCCTTCATGCACTATACATGTTTTAAATCATACTATTCTCGAACTCTCTTCACTGACCTTATTTGAGGACCGCAGAGGAGGTAGGCGGGTAGGCAACTGGCCACGAGGCCTCTGTGGCTGCTCTGTTTTCCCAGGGAGGGGTGACTGAGTGTGCCAGCCTGGAAAATACAGTTGCTCACGGACTTTCAAGTGGTGGAGACTTGGTTGTTTCCTCTTTACACTTCTTTTGAGCACAGCCTACAGAAAGAAGAAGAGACTGAGATCCACAAAAGAATGATTTCTACTGGAATAGACATACATACCTTGAAAAATGCTGGAGGGGAGCCATCTCCGTGTACTGTACAAGGACGTTACCTACAGTAACAATTGAAGCTAGCGCTAGCAGGGTGATGGGATGGACCCAGCCCGACCTGTTTGAGCCATCAGAGCCAGAAAGTGACTCTGAGTCAGACACTGATAGAGCTCAGCCTCGTTCCTCACAGTCTCCATCAGAACGCTCATTTATTTCTCCCATTTATGACATTTACCAACATGGATTACTGACTAGTAACGTTATAGCCTAGCCAAATACAGTTAGGCTATCAATCCACCCGTTTCTTCATAAGCCTATGAGTGATGCTATGACAGATAACTACTTCTGCCGGCAGTTATTGGTTTTGCGTTGCAGCTAGATGGCTGACCGCTGGTGAGGGCAGCAGGGGTTGGGTTATGATAATGAAGGTTCCGTGGCGTAAAGCGGCTATGATTTCTGACCCACCCGTTAAATCCTGAACAAGAATTTGAAACAGCTTGTGAAGCCTTGTTCCACAATTAAATCCTAAACAGTTGAATGGCGTTGACATGTTTTAAGGAAATACATTTGTGACCTATTTAATGTTTATAAAAAAACAGCTGATTTTGCTTTACATAGACTTTAATAACATAATGAGTGACAAACAGGGTTGTACATTAAACAGTAAGAGCTGTTTCATTTTTGTAAAATTTGCTGATTTAAAGCCTCACCTGTGGGTCATGAACATAGACTGGAGGCCTTAGTGAGGTCACTGACCCCTGTAATTCAGGCAGCTTGTGCAGTCGCTCTGAAAGGATACAGCAAGTGATACTTCACACTGGAGACATTTTTGCAATGCATATGAAATTATTATTTTATAGAAATATGTATGCAAAGTGTGCTTATTGTTGTTGCTCACCATTAACTCATAACTAGAATAGTTATTTCTGAAGAAATTGTGCTGTGAATGCAGAAGGTTGAGGTAGCTTGCGCTGAACTGCTAAATGCAGAATACTGAAGAAGCCAGTCATCATCACAGGGATGAAAGGTAATCAGTAGATGTATCAGTGGAATGACTGAATAAATTTGGAAGTTTAAATGGCTGAATTAATGAACGAATTAATCAATTTAAAGGGAATTAATGAATGAAATGAAAAATTTTGAAGGAGAACATGTACTTTGGATGCCTTCTGTATTCACAGGAATAAATTCACTTTAGTTTATCCAGTGATTTTGCCTAAGATATATTATCTTTCTTCAGTTACACTTACATCATAGGTGTAGACATTATTAGTTGAAGGTACAGGTTTCATTTGTGACCATGCATTTAACTAGTCCCCTGAACTGAAATGTTGAGTTCTGTTGTCTCTAAAGAAAGACATTATCTTGAAATTCCATTACACAAATAAATTTTGATCATTATAAATATTTTTTTGCATATGCTGTACCTGAATTTAGAAACAATAAATGGTCATAAAATAAAACACCTGTTAGTGCAGTAAGTACATATGAACAGCTGTGATTCATGAGGTCAATAAGACTTTATCAAAAGTTAACATTAAGTCACAGAAATCAATGATACATCCTGAATTCAGTTACCATTATGTAGTAATCACGTGACTCCTGCTTTATTGAAGCATTAATTAAGTATGAAAAAAAAACCTGAACGCATGTTGTGATATTGTATGTGAGTCAGTCACATTACCGTAAAGGCCTGTAAAAACACGCCCCAACTTTACCTGAGGACTCCATGTCACTGCTCCGGCCTTGGCAGTTCAGCAGAGGAGCCCTCGGAGAGGCAGAGGCCATAGTGTGTTTCCCCAGTGAACTGTTGATGTACACAGGTATAAGCAAATAAGTTGCGCAACTTTTTAGTTATGTTATGTGTCTACATATATTTAATATCAGCATGACGACAAATATGAATTAACATTAAACACGTTCAAAGCTAATAAAGGGACCAACTGTCGATGTGCGAATGTCTTACGTTAGTCCTTACGTCAACAAATCTGATTGGACGTGCGGTAGCGATAGGAATACGATTTGAAAGATACATTAAACTTCATTAGGTGCGTTTTCAAGCTGATACCTCCGTTTAAAAACTTTTTAAACGTGCTTTAACGTCTTTATTTTCTGTTATGGTTAAGATAACGTCGAGTCTGGAAAAAGTACTCAAATATTACGTCCGTATCAGATGAGATTTTTTTAGGAATAGTTTCTTAAAAGGTTTTATTAAAAAACTTTACAAACCTGGAAATGTGGTAAAGCTACTGCAGAGTTCCCAAACATGAAGCTGAGGTTTGTCTGTCTCAGGTTTGACTGTCTCCTAGCAACAACATTGTCTCCCGGCATGCAACGCAGCCTGACAGGCTCGTTAATACTAAAGTCGATATAACAGGGTGTGATTTCCGAATATCTAAACTGTTTCTTCTTTCAGATTCCCCATCCGATTAAACAAAAATACCAACACAGTCCTGTTCATTTTTGGCTCTCTACTCTTCATAAAGTAGTGACAACAAATCACTTGTTAGGCTACACTTACAGCCACGTTTATAAAGCTTTATTAAAGACCGTTTATTAATGAGCATGTGGTTTGAGAAGAGTTGAATGATATGAAGTTTTCCTGGTGAAATTAAAGAGCTTGCTTTCAGACCACTTCCTCTTTGCACTAATTGTAACATATCTGATTTCTTCTGACTGCATCATGAACATTTACCTGATGGGCATCTTTCTACTGGGTAACTTCAAAACACAAGACTACTTGTTTAAAGTGGATAAAGAGTTTTAACAGTGCAATCAGACTGATTAAGCCACATCTTTTAGACAAACTGAAACAAAAAAATGAAGGAGAAAATGAAAAGCTTCATAAATATGCATATGCATAACTGCAGATGTATTTTTAAAAAGGTGTTTATTAACAACTTAAAAATGTGGGGGGAATCACATTACAGATTTATATAGATAAATATTTTCCAGAAAACCTCTGATTCATTAGTGTATAAAACAGACCTGTAACATTTAATAACTACAAAACTCAAAAGAACAGATGCCTAATGCCTTTGAGCAAACTGCTTGATTTACATTAATGAAAGAAATTAACATTTTGTAAACACATATGAAGGCATGTCGTCACATTAATCCTGCCAAAGCACAGCGACAGTCAGTGTCAGACATCACCAGGATTACCCATGGCTGCTTTCCTTTTTTGGGACGTCAACATCGTCAGCTGTTTGGGAAAACAAAAGTAGATTAGTAAAGTCAACAATCAATCAGATAACAAAATAAAAACATATCCCATCATGTACGATGCACAAGCCATCATGGCACATCTAAATATAGTACCTGCTGTGTAGCTGTAGTTGCCTTTTGTTCGGTCTGTGTCAGTCGTTTCTGTAGACGACTCATCTTTTCCTGATACTCTGCTAGCTGTCGCTCATACTGCACAAACACACACACAAACAAACAAACACACACTATTAGTTAGAAGAACTGCACACAATCCACACAGGGTGTAATTATCTGCTGGAATTATAGTTGCGACTTCCCCGAGTAAAGGATCAAGAAACATTTTAAGACTGAAGTTCTTCTTTTGTCAGTCAGAATTTAAAAAAAAAACTGTACCATCACCCAGTCTCCAAAAATTCTGTGGAAGTGTACATCAGGGCACAGCTGTGCGTGTGTTGGTGCTCATGTGTGTTTCACAAACCTCTGCAGCAGTCTTATGGCCGGTTTCAAGTTCCATCTCTAGATCATGTGAATGCTGCTTCTGATGGTTCAACTCTGCCCTGAAAGAAAAACTAGAAATTTAGCCCCTTCTTGCAAGCAAAAAAAGGCACACATTTATTTTCTAGTACTTGAAGAAGTTCATAATTAAACGCATCTTAATGTGGTTTTCTGTTTTAAACTAGGCAAACTGTGTACAATGTGGCGGCTTGTCACCTCAACATTTGCTGGATGGGGTTGAGTTCTGGACTTTAGGGGGCCAGTCCATCATTTTCAATGTTCCTTTTTAATATAAGTAAACCTAAATCTCCTTATGATGGCTTCACAATAAAGACAATTAAGTGTATAAAATTCTATGCATTGTTAAAATATAAAGAATAATTACAGTGTATCCAAGCGGCAACCTCCAGTCTGAAAATATGAAGCAATGCGGAATTGCTAAAGTCTGCTGTTCCTCGAGTGTCCGCTTGAGGCTGGCTCCGGAAGTACCGGAAGTCACGTACACACCAAGACAAAAAAAGCCGTTTTCACGGCCAAAATAAGCACATTTACAGCCTGGTACAAAGAATGTCTCCCGTCTGAATCGCTAATTTCACTAACGGCACGCACTGTACGGGGAGTGAATTTTTTTCTAATTTGGCAGTTTCCACAATATTAAGTGCGCCAGTTCGTCCAATCAGAGGCACAGCTCAGATCACGTGACTGTGGAGCGTCCTATGGTTGTTACTGTGGAGACTCACAGCACGCCTCATTTCCATTATGGCCACGCTGGTCATTTTGCTTCAAAAGTCCGTTTCAGAAACAGATGGGTGACGCTGCGGAGACTACGTCCATTAATTATACAGTCTATGGGTGTATCACAAAAAGTGAGTACACCCCTCACATTTCTGCAGATATTTAAGTACATCTTTTCATGGGACACCACTGACAAAATGACACTTTAAAACAATGAAAAGTAGTCTGTGTGCAGCTTATATAACTGTAAAAAAAAATTTTTCTTCCCTCAAAATAACTCAAAATATAGCCATTAATGACTAAACCCCTGACAGCAAAAGTGAGTACACCCCTTAGTGAGAGTTTCTGAAGTGTCAATATTTTGTGTGGCCACCATTATTTCCCAGAACTTCCTGTACTCTCCGGGGCATGGAGTTTACAAGAGCTTCACAGGTTGCCACTGGAATGCTCTTCCACTCCTCCATGACAATATCACGGAGCTGGCGGATATTCGAGACTTTGCGCACCTCCACCTTCTGCTTGAGGATGCCCCAAAGATGCTCTACTGGGTTTAGGTCTGGAGACATGCTTGGTCAGTCCATCACCTTTACCTTCAGCCTCTTTAGTAAAGCAGTGGTCGTCATAGAAGTGTGTTTGGGGTCATTATCATGCTGGAACACTGCCCTGTGATGCAGTTTCTGGAGGGAGGGGATCATTTTGGAGGGAAAACGACAAGCAGTGCTCAATTTGGACATTTAGGGGTGTAGTCTCTTAGGGGTGTACTCACTTTTGTGATACACTGTATCTAAACAAGAAGTTTTTTGAATCAATGCAGTTGTAGAGCTATTAAAAGAATACTTAAATATGATAACATTTGATAACATCATTTTTTGTTGTTTGCTAATTTCTTGCCACATTTCAAGCATGTATATTAAGCCGGCACATTGGCACTGAAATGAAACCATCCATAAAGAATTAAAATCTCTGTTTTCTCTGTTGAAGATTTGTCTTTGTGTTGATTTAGTTATCAGAGGTGTAAAACTGGAGGTTAGCCACAGGTGCGATGAAAGTTGCGGGGCTGTTGACGTTGAGAGGTGGCAGGCTTTATTGCAAAATGTGACATATTTAGTTCAATAAAACTTTAAGTCATAATTTTACTGAGTGTATATGTCATTAATCATCAATACCCTCTGAAAGAATAATTAAAATCTTTTATTTTAATAATATTTTCTATAAGCTACACAGAGCCACTGCAAAGGAGTCAAAGAGCTGCATGAGGCTCCAGAGCTGCAGGTTGCAGACCCCTGTGCCAAATGTTCTAATCATTTTTGCCACCACTGTACAAACAAGTCCTATCTGCCTTAAAAAAGTTCTTACTTGAGGTTGCTGATTTTTGTTTCGAAAGCCTGGACCAGGTTCTTGGCCTCTTCCTTCCGGTGCTGAGTACTTTTCTGCTGGGCTGCAAGGAGGCGTTTCATATCAGCGCTAGAGCTTCGGCTGCACTCTTCCAGCTCCTGCATCCTCGCTTCGAGTCCCTGTTCCTTCAGGGTGTGCTTATGCTCCATCTGTGACAACTACAACGAGGGCGAGTGATGTGTCATTCGTGAACGATTCGTTCAAAACGAACAAATCATCTTGGTGAACATATTGAACAAGAGCTCCATCTCCAAGTCTCTCTCTCCCTCTAAGTCAGACAGTCAGTGAGTGATTTGAACGTACTAAACAGAACGATTGGTGAAATACGTGATTGTTTGAGCAGCTTTCTGTTTGCAAACTGTACTTTTATCCCTTTGAATTCTCATCTCATTGGCTTATTATTTATCACCAGTAGTTCTCAGTACGATCATGAGCAGAACTCAACATTCAGCCGAGTTTCAGCTTATTAAATTCTAATTCGCAGGCAGAGCTGCAGAGAAGTCCTGAACGATTCGGTGAACAAATCTTTTAAACGAATCACTTTACTGAACTGATTCAGTACACTGAAAAGAACCGCTTCTCCCATCACTAATGAGCTCAGAGGTTTTAATCCAAAACACATAACAAACATGAATAACTGGAGTATTAAATGTATTGTTAAGTTACCTGCTGTTTGGACTTTTTTTGGACCATTTGGAAGGCTTTGCGAAGTTCGTCTATCTCCTTGCGTAGCTGAAAGTTTTCCTGTTGCAGTTTGAGTCTGTCGTCACTGATAGACACACAGTTTTCCCTCGCTGTAGCAAGAGAACTCTGCAGACGCTGCACTTCGTCCTGGCACCGTGACAGCTCCTCACTGTGGCTACATATACATAAGCACACACAGGACACACACACACACACAGACACAGATACACTCATATATTATATCCTGGTTATTGGCAAATTAGTGACTGAGTGTTCCTAGATCTGGTTATAGCTGGAGGAAAATGTGGAGACCCCTACAAGTAATCAAACTTACTTCATCTCAACTTTTTTCAGTTTGTTCTGAGTGCTCTGCAGAGTGAGGCTCACGTCTTCTGCCCTCCTTTCGGCATCTAAACACCTTTGATGAAGGGCATCAATTTTTTGGAGCTCCGGCTCTGCTCTGCCCTCTTTGTACACCTGAAGCAAAAACATCACAACAGCATATAAACCATCATTTGTCATCAGGAGCTCACTTCAGCAGCATTTTTAGGTTAATGATTATCTGACATGTTTGTTTAAATAAGCCCACCCAATACCTTTTCCAGCTCCTCCTCCAGAGCGTTTCTCTCCCGTAGAGACCTTTGAATCTGAGACTCTTTGTCAGCAGACTCCTTGAGAGAGGTGGAAATAGAAGGAGAAGAGCATAAAAGTAATCATATTTTTAAAAAAAAGAAAAAAAAAAAGACAGCAGACAGGAATGTACAGCGAACTCCTTACCAGTTGCAGTGCGGACAGTTCTTCAGATAAACGATGGACTTGAAAGTTGTACTGCTTTCGGACGTTATCCACCTGTCAGGGATCAAGTCATACAGTTCAGAATTAAGGAGTGACTTATAACATAGAAAACCCTGATCGGTGAATGAGAGGAACTGTAACCAAACTTCAGCTTCAGTTAGGGTCAGAATGCTGAATATCGGCGCTGATAATCGGTTTATCCCTAAAACAAATGCATAAACTTCAGTCTCACTTTTAAATAATTCGAGTTTTGAGGACACTATCACGTAACTACAAAACAGAACTAAAGTACCTGTGCAGCATTTTCACTTTTACCTCGAATGGATATTGGCTCCAAATATAGGTTATCAGACGCATTGACTACTAATAATCGGTATCGTATCGGTATTGGCCCTGAACATATCAGTCTATCTCTAATTTGTTTTAAATAAAAGTAACGTTTATACATTTTAAAACCTTTAAAAATCATATTTTAGACATTTTGGACATTTGAAGGCCTTCAATTCAAATTATTGGATTTTAGATGTTTTCCATTTTTTGGACACCCTGGTTGAAACTGATGTTATGTCTCTGAGGTTATAATCATATTAAGATTTTTAATCAAATCATCTCAAAAAATATTTTTCAGGATTGTATAGTTATTTAGTGTTTATTTTCCGAATTTTAATCCTGACAAATGAAGGTCATTAAACATCACAGAAAAGGTCTCTGCACACTGAGTCCGTCATATCGGATGTGTTTTTTGGATCTGTAATCAAAAAAAAACAAAAAGCGCAAATAATTATAAATTAACGCAAAGACACCTTGCACATTGAATCTGATGTGTTTATCTTTGTATTAATTGCGAAAATTCGCTGTGCAATGAAAATGGAATCACTGAGCAGTGATCAAGCAGCTGATCCTGAGCAGCAGCTGTCGGTATGTTTGAGGTAGGCGCGCACACACACACACCCACACACACAGACACATACACAAGTCTTCATTCACCATCTGAACAGCCTGAAATTACAGAAAATGTGTCGGCCCATCTCACTGAACATTTTTGTCCCTGATAAACTAATCTACCAGCTAAATTAAATGACGATGATGAAGTTACAAGCAGCCTACGGTGTCTCTGAATAGTCAAACAACCTCAAAACGACCTGGATGGATATGAAAAAACGCAGAAAATCGAACCTGTTCCAAAAAAAAAATATGACAGACGAAAGATTCACTGTCAGGGTGCAAAGATCTTAACAGTGGCTGTATAGAACATAAATCAGGTGTTCCACTGTGACCTCTGAACTGTACCTCTGTTTTGGTGCGGACTGCAGCTTCCTTGATTAACAGTTTGATGCGCTTATCGATGTCCTCCAGCTCCTCTGCCTTCTGTTTCTCTCTCAGCAGGGCCTGAAGGAATATGGTTAGGACACACTCATCAACAAGTTTTGGACTGTTCTTCTGTTTCCTTGGTCATGCAGCTCATCGAGACAGAGGGATGCTCTGTCGTTGAAAAAAGCTTTAAAAATTGGAAAGAGAGAGCAGGAGGAGTTAAAAAAAATAACTGTCGTCACCTGGGCCTTCTGTAACGCAGCCTCCTCAGCAGACTGATCACTCTCTCTGACTTTGGTCATGGCCTGATACTTCTCCTCTTCCAGGGTAGTGCACCGTGCTTGGAGTTCTCCTACCTTTTTCTCCCACACAGAAAGCTCTCTGCTGACTGTCACCGTCTCCTGGGATGCAGCTTTGAGCCTGGCAAAAGAGGAAAGGGAGCAAATAAGGATGAATCTCTGTGTCCAAACCCTTGACCCTTTGGCGAGCGCGCTCTTCCACATTAACATGACAAACCTTCTTTTGATTGTACTTTTGGATTCACTATGTAATGATGGTGACCGCCTGGAGAAAAAGACTCTTTAGAGAACTGATGAGTGACAAAGCAAAGACCAAAATTAACAACACGAATAAAATACAAATGAAATGTACTAATGGAGAAACAGGAGCAGCATGAATAAAATAAATGGCCTCTGAAGTTCCATGATTATGAATAAGGGTCCAACCGATAAGGATTTTTTGAGGCTGATGCTGGTCCTGATATTTAGCAGAAAAAAAAAATCTGATAACCGGTTAATCGTCGGGTTCATTTTTAAAATATGCAATGAATAAAATAACTTCTTTTTCCGTCCCTTAATGCTGACAAAATCAAAGAAATGAACTACAGGCAGAACTTTTCACTGTTTTGAAATACTTTGCCCTTTAGTATTTATTGAACTTTACAACAGAGAAATTTTCAAGTCTAAAAACATGCAGAAAGCTTTAAAATGGGCTATAATCGGGCGACAATCTGCAAATTAAAACGGTCGATTAAATCGGCCAATTATCAGCAGAACTCCTGCCGATTATGATTATTTTAAAAAGGGCTACAATCAGCTGGTTAAATCAGCCGACCAATGTATCGGTCGGGCCCTAGTATGAATATAGACTTTCTGTGCTGATATCACTTGCAGTTACAGTGTATCAAAAGTGAGTACGCCCCACACATTTCTGCAGATATTTAAGTATCTCTTTTCATGGGACAACACTGACCATTTTACAAGTATTACTTCATCAAGCTGAGAGGCTAACTGAAGGGGTCTAGTTTGCCAAATACTGATGAGACAACCTCATCTTTTAAGTCTCTTCAAACATTTACAGTGTATCACAAAAAGTGAGTACACCCCTCACATTTCTGCAGATATTTAAGTATCTCTTTTCATGGGACAACACTGACAAAATGACACTTTGACACAATGAAAAGTAGTCTGTGTGCAGCTTATATAAGTGTAAATTTAGTTTTCCCTCAAAATAACTTAAAATATAGCCATTAATAGCTAAACCCCTGACATCAAAAGTGAGTACACCCTTAAGAGACTACACCCCTAAATGTCCAAATTGAGCACTGCTTGTCATTTCCCCCCCAAAATGTCATGTTACTTGTTAGTGTTACTAGGTCTCAGGTGTGCGTAGGAAGCAGGTGTGTTCAAATTTGTAGTACAGCTCTCACACTCTCTCATACTGGTCACTGAAAGTTCAAACATGGCACCTCATGGCTCTGAAGAACTCTCTGAGGATCTCAAAAGACATATTGTTGCGCTATATGAAGATGGCCAAGGCTACAAGAAGATTGCCAACACCCTGAAACTGAGCTGCAGCACAGTAGCTAAGATCACCCAGTGTTTTAAAAGAGCAGGGTTCACTCAGAACAGGCCTTGTGTTGGTCGTCCAAAGAAGCTGAGTGAATGTGCTCAGCATCACATCCAAATGCTTTCTTTGAAAGATCGACGCAGGAGTGCTTTTAGCATTGCTAGCAAAGTCTCAAATGTCCGCCAGCTCCGTGATGTTGTCATGGAGGAGTGGAAGAGCATTCCACTGGCAACCTGTGAAGCTCTGGTAAACTCCATGCCCAGGAGAGTAAAGGCAGTTCTGGAAAATAATGGTGGCCACACAAAATATCAACACTTCAGAAACTTTCACTAAGGGGTGTACTCACTTTTGATGCAAGGGGTTTAGCTATTAATGGCTATATTTTGAGGGAAAAATAAATTTACACTGTTATATAAGCTGCACACAGACTACTTTTCATTTGGTCAAAGTATCATTTTGTCAGTGTTGTCCCATGAAAAGAGATACTTAAATATCTGCAGAAATGTGAGGGGTGTACTCACTTTTTGTGATACACTGTAAATGTTTGAAGAGACTTAAAAGATGAGGTTGTCTCATCAGTATTTGGCAAACTAGACCCCTTCAGTTAGCCTCTCAGCTTGATGAAGTAATACTTGTAAAATGGTCCGAAAAGGATTAAGCAGGAATTGCAAGGGAACAGACTTGAGCTTGTCGGGTTTTGTTAATCTGTTATGAGGAGCTTACCTGGCCTCCAGCTGGATCAAAGCAGTTTGAAGCTGTTGGAGTCTTTTCTCTGCTGCAGCCTCTCGTCCCTGAGCGTCTGCCAAAGCCTCCTCCTGGGGGGAGAGTTCAGTTTGGTTTTGTAAGATGGCAGGATGATCAGAGGCTTCAAAAGCACAAAGTGATGCCCAAAACCTTAACCTTAATACAAAGGTTATAAAGCAAAAAAAAAAAGGGAACACCTTTTTGTGATGCAGATTATCAAACTGTATTTACTGCAGCTTTAACCAATTTAGTCCTCCAACAAGATGTGCTCTGACTAAAGAATAATTTATGAGCTCAGTGCTCTCGCCTTGTCTGTAAAAATAAACAGCCAGTTTTCTTCAGCAACATATTTATCATTCAATCATTTTTTGATGTTCTCCTCACCTGTCTCTTCATCTGTGCCTGGACATTCTGCAGCAGTTTGGTCAGCTCATCTTCTTTCTTTGTGGCCACCTTCAACTCAGCCTTGGCTTGCCTGCAAGAGTAAGACATAAACTCTATAATGGCTTTTTTTTTTAACTGCTTTTTTTTATTTAAATTGTGGATTTATTCACATGTATTTTTCTAGATCCGTGATCATAAAAAAGACTCAACAATCTGCACTGAAGGCTTGCACAAAAAAGTATTAGATTAGATTAGATTAGATAAACTTTATTGATCGCCTTTGGGGGAAATTACATTTTTCACTCTGAACTAATCTTACTATATTTACACACACGTGCACAAACAGCACTTTGCACGCAGAAACATGCACTGATGGAGAGTGCAGAGAGAAGGAGCTGCACCATCAGCGTGCACCCTGAGTAGTTGGGGGTTTGGTGCCTTGCTGAATGGCACCTCAACAGTGCAAGGAAACCATGCTGACACCTCTCCGGTTGTCAGCACAATTTTAAATTTTTGGTTCATGCCGGGACTTGAATCAACAACCCTCTATTTGCAAAGCCAAGTCCCAATGGACTGAGTCAAACAGTGTAGTAGGCTGAGAATCACCGAACAGGATGATTTTGTGGTTGTTTCACTAAACAACGAAGAAAATAAAGAGTAAGTATACTCATGAAAACAACAGAAGAGCAAAAGTGTAGGTGTATATATAGTTCTTCCCTCTAATTCCCCCTCATTTGAAGCACAAAAGCAATATTTCAAAATGTGAAACTATTTGTTAAACTAAGAAGGAACTACAGATTCTGAAGCCAAACAGTTCATTTCCCCCACAGACAGAAAAGAGTTCCACAGTGTTTGACTCAGTGGACATTGATGTTGAAGTGGATTTTCTGCATGTCATTCTCCTAATTTCCTGTTCTATCCATCATCCCATCCTCTCGATAAAAAACACAAAAGCTCAAAAATTAGACTTAATAACCCAGACATATTTACAGCTACAATAACCAAACTAAACGCTGTAAAACTCTGTGACTTCACACATCTGTCTTTTTGTATGAACACTTTCTTTACTTTAGTTGGTGGAACATGTGGGAATCTTTGCAGGTTACTTGTTAGAAGGGCTGGGGCGATCTCGATTTGATTCTTTTACGATTTTTGGGACGCCGGTTCAATTTAAATTGCAATTCTTCGATACTGGCGATTTTTGTTCCCTTTTTTAACACCATCCAATGTAAAGTTAATTGATGATGATGTCTACAGATTACATCAGGAGCCATATTTCCCCAAAAAGTGAACATCACATGAGTCAGTTTTTAAGATGTATTCAAGGGATCTGACATCATGTTACTAGATAGTCAAAGAGAAGCATTTTGCCCTCTGCTGGAGAAAAGTGGTAATGTTTTTTCAACCCAGCTTATAAAAAAAAAGACTAAATTGAAAGATTTAAATTTGGGGGGAAAAAAAATGATTTTTTTTCACAAAAAAAAGACTTTATAATTGTAAAATTTAAAAAATCCCAATACTTATGTGAAACGATTTTTCCTCCCACCCCTACTTGTCAGTAACACATTTTCAGCTGATATTAAATCTAGAAGTTATGAACAATAATGAAGAATATGTTGTTAGAATCACCAAAACAAATTCATGCAGGTCCACTTGTAGCAAATATTTTACATGTCTTTGGTTTTTAGTTACCTCAGCTGGCCGTGTAGTTCTTCCATCTCCTTGTTTTGTTCACTCACAGTCTTCAGGAAGTGCTGGTTGGTCTGCATGTGGCAAGAGACACAAGACTGCCATGACGGGAGCATAACTACCGAGTCGTTCTGAAAGACTCTTGGTTAGTTGTTCTCAGCTCTGAAGTTAAAGCTTTGTACATAGTAACTGATGTCAGTGACAGGTGTGCACAAGGCTCAGCCCTTCATTAAAAATGCATCTGAGTGATATTGTATTACTCCCTGATAACAGAGTATTTAACCTGCAGTAGAGTAAAACTAAAAAAAAGGAAAGTAACGTTTTGTGAACTGTAAGAGAAGAGAAAGAGACTATGGCTGTGAGTAGAAGAAAAATCAAACATTTCTTTAATGACTCCTAAGAGGCAGTACTTACCGTTTCCATTCTATGATTGGCCACCTGAAGTTTGTGTGTGTGCTGCTTGAACTCAGCAAGCTGATCCTGAATAAGAAAAAGAAGCAACTCAAGAAAAGTTGACTCTTAGAAATCACTTTATACTAGTATCAAGCTCTGACTGATGCCAGACTTCTGTGATTGACCTAAATACACCGATAATGGCACCATCCAGAGCTGAAACGTGGATAATGTTTGGCTCAAAGTGGTCAGTTTGTGAATGAAAACAAAAATAGTTTGGGGACCTTGAGCTGTTTCTTCTGAGCAGTGTGACTCTGTCCATCGGTGATGGTCTTCTGGTAGACCTGCTGAAGGCAATCCAGCTGCTGCGCTGCCGTCCGCCATAGCTCCATAGCCTGCAGCCGTTCCTAAGAAAATGAAAATTATAAACACAGGTTATGGGTAAAAAAAAAAAACGTGGTCTGATATTGTGCCAAAAAGATGCTATGAATATAACTTTATCAGTCTACTACACTGTAAAAAATGAAATTTAAAATGACTTTAAACCAACTGACGTAAAAATAGAGAAGAAATTAAATATTTTAAATAAACTTTGAGATGATATTTCATGACAAATAACTGATTTAATCAGTTCACTTGCAGAACTTCTAGGAAGATGGATTATTTAATACTTTTCATGTTTTTGTGGTTACATCATTTGACATTTGAATTTTTGTCATATATACCAACATACCAACCCTTATTTGTCACTGTTTGCAAACCACAAACAGCTCGACAGCGAAATTAAATAACTGCATTCAACAAACCCAGCTGGAACCAAGTTTAGTACATGGACTAACAGAACTTACACCATCAGGATTTTTAACATCAGCTCTAAAGCCCTCATCGGCCCTTTGCAGGCTTTTTCCCACCCAGTGGAAACCCTTCGGCTATGGGCTGCAGCTCTTCTTTATGTTTTCCCTTTTTTTTGTTTATTCACAGCATTGATCTACTGAGCAACAAGTGACGGTCAACGCCACAGCTGCTCCCTGACAACTTATACAAGGACAAAATGATCGCCTTGTCTTTAAGTCTCTGCACAAAGATGACATTTGATGACATTACACATAAAAAAAAGAATCCTGTGGTTTTGCCATTACATTCTACTATTTTTATTATCTAATGATAACCAGCCACTGCAGTGTGATTTATATTATGTTCTAAAGCAGTGGTTCCAGACCTATGGTCCACGCCCCCCACAGGAGGGCGCCAGGGAGCTGAGGGAGGTGCAGGACTTTGACTGATCTAAGGCTATGAAGCTGTCAAAATTATATTGGTGCCTGTTAAATACAAAAAAAAAATCATAATGACTCAATTAATGGGAAAATCAAAAGTCTGTGTAAAGCCATTTAGTATATATATTCTTGTCCACATTAAAAAAAAAAATTCTAACATTATTTAGTAACTACACCTCCGTAACCTCTGAACCTCGATGAGGACAGACTCGTCGGACACTGTTGTCGTTTCACCCAGAGATTTTTTTCTGTGTTTCTTGTGTTGGTTTGACATTATTTTCCCCGACTCTCTGTCTGCTACTTGGGGCGTACTCGTCTCTCTCTCTCTCTCTGTGCGCACGTTTGTGTGTCTGTGTCAAGCTGCAACTTCCAGTCTCGAATTATGAGACAATGCAGAAGTGCAAATCAGTTTCAGAAATGCGGAGACTACGTCCATTTGTCATACAGTCTGTGGAAATAGAAAAAAAATGCTGTCATGTAAAAAAGATAAATAAACGACTATTCAGTCTGTGGTACAGACTTGATCTATAAGGGAGGAAACTTTAAATTCCTTCTGCTTTGACCTGACATGATGTGGAAAATAAAATTAATATTTGAATAACTTGATCTCATTTAAGTATATATTAATAAGAAATATTTAAATGCACCTTCAATTTTTATTTTTTTTGTGTAATTACACAAAGAAAGGAACCAAGAAAAACATACTTTTTTACATGCCTTCCAGGGAAGGTTGGGAACTACTGCTTTAAAGCTCGACTAAATCTACAGAGGTTTAACACTCCATGCAATCACATGCAGACCTGTTCGGACAGCTGGATCTGTTCTTGGAGATTTTTGATGATTAAATCCTCCTCCAGTGTGCCGCCGTCCACACTAGATGCTGCTGGCAGGGAACTCAGCTGTTTTTCAACCAACTCCCTCTGCTCTGTATGCAGCCTGGAAAAACAGAGAAAAGGGAATAATCAAAACAACATAAAAAAAAAAACAGCTAAATGCAAATAGTTTTTAATTCCAGCTATAACATCATAAAATTATAATAATCAATCGAGTATATTTTGTTAGAATTATGCAGGCTACAAAGTACTTTACATCCCTTTTCATGGCAGAGACGTCTATTTAGGTTGACTTTTTGGCTAACGTCTTGATTTATTGATGCTGGAGGGATTTTATTACCTTTCATTCTCTTTGACAACCCTCTCCAGCTTAACTTTCACGTCCGTCATCAGCGCCTGTTGATTGAAACAAGTGCAGCATGAGTGTTTTTTCCACATTTCATCATTTTTCTTTTTCTTGTAAGCGTTTTTGACTTTCACCTGGTACGTCTGCAGCTGTTCGGTCATTTCATTCATGTGTCGATCATACTCTGCGATCAGAGGAGCCATAACACTACGACACAGATCAGTTCAGGCGTTACACGCGTAATCTTTCGTCTGCACTCCAATCACTGATAGTAAAACAACTTGAATGAGTCAATGCTGCAAAGAAAAGAATTCTCATACGTCTGACCTTCTATCTGAGAGCCAGGGTGCAATCGACTCTGACCGTCTGGTTTCCTCAACCTGCTGACCAACAAAAGATGCAAAGGGTGAGCGTTAGCAGTGAGGGATGTGCATGTGTAGGAAATTTTACAACCCATATTTTTATTAACATTAAAATAAAAAGTTTCTATCATACTCAGAGTGAGAAATGCCTCAAAAAATCAGAAATGAAGAGTTTCTGGAACATTTGACTCACCAGAGCTTAACTACATGGAACACATGTTGGATATGGGGCCTAAACTATCAGTTAAACTGATGAGTGAACATTTTTTTTTTGCTCTTGGCTCTGATCTGAATGCTGCAAACTTAAATTCAAATCCAAAATACAGAAAAGATGATAAAAAAAGACGGTCAGTGATGAGATTTTCGACTTGACAGAAGAGTACCTGGGATGGTGTGAACTGAGGATGGTTTTCAGACTGATAGCGGCTGAGAGCAGAATTTAACCTGTGAACTAAAAACAACGACAAACAATATGGTAAAACACGTCTTTTCTCCATATATTTTTCAGGTTTAATGACCAAACTATTTTTAAAAGATAAATATTCAAAAGTAAGGACCTTCTTCTGATGGTTCTACTTTACAACAGTGCTATTTGTTAATTTTCTTCATAAATATTACTGCACTGACATTAGGATGGGAATGAAGCCGTTTTATTTTTCTGTATCCTTCACTGATTCTTTTTTATTATTATTGGTATAAGGTTATAAGTTATGCAGTTAGATAAGCAATGTACAGCACCTAAAAGAAGAAGGAAAGATAAGATATTTATTTGTACTTCGATCTCCTTTCCTTGATATTTTACGTTCTTTTCTATTAAATCTGTTTCTATGAATCAACTGAGGGACACAGTGGATTATGTCTTATGTTTCTATCATTACTCCTACTACTGATCTCCCTTTTCTTTTTATACATCCAGTGATAGTTACACAATTATCCTGTTAATTTGATGCGTATTTATTATACGAATGAATGAGAAAAATGATAACATAATACAATATTACATGTTAAACAAAAACTGTTTAAACGAATCGACCCTGTTGAAACATACTTACTTACCTTGGTCTCGTAAAAATTCCAGTTCTGCCTCCATGGTGATTGTTCTGTGTAGGTTAAATTAAAACAAAGAAAATTAATCTGTTTTTGGCAAATAAAGCTCATGGGCTTTTTTAAAATAGTGCTTCGAAACACCTCAAACAACTTTCATTCGTAGAAAAAAATGCTGCGTTATCCTGTGAAAACTGTTGAGTGCAGTTAAATCTGTTCAAACACGCTTTAACTCATAATTAAGCTCCAGTTCCTCAGATTATATTTCATTAAGACGTTCAATTACACATGCAGTGATTAAAATCAAAGAAATACATCATCCCTGGTTTACCTGCTTTGATTGTCTTCTTCTGCTGTTGCTGCTGATTCTTCTTCGGGGGTTTTCGCATTTGGCATCTATTATGTTGCATTACTGCCACCCTCTGGTTGATCATTAGAGTCAGTCCACTCGATTTTTTATGAAGTTATAAATCCCTCAGTCATATCCCCACTCTTTATTTCTTTTAAAATATTCCTGCTGTTGTATTCTGTGTTTTCTGTTGCTTTTGACCTTCTTTATGAGTTCCTGCCTTTGGTCTCTGAGACTATTTCCAACGTTATACAAATCCACTGTTTCTGCTCAACTGCAGTCGGTACACTGTCATTTTGGATGTTTTCCTATAATATGTAATGTGCTGTTTAAATTGCTGGGCCCTATCTTTAGCCTGTTTACAAATACCTGTTCTTTCAAGTTGTTTCCCAACATACTCCAAGCCCCCCCCCCCCATGGAGCAGCACAGAAAGACAGATCATTCCTGCCTGTGGCCATCAGGCTTCAGATCTGTCTTTAAATTATATCATTATTTTACTTTATCAATTTTGCTCACACCACTCTGTTGCCATTAGTAGAGCAGATAACTTTACAAACAACAACAATATTCTATTACAAAGAAAAAAAAATAACACAAAATGTACTTCAAAGTTGATTTGTGCCCCAAACTCTGTAGATCAAAGAAGTCAAATTCCTCTGGTTATTGGCTATTTGATTACACCAGTGTTAAGGTTCATTATATCAGCATGAAACTAATGACCCGACATACTAAGAAAATACCCTGATTAAAAAAAATAATATACACACTTTGAAAATAATTTTAGATTATGTTGGTACACTTTAACATAATTCAGTTGTAAATGGGTCTATTTGCGTAGCATTTTATCTACAATAAATTGTGAGTTTAAAAAGCATGTCCTTGTATCAAAATCAAGACAAAGCACATGGCATTTCTCTAGAAGCCACTTCTTTGTTCAACTTCCACTTTGATTCGAGCCATATCCTCCTACAAGAGAATGCTTCAATATTTTTGGAAGGATATAGAGTTTAACTGTTATTAAATTATTCATTTAGTTTATTCTTTTAATACCGAGTCATTTATTTGTCTGGTTGCATCAGGAACAGGAAGCATAGGGTGTTTCACACTCTGGTACTGTGGGTGGCGGTATGCGCCTTTAAACTTTGCTTTGCGATCTGCCAAATCAAATAAGAGCCGAAGAAGAAGCTGTCCTGTTCCTTGGTACAGTTCAAGGAAGTCCTGCTCCTGCTTTGTTAAGCCACAGCTGAAAATATATTTGATATGCCTCCTGTCCCTGGACAGTTTAAGTTTTAGTTTTTGCATGAAAACTTTGCACAAGATAGTCTTCGGAAGAATATGGTATGTTTTAAACTCTTATTACCTTACCTGGCTTCTACAGAAAGGACACAAATTTTGTGTTAATGAACTTTACGTCATTGAACTTGCTGGTGTCACGATTTCAGTTGGGACCACGTTAACTGATGATTTTCAGGCGACTGCTTCAGTGTTTACTGTAGCCGTAGATAGAGGCACAAAAACCCGCCGCACTGACTGTGTTGAGCCAGGTTGTTCCGCTCCGTTTTTGGGTACTCCTTTAAGAACTGAAGAGGGGTCATTTGATCCCCCGCCCTGGAATGCGGTGGCTGAACAGTCCCTGTTGTTATTCTAATGTGCCACTGATTGCAGGCAGCCATATGCTGGGAGTACAATGCAAGGTGTGAAATGTAAATGAGGCCTTGGTCTTCTTGTGACGTAACTGAGGCTGAGCTGATTCTGAATCTGATCCATTTGAATGAAATCAAATTAGTGACTCATCATGGTTGATCCATTTGAATGAAATCAAATTAGTGACTCATCATGGTTGATCCATTTGAATGAAATCAAATCAGTGACTTGATGAGAGCTGAACAGTATAAAATCCAGGCGGACAACCCACCAGTTCATCATTTGCTTCAAGAACTCTCCAACAAACAAAGATGCAGAGAGGATTCACCACTGAGCAGGCTTTGCAAGTTCTTCTGGCTGAGTCAAACCCTTTTGACTCAGATGGAGAAGACATAGACCTTCAGGCAGAATCAGACTCCGAGCAGTCTTCAGGTAAGATTTCTCAAACATCAAATTTCCTTTTTAGAATACTTCATATTTAATTTCAATGATTTTGTTCTTTTTTGGGGGGGAAACCTTTTTTAACTTCAAGAATTTTAAATACTTGTGTGTTTTATTTTGGGGGCTACTCAAGTGAGGTTATTTGTCTTTTGGTAACACTTTACTTGAGTCCTCTGTTTATACCGCTTTGTAAATACATTTATAATGCTTTATAATGACATTATAGCACTGTATAACTACAGTTATAAACACTCATAAATTACCATAATGCTTTATAACAATAATCATTACACACTTTTTTTTTAAAGAAAATATCTAGATAAAAAACGAGATACATTTTAGATCAGAGGTCGGCAATGTTTTCAAAGAAGGAGCCAGAAAAATGTGATCTTCTGAATCGAGGGCCACAATACTGACAGAGTTTAGAAAAAAGACAAACAGAACAATGGAAAGAATTCTGATATGATTTGACTCATTTCTGCATTGGTACATTTCTCTTTGCTAACGATATAAATTTGTTCAATTTGCAGATGAAGATGCCCCCCCTCCCTTGAAAAAGAAACCTCGGCTGGATACCGCAGCAACAGAGACTGCAAAAGATGGCACAGTGTGGCTCAAGGAAGAGGTTGGACGAGGTTTGGCTTTCATCCCTATTGAACCCTACGCCGCAGAAGGAGAGCCAACACATGAAGCCAGAGAAAAGATCAAGACTCGCCTTCAAAGCTTCCTCTGTTTTCTCACTCCTCAAATGCTTCGTACCATTCAATTGTGCACAATTGAGCATGCAATGGAAACAGTGGAGGGGGATTGGTTCATGGATGTTACGGAACTTATGGCTTTCATCGCAGTTATCATCTGGCGAGGGGTGACTAAGGTTCCATCATTGTCTGACAACTGGTCAGAGATGTACGGAAACAAACGGATCATGGCAACAATGACTAGAGACCGCTTCAAAGACGTCATGTGACACCTACGCTTTGATAACAAATACACCCGGACTGAGCGACTGCAGACAGACAGGTTTGCAGCAATTTCTGAACTTTGGGAATCATTTCGAAAGAACTGCGTCACATTCTACAGACCTGGTTGTCACATCACTATTGATCAACAGCTTTACCCATCAAAGACACGTTGCCCTTTTCTGCAATATAGTGCTACAAAACCAGCTAAGTTTGGTATCAAGTTTTGGGTGGCTTGCGACTTGAAGTCAAAATACATCAGCAATGTCTTTCCATATGTTGGCCCAAAAGAGGAGAGTCTGCCTGAGAGTGTGGTAATGAAGTTGATGGAACCATTTCTGGACCAGGGAAGAACTGTCACGACGGACAATGTTTTCACCTCCATCACACTTGCACAAAAGCTGCTCAGCCGGAAAACTACCCTTCTTGGGACTCTCAATAAGACTTGCAGAGAAATTCCCCCTTCGGCTCGAGAGACTAAATGCAATAAGTTCAGCACTCAGGTCTTTTCAACGACTGACGCCACTCTGACAGCGTACGCAGCCAGCCGGAAGAAGACGGTCTACGTTTTGAGCAGTATGCACGGTGTGGTTCAGACTGAGGACAGCCACAAAAGAAAGCCAAGCACCATCACCCAGTACAATTCAACAAAATGTGGTGTCGATGCCATGGATCAGATGGTGCAGGAGTACAGCGTACGGGCAGGAACACGAAGATGGCCAGTCACTGTGTTCTATAACATGGTTGACATGGCAGCCCTGAACGCCCATGTGCTGTATGAAGCCTGCACTGGAACGAAGGAAAGGCGGCCAGATTTTCTGATGCGGCTTGCTTGTGAGTTGGCTGAGTCTCATGTGTTGGAAAAGAAGATAAGAAAGGAGAACTGTCTTCGCGAACAGGCCGCCACACCAAATGAACACGGCAAAAGAAAGAAATGCCAAGTCCAGTACCGGTGCAGAAAGAACCCTGCTACTGTTCAATGTGTGAACTGCAACAAGTTTACGTGTGGCAAATGCACAAAAGAAGTGCAGTGGGAGTGCCAGGTCTGCTCAGACCAAGCACAGTTTTGAAACTGTTTTTTTACAATGTTGTTTCAAAAAATAAAAAGACCATTTGAAAAAAAGCAAAGTTTGTGTTTTGTCTCTTTTCCATTCTCTTATTTTCTTATTTTCATGTCTCTTACTAAATTGAACTCAACAAAAGAGATAAATATGTGGTTATCCAGCATCAAGCAATGCAGAATATTTACAAAAAAAACAATAACATTCAAGCTTTCAAGAGAAAGATCGGAGTCAGAAGCAATGAAGTTACAGTTACAGTTGCTGGAAAACCTAGTTTTTCCTTTTTGGGAAATTACCCTTGGTTAGGTGAAATCCATGTAAAACTGTAATTCACCCCCCCCCCCCCCCAGAGCAGCTCCTCTGACAATCTGCATTCAACTCCCAGCAAGAAGCTGCCACATTATTAGCATACTGGACAGACCACATTCCATGGCAGGGGGATCATATGACCCCTCTGGAGTCAACAAAGGGATCAAATGATCCGCCCCTTAGTCCTTCTAGTGTGCTAGTAGCAGGTCCGCCGTGTAAACTTATACAAGTGGATGTGGAAACAAATTTGATTCAGTTGTCTAAATTTTGTTTTATAAACATCATGTGAAGGGGGACTAAGTGTTGAAGATATTTAGACGGATTCACCAAGTGAAAGAATTCCTGCTTCCTCTTTCAAATATGAAATGAAAAGGAACTTCATTATTAAATCATTCAGATACCAAGATAGCTTTTTTTAAATGAACTACCTTTAACAAAGAACTGCTGTCAGACAAACAAATGCATAAGCATATTTATTTATGGTCAATCTCATTGCTGCCATCTCCCCCACAGGTGCTTCAGCATTCATTTCCCTTAGTTTTATTCATAATATATTATTGTCTGATTTATTTTGTCTTATTCTTAGATTGTTTTTAAGTCACTGTTGCATTTCATTTTGTTGAATTATCTTTACTGTGTAGTGACATGAGTGAGTGTTTGTTAGTGTGTGACTAATAAAGAATTGAATCTTGAATCTTGAAAATCAAATGAAGGCATGACTTTTAAAAAGGAACACTTACAGCATTTTAAAAAGTGTCCTTGTATTTACATTGTTTCAGCATAGCAGAGAATGAGGTTTTAAAAAGTAATGCTAACACTGGAAGGTCTGCTTATGGTAACATGTCAAATATAGAGTGATATAGTTGTAAAACAACAGTCAAGAGGTATGATGTCCACGTTCATGTGCAATTCACTATATCTCAGCAACTTGCCATTCTACCCATTATTTTTAATACAACAAAAAATACAACATAAAAAGTGCTATTCAGGTATTTTGTATAAAAACAAACCAACAAATATGTATGTATTCAGATGACGTGTTGCTCCAAAACCCAGGTCGATCCCCTGAACACCTGAGAAAAGCTTGTTTAGTTGTGAATGTTGAATTATTTTATATTAGCCTCGTCACTGTCGGTTTTTTAAACTCAGCTTTAGTCCCATTTTTATTCCTTGGCTTTTACCCCCGCTTGAGACTCTGCTCCTGTTTGACTATGGGTTGTTTTTAGTTATTGTTTTGTTGTTTTTAATTGTTTTTAAAAACAATTAAACAATTATTTTAGTGCATATACCATTGTTTTGTTTGTTTTATGCCTTTTTTTCGTGACCAACATACTTTCACGGAAGAATATTTACATGTTTCAAGACTTATTTTCAATTACAATGACAAGAACCTAGACTTTTTGTTGTGTTACGAATAACATGAAAATAATATGTTGAATAAGTGATGTATAAATGTTGATCTTTTAAGATAACTGATACTGGAAAATCCAACAAGTCAGATTTTCTGACAGAAATTGATTTGATTTAAGGTTATCCCACAGCTTATAATCAAATAATATAGAGAACAAAGATCCACCCACCAAATTAATACTTCAGTACAGCCTCTTCTTGTAAAGATGTATTGGTTACCAGTTAAACTCAAGGCACCAAAGACAAATTTTGTATATTTTGACATTATAAATTGAAAAAGGTTTAACAATGAGGCCTTTCTCAGGGAAGCTGTGTATCCTCCCTCTGCTCCAACAGCCATTGTAGCTACACCAACTACTGACGCATTCAGCTGAAAGTCTTTTGTTATCATGGTCCTGATTCAGACAATAACATCTGTAAGCCCCCACTCACAATTTACAAACACAATTTGTGTTTGTTCTTGCTGATAAAATTACATTTATTTTTGAAAACTAAGCATGTTTGATACTTTTGTTTATTTCCCAAGATTTGAAATCAACTGTATCGAGAAACGACCTGGAAACCAGGTAAGTTTTCTTTGTTTTATTGTTGTATCAACTGAATATCAGAAAACTGTGGTCAAGGCTCAGTAAGTGTTGCAGTAGCAGAACTGCCTTTTGATAACAAGCTGCTTTAAGAACTGGTTAAGCTGGCTTAATCAGTTGGTGGTTTTGCTTTTTTGGTGGGTAGATTCTGCACTAGTTTTCAATTCTGCTAAACTGTTGATCTGTTTACTGTTAAGTTTTCAGGTCAACACTGCTCTGTTTTACTGTGGTCTCAAGACAGGTTCTCATCCTCACCTATTTTTGTTTTTTCTTCGAGTCTTCTTTTCCAAATGGAATATTCGATCAAGCACACCTGGGACAGCAACCCCGTGGATCATGACCCAACCCAAATCATTTTCTCTCCTGGACAAGGAGGACTGAAAATGGAGGTTTTAGGCCCATTCTTCAATGACCCAGCAGGTCCTGCAGGTCCTGTCGGTCAACCCTTTCCTGGACTTTGGGATTATGAAGGTGGGTGGAAAGGTTGGAGCGCTGCATATACAGTACAAATACTAAGCAACCACTTCAGTAGGATTTTAGCCTCTGTGTATTCAGGATGCATAAACTGCTCACCCATCGACACCCCAAATCTCATCTTTATTTATTTATTTTCTCTCTGTTTTATATTCTTAGTTGTGGAGTCATTCTTTCTTGATAGTACTACAGAAAACTACCTGGAGGTGGAACTTTGTCCGTAAGTTCAGAGCTCAGCTGGAACATCCCTGTTTGCTCATATGTTTGTACTTTTAATACTATACAAACAAACCTTCTGTGTTTTTGTTTCAGGCGTGGACAGCACCTGATATTACTGCTGTCAGGAGTCCGCCAAGCATTCATGGTTGGTAGAAATGAATTAATCAGCAGTAATACTTTGATTTTGGTGTTTAATCTTTGTCCTGAAATTCTTCCTCCAGCAAGAAGTGCCCATGGTGTACACAGCCACAACAACAGGCAGCAGGTGGACGGGTGAGGCTCTCATACCCTGGTCGTACTTTCCTCCAAATGTCAACAAGATGAACTCGTACGCCATTCATGGCTCAGGAGAGAAGCGTGTTTACGAGGCTCTCTACCCCATTCCAAAGGAGGAGATAGTGGATGGCCAAGAACCTAACTTGTACGTATGCAGATTCCTTTGATACAGTTCATAAAAGTTATGCAGGCTGTAAATAGTGCAGACATAATCTGTCCAACAAAAAGAAAAAACATTTGGTTTTTACTGCTGACTCAAGAGGTCTCATTTATCAACAGAGGGTAGAAAATATTTTTGATTCTATCTTACTAATAAAATCTAAAATACACAAAAAAAAAGGACAAAGATAACATTTAAAAAACAAATGGATTCTGGTCATTCATACATCAACATGCAAGCAGTGTTGATCATGAATGGTACCAATGCAATCTTTAAATATTTAAGAGAGCATATTTTTTCTCACCTGATCAATAGAAACAAGAGTAAAGTTCACTTTGTCTGAGAAGAACTAACAAAAGAAAAAAAATGCTCAGAGAAAGAGCCAAAAAAAAAATGCTGTAAATTCTTGGCAGAGGTGTCAGAGGAGAAATCACCCTCAGAGATAAATCAGAAAGATGTTTGATGTTAAGCTTTGGTGCAAAAATTCGTCACAGATGAGAATTCCTTGCAGCTGGAGTTGGACTTGAGCACCACTCACATCTCACCTTTAGATACCCAAAGTGCATGCATTATATCGAAGGAGACTCACAATATTCAAAAAGAAAAGTTGGGCAGCTGAACATTGAAGATAAAAGAAAATACTCAGGCTAGGCTTTATTTCCACCTGTATGTTTTATTAACTTTGAAATTATTTGTGCAGGTAAAACTGTAGGTGTGACAAAATGTAAAAGTGTCTCTTAAATAACTGAAACTTCAGTCAGTTTGTCATGGAAAAGAGAACCAGAGGAGCTGGAGGAACATGGTGCATAGGTATTCTCCCCTTGGTATGTTTCTGTGGCCCAAGATATAGAGGACCCAACCAAAGCAATTAAAATACTTAAATTCTAAAATCCCGGGGTAGACACAAGCTGGATGTGAATAGGAATGGCTTTTGGGCATTTTGTGGCTCGTCCAAGCAGCAGCCCCTGGCCATAAGGAATGAAGCCCATGCAGAGGTGCTGAAAACTGCAGTACTCTAAGATTCCACCTGAGGCAGAAACCATACACACACACAGATTTTTAAAGCACTTAAATGTTTACACCCCGGTTCAAAGATGTCTAGGGTCTGAATTGCTCATTTTTCTATTGGTACACACGGTACAGGGAGTGAATTTGTTTTTTTTTTCTAAGTAATTAAACTTAGACCCAAAAAAAGCCATGGCTTACTTGACTGACAGGACAGCACCCTGTGGCTGTCCTCAAATAGACTACAATCTCACTTCTTTACCTTATCCTAACGAGAACTGTTCAGTTCAGCATTTCGAATGTAGTCTACGTCGACGATGGGCTGAAAAACTCTGCATCAGAAATAGATGGGTGATGTCACAGAGAACATGTACATATATCATACAGTCTATGAACTCATCCCACCATACATACATCCCAAATCCCAGCATTAATCCAGTAAAATATGTTCTGGAAAGCTCTACCTGCTGACAGGCCGCTGTCTGCTCTCCCTTAACAAATTTGCACACTCTTTGAAAACACACTCCCTGCAGAGAGCATGCTTGCCAAATCTTCCTATATGAGGCAAAATGAGCCTTAGAGTACGTGACATAAGACTTTCTCAGTTGTTAGAGGTTTGTCACTCATTTGCCATACATTTCTTTCAACTTAGCAAAAGTTTAATGAAGTTTTATTTTGTGAAATTTGGAATCAAGAACATATGTGGAAATCAAGATTGCTTCATAAGTGCTGTGACACTTGTAATGTTTTGAATGTCTTGTAATTTGATAATCTAGCACATTGATTCTGTGGTCAGAGCTGTGCTTAAACAAATCCCTCAGTCTGAAAAATGTTGATACACCTCGTACTTTGTATGGAAATGTTCCCATGCATGCATTATGCAAACAACCCGAAACTGCGCACACTTAACACCTTGAGACTTGTAACAGAAAGATTAATTAAGAGTGGCTAAAATAAAAACATTGTTGTCAAGATTTGCTGCGATGTAACTCTATTCGGTAGTTTGTCAAACCTCCCCAAAAGGAAAAACCAACATCTTATGAAACCTGATGTATGTAGAAATTTAAATATTAAAGCTAAAGTCCAGAAAATTTTTTAGAAAATCATTAAAATTATTCACATTTTTTAAATTACTGTGCACATATTCTATCTGAAAAAATAGACTGTTTATCATGGTTGACCAGTGGGTTTCATTAAGTAGTTTTTTCCATCAGTTTCTATTCCAGGATTGTTTTCAGAAAGCCAAATATTTATATGTGTGTATATACATACATATATATATATATATATATATATATATATATATATATATATATATGTGTGTGTGTGTGTGTGTGTGTGTGTGTGTGTGTGTGTGTGTGTGCGTGTGTGTGTGTGTGTTTCTTTCTCTCTCATTTTATTTCACTTCATACTAACTATAAAGAACACACATGAGTTTTCTCTGTTTTATTTTTAGCCACCGTTTGGAGTACTTCAAAAGTTTTTGCCTGCAAAGCATCATGGGAGAAGGTTGGGTCCAGCCACAGTCTGATCTTTGGAAAAAAAAGCCTTAGGTTTACCACACCCTTCTCTCTCTGAATCACACAAACACACACATATCACAGAAGTACTTTTTGTTCAGGAGAATAAGGATAAATGGTTCGTCACCTGAGGTACTTAAGAGTACCAACAAATTGCCAATAAATAATTTTTACTCAAGTTGGAAAGTGTGCGGAAGTTTTATTTTTTCTAAATCCTTTCACTTCTTTCTTTCACAACTGCCCTGATGAGCAGAAATGGGGACTTTGGTCTGAGACATGGACTTGAGTCACACTTAGTCTCACAATAGTGTCATCACACCATCACAGACTTCACTTGGACTTGCCCATCCTAGACCTGAGACTCTACTTAGACCTGTGTATTAAGTAAGTGGGTGACTTGGCAGCGCAGTTTTGAACAGCAGAGTTTGGTGGAATTGTAGAGCAGGGTATCATCAGTGGAAGTGCGGTCTGTGGCAGTGTATGATGTATGATGTGTGATGTGGCCAAGGGGGGAGGGTGTAGAGGATGAACAGAAAGGGATCAAGCATCGATCCTTGGGGGACACCTTGTGGAACAGGGTGGATATGGGATTTACAATTATTTATTTAGAGGTTTTGAAATCTGTCTGAGATGTAGGGGTCTGAACCAGGAGAGTACTCAGCCAGTTTTTACAAATGCATTATTAAAATTGTAAAACGTTGTAGGTGAAACTACGTAAGATATCGTCCATGGGTTTGAAGAGCTTATTTGTGGGGGAAAACAGAGTGCAAGGTTTGGAGAAGTCAGGTATGACGATAAGGTGTTGGACATACAAATGGAGAGGGAGATGGGGCAATATCTAAATGATAGCCAGATGGCGGAGGAAGATTGACCAGTGTGTGTTTCAGATTTTCAGTTTGGAAGCCAGTGGAACATACCAGATCCATCCAGAAGATATTACCATCCACACATGTTGAGCTCTGATAAAGATCTTTGTCCACATGACAGAAATAGCTGAAAAATCCTCACATCACTGACTTAACAAACCATTAATCTTAATAGTTCGGATCTTAGTGCATGTGAAATACACATAAACAACTAAACCATACATAGTTGCATTACAGTTTTCCAGTTTTTTTTTAATGTCCACACAAATGCAGGAAATTTTTAGAAACATCTCCTCTAGGGTAGCTGTCAGTGACTCAAAATTCTGTTTGCAGGGAGACAGTAAGGTTCAAAATGATGAGAAAAAGTTACGTTTTAAAAAATAACAACATGAGAGTTGGATCAAACTTTCAGTTTGTTTTTTTTTTCCTGTTTTCAAAAATATTAAGCAATGTCCTCAACCTGACCGACTTCAAATAGTTCTAAGATGCAGGTTCTTATTGCAAAATAAAGTTCAATTTACTGGGTTTAGATATTCTTATACTTAAACAGCCAACTTGATATTTCACGCATGTTAACACACTGAAAACTGATTATTTTCCCTTCTTGGAGCCTTGTTAACTTTGGCCCTCATTCTTCAGCCAGGAGGGCCCACTGCTCAAGCTCTCTCCTCATCATAGCCTGCCATGCATTAAGCACAAACTTTACAACCAGCATGTCTACTAAAATGCTGACCTAAGTGGACGTTTCTGAACACATTTAGACTAATTTTATTGGACTGCACTGAGCAGCCTGTGAGCGCGCAGAGCCCTGAGGATCTAATTAGTTGTTAGACATTCGTGAAGGGAGCAGAAAAGGTTGCTGCCTCTCTTCTCCACCCCGAAACAAGACAGACAAGAAAACACAATAGCCATCTCTTTCCCCTCAGTGAGAAAAAGTGTTGCAAACTTTCTACCAGTTATGCGTGTGTTTTTTTATTTGCTTAACTAGGATCCAGTATTTTATTTGCTAAATAGCCCATATCTTCATGGGAATCGTGATGTAACACTCAGGAAGGGCCTCTGGATTATCATGTCTTACTTCTGTATACTCCCGGAAGTCTTGAAGACTTTCACAATGTGATGAATTGTGGTTATTTCATGCTCAACGATTGGTAAGCAGCCACAAAGTCCCTGAACTGGAAACAGATCAGCCATGTCAGGGTTCCTGTGGAGTCCATGTAAGGCAAAATCAGCCATTTTCAGTTGAACACATTAAATAAGTCATAAATGTATGGCCCTAAAAAGTGGAAAAAACCATTCAACCATTTAGGATTAAATTGTGGAGAGTCTGTGTTTCAGATTTCTGTGTTCAGGAGCCATCATTAGTGTAACTCCGCCCCTCTGTCGTTGGTGAACAGTCATATAGTTGCAAGGCAACCAGAAACCAATAACCAGTTTAGCTTTAAGAAGAGAGATGTGTTTTTCTCTGCTGAAAAGGATTTCTTTAAGTAGCACTAAATGTAGCTGGCTACTAAGCTATGTCACAAACTGAGTTTATAAAGTTTGATTGTTGTCATGTTTCAAACAATTGTGCTACGTAACCACAAATAAATACAATACCTCATTGCGTTCTATTCATTAAAAAAGATGTCTTGAACAAAGAAAAGTAGTGTTTATTAAAAAGAAGATTTGCTCTCCATTCATTTGCTTCACAATAAACACACATCTAGATAAGAGCATAGACTATGATGTATGATTAATGAACGTAGCCTCCGCAATGTCACCCGTCTGTTTCTGAATCTTTTTGAAGCAAAACGGCTGGCGCGGCCATATTGAAAATGAGGTGGGCTTTCGGTTTCCATAGTAACAGCCATAGGGCGCCCAGCAGTCACATGAGCTGAGCTCTGCCCCTGATTGGAGGAATTGGGGATCTTAACACTGTCTAAACTGCAGAGTTAGAAAAAAATGGACCCCATAAAGTGCGTGCCGTTAGTGAAATTATCAATTCAGACCAGGCTGTAAATATGCTTGTTTTGGCTGTGAAAACAGCTTTTTTTTTTTTTTTTGGCTTGGTGTGTACATGACAGCCTCAAGCAGACACTCGAGGAACAACAGCCTTCAGAACATCCGCATTGTCTCATATATTCAGACCAGAGGTTGCTGCTTGGGTAAAATTTACGTCCTCACGACAATGGGTTCAAGCGGTCATGGGAAACGGAGTCTTTATCCCCCAGATATGGCTCAATGTGTCAGAGTGTCTTTGATAGTTAATTACCTCCTTGTTACAATTAGATGGAAAATGAGAGGAATTCCCCTTTTAAAGCCAACACCTGAAGCTTTAATTTAATATAGGAATGACTTTTGGAAGATGTTTTGATGATGAGCGATTCACACTCGAGTAAAATGTGACACACTAACCCCATTCTCCCCTAAATTACTTGCCTTACTCTCACAGTAATTCATTTCAGTTGATTACAGTGAAACTATGTAATGTGTCGAGCACAAAGACTCGTCATATCAAAGACTGTTGTGAGTTTCGACTTCACTCACACACATACGGAGACGCTGGGCAGTGATATATGATGTGAAATATAACAGAGGCTCGATATTAATAAGTTGCTGTGATTTTTGACGCGCTCCCTTCAGAGCAGAGTCGTCGGGGAAAAAAAAAAAAACAGGGCAGAGTCTTCCGAGACTCTGGATCAGTGATGCCCCACGAGGACAAAGGAAGGAGGTCCCGCTCCCGTGGGTGGTAATTATCATGCTGCCGCGAGAACAGAAAAAGTTGCAGATTTCCACCTCAAACTGCCACATCACACGATCCCGCTGTCCGACAGCGTGCATCTCTTCAACATGCAGCTCGGGATTTTGGTGCTGTTACTGTTCTTCGAGAGTTGTTGGTGCGTCCCGCAGCAGACTTGTCATCCTGGAGACGCATTTTTAGGTGAGACCGAATTATCGAATATGGATACTGAACCAAACAACAACTGACGGAGTGGCTGACTAGTCACGAGTTGGAAAGATTTAAGGCAGAAGTTATCATATATGACTGAGAAACGCTATGGACGATTTAAGACAAGCATACTTCCTGTGCTTTCCAGTTAAAAAAAATAACAACATGATCTTAAAAGTTTATTCTGGTTAAATAGTCAACAATGTGATCTTCGCTCGTAAACACATACTACATCCAGCGGCTTTGTTTTTAAAAATCTGCAGACTAGTTTTGTAACAGTGGAAAATTGAGCAAGACATAATCTGGTAAACTCATTTTTTCCTTTCTTTCTTTTGAGAGGAAATGTTACAGCCTTGTTCTGATAGCATAAACATCTGGGCTGAGTCCCCAGATGTTGCTCCTCAGCATGTTTGTTTCAACCAGTATTATCCGTGTCCTCTCACAGGAAGATGCAGCAGCAATGTGTTGGAAGAAAAAGGTAGGTAGTCTTTGTAATTTCAGTTTCTACAACACAGTTATTAAAATCATTGCTAGCATATTCTGTTTCCTGCCTCCTACAGCTACCTGTGTAGATCTGAACCTGGGCTACTGTAATGATATGGAATATTCTAGGTGGGTATCAGAGTGTGGTCCTATTGTGAGTGTGTCATCCTAGAATCTTCAATCCTTATTTGTACCTTTGTTTTTTTCTTTAAACTCTTCATGCTTTTATTTTTAACTCACTTTTAACAACTTGTTTAAAATCGCTGCCACCACAGAACCATATTTCCCAACATCCTCGGCCACAGGAGCCGTTCTGAGGCAGAGTCAGGGGCAGAGTACCTCCTCCTTAGTGTCATCCACGGCCTCCTCAATGGGGAGTGCTCCCCTGAGATTCGTCTGGTAGGCTGCTCGGTCCTCGCCTCACCTTGCCAAAATGACAAGATGATCAAGCCCTGCCGCAGCACCTGTGAAGCACTGAGGAAGGATTGCTACCATGCCTTTGAAGCCATTGACATGGCTTGGCCCTATTTCCTGGACTGTGACCGCTTCTTTGCCAGTGACCAGGAGGGCTGCTTCGACCCACTTGTAGGGCTGAAAGGTAGAGGTGACACTGCTGTGTTGAGTTTTTCCAACCAAATGCAAATCTGTGCTCTGGAAAAAATACCTCACCTTTCCTTGCCTTCCTTTCCTTTGTAAATCACTTTTCCAGCCAGACAGGAGCTAGCAATATCCAGCCTCTTTCCTGAAGAACCCAGCACAATCATCCAATTCACCTACACCTCCAACTCTCAGATGTACAGTTTGTTGAAGAGAACAGCTGCCAAGTGCTCCCATATCTCAAATGTCTACAGTATTGGACGCTCCACAGAGGGCCGGGATCTGCTGGTTATTGAGTTCACAAACAACCCAGGACAGCACGAGCTATGTGAGTAAGCATAAGAGTTAATTAATTGAGCCTATAATTTTAAGTGCTGTAGTGTGGGTAAGCTGTGGTTCAATTATCCTTTTTATGACTCTTTATCCAAAGATCAAAACTTAAGAGGCAATGGAAACAAAGTGTAACAACATTGACATACACTCACCGGCCACTTTATTAGGTACACCTTGCTAGTACCGGGTTTGACCCCCTTTTGCATTCAGAACTGCCTTAATTCTTCGTAGCATTGATTCAACAAGGTACTGGAAACATTTCTCGGAGAGTTTGGTCCATATTGACATGATAGCATCACGCAGTTGCTGCAGATTTGTCGGCTGCGCATCCATGATGTGAATCTCCCGTTCCACCACATCCCAAAGGTGCTCGCCCACAGCGCGTTATCCTGCTGGAAGTATCCATCAGAAGATGGGTACACTGTGGTCATAAAGGGATGGACATGGTCAGCAACAATACACAGGTAGGCTGTGGCATTGAAACGATGCTCAGTTGGTACTAAGGGGCCCAAAGTGTGCCAAGAAAATATCCCCCACACCATTACACCACCACCACCACCACCAGCAGCAGCCTGAACCGTTGATACAAGGCAGGATGGATCCATGCTTTCATGTTGTTGACGCCAAATTCTGACCCTAACATCCAAATGTCGCAGCAGAAATGGAAACTCATCAGACCAGGCAACGTTTATACAATCTTCTATTGTCCAATTTTGGTTAGCCTGTGCGAATTGTAGCCTCAGTTTCCTGTTCTTAGCTGACAGGAGTGGCACCCGGTGTGGTCTTCTGCTGCTGTAGCCCATCTGCCTCAAGGTTCGATGTGTTGTGCGTTCAGAGATGCTCTTCTGCATACCTCGTTTGTAACGAGTGTTTATTTGAGTTACTGTTGCCTTTCTATCAGCTTGAACCAGTCTGGCCATTCTCCTCTGACCTCTGGCATCAACAAGGCATTTTCACCCACAGAACTGCCGCTCACTGGATATTTTCTCTTTTTCGGACCATTATCTGTAAACCCCAGAGATGGTTACGTGTGAAAATCCCAGTAGATCAGCAGTTTCTGAAATACTCAGACCAGCCCGTCTTGCACCAACAACCACGCCACATTCAAAGTCACTTAAATCACTTTTCTTCCCCATTCTGATGCTCAGTTTGAACTGCAGCAGTTCGTCTTGACCATGTCTACATGCCTAAATGTGTTGAGTTGCTGCCATGGGATTGGCTGATTAGCAATTTGCGTTGACGAGCAGTTAGACAGGTGTGCCTAATAAAGTGGCAGGTGAGTGTATATTCAGCTTAAAATATTGATCTGATGAAAAGTTTTGGTTAGCAATCCCCGGAACTCCGAGTAGATACTGAGCAACGTTGGCGTTCATTTGAAGTCTTGATAAACTCAGCAACTGTAAGTCAATTTACTCCTCTTGTATCCACCTGTTTCTTCAGAAGCCTATTGGTGTTGATTTCCGCCAGCGGTTTTCGACTTCAGGTTGCCGCCGCTGGCAAGCTAGCTAAAAACAACTCAAGTGAAATCATTAATGCTAGACAGGGCTCAGTGTAAACTTTTTTTTAAAACATCCGCACTATGACTTCACCTCCGATTTATTAATTTTGTCACTTTCTTGCTTTTAAAAGCTGGTTACTAGAGCGAGTATGACAGCTAGGCTAACAACATCAGCTTTGTGGTCTCCATGGCGACGTAAACAAAACATTAAAACTGGAAGAGCAAAACTGGCAACTGCTATGAACTATGGGTAGTCAGGAAAAAGGTGGATAGTCCAGCTGTTCTTTCTTTTACATACTATGGCTGTTCTGTTTTGGTTAAGTAATCAAATAGTTAGCATGTAGCTGAGAACACAGCCATAAGTAAGAATGAACGCTAATGTTCCCACAAGCCATTGGATGTATGTTTGTTTGTAGAGTGTAACTTTTTAAAAGTGATGTGTGAATTTTGTGCTTCTAGCATGTTCCCCTGAAAGTTCATTCATACTGCTGTAACCGTGTTTGTCTCTGTCTGAAACCCCAGTGGAGCCAGAGGTGAAGTTGGTGGGGAATATACATGGCAATGAGGTGCTGGGCCGCCAGCTTCTCATCTACCTAACTCAGTACCTGTGTTCAGAATACATTCTGGGAAACCCACGAATTCAAACCCTCATCAACACCACACGCATCCATCTTCTGGCCTCAATGAATCCAGATGGTTATGAGCTGGCCGCTTCAGAGGTAGAGGATAACAGTGACCCGGAGCTCAGCCACCAGGAAGTAAATATCGTTAACATAAAGAAAGACAAACTGCCATTATCCGTTTTCATCCTACTTTCAGCTCAGTGCTTCCTGCTTATGTCATGTTGACAACACATTTACTAACTTCTGCTGCTCACAACATCTGTTCCTCTTACCAGCTCTGCACACATATGTTCATGTTGCATGTCTTGATTTTGCATTTCAGAGTGTTCAATGTATTCCAAGACTTTCATGGTTATTTATCATTAGAGCCTGACGGTATGGGATTTATGGGAATGTACCTATACTGATATTGGGGGCTGGAAAAAAAAGTGATTTCCGATATATCGTTTCATAACTGATATATTGGCTGATAGATATTGATATACACAGAATATGTACTGTACATGAACACAAATTCTTATAATGCTAAAAATATGATTCAAGACAAAGAAGTAGAACACCTCAAAATTAAAATAAGGAACTTTAATCAGTAGCTCTGCCAACATAGGACTGTAAACCCACTTATTTCACAAAGATGCCATGTACACGTCTTTAAAACTGTATAATAGTCTTATATTAGATAATAGTGGACATGGGAATTAACAGTTGTATAAATCATTGTCTCACAATGATAATTTACACAATTTATAAATTCTCTGGATCCCAAATCTGCCAGGGATCAAAAAAAAGGACTTTCTGTTTGAATCGGATTGCACTGACACCTTTTGGCTGGAATCACACGCACACTGTCGTGATGACATGACTCTTAACAAGGCGTGTGTTTGTTGTGGAAATGAACGGAGATCAGATCTTCTTTTTAACACTACTTTTCTTTGTTCAAGATCATTTTTGAAAACCTCATTCAAGTTAAAGGGTCTGTGAGGATTAACAGTCCTGTAGTTTAGTAGCCGGCTATTTTTGTGCTATTTGCAGCCCGGTGCTCTGACGCATCCATATACTTATATGTAATGTTAGTGAATCCTTATTTCCTGCTCCTCTACCAATCAGAGCTAACGTTACCTCACTCTTCATTTTATTGACAGACTCTCAAGTTTGATCAGATCACTGCAGAATAACTGCTGCATGTGGGTTGGAATGAACATTATCACAAGAAACAGTTTGTCTTAGCCTTTATCTCATGGTTTAGCCTTTAGCTTGTGTTTTAGCCTTTAGCCTGTGATATCCCTCTCCAGTTTAGCTTTCTTCTGCTCTTCTGTCCTTTTTATGTCAGACAGTTCAGCTCCAGTCTCCACCATCACCACTAAATCAATCACAGAAATAGTTTTCAGCAGAGAAAAACACAGATCTCTCTTCTTACTACTAAACTTTGTCAGCCGGCATGGTGTTGTCATAGAGACTTCATTGTGCTGTAAATCAATCCAGTCTTGTCCGACCTGATTTGGAAGCTAAGAAATAGCATTTAGGAATAACCTTTATTGGTGCTGATAATCTCATTTTGAATTGTGGTTCACGATTGGGCATGTCACTGGAAGTGAGACTTTAAGTCCCTTTCATCAGTGATACCCAATAATTGGCTGGGCTCTATTTATCACATGAACACAACACAAAAAGGATTTTTTTTTAAAGTGTGAGTTTATACTCAGGCAGACTGATTGCAGAGGTACAGGTTATTCACAAAGCTTAATGGCAGACACGTCAATGAAAATGCACAAAAAGTTTTCCTCCTTTTTCCCAAGTGATACATTTCAAATGTATCAGCCAAGCAACTTTCAATTCACCCTGATTCTTCATTTTTTTGGGCAGTATAAATTATACAACAATAAATATCAGCATGCTACGGATACAGTACTGATTTTTACTGCTTTTCCCTGTGATAAACAAATTAGGGCTTTGTCTTGACAATCTGTTTGCTTCTTATACTCGGATATATGGTCTTGTCATTTATATGTTAACATTATAACCAAAGATAATCCAACATGTTCATCCTTGAAATGTTTTAATATTCATACATTCTGATTAATACTCTCCCACTAATGTTGACACATCTTTTTTTTTTTTTTTTTTTTTTTTTTTTTTAAAATCAACAGTGTTTTTAATTTCAATTCCCCAGGGTGTTTTGACCTGATTGAATCTTTCAGGGTCATTTGTTAAACGGTTGGACCAATGGACGGACCAATGCCCAGAATCTGGACCTCAACCGCAATTTTCCAGATCTAACATCTGTTTTGTACCGTAACCGCCGCAGCAGGCACTACCGCATTGACCACATCCCAATCCCTGACTCTTACTGGTTTAGAAAGGTAGGATGATAACTTTCATTCAACTGATTTTGGAGAACATCTTACCTTAAATACAGTGATTCAGCCTGAATCCAAATGTAGTCCAATACTGCCTTTGGACTCTAGGTGGCACCAGAGACCTATGCAGTGATGAAGTGGACCAGGTCACTGCCTTTTGTTCAGTCGGCCAGCCTCCATGGAGGGGAGCTGGTGGTCTCGTATCCCTTTGACTTCTCTAGACACCCACAGGAGGAGAGGATGTTCTCGCCCACTCCAGATGAGCAGGTAGGGAGAGAGAGAGAGAGGGAGAGAGAGAGAGAGAGAGAGAGAGAGAGAGGAGGACTGAGTTTATGGTTGCAAGATAAGAAAGTTTTCAGCGTGTGTAACATCACTCAAAATAAAATTAGCAAAACAATCTCCTCTAGGTCTTTAAGCAGCTGGCACGCACCTATGCAGACGCCCATGCCACCATGTCAAACAATGACACCGAGAGGTGTGGAGCCTCTTTTTACCGGACTCGGGGTATCATCAACGGGGCAAAATGGTACAGTTTTGCTGGTGGTAAGATATTAAACATTTCAAACTACAGAGACAACCATGAAACAGATGATGTTATCCATTCATTTTTTTTCTTTGTGAGTGTCAGTTTATTCCGTCTCTTCCTTGCAGGAATGTCAGACTTCAACTACTTGCACACAAATTGTCTGGAGATCACAGTGGAGCTTGGCTGTGATAAATTCCCCTCGGAGGCAGAGCTTTACCCAGAATGGAAGAGGAATAAGGAAGCTCTGCTGAGTTTTCTCGAGTCTGTGCGTTTCTTTTTATTTTGAGAAAAAAACCCAATTTATAATAAGCATGTACATACAGGGTTAAAGTTTGGTAGGTTAAGGCTAGCATTCCTTTGTTTTGCCCACAAACAGGTTCATCGGGGGATAAAAGGAATTGTGAAGGATGTTGATGGAAATGGAATTAAAGGTGCAACCATCTCTGTCAGAGGGATCAGGAAAGATGTCACTACAGGTAAACTCAAACACAGTCATGCATTTACTTTTTTTGATTTATTTAGCTTAACACATCAATTTAAATGTGTATGCTATGAAGGCTGATTGATAAGTTGATAAGTTGTGAGCCTCATATTTAAGGGTTTGACTTTTGGCGGACATATTGCATTATTTTTCAACATAATCCCTGTCAGTATCTTTATACTTTTACCAGCGATGTTTAAGGGCCTTAACTCCACTTTTAAAGAAGTCCTTCTCGTGACCGTTCAGAAAGTCCTCCACTGCATGTATGATGTCATCATCTGACCCAAAGTGGGTACCTGAAATGGCCTTTTTCAGTTTTGGAAATAGATGAAAGTCTGGCGGAGTGAGATCAGGTGAATAAGGCGGATGCTCAATCATTAATGGCAGCCATGGCAACGACCGACTTGTGAACAGGAGCATCGTCCTGGTGGAACAACACACCTTTACTGAGTTTTCCGTAGCGCTTGAGTTTAATATTTTCTCTTAACTGCCTAAGAAGTGATGCATATGTTCCATTGATTGTTTGTCCCTTCAGTCAGAACAACATCATGGACTTTATTGACCATTTCTGGGGTTGCAGCAGTGACAGGCCTTCCAGGACGGGCGTCATCCCCAAGGCTCTGCCTGCCACGCTTAAATTCCACCACCCACCTTTTCACTGTAGCAAATGAAGGGGCATCATTCCCTCGTGTTGCTACCATATCAGTATGGATATCCTCAGGTGATAGACCTTTCTTATGCAAATGTTCAATCACTGCTCTTTCAGCGATTCTGTCCATTTTGCAAAAGTCTCTTGCCTTGTTTACTTTAGAGAGCTACCTCTTCAACATAAAGTGACCAAATGACACCAGTCTGCAGGTACACAGCCTTAAATAGTCAGAGAAAAGTAGAGCTGAAAAAGGACATCCCTGCTTCACTTCTTCAATACAAGGCTCACAACTTATCAATCAGCCCTTATATCTGTTTACTTCATTTTTAACGGTGTTAGGAGCAGGCTGACACTCAGCTGTTTAGCACTCTGGGTTTAAATTTAGTGTTTAGTGCCGTCTTTTTTGAAACAAGTGGGTTTCTTTTCAAACATAACACTGATATGAACAATAATAACGGGGCCTTTGGTTCATCGATCTTTTTAACTTTTTAACTGTATTGTCTGCTTGTGTCTTGTTTGAGTTGATACTATCTGCTTGTGTTCCATTTTTGTAATGGTCTATTATATGATTTGTAAAAGTGAGGCTTTAAAGTCTCACTGTGTTGTGCTGGTTCCTGCCTGAGGAGTACAGATGAAATTTAGCATCTGTGCTAAGTCTGGCACAATTAACATCGATGCTCGATGCAGCAGTGTTGTTTATGTGCATTGTCCCAACTCAGTAAATAAATAAATTAAATTTAAATGAATGAAAAGGCAAGAGGCGGGTTACACCCTGGACTGGTCTCCTGTCAATCACAGAGCTGACACACAGACAGACAACCTTTCACGCTCACACCTACGGACAATTTTAGAATAACCAATTAATGTTAAATGTACAATTGTGCTGTTACTCACATTGAGCTAAAAAGCAGCGCCTTTGTACATCCTGCATGCAGAGCTGTTCTGTCATTGTCTGTTCTTTCGCCGTTCATCCTCTTCTCTCACTAACCCTCTACCTAAGCTGAAGCTGGGGACTACTGGCGGCTGCTGAACCCTGGTACTCACATCCTGACAGCCACAGCGAAGGGTTATTCCAAGGTCAGCAAGAGGGTTCACCTGCCTCAACACATGACCAAAGCTGGACGTGTTGACTTCATCCTGGAGAAGGTTTGCTATTTTTTTATTGTACCTCTCATAAATTTTCTCAAATATTCCCTCTCAAGACATATTTTCTAAAGTCTAGTTTCATATTATTAGAGTTATTGTTTAGGGATCATCTTTGAAAAAAAAAAAGTCCAAGGAAAGACATGAGCAAAACCAAACATGCACATAACATGTTACTTACATGTTATCAGTGTCATACTGATACTGGATCTTAACCATATTGATGTCAGGTCTTTGTCATTGATATATTGATCTGTATTAACTTTTTTTTAGTGACCAATCAAAATCTATGCAGTGATGAAGTAGCTCTAGTTTTTGTTGTGTTTGATCATCTTGTATTTGGGTTTATTTCTTTATTTGCCTTTGTTGCTTTTGTGTATGTTAGCTGATTTTGTTCTGTTTTAGCAAAAGGTTTTGTGAATATCAGCTTTCTTTGGTCAGCTTTTTCCAGGGCTTTTGTTTTGAAGATGTAAAGACGAAAGAGCTGATGTTTGTTTTGTTTTTTGTTTTTTTTAAAGGAGAGAGCCAAATAGCGTCTTGGAAAAGCGTCTTGAGATAACGTTTGTTATGAATTGGCGCTATATAAATAAAGATTGATTGATTGATAAAGAAGACGCATTTAATAACACAGCTGCAGACGTGGCTGGTGTTTCAGTGTAAAGTGTGACCCTGTTAACTGGTGACTCTCAGTCCACCATTACTGACATGTTCGGCTGAGAGTCACCAGTTAGCAAGGTCACGCTGTACTCCAAAACACAGGTTACTCTGTAACGGTCTGAATTCCATAGAAGTTGACTCCATGGTGTAGTATCGTTTCTGACAACCAAACACGGAACAACTGTACATTTTTATGCTGCTAAAAGTTTGAATTTAGTGTTAAAAGAACGATAACTTGTCTGAATGAATGGAGCTAAACACGTGCCCAAATATGTGCACATCTTTATGATGACGTGGGTGGTTGAAGGGGTCTGTAAACTCAATGTGTTGATGCATGTCTCTGTGAGAAAGTTTACACACACACAGTAAGCAGGAATGTCATTTTTTTAACATCTAACAGACCACCATCTAACATTTTCATCCAGTCTCGTCTTGTCAACGAAAACTCTCGTCATGTTTTGGTCATCAATGAGCCATGTTTAGCTCGTCACCTCTTGTTTTTCGTGATGACGAAAAAGGAGCGTCAATGAAATAATTTTCTCATCATTGATGGAAACAACACTGCACAATTATTTTGTGAATCAGGCCCCAATGTCATCCGTACAACTTTTTTTTTTTTTTTTTCAAATAAGGTCTGATGAAAAGTTTCAGGTTTGTCATTTTTATCCCTTCTCTCAATCTGCTCTCTCCTTTTTATTTATTCTGTCTAGGTTCCCGTGGAGCCTGATATTGATGACCACCTCTTCCCTACAGTAGACTCATGGGATCGATTTGACCCCTACAACCAGTTTACAAGCTTCAATGACCGACATGCAGATGACAGAGGAGTAGAGCAACAGGAGAAACCATGGTGGTGGAGCTACTTCTCCCAGTCGGCCATGTCGCCTCCACAGTGGTTGCTTCGAAACGTCTAGCCGCAGTACAGATCAGAGAATTCCCAACACACAGATTGGTGAAAGACGGCCCAACATAAGTCCCACTTCATCTTTCATTGACTACTATTCAGAGGAAAGAGAAATTATTCTTTACTGTATGCGCAAAGATTTTTACTGAAACTGCTTCACACTGCATGTCACTTGTTTTCAGATAAAAGTGTAACTACTTGGAAGTAAATAAAAAAGAGATGCCTCAAAATATTACATTTTGAAGAAATTCAAAGTAAAAAAATAGCATGCACTTATTTGAACACTGAAATAACAAAACATCAAATTTACTTTGGCTGCATAAAACATCTGTGAGCACATAGATGAGTTTAATCACCTCTTATTTAAAAAAAAAACGTAACACATATTACTGTATGAGAAGCAACATTTTATTCACCATAAAAGGCTGTAACAGCATCTTGCAGTTAACGCTACACTTATGAGTGAATTAGCAGCTAGCTTGGGTCATTTTTCATGAGTACAACTGTTTGCTTTGTTGTTGTTCACAAGCATAAAAATAATAAAAACTTTTTACTTTTGCAAATTTTCTTTCGTCAGTTTCAAACTTACTGCTGTTGCAACAAGTGTTCAGTTGTTTGACCTTTACTGTTACAACCATCACTGTGACAGGCAATGGATCCAATGCACAGTTCTGCACGAGGCAGCTTTTTTAAAATTACGTTCACTCCATCAGTTAAATGCACATTTATCAGCATTTTAGCAGAATTCTTCAATGTATTTACACTTAGTTGAAAGCCTACAGATTTTGATGTTAAAGGGGTATTTCAGTTATTTTTAGCAGGGTTGTTTGAAACACTTGATTGCTGGTTTGCCCTCTTGATGAGAAATTGCTGAAATGTACAGAACACAAGCTAGAATACAGTTTTCTGCAGATGGGCTGAGTCTGCCACAGAATATTGCTCATTTCTGGAAAGTCTAACTGAAGTATCTTGGTACCCAACTGAGAAATGTCTCTGCATTTTACTTTGCCATCAGTAAGCCCATTAGTTTTGTTCTATTTGCGGACCCAACACATTTTTCTGAGTAATAAACAAAGAAACAACCTGGATAAATTTGAGTTACAACAGTAGAAGAAAATACTTCCAAAGAGTGAGGGGGACAGGAGAATGTAATTGTGTATTTGTGCAAAGTGTCCCAAATTGACTTGAATTCATTTTGGGGCACTCTGTCTATTAATATGCAAATTGACCTCCCCAGACCTGGGGCACTTTTTCTTCATTTTGAGGTACTTTAACCCTAAAATACTGCAAAGGGTTGCCATTGGCTAGGGAGTGGTAATGGCCCCCAGGTGCCTTAGATTGACTTTAAGTCATTTTGGGGCACTTTGCTTCAATATTCACAGGGTGGACTCTCCAGGCCCTGCCCACTTCAATCAGGGGCTTTTTTTTCATTTTGAGACACTTTTCCCCAAAACACTGCCAATGGTTCCCAAATGGCTGGGGCATGTTGTCATGGTTCCACCCACCCCAGTTGGGGGGCACCATTTTTCACTTCAGGGCACTTCGCCCCAAAATGCATCGGAACATCCTCAGTGGACCCCTATCATCTTCCCACGCAGTACTACACCCTGTGAAAAGTGTCCCAAAATGAAACCATCATTTTGGGACACTTTCGAATGAGAAAAATAATCCAATGAAGTGTTCTTTTGAAATGAAGTCTTCAGTTCCTCAAAGTGAAGATGTATTAGAATGATGAAGCACAGGTTTCCAAACCACTGACACTAAATTGGTTGGATCCATCTAACATTAGACCCTTGGTAGTCTGAGAGCAGTGAGTAGACCACTTGAGGATGTTTGGGTCTAAACCAACCCCAATTCAACACAAACTACTGCAGATAGAGTGGGAAGGGTAAGGCCATCCATCACCCAGACACCACCCAACGCTTTGGACCGAAGTCCCCTGAAGTGAAGAAAAGTGCCCAAAATGCAGTGAGGGGGGCCTCCCAAACCCACCCGGCCTCTGTCCAGGAAGTTTGACAACAAAACCCCAAAATGAAGAAAAGTGCCCAAAACTGAAGGAGAGGGGTCTTCCATGTGATCCAACCAATCAGGGAATGTTTTGGAATAACTTACCCCAATCTGAGGAAAAGTGCTCCTGACAGAATGGGAGGTGCCAGACCCCCTCTGCTTGAAGTCCTTGGTAGAGCATCCATTTGTTGTTATAACCCGCTGCAGACATGACCCATAACCAGAAACCAGCTTCACCATCATCTCTGATTCTTTGCTCATTCCTTACGGGTAACTGCCTCCAGTCCATAAATGTTCTTGTATTTGTGACTTGATTAAATAATTAAGACAGTATCTAGCATTTATCATCTTGTTTAATGTTTCATGACTCTGTTTCTTCTTGTTGTTCTGTTTACTCTGTTTTAGGGCCAAATTCATTAAAAGAGGAAGTTATTGGACAAATTTGAGAAAACATTTACAAATGTTAGCTGTGCCGAGCTGTTGAAGTTGCTCTCGTATCATTTTCTCATCGCAAACAGCTAAAAGTTTTTGAATAAATGTAATGTACAGTTGGGGTTAAATTATTAAGTTAGTTGATTTTTAAAATGTAATTTATTTATTTTTATATGTATCTAATTTCTCATTAAATTGCTGTTTTTTAATGTAACAAAACAAAAAAGAGTAGTTCAGGGTTTGCACAGAACACAACAGTGGTAGCCCATTGACTTCAATGTTTCACAAAGGTATTAGTCTGGACCACAACAGTACCAATAATCAAAAAATCACGCATGCACGCACGCACGCACGCACGCACGCACGCACGCACCCACGCACGCACGCACGCATATCCAAACTTACAGGCTTGTGTGCCATGTCCAGCTCTGTGCTGATTGCAGTAGACTTCAGATGAGAATCAACACTTTGAAACTTAATCCATGACCTAAGGGCTGAGAAGGAAGAAAGTAAAAAAAATCAGTGGAAAAAAAGGGGGAGAAAAGGAGGGGGAGACATGGATTGTAAGGTATCCAAGAAAGGTGAATTCACAACCTCAAATGATTTGCTCATAAAGCAATCTGTGACTAATTTAGCTGTCTGCTGCCCAGGAGCCAGGCAGGCGTAAGGGGATACCCCATCCAACACTCTGCCCTCGCTCTCTGAGACAGTGGACCATCTGGATAGCCCCACAGGGCTGAGTTTGGGTCAGGGGGGAGTGATCACTATAGTTTAAACTGACATATCTGTTTTACTCACACATGCACCCTCACTACAGGTAAGTGTGTTTAAACAGAGTAACGCTGCATCAGTACGGATATGTCCTTTGGCCTTAGGTGTAGGATATCAGCACTCTGGGGGTTTTGGATGTGTGTGTGTATGTGTGTACGTTTGTGAGAGAGTGTGAACTAATACATCACAGTTTTTGGCATGTTGCCCCGAGTGTGATAAAGACAGAAAGCTGTTATCAATATGACTTGACTGGAAAATAACACTTCGGAAATAGTTGCTGACATCCTGGTGAATTTGATTTCCCTAGCTTGAAATATCTGGACGTTAATCATCATGATGATCCCCCTCTACCTTTCAAATCTTCTTATTTCTTCCCATTGATCGTTCTACAAGTTTGATACCAAATACATTTCATAAAAGGAAAAGAAAGGTTGAGAAGACACAGTGAATCATATGTTGAGTCATTAATATGTCCAATGGTGAGTCCGATCTGCCTTAATTCAACAAGTTTCTGGAAACATTCCTCAGAGGTTTTGCTCCATATTGTCATGATAGCATCACACAGTTGCTGCAGATTTGTTGTCTGATCATCCATGATGAGAATCTCCCATTCAACTATATCCCAAAGGAGCTCTGTTGGTTGAGATCTGGTGCTTGTGGAGGTTGTTGGAGTCCAGTGAACTCATCGTCATGTTCAAGAAACCAGTTTGAGATGATTTATGACATGGAGCGTTATCCTGCTGGAAGTAGCCATCAGAAGATGGGTACACTGTGCTCTTAAAGGGATGGACATGGTCAGCAACAAGACTCAAGTAGGCTGTGGACTTTAAGCCAGGCTCAGTTGGTACCAAGGGGCCCAAAGTGTGCCAAGAAAATTTCCCCTACACCATTACATCACCAGTAGCAGCAGCCTGAAACACTGATCTAAGGCAGGATGGATCCATGCTTTCATGTTTACTCCAAATTCCGAAATCCAGACTCATCAGACCAGGCAATATTTTTCTGTCTTTTGATAGTCCAGTTTTGGTGAGCCCATGTGAACTGTAGCCTCATTATCCAGTTACCAACTTACAGTGTTGGGCCGGGTTGTTTTAATGGAAATTTGTAAAGCTAGGTGCTCATCTATTAAGAGGTTTCATTTGCCTTCCCCTTGCTGATTAATTTAATTCATAAGTCTCTGTCAATTATTCAGTTTCCACCATTTGGTGACGTCCCATTCCCCTTCTTTCAAAGGTAAAGACCTATTGCCTTATTCATCAAGAAACTTATTATAGATACTGGAGGCCTACCTTGCTTTAGCTGTGATATTTTAAGATGTCAAATGTAATCTATCAAAGAAAAAGAAATTTAAAATTTGGTATTATATTTGTACAGGCCTGGATGTCAGTTGGTACATTTACAGGCACGCAGTAGCCCAGCTAAGGTCATAGCTCGAGTTTAAAGCCACAACAGGGGTTGGGGGTAGTTCATTGTGATTGCCGGTTTTGCTCGTCCAATTGAATGTTCTGTTTACGTCGCCATGGAAACTACAAAGCTGATGATGTTAGCCTAGCTGTCATACTCGTTCTTAAAAGCAAGAAAATGAACAAAAATCGGAGGTGGAGTCATAGTACAGATGTTTCAAAAAAAGTTCTGAGCCCTGTCGAGCATTAATGATTTCACTCGAGTTGTTTTGAGCTAGCTTGCCGGCGGCAGTCAATAACGGCAGGCGGAAGTCAACGCTCATAGGCTTCTGAAGAAACAGGTGGATATGTGCGGAAAAGAGAATCAGACTTCTAGCCGAGAACATCTCACTCTGCGTCGATAGGTGGCGCTGTGTCTTTATTTAATGAGCAAAGCTGTGTGTGTGTTTGGATCAGTGGGCTTTGACTTTTTTTTAACAGTTTATGTTGATTAAATAACATTATTTTGGGCAATATTTTATCTCCATCCCTTTGACTTTTTTTAACAGTTTATGTTGATTTAATAACATTATTTTGGGCAATATTTTATCTTCATCCCTTTTAAGGCCAATTCACAAGCACAATTTTTCTACAGAATTTAATATGGTTGATTACACTTCTTCAAAACTCTGATGGTTTACATCATTATTCTGCCGTTCACTAGTTTAATGCCTGTGCTTGTATGGATGGTGTTGTCTTTCAGAGTTCTGTGTCCTATTTCCAATGAGGTGTCCCCCTGGAGCCTTTAATTTATGATCTTATTTACGTCAATCATACTTTGATTGTTTTTTTGTCTTCTCCATGCCAATAAAATTGTTTGTCATTAACATTACAGACAGATCCAAAATCCTTTACAGTCTGACTCTAACTCCCAAAACTAGCTTCAACAAACTATCGCTGCATAAGAAGAAATCCCACAGCATGGTTTTGGGTGCGAGACATAAGAAAGGTTCACTCCTTTGACTTTCTAGGACTTTAGATTGACCTTGAGGTTTCCTTTACCCCTTTAAGGAATTAGTGGACGAGGGTCATTCATGTAGCACCAACATCCTATAAGTAACACGTTGTTTATGTTTAGTTATTTTTAGGGTGCTTTGTTACTGTAAGGCTCTTCTTGCTTGTATAGGTTCTGCTTGTTACAGGGTCCAAGTTGCTTGGAAGCTTCCAGACCATGAAGTATTTCCTTTCTGCTATTTCACACCATTAACACCATCCCCTGCCTACCACAACCTCACACCATCACCAGAGCATAAATATTTCAACCTCCCAATCTATATTCATTATAAAACATTTTCCCAGTGTGGTGTATAGTTGTGAGGATGCAGGGTTTTTATTTATTCATCTTACTTATTTATAATTCTTTTCCTTAGGGGTGAAATGTTGATTTCTATCCATCTGTGCAGATTGCTGGCAATTACAGAGCACTTAGAGCCTCTACTAAACTGGCTCAGGGACGGGGTGGTGGTGCGGTTGGGTGTGTGTGTGTGTGTGGGGGGGGGTGTACTTAAAAGATCCATTTGCTTCAGGACTAAGATGTTTGTTTGTTTGTTTTTTGTCATAAAGTTACAAAGTAGTCAATTCAAATACATGTTGAGAACATAAAAATAAGAATAAGTTCTTTTTTTGGTATCTAACAGGACTTCTGTCATAACAATGTCTTTGTATTTTTTATAGAGACTACATCATGAGAAACCACTTTGTATAACATTTGGCAACAGTGCCAATAATGAACACTTTTTTTAAAAGTGAAAAAAAAAGAAAAACCTCAGGCAGAACCAAAATCAGTTGTGAACATCCATCTGATGCAAGTGGACCATTTGAAATTTTATTAACAGAAAAAAGGATGAGTAAATCAATCAATCAATAAATAAATACAGCAAAAAACGTAGTGCCAAACAACTTTGACATACAGTATGTCGTATCTCCTTTTATAAGTTTTACTACTTCCTCAAGAGACTAAATACTTATTAAGTAATACTAAGTGAACTCAAGTCTTGGTCCCACACAGGTGCCCAGGTGCCTTAGTTCAGGGGTTCCCAAACTTTCCCATGCCAAGGCCCCTAAAACAGCATTAGCTTCTGGCCAGGGACCCCCTCTGCAAACCAACAGATTTTTTAAATTTTTTTGGTGTGTGGTATGAGGCTTAAAATGATGCTTTTGGGGCCCACCTGGGCAAGGTAGCTTACTGTGTGGATGCAGCAGATTGCTTGACCAAATGTTTTTGTATCAAGTGACGCTAAAGTTTCAATGGCTGTAAACACTCATTTGAGAGGGTCTCAAGACATAGGATGCATTTCAGTCAGTCATGGTCATTTTTCTGTATGGCTTTAAAGCTATAATTAATGCATGCTGCCTCATATTTTCAAATTTTAGTTGGCCATGAGTTCTTAGATTTTTTTGCAGCAGAATCCTCCACGGCAGGGCTGTTGGACTGCTCCTTCGGTCTTTTTCCTGTCGAAAACCTTTCCATTTTGTGCAAGCTAGCAGCTTGATAACAGGCGCAAACCACCAGGTGACAAAGATGATAACATTGTCATGCCAAAGTTGGAACTGTCACATGAGGTGCGGTTAAGTACAATCAGAAACTTGGGAATCTGACAATTATGGCAATTTAAGTTGTTGTAGGTTCAGGAAAATGGTTATATAAAAAGAATAACTTAATAGAAAAATAAAAATAATTGGATTATATTTTTTCCCTTTTCTCTGAGGCCCTCCTAGGGCCCCCTGGCGGCCCCCCAGGGGGCCGCTGACCCCACTTTGAAATCCACTGCCTTAGCTGACAGGTGGTTATGAATAAATGAAAAAAACTGGCTCAAAAGAATGATTCTTTTGTACATTCATGGGCTTAGTCTCTGGTAAACCAAAGTTGGGGATAAACTGGAAGCAAACCAGGGAGCAGAAATGGAGTGCTCCCACCCTGCCATGAATTTGTACATATTGTATATACATCAAAACAGATTTTAAAAATAAATATATCATGAAAAGGAAGTTTCTTTTCTTGACTTTAAGAAAGTTGCACATTAGTGAAGGGTGGAGAAATTAACGTCTGGTTTTAATGGTAGCACTGGGGATGGGGTTGGGAGTGGAAAGGAAAGTTAGGAGACCCTGTGAGCTGTCTGTGTTGTTAATGGATGTTCATTGACTGTCAGTATGAGACCACTTCAGTACTCCATGCCTGCAAAATGTGGAGCGTGCTGTCTGGTGTTATGGACAAGTGTTAGTCCCCTCTGTGTTGAGCTCAAGTGCACTCGCCCCACCGGTGGAGATAAACCCCAGCTTCCTGTCCGTCTCTTCTTTTGTCTTCCTCCGTGCTTCGATCTTACCTATTGATTAGCCTTTAATGTGTTTTCAGTGGTAGATTAATGGCACATTACCCTGATAAGGGTGTCTGAGGGGACAGGATGTGAGGGAGTGTGAGGGAGACAGTGCTTTTTAATTGATATATAATTAGTGTGCTTGTGGGCCTCAGAGAAGGATACAATAAAAACAAGTTAATATTTGGATAAAGTGACATGAAGAAGAGACTCAATTTTCTTATTAATATTGACTTCAGTAATATCAATAACTGTAATAAATAAAAAACATTTTCATAACAAAGTTTTTTCTTATCCAAAAATATTCTTATTATTTGGTATACCTCATACTCACTTTAATACAAGACACACAAGTTACTTCACCAGTTTAAGACTTGGTACTTATTAATTTGTTTCCAGTGCTTTTAATGTCAGATTGGACGTTGGATACCCCAAGATATTTGGGTAAGTGTGTCCAAGGTTTTCTTGAATAAATGATCTAAAAGGTCGATCACAGATTTACTGATGCATTAAAGATGTGAAGAGGTTCACTTCTCAGACAATAAAACGCACTAACACTACTCACAAAAAGTTATGGATATTTGACTTACAGGTGAAACGAGTGGAAAATTAAACAGTTCATGCTTTTGTGGCATTATATCATGAAAGAAAAGCATTTTACTGGAAGCATGCAATGGGAATTTCTTCATCTCTGAGCTAACAACGGAGTTGGTACATTAAAGACATCAAAATCTGAATAATTTGTCACCTGTCTTTAAAGGCAGGGTTGGTAGTCATGGAAAACTAGCATGAATTTGAATGTAGCATCTCCTCAGGACTCATCCCCCACACTTGGAGCTCCTCCAAAACAACACCTCCTGCTCACATGCACATGTGCCGCTGATTCGTTACCATATGATTCAAAACCACTGACTCAAACCGGTCATCAGCCCATCGTTTTGTTTGCACTAAGTTACCAGTAATCGGGGTATAGGTAGTTTTTCTGCTGTTCTCCAGCGTACTTGGATCCCTCTTGGTTATGTGCATTGAATTGGGGCTAGTGCACGCTGGCGAAATGTACACGCAGTATGCAGGCAAAACTGCAGGATGGGATTTGATTGGTTGAATAAATTGGATGCCGAACGCTAGGATTGGTTGGTGTTTTCCCAGGTTCACTCCTGATGCAGACAGCAGATATTTTTCACTCTGTTTAAGAACACATCATGCATTGGTTGCCGTGGAGACATAAAGATCATACCAAGATAATAATATAGAATATATCAATGAACAGTACTTGGGTTCACCTGATCCTCTTCAGTTTTAACTCCCAATAGGCAGAAATCTGTACAGAAGAAAAAACTGCAGGGTGTGACCTTGGATGTGGAAATTACAAAAAAAAAAAAAAAACAACAACAAAAAAAACAAAACAAAACAGGAAACTTGACTTGAAAGTCATAAAACAAAAACAAGATGCACACTGACAAAAAAGTTACTTTTCATTGATTTATTTATAAATATTGTTTTCAAAAAGAAGTTACAAGGTCATTTCTTCTTTTGTTTCCCACAAAGTTGTAATTAAATATAAAATGTTTTCTACCACTTCTCATAAAATGATTATGATTTATAAAGCTTAGTCATGTTAAGTTTCATGTTAATTAATATTACTATGCTATTGTGCATTTATTTCTAATTATTGTTAAAAACAGTGCATCAGTATTGTTTATGCCATGCATTTATTTTGTGTTTAGAGGGGTAGGTTTGAAATAAGCTTTAGCCTTAACCTACACCATTTCAGATACTTTCAAAATTTTCAGAAATATATGTGGAGCTTTTAATTTGTTTCAGTTGTTGTAAGTGAACCGGAATAAATTTCTTTCATTCATTCATTCATTCATTCAAATTTTCACTGTGATATAGTCGAAAGAGTGGTGCGTGCAGGGGGGTGGGGGGGTTCAGTCCCTCTTTTTGGGAGTCAAAATGTGTGCTAAAGTCACCTACTGGTGCATCCTAAATTTTACTGAGTCACCCTTTATTTACAAAACAAACAAACAAAAAACTGATTCAGCTCTATAACAAATATCTCACAGGAAGATGTTTGAATTAATGAAATGAGATTAAGTACTTAAATAATATCATTTTAAAAAAAAATCAGGCAGCCTTAATCATGAGGAAAAATGTTACATTTATTAAAATGTATAATTCCACGTGTTAAAAAAAATTGTGTTACAGGAAATGCATGCTAACTCCTAAATTATCTGGTGCTGGGAGTTGAAATGCTGTAATGATAATAATAATAATAATAATAATAATAATAATAATAATAATAATAGTTTTAACACACCGTCACGGAAACATGAAAACATTTAAGTGATTAGACTTCTTCCTTGCGCTTACTTCTTTGAAACAAGCTTTTTGTTACAAGGCAAGTGTCGAACCTGCGTGAAACAAAACGACTTAAAAATCACTTATACCAAAAATGTTCATTTTTCACCTGATAAACTCTTTTCTTGAGAGGTTAAGGCCGCTGTCCGGTCCACATTATGAAATCTCAAATGCTTGAAGTTTGGTATCAAATCATCAAAACGTTTATTTCTTCCTACACGTGGAGAAATAATTAAACCGTCAGAAGTCTCAGTGTTTATTGGCTGGAGTTCGCCTAGATGCTGGCGTTTGAGAAGCAGAGGTAAGGCGCGCTACTCCCGGGGTAAACAACGGGCAGAGGCATTGGTAGCAGGCACGTCCCCAGCAGGTTTCCCTCTTTGAACAAAGCCTGGAGCTGACCCACGAACGCGGGCTTTCCTATCTCGGGAAAACCAGGAATCGATGCGTCAGTCTCGGTCGATACCTGCCGTTTTAGTTTATTCCTGCGGTTCTGAAACCAAATTTTCACCTGCGTCTCCGTGAGCTGAAGGGACCTGGCGAGACAGGCGCGCTCTGCGCTGCTCAGGTAGCGTTTCATGTCGAAAGTAGATTCCAACTGGAAAACCTGCCTCTTGGAAAAAATAGTGCGCGTTTTCTTTCTTCTGATCGGTTTACTGATTTTATCCAGGCTGGATCCGTTGTTGGGATCCCGGGCCGTGGTGGTGGAGCAGCTTTTGTTACAGCTGCTGTCCCTGCTCCTGGAGCGCTCCTCCGTCTCCTCTTGGAGTCCGCGGCTTATGATGACTGTTTCTTCAACTGTACCACAGTTTTTGTTGAACTCTGCAAATAAAACAAAACTTGAATTATTCTGGTTTAGTAAAGTCTTAGTTGCTATTTAAAAAAAACTGATGGACTTCCTGATGACGGCGGTGCGTAAGGGACTCTTTGGTTAGGAATGAACCTTCTTACCCGGCTCGTTAAGCTTTTCCGTGCGGTCCTGCCTCAGTTGGAATTTGTGCTCCCTGTGGTGGAAATCGTTTTTTTCCATCCCTGTATCCGAGTCATGCTGCTGTCCGGCTGATTGACAGCCGTCACACTTTCTCCCGCTTGATTTCAGATTCAGGATGTTGTCGATTGTGAATTTGAGAGAGGCGGCAGGTCGACACAGGTGATCCACTTTCTTCATATTCCGTCGTTTCTCCCCACGCCGTTTAGCCAGAGCCGGGACGTTAGTGGTCATAACATCTCATCGCTTGACGCAGCGCACACCAAAGATCTACTATACATGGACGAGCTGGCGATGCTCTGTTTGCACCGTCACAACATAGACCAGGTGACGTTTGGGTTATGTTCATTGGTTGGTTCAGAGAAGCGTCTAGAACGGGCCAATAAAACCAAGGGGAGGACGGATGAGGGTGTCTGGTGACCCGCCTCTCCTTCACAGACCCATCACTGATTCCTCACTCCTCTTTGGGCCTCTGCTCTAAATTCAATAAATGAGTTATTCACGAACATTCGTCGGAACTTTTTTATGACTTCAGAATAAAAAACACATAATTATGTTATGAGTGCTGTTCGCAGGTTCGCAGTCTCATTACGGGCAGGTCCTTTGATATTACATGTTTTTTTTTTTTTTTTTTAAAGTGAATGGATATTTGGGTGTCTTGCATTTTCATTTTCATTTTTCCATGTTTTCATTTTTTATTTTATTTTATTTTTTGTCAGATTAGTAAATTAGGTTAAGACAACTTTAGTGGCTTAGAATAACAATCAGAGTTTCTCTATTTTTAAAGCGGAAAGCACAATTCTGACATAAATTCCTTCATCGTAAATACTGTCACAGAAGTGAGGCAGTTTTTCCATGATCCACTCTCAATTTGTTCGTTCTTCTATTAAATAGTTTTCATTCACTGAATTTACAGCTGCGAGGTGTAAAAATATAGCCTCAGAATTTACACCTGACTTTGTTCGTTTACTGGTCATTTTTGTTCAGTTCCAAAGAGTCTCTTCAAAAGTAATATTTTCCCAACATTTTGCGCCTACGACCCGAATTCGTACATGGCTGATATCAGCCATTAACCACACCGCCCCACCGGAGCACTCTGTTAACGACAAACAGTGAACCGTTTTTAATAAAGAAACGATGTAAGACAAAAACTTAAAAAAAAAAAAATCTTTTTACTATTTATATCTCATTTAAAATATCTTGGTAGACTTTCTGAGAATGTCGATGCTTCATTCGTAGAAAAGCAGCTTATTCTGTGAATAAATTGAATAAGGCAGATTCAGAAAACTGAAATAATTACAAAATGTAGCACAGAAATAACCATGTTAGTTAATAAGTAGGTAGAAATGTTGACTCATAGAATGGCAGTCACCTGGAACACATACACACGCAAAAAAATAAAAAATTATAAGTAAAAATAAATAAATGAATGAATGAATGAATGAATGAATGAATAAATAAATAAATAAATAAATAAATAAATAAATAAATAAAATAACAGCCAGAGTAATAATAATACACCACGAGAATAAACTGTATCCAGGAGAAATACATTTTTAATAACATTGATTTTAATTATATGGGTGCAGTAAATCTTTTTAGTATTTATTGGTTAAGTTATGAATCAAGACAAGAGCCCAACGACTGGTTTTCCAAAAAAAAAATTCTTCGAAAATTTGACAGTTTATTAAGACATAAGTGAAACCAAAGTAAAATTATATTTTTGCTAAAAGTAAAAAAAAAAAAAAAAAAAAAAAAAAAAAAAAGGTTTGTCGCCCCCCGGTTTGGGTTACAGCCTTGTTTAGAGTTTCAAACAGAGGAATGTTTTTTTTTTTTACAATCACATTTTCTGAGCGTTTTCAGACATTTGGTGTCAGGCACCTTTATTTAAAATCTGCTGAGGAGGTAGTAACACTACCTGAACTAGCTGCTTTTGATTTTTCAGGTTTGTTCTTCATTTTTCACCTGGTCTTTTTAAGAGTTTTTCATGGCGCCCCCTGGTGGTCTCCAGGGAGTTGGGCGCTGCACTTTGAAAAACGTTCTATAAGATCCCAAAAAAGACAATATTTATTTATTTATTTATTTATTTATTTATTAAAATTTTATTTTATTTTTCTATGCTTCACTTTGGGACAAAGAGTGCAGTTAACTTGTTATCTGTACGTAGGTTTAGGATGTGGCATGCACATCCAGATCCTGAAGTCGTTGGTACTGGACAGAGACAGTGCACGAAAAAGGTAAAAAAAAGTAGCACAGCAGAAGTTGCTCTATTATAAATTTAATGTTATCATCTCCAAAAGTCCTGTGCGGATTTTCTTTCCATATAACCTGATACTCTCATTAGAATTTGCAGACACAGCTTTCCCTGTTTGAGCAAACAGAAAAAAGACTATTTATAAATTTATACACCCCACATTGGGCAGAGAGAGGTAAGCTTAGAGTTACTAAGAAATCAGCTGAAACATCTAAATAAATGCTGACGGGCGTCTTTACCCTTTTCACTTAAATGGCAAGACATTTGATCTTTTTACTTCTCTCAGTGAAGTCAGTGATGCTGACCTTTAACTCCTCTCTCTTTCTCTCTTCCTTCCTCGGGCCAGATGTAACCTTCGACAGAGTATCACTTGTAATGTTGCTCTTCATCCTCACACTTAACTGAAACAACAGTAACAGGAACCATGTACTGAAGAGCCGAGTCCTGCAACCTGTCTGGTAATATTTCCTTGAGTTAAGACACAGACACGTGATTTTTTTTCATCTATCTATCTATCTATCTATCTATCTATCTATCTATCTATCTATCTATCTATCTATCTATCTATCTATCTATCTATCTATCTATCTATCTATCTAGATTCTAGATTCTAGATTCTAGATTCAAGAAAGCTTTATGGGCATGAATGGAAAATATTGTTGCCAAATCATAATAATAAATAGTTTTATTTTTTAAAATTAATATTATTGGGCATTGAAATCAGTATCTTCACATATATTTACATACACTTGATATTAAATAATTTAACAATATTATATGACAGTAACAATGGTCATGTATGTGAAATCTGGGAGTCGTGATCAACATCCATGTTTTTCTCGTATCTCATGGCAGTGTGTTACATGTTGTGCAGCTAAATGTGTAAATTTTTAAGTCTTATCTATCTGTCTCTCTGTAGTCATTATTTTTCATGTGTGTACGGTTTGATGATCAAACTGTTTTCATTGTTGATGTGAAACTTTTTTTACATCCCTGTGGCTCACAGCTCCACACAGAGGCCGTCTCACTTGTTTGTAGATATTTTTTTTTATCTCCTCTCTCTTGCTCTGGTCTGATTCTCATCCAGCCTGACATACCCTCTTATTTGCATTGGATTTGCATGGATATGGAATTTTTTTCTCCTCTGGCTTTCTACGAGATCATTTTGAGAGGAAGACAGAAATCCTTTTTTTTTTTTTATATAAGAAAACTGACACATAACCAGTGGTGGACAGTAACAGGGTACATTTACTTAAATACTGTTCTTAAGCACATTTTTTTGAGTAGCTGTACTTTACTTGGGTATTTAAATTTTTGGAAACTTATGACTTCCACTCCACTACATTTGAAAGACAAATATTGTTCTTTCAACTCCACTACATTTACAGGAAGCTTGTCGTTACTTTTTCCTTTTAGGCCTTTTATGCTAAAATGTAATTGGCCACACACTGTGCCCCTCACAGAAGGGAACCAATCACAGTCACTGCTCACACCTGGGATGAATTTAAAAATATGTCTACAAGACTAAATGTGTAAAATCATCTTTTAGGGATTTCCATCACTTTCCACGGACAGAAAAATTCAGGGTAGATTTTGTGTGGTTTACAGGTTTTATTAAGTCATGTGTTGTGTTGACATTTAGCCAAGTGGTTCAACAGGATGAGGAGGTCTTGAAAGCAGAGAGAAGTTTGTTCACTGTAATGGACTAAACCTACAACTCCCCCTCCTGTTATTTTTTTTGTTTTGTTTTTTTTTTTTTTTTTTTTTTTTTTTTTTTTTTTTTGTTGTTTTTTTTTTTGTGGTGATATTTGATTTAAAAAACTGGCAATAGCCATCTTTATTGTTTTTGATTGCATTTTTATTCTGAAGTTTTTAAAGGGGTTTATATAGACCTTTTTTTATAGCAGAGTGGTTTTACATCTAGGTCAGTTCATCATGTGGAGCTTTAAGCAGAGTTACAAGGTTCTGCAAAAATGGGTTCTGCAAAAATGATGAGAAGATAATACAGCAATGTACTGTTATTTGAAAATGTACTTAGTACTTTTAAATACTTAAGTATTTTTAAATGCATGTACTTTTGAATACTTAAGTATTTTTTAAAGTATGTGCTTTAGTACTTTAACTTGAGTAAAATTTTGATTCAGGGACTTTCACTTGTAAGATTTGACCATGAGAATCAGTACTTTGACTCAAGTACTGGAGTTGAGTACTTTGTCCACCACTGCACATAACACATTATATACTTTCAAACTTCCACACAGAACAGCATGGAGGCTTTGGGTAGTTTAGCTGGCGGCTATGAAGCTGTTTGGTGAAACTCAGATACAGATGATCATTTTAAACGTTGCAAAAATGAGACAAAGGAGGCAAAAAGGAGGATATTTTACATCAGTGCTTCTGCACTTGCACATAGTCATAACTGTTCAGTGAACACATACACAACTCCATCATGTCACTGCATAATCTGGAAAAACTCATTCAAGCCTTCATCTCCTCCTGTCTTGATTATTGCGATTCCCTTTAAACACGTCTCAGCCAAAAGTCAATCCACCGTCTACAAACAGCTCAGCATGCAGCAGCTCGTCTTTTAACGGAAACCAGGAAATGTGCTCACATCACCCCAATTTTAGCTGATCTACACCAGCTGCCTGTTGATATTAGGATTGATTTTAAGATTCTTTTAATCTCATTTAAGACCCAGCATGGACTTGCACCCCACTATATTTCTGAGTTTTTAAACCCGTATGAACCTGCACGAAGTCTGAGATCCTCTGGTGGTGCTCCACTGGCTGTCCCAAGGTCTAGATTCAAGACCAAAGGTGATAGAGCTTTCTCAGTAAGAGCCCCTAGACTTTGGAACAGCCTGCCAGAGGAAATCAGACTTGCAAAATCAGTCCCCTGTTTTATTTCATTACTGAAGACTTATTTTTACAGAAAAGCTTTTATTTTGTTATTTTATTTTATTTTTTTTATCTTGATTTTATTGGTTTTGCTTTTCTTTTTTCTTTCTTCATCTGCTTTTCTTATGTGTTTTTATCTGTTTTTACTGCTTATTGTAAAGCACTTTGTTACTTGTATTAAAAAGTGCTATAAAAATTAAGTATTTTTATTATAAATAAAGTATTATTAAACTGTTTTTTCTACTGTTAATGGTGCAGAAAATAGTTATTGATTGATAACACTGATGGAAATAAATCAATTATACTTGTAACCAGTAGAAGTCATAAAGAAGTAGCCCAAACCGATCAGGGACCGGCCTGTTTTTGCCCCAATAACAGATAAAAAATAATCACCTCTACCAAACTTTTTTTTTTTATAAGAAGACACATTGCACCGTTACTTCCTACACTGATTTCAAGGAAAGTCATTGCTCACAGATTGTGCGCAGGATGAAGCAAAGTTGAGTATTTATCTGTGAAAAGAAGCAATTATCTTAGACAGCTCTGCTGTTTTTTGGTTTTGAATAGTGGAATAAAGACGCCTTCATCTCCTCTGATAATTGGAGATCTTTACAAATATTAAAGCACTCATCTGTTTTTCTCCCTTGCTCAAACTTTCCCTCGTCCTAGTAGCATCATGCTGGCGTTTGAATTAATAATTTATAGTACATAACAAGTTGATGCTGCAGAATTTCTAATTACTGATCCTATTAGTCGAGGTGAGCATTCTTGGCTGGACTTTGTGACGCCAGTAGACCGGCATAAAGTGGATTTTAATTGCTCACAATCTCCACTTTAAGCTCCACGGTACCCAAACCTCAACTCAAGGAATGCTTAGAAACTTTGCAATTAGAGAGGGGCTTCAAAATAAGCACATTCATATCTGTCAAATAAAGAACTCATCTGCCAATCATACTTGTACCATCTCAGAGTATGAACTGCAGAAGAAATGACGAACTGGATTGTTGTTGCAGCACCTGATGATGCTACTTTGGTTCCACACCAAATGCGAGTGTCACTTTAACAATCAAGAAACTTGAGATGAATGTTCAAATTAGGGAAATGACTTTGTGTCCTATTAATCCAGTAGATTACATCACATACAAAATGAATCACAGCGTACAAGAGAGAGATTGTAAAGAAGGTGTAAGGAAGATCCATTTTTATTGCAAACAGGGCCGATGGAACCTTGTACTACTCTGTAAAAATCTGAAGCATGAAGCTTCAGCAGAGGGTGGAATCACTCAGTCGGACTAGCAGACTAGAGGAGTTTTATATCATAAAAAATATGAGTGGTCATTCATTTCCTTTGTCTCAGATTATGCTGACCTACTATTACTCTGCTCTAGGAACTCCCTGCCCTTCCACTTGCCAAAATGGAATGCAAAAGCCTGAGGCGGGGAGAGCACACCTCCCCTCTCTTTCATGTACATACACTGAAAAGCCAAGGCAGAACAGAGCTAGCATCAGTGACAACGTGACACTGGTAAAATCAAACACAGCATTAAATTAGGAGCTCGGGTTGAGGTGGATTCTATCCCTTTCACTTCCTCAATCCCTTCCACTGAGCTGGTGCTAGTGCTAGTTTGGCTGCAGTGCTAGCTCTTAGTGGTTCTAATCCAGTTCTTCCAAAAAAAAAAGGGCAGAAATGTATTAATTTATTTATTGTTTAATCTGCGTTTCTTGTTGTTGTGACATTATTTTTTCTGACTGTCTGCCATTTAGTCTGTCAAATAACATAAGGTATAGACCAAATCTGCATTGCCTCCGCCTGAATGAGGAAACTTGAACAAAACAACAGATGACCCACTCCGCAACTTTTCGTTTTATGAACGGCTGTTTTCCATGCTGATAGTTAGTCATGGTCACCCCGCCCTGGCCCCTGACGTATTTGTTGCTTCACTCTGGCCCAGCGAAGAGTTGGTGCTTGCTAAGCACCAGTTTTTAGCACCTGGGACCGGTGCTTTGTTTGTGGAAACAGAATAAAAACAGTGCTAATTCAGGCACTGGCGTGGAACTAGCACCAAATGAGCACCGGTGGAAAAGGGGTATCTGGGTATCAGGGGTATCTAATGTCAAGAGTGTTACTGAGTTGGGCAGAGGAAACTCTGAAAGCTCCTGAAACGTCTGTTTTCAGTTCAAAATTACTAACAGCTTTTGCCTTTGGGCTTCTGTTGAATCCAAGTGGAAGATAAAGTTTAGCCGTTAAAACGTACCTCTGTTGTCTCAGGCGCTGTGTCTATCTTTTAATGACACTCCTTTGAAGTTCAAACACTTTCAGTTTATTGGTTGTTGTTGTTGTTTTCCATGTTGTAAGGGCTTTTTTAATCATGATTTTTTATTTTTATTTATTTATCTTTACTGCTCCTCCATAATGGTTATTTTGGTTGTCACTCTGATGGGCATTTCAACCATAAGATGGCACTCAAGTCAAACTATTGCAGCAACTATTCAACCTGCTCACACCCTCAGCGCCTGACAGAAGTCGTCATGGAAACAGATACTCAGACGTGGGGTTAGAGGCATTGTGCTCTGTTCTGTTTTCTGTCAAAACCAGGTGAAGTCACTCTGCGTTTTTTCTAACCTTCAGCATATGTTGCAGACTGTTCTTTACAACACATCATGGCTTCCTTTTACTGACACAGACTGCTGACCGGAAAATGAATTATTTTCTGTGTTGTAATTCTGATTGTGTTAATTGTCTTTGATTTTTGAAAATGTTGAATCATTAAATGTAATTTAAAAAAGACACATTGGCACTTCTTCCTTTAAAAGAAGAATTGCTTCTGAGCGTGGCAACCTGAAAATCAACAATCTGTGACAAAAAGAAAGAAAGAAGAAGAAAAACACCTCTGAAAAACTTACCGAAGTTCATCTCTGATGAGGGTTTTGTACCGATTTTATTTTATTAGAGAGTGATGCAAAGCTAGTAATTTTGCTTTGTTTACCATGAAAACACTGAAAAAATAACACTTTGTGCGGATGAATTTCTGAATTTAAACAAGTCTATTCCTTTAGACACTGGTCGAGGTGGTTATCTGAGTTATCGCACTTTTAAAAGCCTTGTTCTAAGTTTCCTCATCCAGCTGCTAAAACATATAGACAGATTTACTAATTGATTGATTGATTGTGATCATCTTTTTATTGAAAGATATATTTAGATATATTTGTTAGTTCATGACAAGTGGCAACATCCCGTCTGAAAATATGAGACTTTTAAAATCTGCAGTTCGAGTGTCCGCCTGAGGCTGGTACCGGAAACCACATACATGGCAAGCGAAAAAATTAAAAAACAAACAAAAAAACCAACAAAAAAGAACTTTTTCACAACAAGAAGCTAATATTGCTAACTGCACACACTGTACAGGGGGTAGTTTTTTTTTCTTCTAAATTTGCAGTTTAGAAGATATTACGATTATGAGTTCGCCCAATCAGAGGCACAGCTCAGCTCACGTGACTGAGGAGCGTCCTATTGCTTTTAGTGTGAAGACTCAAAGTTTGCCCCATATCCAATATGGCTGCACCAGCCAATTTGCTTCAAAACTCTGTTTTTAGAAACAGATGGGTGACATCGTGGAGGCTACATCCATTAATCATACAGTCTGTGGTTTATGCCCTTCTGGCCTTCACTCCTCGGGGGGTTTTATCGGTATCCTCAATTTTTCTCCCTTTAGTCAAACAAAACCACTATTAGATCACTTTCATGTAACTTTTGATTTCTCCCTATCAGAATTTACTCCACTTTATAAAAACATAACTCAAAGTTTGTCTGACAGAGCCATAGATCAGTGTGAAGAGGCACTTCCTGCTGTGTTTTATTCAGTGATTTGTCCAAGTTTAGCCTGATTAGGGCAATTTGGAGTGACCAGCTGACCTGATGAGCATGTTATTGGACTGCGAGAGGAAGCCGGAGAGAATCCACACACATGCACAGGGAGAACATACAAACTCTACACAGAAACACTCCTGTTTGACCAGAGGAATGGAACCAAGAACCTGCTTGCTGCAAGGCAGGAATGCTAACCCAGGGGTTCTCAAACCCTCTTGGCTTGTGTACCCCCTTGTGCAGCCAAGAAAATTTTCCACGAAAAAATATGGGAAAATTTTTATACTTTTGTTGAGCAATATTTCTTTCACAAATAATTAAAGATTAAGGCAGCTGGTACCTTCCATGGCCAAATGAGTCATTCCCCTCATTTGTCCCAGCTGATTTGTCATTTTTCAGCCACCTGTCCATTGTTATCCTCCTGGCTGCGCTGTTGTTAGCATGCTAATGTGAGTGTTCGCTCGCTGAATAACTGACATCAACAGACAGAGGCTGTCTGATACCATCGTTTTTGAAGATAATATATTTTATGAATGAATATGCTCAGTTTGGAAATAGTGCCCTACTGGACATTACATAGACAAAAAAATAAATGCTGTCAATAAAGTTGTTTTTTATCACTTTTTTTTTTTTTTTTTAAATATTGTGATGCAACTTTTTTTTTAACATTTGTTGTGTACCTCTATTTGAAAACCACTGCACCAATGTACAGCCCTGAGCTGAAACAGGTATTATGAAAAGAAGACAGAATATGGCGCCCAATGGAAACCAACTAAACTTGTTTGCTTTGGTAGACAGTCATAATAATTATAGGAAGACCCAGCAGCAGGCTCAGGTTGTCCACTTCTCCTGAACAGAAGAGAATAAAAACAATCCTTGGTTCCTTTAAAGCACAGCAGCCAGGCTCACAGATACTCATAGCTCATTTGAGCTATGTATTTTTTTAAGTCCTATTTTTTAACCCCCTTTTTTTTTACTCAGCTGCAGAATGACGTCCTTCCCTCATCACTTCCTTCCTTAGTGTTATCAATATGTCTTATTAGCAGGCTATGTGTCCCAGTCACTTAAAGTAGCTGTAATTAAACCTCCTTTCAGAAGCCTCTTCTTGATTTAAGCATTTCAGACACATAACTAACATTCCCTTCAATTTCCACAATTCAAAAATATGATTTGGGCAATTTTTTATTATCAGGACTATCAAAGGTTTAGTAGAGACTTAAATAAAAGCTGTACAAGTACCACTGAATTGTATTTGATGAAGAATAGAAGCAAAAAACAGATTTTTTTCTATGCAAGTGTTGTAGTTCTATTTTTTTCATGCCTGTGACAAACCCGTAGCTGATTCAAGACCGATGCCTCGTTTCATGTATGGTGTTTCTGGCTACTCCGCGTAATGCATGCTGCTCATGCTGCTATAATGACTGGTCTCGTTACCTGCAGGCTGAAATGTAATTAGGCTTTGATAAAGCTTCCTCTGTGAAGCAGGTGTAATGTGCATGGATGAATAATTCATTCGGTCATTAATTTTGAAATAACAGAAAATGAGCAGTATTTTCTGGAGACATTGCTCGTGTCACTTTTCGACAGGCGAGCTGTTTCGTAACAAATATCCATGTTCTCTGAAATCTGTTGTATTGATCTGATGAGATCCTTTATCACCGGTTTCCTAATGTTGTCACACCTCGGCTTTGAGTTCCTGTCCATGAATAACTCAAACTGAATAAATAACCAACAGACATGGAAAAATGTTTTTCCCTGAATACCTTTGCTGAATATGGCCAAGAGGTCCGTTGACATGGGTCACAACCTCACACTGTTAATAAAAAGAGCCTTAATCTGCTTCTGTGGAGAATTTTATTTGGTTTATATTTTAAAAATGCATTAAATTGAACAAAAAAAAAACATGTAGGGGAGAATGGGGTTAGTTGTCACATGGCTTTATTGTCACCTTCATTACATCTCTCCACCAGAGGACGCTGTTTCTAGAATTGTGGAACGGAAATGTACAGAATTGACCGATGACTAAGTCCCACCCTAAACGCGACGAGCCAATCACAGTGCGTATAGCAATCTTATATACTCAGACATTCTCTGCCCAGACATCCATTGAAATGCATTGCAGAAAGTCAGTTTTTGTTCTGTTTTATGAGGTTTTCCTGAGATTTTACACGTGAAAATGGTCATATGGTGTTCATGAGGTACACGCAACTCCAAGAAAAGTATCTTCTTTGGACCAAAACATGATGTTTACGTCTGTTCTAAGGTAAGTCAGCATCGTATGTGACGCAACTTATTGTCACTTTGCTGGAAAGAAATATAAAGTTTTCTTCAATACTAGAACCGCCACAGCAGTCTGATGGACAGTTTGGGATTTTCTCTAACGTTAGCTAATGTTAGCCTAACGTTAGCTTCTAGCTACATTGTTCGTCATGTCACTTTGTTTGTTGGAGTTCATTGGCCTGTTTTGTTCTAGTTTTTGTTCTTTGGCGATTGTCCATCATTGTTAGCTGTTGTCCAAAGGGCTCTAGTTAAACTAACATTAGCTTCTGGAGCTTAGCTTCATTAGCTTATCTGTAATAGCCCAGATAACAAAGGTTGACAAACGTTCTGCTGAATAATTCAGTGTAAAAACTGCAGCTCCAAACTAACAGAGACACTCTTGGTAAAGATGGTAAAAAGGACGTTAGATTTTTCTCACGACTAATTCTTAATCCTTTTAGATGATTTGTGATCTTTCTGTCTTCAAAGATCATCACTGAATTGTTAATATTCAGCTCTTCAGTACTTTTTCTTCTTGGTTTTAACACAATGAGTTTATAACAAAACAACTGTTTCCCCTTAAAAAGTGTGAAGGGAAAGCTATAGTTTAGATTATTATTAGCTAGCTAACTAGTTGTAGCATGGTTGTTAGCATTGATGCTAGCAAGGAAAACTAGTTGGGATTGGTCATCACATTTTCTTTGGGCTTGGTCGTCACATGTAGTATGTATATGTTATATACAGCAGGCTGGTCTAAAGATGTGTTTCCTGTTCATGTTTGTTACTTATTTTGTCAGTGTCCCTAATAGTCAATTAACTCTTTGTTACAATGAATCTTAAAATCAGAGAGATACACATTTCAAGCCAACACCTTAAACTTCAATTCAATGTAAGAATGACATTTGAAAGATGTTTTGATTATGAGCAATTCACACCTGGATAAAAAGTGTGACAGCCAACCCTGTTCTCCCGTATCATTGCAAAAGTGGTAAATCAGAAGGGAATGTAGAAATCCCCATGCTGCCACACAAAACTACAGGAGCTGGAGGTGTTTTTACTCCAGGCTGTGTGTGTTAATCACTTCAAAGCTTATAGGACAAGTGGCTGCTGTCAGTCTGGGGAGGAAGGATAATTTAATATAGGAAGGGACAGAAGGAAGGTGAGAGGCAGAGGTTAGTAGAGCGTCAGAGCTGTGAGACTGGTGCCAGATGGACGGTTAGGGAGAGAAATCTCTGCGTTTGCATCCCTGCAGGGATTTGAGAAGATGATTGCAAACCCTGGAAGAAGAAAAAAATGTAGATCACCTTGAAACTCAAGAGTCTATGATTCACAGACTGCATGTCTTTTGAATTATTTTCCAATTATTGAAGTGTTATTCTATCTCAACGCTTTATCTCATCACACAGAGGCTGTTGTATTCATAATATATTTTCTGATTTATATCTGCCAGTCAGTAACAGAAGACTACTTAATTGCTGTGCCTTCTAGTACATCTCTATGCTGACAGCCTTACATCCTCTAAACTGTGTCAGGGTTGCTAATGAGATATAGACAGACTTTTTGTTGTACTAATTAAAATGGTCTTTATGCCTGGATGTCAATCAATGCATGACGTGTTCTTAAAATAGAGTGAAAAATATCCGCTGTCTACAGCAGGAGTAAACCTGGGAAAACACCAGCCAATCCTAGTGTTTGGGATCCAATTCATTAAACCAATCAAATCCTGTCCTGCCGTTCTGCCCGCCTCCTGCGCGTACATTTTGCCAGCGTGCACTAGCCCTGATTCAATGCACATAACCAAGAGGGATCCAAGTACGGTGGAGAATGGCTGAAAAGCTACCTGTACCCCAATTACTGAGTAACGTAGTGCAAACAAAAACGATGTGCTGAGGACCGGTTTAAGTCACGCTAGTTTCCGTGACTACCCACCAATGTGGAAGTGTAAACGAGCTGCCATGCCAGAGAATTTTTTTTTCTCTCCTTTTAACTGTTTATTATTTTTAATTTAAACTTATTTACTCTTACTTGTTTAACTCTGTCGTAGTCCAACTTTCTATTATTATGTTTATTACTCTTATTTTTATTTATTTATTTTATATTATTTAATAATTTTTTTTATTATTATTTATTCATTCATTTATTTTATCATTTTTCTCCCCTCTTGATTGCTGTTGCTTTCATTGTTCATATGCTGTTCAAGTATGAAGCAATACTAAGTTGACCACCTTGGTTTTTCAGTTGTTTGTTCTAAAAGGAAAAAGTTTTTTTTTTTTCTCAAGAAAAACTTTTTGTGTAAATGTTGCTATACAATTGTATATTCCTGGAAAAAAAACAAAAAGTGGGAGAAAAACATATCAGAGTCAAATTATGACATGATAAGTTTCATGATACTAAATAACCATGTTATAATGTGATTGTTACTATCAAAACTACTACTAAACTATTTTGTTAGACTCATGTTTAAATGGGAAAACTCTACAGAGAAAGGAGAACTCAGTTCATTCCTCAAAAGCAAGTTATTCATGTCAATGAAAGTGTGATGGAGATGAAAAGTCCTGACACCATTGATGATGGACATGATAGTCAAATAGCTTTCTAATGTTTTCATTAATACAGTTTACTCTGGAGGTGTTTTCAAATGAATTAAAAAAGAAGGAATGAAAAAACTTTGATACCTGAAGATGCTTAAAATGTTGCATCTCTCTCAACCTTATGGCATTGTTTACAGTCATCATTGAGCAAACGACTTCCTGTTGTTGTGGAGTGAAAAAAGGGGGCCCTCTTCCACCTCTGTGAGCTTGTTTTGTAATCCTGTGTGGTGTAAAGTTACAGAAATGTACAGTAAACATGGGATATACTGCACTAACCCATATTACTGTAGCGTACAATCACAGTGCTTCTTGTAAAATGCTGCAGTACAGTTACATGCTGTAAATATGGCAAACCTGTACTGTAACACCACTGCACACGACAGTACAGTAAATCTGTGCGATGAGTTCTTGTCCCCTGTTTTGTCCCCTCCTTCCTCCCTGCGTCCTCACCCCTCTTCCATCACGCTGACCTTCCACTTCTGTCACAGTTTTGTAGAAATGGTACAAACTATGTCCTGCTTGGTTCATGACAGTTTGGTGGCTTATCATTGGTTGAAACTAACGCTTCATTTAGATCATTTTGACGGACATGACATGAGCGAATGATGTTATAAAACAGCAGAGAACTGTGTGAAAGCAATCGATGCATTTCTGAAAGCATTTGTTGGAAGGAATGAGAAACTGATACTATGATGTGCACAAATGACTCAGTGCTGCAGAGGTTGAACTAACAGTTATGAGGACTTAAAGTCTGATTACAGAAAGCCACTGAGAAATTCTGCTTCATGCTTGGGTTAAGACACGAGGCGATTCTTCTGTTACTGAGCACCGTGGATGACATGATGATAAGTATTTGTGCGCTAAGATGGATTGTGAAATGCAGGGGGCTCTACAAAAGGAGGACTCAGTCTGACCCTCTGGAGGCAGCTTCATTTATCATCCATAAGCTGAAGGAGCACAGAAGGCTCCATGGATTCAAGCTGCACCAAGCACAACGCTGCCAAAAACATATAACAGCATAATAACAACACAATTCAGTATCAGTATGTAATAATGTGATACTTTAGTGTCACGTTATAACATGAAACTGTTATGTTTGGAGTTTATTTTCTTCATTTTATATTGTTGAGTTTTTTAAATGTTTACTCTCAGGCTACAGGCTTTGCAAGATGAAAATTAAAGAAAGATCTGTTTATAGATTGAATCTATAAACAGACTTCAGAGTTCACGAATCTGTGGGGAACACGACATACTATTTTCCTTTTTGAAACATTTTTATTGGTTCTTGAAATCATTTACTTGTTTGTTTCTGTTGGTTTGTTTGTTTGTTTGTTTGTATGAAGCCAAGCTGATATGATTTCCTGCAGGTTTTACACTCATTACTGAAACGTAACACACACACACACACATACACACAAGGCATTTGCCCCTCACACTAAAAGATTTTCATGCACTTTCTCCTCCATGAAAACAGAATTTGCTTTCATTCCGCCTGTTTGTCACCAGCCTCATGACTAACAATCCCACTCTGATTTAAAGTACCACCCCAAGAAGCTCTAGCTGTAATTAATCCGTCTTATAAGGGCTAATGTTTGGATTGATTGTTGAGGCCATCACAGCGGCTGAAAGGATCCGTCGTTTCAGACTGCATGTTTTTGAGCCAAGCATATTCAAAGTGTTTTAGTACTAATAAATTGGACGGTGGCGCTTTTTGGAAACAACTGTCTTCAGTACCCTTTAATCTCAAGCCTGCAAACTGTTTTTCAGATTTAGAGTCTTTATATTTTAGTAGTAGTAATATAAAAGTCAGCTTTAGATAATAAATGAACAATATTTGTACTTAAAAAAAGAAGTCAGCAGCATTTGTAGCATTGAGAGGAACCAGTTTTCAAATGATTAAAAAAAAGTCTTTATTTGATCTTTCAGAATTTGTTCAAGGCAGAGACGTGACATTTGTTCCTTTGAAAAGAAAATAAGATTACCGTAACGTGAAAAACTTTAGGAGCACTGATCAATATATAAACCGTGTGTTTAAACGTGTACATGTCTGGTTATGGTTTCTGAGTTGTGACACAAAATGAATCAGGCTCTTTGAAATATGACGTATACACACACACACACATACACACACACACTCACATGCATAACCTCTGCCTGTCAGATTGGATAAGATGTGGTTAAACTCGCCAAAGCACTTTATCACACATAACTCAACCCATACGCACACTTTGTCCTCTCCTTTATCTCACACACACACACACACACACACAAGTTACACAACGTTTCATGTACACAGTGAAATCCTCAGTGGCTGCCTCTCTGCGTCGACTGGACACCATTAGTCCCTCATACCATGTCAGAGTGTTCATTTGTTCAGAGGAAATGCCCATACTTTTGTTGAAATAGCATTTTATGCAAATAATTCAAGAGTGAGTCAATGCCTCATGTGTGAGTAAAAAATAAAGAAGAAGAAGAAGAAGAGGAGGTCCATTTTTTTATGTATTCTTGGCAGTTCTTTCTTGAACCCCATTTCAGTCCCATGCAGAACAATAAAGAAAAACAGTCATTTGAGTGTTTGTTTTCTTTTAGTAAAACATTATCTACTAATATCACAAGGAGCCCCATCTTCCCATTGGTCACTTGGTGGGTGTTTTGCAATAGAAGCAAGAGAACAATAGAACAGGAGACAGAAAGAGAAGATAGATATCGCTGACTTATCAGGAAACAGTTGTGCAGAAACTGTCAAGGCCTTTGCATTATATTCAGTGGATGATGTCAGACCATAAATCAGGCGTCCCTGTAACAGTTTGCTTCTAGTTCATGACCAAACACAGTGAGTCACTGTGGTGTGTGAACATCAGTGTAATGAGTCTGATTGTTGTGTTCACATGGAGGGAGAAGAAGTCTTTAGAAAAGGAGGGAACACAAGGATCCATCAGAGTCCCAAATCACCCTGATGGGACCTGTTAGAGCCTGATATGAAACAACAACCTGAAACGTAATGACAAATATGTAATAAAACCATAAACTGTATCCACCTGTTTCTTCAGAAGCCTGCGGGTGTTGACTGCCGCCTGCAGTTATCGACTTCTGGTTGCCGCCGCCGGCAGGCTAGCTCAAAACAACAGGCGTGAAATCATTAATGCTAGACAGGGCTCAGTGTAAACTTTTATAAAAACATCTGCACTATAACTCCACCTCCGATTTTTGTTAATTTTGTCACTTTCTTGCTTTTAAAAGCCGGTTACTACCGCGAGTATGACAGCTAGGCTGACATCATCAGCTGTGTGGTCTCCATGGCGATGTAAACAAAACGCTCGACAGGAAGAGCAAAACCGGCAAACGCGATGAATTATGCGTAGTCGGGAAAAAGTGGATAATTAATGGACGTAGCCTCCTCAATGTCACCGGTTGGCGCGGCCATATTGCAAATGAGGCGGGCTTTGAGTCCCCACAGTAACAGTCATAGGACACCCAGCACTCACATGAGCTGAGCTGTGCCTCTGATTGGACGAACTGGCGATCTTAATATTGGCTAAACTGCCGAGTTAGAAAAAAATTCTCCCCCTGTACAGTGCGTGCCGTTAGCAAAATTAGCGATTCGGATGGGAGACATTTTTTGTACCGGACTGTAAACACGTTTATTTCGGCTGTGAAAACAGTTTTTTTTTTTTTTTTTTTGGCTTGGTGTGTTTGTGACTTCCAGGACTTCCGGAGCCAGCCTCAAGTGGACACTCGATGAACTGCAGATTTTAGCACTTCTACATTGTCTCGTATTTTCAGACCCGAGGTTGCCCATTGAATAAAACCCAAAATGTAATAATAACTAACCCAGAATGTAACAAGATCCTGAAAACATAACTTTTTGCCAAAATTTAACAACTTGTTACATTTTGGGTCAGTTGTTACATTTTTTTCCCCATTTTTTTAAATAACATTTTGGGTTCAACAATTTTTGTTACATTATCGACCAGTTTTACATTTTTATTTCTTACATTTCAGGTCGCTGTTACATTTCGACTCATTGTTACAAATCAGGCTCTTGCAGGGCTCAATGAAAGTCTCTTTATGTGAAATGTCTGATTTTTCTTGCATTTCAAGCCTTTTTTTTTTTTTTACACTTTAGTCCTTTGATCAATGAACTTTTCCTAAAAGCAAAGATCAACAATTCACCTTTCAGCTTAGATCACTGAATTTGTGTGCACTGAACTTTTGTTGCTGTCCCTTCCATGCACCAACCACCTAGGAAGAGTGTTTCCATGACTTGCATAGGATCTTCTGAAAGGCTCTCCGGAAGTCTTGATTGAAGATGGTGTAGATGACCGGGTTCAGCGAGCTGTTGCAATAGCCAATCCAGAAAAAAAACTTGAACAGTATGTCAGGGATCTTGCACGGCTCCCGACAGATTCCGTACAAGCTGTAAGAGAAGAAGAATGGGAACCAGCAGAGGACGAAAACACCCATGACCACGGCTAGGACAAAGGTGAAACGCTTCTCTCGAGCGGCAGACACTTTCTTGCGGTTAACGGTGCTTCTGCGTTTGCGGCGAGATGAAAAGAGCTCTATCGACTTGGAACTGGCGCGGGACTTCCTGCTGGAATACTTGGAAGCTGAGCTGCTTTTCCGGCTGAACTTCCTGTCTCTTTTGTCGTCATGATGATGTTTGGAGAAACTGAAACCCTTCTTAGGTTTCTCATCTGAGGAACTGCTGTCCTCGAAATCATCCTCGTGGTCTGCTGGCAGATGTTTTGTCTCATAAGGCAGAGAGGATCCAGCTGCCGGCTGTTGGCAGTGCCCATTTTCACGTTCCTGATCTTTCATGGTGACGTCTTTGTTGGATTTTAATGACCCTCCTCTGCCTGGTTCAGCTTGATCCATCCCGTTTTCAAGCGAGTCTACATCCCGTTTTTTGCCTGACATTGTCCTGGTCCTGGTCTTTGCAACTTGATAGATCCGAATATAGACCAGGATCATGATGACGCAGGGTGCAAAGAAGGAGCCGATGCTGGAGTAAAGGATGTACCAAGTCTCATCATTCAGGATGCAGAGGAAACTTGACTCACTGCTGCTCCTGTCCATTGATATGAGCGGTGGGAAGGAGATCACAGCTGATATCAGCCAAACCACCACAATCATCCCTTTGAGTCTCTTTGGGGTTCTCTTTAAGTTATACTCCACAGCCTGTGTCACTGACCAGTACCTGTCCAGACTGATAGCGCACAAGTGAACTATCGAGGAAGTGCAGAATAACACGTCAAGAGCCAGGTAGATGTCACACCAGATTTTACCAAAGAACCAGTAGCCCATGAGTTCATTTGCAAGAGAAAAGGGCATGACCAGGGTGGCCACCAGTATGTCTGCACTGGCCAGGGAAACAAGAAAAAGATTCTGAGGTGGTTTCAACGCTCTGCTGGTTAAAACAGCAATAACAACCAAGACGTTTCCCACTATTGTGAATAAAATCAGGAAGCTTACAAGTCCAGCCAGACTCCAGATAGAGAGCTGGGTGTACCGACTCTGAGATGTGAAATTACAGGAGTCATTAAACGCTTCACCACTGTCCTCCAAATTAGAGCCATTAAATACATCCATTGTGAGTTTTTTTTTTGTCTCTATGAAGTCAGTGTAGTGTTAAAAAAGAGCAAACAAGCGTGTCTACATTCTCAAAGATAAAAATATTCCGGTGCATTTAAGCTTCTTCTTTTTTTTTTTTTTTTTAATCACAAAAAGCTACAGCAAATGAAATTTTCCTCCTTTTCTCCTCACCTGCAATCTTCCACATCCAGCATGAGACACTCTTACGGGTAAAGAAAAAAAAAAGACAAGAAGAAAAATAGTCGGTGAAGAAAAATGACACGAAATGCAAAGTCTTTAAAGCCCTTAATCCAAAAAACGTGTCGTAAGCTCATCGGCAGAATCTCCGCGCTGAGAGAGCCTGTATCCTCCTCATCGCATCCTTAGACATCCCGACTGCGCCTGCATCGCCACCTCCGCCTCCCCGCAGCGTCCTGAGCGAGGTTTAGGACCACGTGTCCGTTTTTTCATTTTTTATCCATTAGAAAAATTAAGCAAGGACCTGCTCTTGCGCGGGGGAGAGTTTGGACGATTGATGGAGAGAGAATATGAAGCAGCCAAATAACCAAAGTGTGTCGCTTACATTAAAAAAATAAATAAACAAATTAATAATAATAAAAAAAAAAGCTTAATTGGTCGCTTGATAGGAAACGGTAGACTGTTGGAGGAGCTTGTTCAGTAAAGGTGTCCAGGTCATGTCATGCGCAAAGTCACAAATCGATCTTATTAAGATCTAAATGAGAGTGCTGTTTGTCATTTTCATGGATGCACTGGAGAAAGGTGGTGGTGGTGGTGGGGGGGGGGGGGGAGGGGGGGGTCACATTGCTGTGAACACTCACTGACTGGCAGTGGCAGTCCCACCAAGGACATCACGCTCTGTTCAGCCCGTCTGTGCGCACATTGGTGGCCTGTATTGTAACAGTCAGCCCTGGAGCACCAATCAGGCAACATACCACACCACAACATACTTTTTTTTTTCTCCTGCACACTCTCCCATGAGAGTAAACATTACAAGAGCCTGCGGATCCTGCAGTAGAAAATATTTATTTATCATGAATTAACTCTTTGATTTGTATGGTGGCCCTGAAAGCTCAGAAAGAAAACACATGCTAAAAGACAAAACACAAGCAAATTAAGCAGTTTGACCACAACACATATTCAAAAAATGTCCTGCAAAGAAACCGCAACTCAATGGAAGAGTTTCCAGAGGACACTTAAAAGCGATGCACACGTCCCAAAATGCTTGTTGTTGACACAGAGTTTGAGTTATAGCCTTATTAAGGTTCTCTTTGTCATTGTTGTTGGAAAATGAGATAAAAAGTGTTTTTGATTTAGTTTACCATTGTGATCACATGATTCAGATATTAGCATATTGGCTAATGACAGACATTTGCATCACTTTTAAGTGTCCTCTGGAAACTCTTCCATTGTGTTGTGGTCTATTTGCATTGTGTTTTTCTCAATTGTTGTGCTGCGGTGTGTTTGCAGCACATTTTTCTCATGTGTTGTGTTGCAGCCTATTTGCAGTGCGTTTTTCTAATGTGTTGTGTTGCAGTCAATTTGCAGCACGTTTTTCTCATGTGTTGTGTTGCAGCCTATTTGCAACGCGTTTTTCTCATGTGTTGTGTTGCAGCCTATTTGCAACGCGTTTTTCTAATGTGTTGTGTTGCAGCCTATTTGCAGCACATTTTTCTCATGTGCTGTGTAGCAGCCTATTTGCAGTGCGTTTTTCTAATGTGTTGTGTTGCAGTCTATTTGCAACACGTTTTTCTCATGTGCTGTGTTGCGGTCTATTTGCAGCACGTTTTACTCATGTGTTGTGTTGCGGTGTATTTGCAGCGCATTTTTCTCATGTGCTGTGTTGCAGCCTATTTGCAGTGCGTTTTCCTAATGTGTTGTGTTGCAGCCTATTTGCAGTGCATTTTTCTCATGTGTTGTGTTGCAGTCTATTTGCAGGGTGTTTTTCTCATATGTTGTGTTGAAGTCTATTTGCGGGGTGTTTTTCTCATATGCAGTGTTTAGGGCTTTGCAACGCGTTTTTCTCATGTGTTGTGTTGCAGTCTATTTGCAGCGCATTTTTCTCATGTGCTGTGTTGCAGCCTATTTGCAGTGCGTTTTTCTAATTTGTTGTCTTGCAGTCTATTTGCAACACGTTTTTCTCATGTGCTGTGTTGCGGTCTATTTGCAGTGCATTTTTCTTATGTGTTGTGTTGCGGTCTATTTGCAGTGCATTTTTCTAATGTGTTGTGTTGCGGTCTATTTGCAGTGCATTTTTAATCATGTGTTCATGGCATTTAAAGCACAGACTAATTTACAAGGCTTAATCATATGAGCTTTCAAAAATGATGAATAAGACACTAAATATCGTGAAAAATGACAACAAAACATATAAAAGAGCATTATATTAAGGCTGCCCTAAGATGCAAATAGTAATATAAAAATATAAGTATTATAAAAATAAAATAAAAATATGACATGATGAATTAGCATTCACTTTATTTATAAAGACACCTCCATGGTGGGCTGTAAAAAAAGGCATATCCATCACGTCTTTGACTTTCAGCCTTTTCTTTCACACTGCTACGTGTTATTTTTATTTTATTTCCTCAGAGGACAGACATTCATGACACCCTTCACACTGCCTTTTCTTTCCTGCTTCTACTTACACGCTCTGTTCTGGGTGCTGCTGCTGCTGCTGCCAGGAGGAAGCCAGTCACCATTTTGGTGAGTAGCCTAGATTAAGCTGCTGGACCCGTGTATTTATTGATCAGTCTGTGTGCTAAGTACCTGTCATTCATCACTGACTGCTTAGCGATAGTGAATTGAAGAGCAGACACTGCTTCAAGAAACGTTTAAATCTTAGTTAATCCTCATCAAGGTGCTGAGTTGGGTGAAAGCTCAGACTGTGTTACTGTGTCTCATTTGTTCTCTCTTGCCCATTTTAAGGCACCAACATCCTTTTTGGTACTGCCAGTTTATATTGAACTACGGCTGATTGCTGTAGGCTAGCATGGGTGCACTCTAAGCTGATACTGAACAGACAGACGAGCAAGCCTTATCGTAATGGTCATTAGGTCCTGTCCTGAGGCCACAGCTCTGCTCAGATATATGGGGGCCCTTGTGAGCAATCCCTTATGATACCAGGTCATGTTATTGTTTCAAATGTTGTGCTTTGCTCTAAGAGAGCAGATAGGCTCTTCCTACAGTAGTAGGGGAGAACGGGGTAAGACGCCACACTTAACTCTAGTGCAGGGGTGAGCAATTAACTTTTATGAGGGGCCAAATGAGAAACCTGAACTGTAGCAGAGGGCCGCACTAACAATAACATTAACTTAATCCTGCGCAATATTAACTTTTCCCATTGGAAAATGCACTTACTTATATTTTGATCAGCTGCTAATAATAACCAGAATAATTAGGATGTTCTGTAAATATGTGAAATTGTGACGCAGGTCAAATAGGGAAATACTACAGCAGAAGCAATAAAAAGTAAAAACAAAAACAATCATTGCATTAGTGTTTCATTTTATGTTTAGCTTGTAAGTCCCCACAAATACTGAAAACTTTTATAACAACTTTATATAAGAAAGAATCTTTTTTAACCTCATTTTAACTCTTCTGTGAGAAAAATCCAGTATGCTTTGTGCTTGAACAAGTGGATTGAAATCTGACTGAATTTCTGAGATGACATCCCATGTGAACATCGCTGTTCAGGGCTCATGCTTGCAAGTGCGTCCGTACGGAAATGATGCAAACATCACCTTTCTCAAAATAAAAGCAACACAGTTGTATTTTATGCACAGCATACTTTTTCTTTTTCATTTTATAATTAACCTTGCGCGGGCCACACAGGGATGCCCAAAAGGCCGGATGTGGCCCACGGGCCGTAATTTGCCCAGGTCTTCTCTAGTGTAACCAGCCTGTTGTATATAACATAATATATATATGGTAAAACTGACCCCAAAGAAAATGTGATGAACAACCCCAACTGGAATTCCTTGCTAGCATCAACGTTAACAACTGTGTAGCAACTAATTAGCTAATAGCAATCTAACTATAGCTTTTCCTTCACAGTTTTTAAGGGTAACAGATGTTTTGTAATGAACTCATTGTGTAAAGGTATAAAAGAAAAATACAGAGGAGCTGAATATTTACAATTTGACATGAAAAACGAGATATAATGAGTGTGACAACTAACCCCGTTCTCCCCTACTCACAAGAAACCAGCTACCTGCAGCAGCTTCTGGTGGAAATTAGATAGATGTATGAAAAATAGAGGTAAAATTATCACTCACTGAGTCAATCTCGAAGTCTTTTCTGATATCTGTTAGCAGTAAACATGTTTTTCATAAACTGTCATGTCAATAAAGAATCATAGGACAGATCATTAAGCAGCATCAGACTGTTTTTCATTTTAGTCTACGATTTAAGGGCATTGTCTGTTAGAATTACTCCTGTTTTATACCAATCACAATTAATGCCAACATCAAATGTATTATATATTTAAATATAGTATAATTTAGTTTGGTTTTACATATATATATATATATATATATATATATATATATATATATATATATATATATATATATATATATATATATATATATATATACATATATATATATATATATATATATATATATATATATATATATATATATATATAAATTCCCATCAACAGCCACATATCTTCTGTATTCCCTCGAGGATCTATCTGTTTCAGTATAGTTGTACATGGCATTCAGTCCCTCTGTGACTCTCATTCCTGGTTCCCATAGAGAAGCTGTCAGTGACACGGAACATTAACACCTCTGTTGTAATATTGTTCTGACACATCCTTCACAGTGTGAACCCAGATGGATAGGTTCTAATTAGGAGAGCTCTCTGTGTTAGTGTCCGTTTTTGCTGCTGCATCCCTTTAGAAATATACTATATATTATCCAACTGTGCAGGTGAAGTGTGTGTATGCTGAGGTAAACAACAAATGTACTTGTATTTGTGTCCGGAGTAAACATGTCTTTGTTGTGGGACACTGTATGTGTGGAGTAAAAACGCAGAGTCCTGGGAGATAATGATTTGCTGAATAGGCTTTTTGATTTTTCTATCCTGACGTTTTTCTTTCCTTTACATCTTTACATCGTTTACATCTTAATAGAAACTGGAAGAAAGCATCTCACTTGAAGAATAGCCATGTTATTAAAGAGACCAAAGCGTCTGAAACGTCATGTGACATAATCCTTCGGTAAAACTGAAAAATATCAGCTAGTGTAATCAATGTTTTTCATTTAAAAAAAAAAACTGATATGTACAAAAAAGTTACTATGAATATGATTTTATCAGTCCACTACACTGTAAAACATTAAATTGAAGATGATTTTAAACTAACTGACCCCAAAATAGAGAGAAAGCACTGATGTCTACAACAAAACCTATATTATGGAGTTTAGAAATGAAATATTCTAAATGTACTTTAAGATGATATTTCATTACAAGTCACTTATTTCATCAGCACACTTGCATAACTTCCAGGAAGGTGAAGCATTCAATGCTTGTCATGATTTTGTGTTTACATTTTGCAGTTTAATGGGACTGATTCTTAAATTTGTTAAAAATTGTAGAAATGTCATATAAAATACTATGACACCAACAGAAATGCAAACTACACATTTAAACAAACATCTAATATATTGTTTTAACAAGTTTTAACAATTTTGGTACCAACCCTGATTTGTCACTGCTCCAAACAGGAAGTGCTGTGATGTTTTATCCAGCCATCCCTCATCTTTAACTGCTTTTCTCTTTCAGATTCACAGCCGCCTATCCCAGCTGTCATTTACCGAGAGGCAGGGCTCACCCTGAACAGGTCACCAACCTATCACAGGGCTGACATGTAGAGACAAACAACCATTCACACAAACACAAACACAAACACAAACACACACACGTGTACAGGCAGCTCAGAGTGACCAATCATCCTGATGAGTGAGTTTTTTGGACTGTGGAAAGAGCCCATGCATGCAGAGGGAAAACATGCAAACTCTACACAGAGAGATCCTGCCCTGTCAGGGATTCAAACCAGGATCCTTTTTGTTATGAAGCTGGTTGTGGTGAACTAACCACTGCACCAAGACCAGCTTGTGAAGACTTCTGACTGTAGAAATGTTTATTCTTGCTTCTTGATTAGTTGATCTTTTTTTTCAAACTTGTTTGCACTTCATACTGAATTTAAAACAGCGACATAAGAGCCCACACCTTGTTTGGAAGTATTTCAAAACATTGGCCAACTATTATTTCTGTAAAAGCGCAAACTTATTACCTAGGAGCTCATTCAAGCAGCAATAAAGCTGTGGCACCATGTCAGACACTCTCACGTGGGTTAAGTAAGAAGAATCTGTCAGGAACAGCAGTGGACTTGGAGGCACGTTGATCTACTGGCCATACTGGGTTGACATACCGGCTAGTGTTAAAAGGACTCAAGGCTCGTGACTCCTTTCTCAGAGCCTGGGGTCTGGTTGTAGTTTGGGGATTCTCCACTGCTGAGTGACGTGACTGAGCAGCAACACTCACAGGGGTTGGGGGCAGAGTGCACATGAGTGAAACGAAAGGAGCGTACACAGAGAAGAGAAACTGAGACTTAGGCCCGTTTATTTGACAATGGTATAAGGATGAAACACAAAAGTTTTGTTGTGTTTTGGCGTCTCATTTATACAGAAATGATGTTTTACCTGACCTAAAACGCAACATTTTTAAAACGCCCTCCAGAGTGGAATTTTTCTGAAACGCTTCAGCCTCCATTGCTGTAAAAACAACAAGCCACAGTTTTCAGTAAAAACGCTGACATCAGTCTCCGTTTTGTGTATGCACACTACCAAAAGACTCTATAGTAATATCCCCACTTACGGACCTGTTATGCATACTACAGCGTTTTCAGTCCCTCAGCGTTTCCATGTAAACACAGATTGTAACGCTGTGAAGCGTTGTCGTATAAACGGGGCCTTCAGTATCGATCTCACACCACTGCTGTCAATCACCTGGGGTGACACCTGAGGTGTCCAGTCAGGTTCCAGAGGTGGCCAGTGCTACCCCAGCCACCCCTCTTGCTCTGCCCCTGGTTTAAAACTTCTAATGTGGTTTCAAAGATGGTGTTAGATACAGAAAGCAGCACTCACTAAAGTCTTTGGAGTCTCGTAGGCATCCACCAAAGTTAGGGCATGTTTGTTGTCTGAAAAATGACTTTTGACTCAGCTTTGCCAATTAGGACTGGATCTCAGTTCTGAGGAACAGAGAGAGGAGGCAACTGAGGTGAATAACAGCTGTTCCAGGACCATGAATATGTCTAGCCTGTCTCTGTTTCTGCATGTGACCCATGCAGCTTCATATTTCTTGCTTTGTGCTTGTCTACATTTGTCTTGATGTATTACCAGTGAATTGTAGCCCAGTATCTGCAGAGCAGTGTAAAGCCTCTCCTTTGTGTGTCTGTTGTCCTGTTGTTGGTTTTTTTTTTCTCAGCTGAAAATGAGATAATTCTGGTGCCTAGGGCAACAGGGCTTCTGAAGTAGTGACTACTTTCCTTTCTCCAACATCCACCCACATCTCTATCTCTCCATCTCATTGTGTCCCAGTTTATTCTTGTCTCCCGGGCCTGCTCTTTTCTCTTTATATGATTAAAGAACAACCATTACCGCAGCCTTTTTCCTCTCAAACATTCATTTTGTATGTAGTTCCCGTCTTAAGAATCAAAAGTCATATCTCACCTTCATATTAGGTAATACTGCTTTCAGAGAAAGAGACTCAGTGCTCGTCAGAGTGATTTCACCTCAGCCTAACCCATCACATACTTATAGATACACAGCCGCACACACACACACTCACACACAAACACACACACACCTGATAAACTCAGGGTATGAGAATGATTTCCTGCTCTGTGGTTCTTTAACTATCGTCTCTTTCATTCCCATTGCCTGTATTTTCATAAATACATACATACATATATTTATTTAAATGTGTATGTATTGAAAGAGAAATAGAGATTGTTCTTGTTGGTTTATTTATTGGTTTAATACAGATCACTGCAACAAGGACATTATTTATATGTCAGGTCGTGCATTTAAGCCGCTCAGCACCTGTTATTTATTATGTTGGCTGTTTGATAAGGCTTTCAGCAAGTTATATATTTGGCATTTTGACCAGTTTGTATGGAAGTATTTCTGTGCCATCAGAGTTTGAATATGAATTTCTCACACTGTTTATTTTTTGCATCAAAATTCGACTTTTAAATTTAAAAACCAATGAAATTCTAGCGCAGATTTTTTTTCTGCCTTTAATTTTTTCAGTGTTGAAATAATTTCAGTGTAAAAAATGATGTCTCAAAAGACTCAACTTCAAAAATTCAACATGTACAAATATTCAGCATCGCAAAAATATCCAGCGTAAAAAAAATCAACGTCTCGAAAAAATTCAGTGTACAAAAATTCAATTTTAAAGAAAGTGTTAAAAAATTAAATGTCTTGAGGAATTCAGTCTCCAAAAATTCAATCTCAAAATATTAAGTGTCAAAAAATTAAATTCCTTTATCTGGGTAACCAAGGAGAAGCAATCAATCCCTGTTCATACCACGTCCAGTGAAGAAGATGTTTATGTTTTTTTACATGTTGAATTTTTTAAACTGAACATTTTTGAGACATCATTTTTTTACACTGAATTTATTTCAACATTGAAAAAAAATCACTGCTACAAAATTGATGTCTTTTAAAATTCAAAGTTTTGATGCAGAAAAAAAATCAGTGAGAAATTCATACTCAAACTCTGATGGCACAGAAATACTTCCATAAGTTTGCACTGTCATTAGCAGTAATCACTACAGCAGTCACATGAATAAGAGTAAATTTTGCAAAAAAAAAAAAAAAAAAAAAAAAAATATTAAATGAGCCCTCAGGTGAGTTTGTCCTGTGTAAGCTTGGATATAACTTGAGTTGTGATTTTAGCGTGACCCATGATTCCTTGAAAATGATACATTATGGAGAAAAAATCTGGACCTCACTCATTTCTTCTAAACCCTAATTATGGATCAACTTTACAAGCTGTCAAACCTGCAAACAAAAAACATCAGGCGTAGCTGCAATAAATGATAGATTTTTTGTAGTGATGAATCAGCAGAGAGTGCTAGATCCAAAATCTCATTTCAGTTGTTTTTATTAATCTGTTGCCCATGTGTGACATCTGCTCTTCTTTTAAAAACACTGTCCTCTCAGCTGATGCAAATGTGCAAAACAACAATAATAATGTTTTGCATCTCCAGACTCAATTATTAGTCTCAACTGCATCCATGTTATCATAATATTTAAGAAAACACCAAGTTAATTCAGCACCTTCTGTAGATCTTGATAGCTCTTAAGCATTTTGTTAGTTTACATGTATCATTTCAGGGTCACAAAATCAGATATCTTGTAAGCTTACAGACACCTTGCTTGCACTCAAGCATCAGAGTTAATGTAGCTTCCTCCGAGACAGAAATCTCGCATGAACAAACGTGATTCAACAAAAACGTAGAAGAAGAAACATAGTGACACATACCTTCAACTGGCTAATACCAAACGCAAAAGGGAAGAGAACATAGATAAGGGAATGATGGTGGTCTTGGGACTGTTTATAACAGAAAATTTCCGAACCGAAAAAAATAAAGATTGTGGTAAAAATCCTGGAGACGGCAGGAACATGGACTTTCCCTACAAACTTTTCATGTCAGGTCAGCCATGCTTGTTTTTATTTACGTCTCCTTCCTCGTTTCTCAGTCAGCTCACCTCCTGATTGGTTACATTCCATTAAAGTCATGACTCAAGAGTCGTCCGCTTTCCCCACACACATGAAGATTCTCGGTCGTAAATACTGAACTAGTTTAATATTTACGATTGTCAGCCCCGACCTGTTTCGCAGCTGATTATCAGGACAAACTCACTCTTAACACACCTCAGCCTGCAGGACAATCCGATAAGACTTAAGATAATTTGCCATCCTTGGTTGGGAAGGAGGAAAATCCGGCCCGATAATCGTTATGTGTGTACCCCGCTTTAGTTTAGTGCTTCTTGTCAAACAAGCCTTAAACTTGTTCTGCGTAAGGGGGAACAGAGACTGGAGAGCCATCGGCAGCACCATCAGGACAGCAGAAACCAAACAATGAAATTCGTCTCTTCTTTATGGTATTCTATTAACGTTTACTGCAGCTGTTTTTATCTTCCTGTAATTCCTTTGTTCCAGTTTTCTTTCAGCCGGCACTTTCCTTCCTCCAGTCTTGTTCTTTTGTTCTGCTGAAGCTGGTGTTCACCTGTCAATTTACTTCAACAAGGAAGAGGACAAGAGGGAGCTGCCAAAGGAAAGAGGTAAAGGCAGAGGCGAGCACAGAGAGGTTTTTTTTTTTCTTTCTCATGTAAGATTACAATGGAACAGATTTCACTGTGGTGCCTTCAATGTGTAATCAAGTGAAGTTGTTTTATTTCGTCTCGTTCGTCATTGTCATCCCTCTCAGTGAGTATGATCTACACTGAGGGATACTGACTTCACAAATTGCTTGCTTTAAAGCACAAAGTCAGTATTTGTGTTTATATTCACAGCAGTGTGTGGCTTTGATGTGTGCGTGTGTGTGAGTGTGTGTGTGAGTGTGTGTGTGTTACCGAGAAGTGCAGAAATGAACTGCCTATCGTTTGTTGGTCCCCTGGATCTGTGATAGCTCTAACTTAATATAGAGCTGAGAGAGACTGACTGGCAGTGGCTGTTAGGTCTGCTTTTGTGTGTGTGTGTGTGTGTGTGTGTGTGTGTGTGTGTGTGTGTGTGTGTGTGTGTGTGTGTGTGTGTGTGTGTGTGCGCGCGCGCTTAAATAAAATTAATGGGAGGGGCTCGGAGAACAGTCTCTACTTCTTTGTAGATATTGGGCCCAATTTTAAAGCTGTAAAACACACACAGTTTGAAGTGTATGGCACCAAGTGAATGATGGTGGTCTACCACAGTTTTGTGGTTAAGCAGAACACAGCCTGTGTGCAAAGTGAGTAGTACAGAGAGGTTGGACTTCGTCCCTTCAGGCTTAAAACAAAATTGTTTTTTTTTCTTTTTTTTTTGCTTTTCATTTTTTTTTCTTGACAACATTATTTTTATTGTTTTTAAAGCATAACAAAAGAAAAAAAGGAGGGTACAATTACATGTACAAAACAAAACAAACATATCGAACCCCCACCCCCATCCCACCACCTAAATAAATTCAATTCTAGCTTGGGGCTCTGATCAATTAGTTACAGTCCATTTTAGTATGTTACATATAAAGCAAGGAAAAATAAACATTTCTGGAATATCGAATAATAAGTACCACAGAGGGTCTTTGTGTACACGTCTTCAGGTTCCTCCATCATGTCATGTCAAAGCACAAACCAAGCATGAAGTCAAAGGAACTGTCTGTAGACCTCAGAGACAGGATTGTCTCCAGACACAAATCTGGATCCAGGGTCCAGAAACGTTTCTGCTGCTTTGAAGATCCCAATGAGCTCAGTGGACTCCATCATCTGTAAATGGAAGAAGTTCAGAACCACCAGGACACTTCCTAGAGCTGGACCCCTGTCTAAACTGAGCCATCATGGGAGAAGGGTTTTAGTCAAGGAGGGGACCAAGAACCTGATGGTCACTCTGTCAGAGCTCCAGCGGTCCTATGTGGAGGGAAGAGAACCTTCCAGAAAGACAACCATCTCTGCAGAAATCCACCAATCAGACCTCAATGGTAGAGGGTCCAGACTGAAGCCACTCCTTAGTAAAAGGTTCATGGCAGCCCCCGTGGAGTTTGAATAAAGGCCCCTGAAGGACTCTCAGACCAGGAGAAAGAAAACTCTGCTCTGATGAGACAAAGATTGAACTCTTTGGCGTCATGTTGGGAGGAAACCAGGCACCGCTCGTCACCTGGACAACACCATCCCTACAGTGAAGCATGGTGGTGGCAGCGTCCTGCTGTGGGGATGTTTTTCAGCGGCAGGAACTGGGAGACGAGTCAGGATCGAGGGAAAGATGAATGTAGCAATGATCAGAGACATCCTGGATGCAAACCTGCTCCAGAGGACTTTAGACCTCAAACTGGGGCGACGGTTCATCTTTCAGCAGGACAACAACCCAAAGCATACAGCCAAGATATCAAAGGAGGGGGTCCAAGACAACTCTGTGAAGGTCCTTGAGTGGACAGACGCTCGATGGAGCTTGAGAGGTGCTGCAAAGAGGAATGGACCAAACTGTCCAAAGATAGGTGAGCCATGCTTGAGGCTAATGAACATAACAAAATGTGGAAAAAGTGATGTGCTGCGAATACTTTCCAGACGCACTGGATATAATTAACTTGCTTCCATAAAGGAAATTTATGAGTAACATCCTTGTAAAGAAAGCATATGAAAGACACTGGACCAGGGTGTCAGGGCACTACTTTCATCAAAGCAAATAACCTGATGCACTCTCTCTCTCTCTCTCTCTCTCTCAAAACAAAATGATGTTGTTAATGCAATAATGTAGCCTCATACAGGCAAAGGAAGTGTGGGTGTCTGATGGAAAATGGATGTTTGATGGACAGAATCTCACAGCTTAAACCCAGGGTGTGCAATTAGAGAGAAATTAAACAGCTCTGTGATTCACAGGCCATAGCTGTCAGGTTGTTATTTGCGATTCTTTGCAAATTTTCACATCAATAACTCACTAAAAATCATACTTATATAGCGTGTGCTTATGGGAACCACCTTTTAAGCTATCTAACTTGTAAACTAACAACATTAGGCCTGTTTGCATTAAAGACGTACATTTTCTGTATATAAAACGGCTAAGGAGACTGTATAAGAAATCTCTTGTGAGCTGTTTTTAAAATCTGTTGCCCTCGTGTAGCAGTCTGAAGTGTGGCTGTTTGCCTGTGGGACCATCTGCTCGGCTCTTATTTCTGCTCATGCAAATGGGATTCAAAATAAAGCAATTTGTTTGCCTCAATAAAATTATTCATACATTTACAGACACATTAAAGCATCAAAGGGTGCATAAACATGAAATCGAAAACAAATACACTATAGCTGTAATAATCCAATAATTTCCTTTCAAAGTAAAGCGTTTCCCAGTGAATTCAACATTTTTAACAGGCAATTACATTTTAAAATGTTAGTTGTTTTTTTTTTTTTATTATTTTTTAACTCATTCATTAGTCTAACACGCATCCATCTTTCCATCAGAGAAAACACGACCATGATTAAAATGATGATAAAAACTTTTTGTTTAGGTTTGTTAACCTTGTTAGCTTTTAAGCTTACAGGCTTTGGTCAAAAATGTACCTCTGTTAAAGTCACTGTGAGGACTTTCTATAGTCGTCTTGAAAAAGTCTAATTTCTAGATATATTCCTGATCATAATCTACAAATTGAAATGAGATTACCAGCACCAATACAAGTTATTTCTAAATGCTACTTCTTAGCTTCCTGATAAGGTCGGACAGGACTGGATTTGATTTACAGCACGTTGAAGTCTCTATGACAACACCATGCTGTGTGACGAAGTTTAGTAGTGAGAAGAGAGATCTGTGTTTTTCTCTGCTGAAAATGATTTCTGGGATTCATTTTGTAGTGATGGTGGACACTGGAGCTGAACTGTCAGACAGAAAAAGGACAAAAGAGAAGAAGAAAGCTAAATGGGAGAGTGATAGCATGGACTAATGGCTAAAACACAAGCTAAAGGCTAAAACACAGGCTAATCTGTTTGTGATAATGTTCATTCCAACCCACATGCAGCAGTTATTCTGCAGTGATCTGATCAAACTTGAGAGTCTGTCAATAAAATGAAGAGTGAGGTTACGTTAGCTCTGATTGGTTGATGAACATGACATAAGGATTTGCTAACGTTACATGTTAGCATACCGATACATCTCAAACCACCAGGCTGTGAGTGGCACTGAAATGGCCAGCTACTAAACTACGGTACAAACTGACAAAGTTTGGTTGTTGTCACGTTTCAAACAACAGCCCTGCATAACTGTTGATAAATACCTTACCTCGTTTCATTGTATCTGATGAAAAGTCGTCTTGAACAAAGAAAAGTAGTGTTAAAAGAAGATCTGATCTCCATTAATTTCCAAAACAAACACCCGCCTTGTTGCATGCGAGCGATTCCAGCCAAAAGGTTTCGCTGTGATCCACAGAAAACAAAAACAAACAGATCGTCCTCACAGCCTCTTTAAGCATTAATCCATCAACTCTGAAAAAGACTGAAAAATATAAACCTGTTGATTCTGTTCAAATTCAATCATGTAAAATCTTCTTCCACCTTATTCCACGCTCTTTTAATCAGTGGGGTCAGGTATACAGGGTTCAACAGTGACAGAGGAAGATTGAGTCAGTAGTTAGAGTAACACCACCTCACAGTGATGACATGATGAGAGGAAATGACCTTCAAGATTTGTCTTAATGTAGCGTGGGGAGTGATAAAAGAAGTAAGTGGGTGCTCGGGCTTCTAGTGTGCAGAGCTCAGTGGGCGGTTAGGGTTTACTATAGGTCATGTTCTTGGATGCCGCTGTGGGTACTGTGCCAGGCTCACTGACAAGGCAAGGCCAGTTTATTCATGTAAGCACATTTTGGCAAACAAGGCATTTCAAAGTGCTTCACGGAGAAAAATAAACACTGAGAATGTCAGCAAAACATATGAAAAGAAAACAATTAAAAAATTAATTAAAAGAGCAAAATGACAATAAAATGTAATAAAATGAAATGTTAAAATATGTTAAAACAGGTTTTAAAATATAAATGCAATGTCTTCAGTCTGGATTTAAAGGAGCTGAGAGTTTCAGCAGACCTGACATTTTCTGGGAGTTTGTTCCAGATATTTGGAGCATGAAAGCTGAATGCTGCTTGGTCTTGATGGTTCGTATCGGATTAGACATTCATTCTACTGAGTGGCGCCATGTGCACTCTTGGGTGGGTGGCCTTTCCTCAGATGTTCCTTACCTCTGAGTCATCTCCTCTTTGGAGGCAATAGTTCTGGAGTCTGTGGTTGCTTCATGTAATCCTCATATAGGTCATGCTTTTTGCCATTTATCCTCTTAGAATTTTTGGGGGCCTCTTTGCATATGAGTGACAGTGTGTACACAAATAGCTCTGTCAGGTATTTGGCCCTTATTTTTTTTCAATTAAACTCTATGTCATGGGGTCTTGGTTGAGTTCTTGGTGAGTTTCCGAAGTACTCGCATGATGTAACCCAGGTCCAAAAGTGCTCCACTGGTGCCACAAGAGTTCACAACAAGTAATCTTTGTGTTCACGTGAGAAATGATGCAATTGGTTGCCAAAACCTTCCCTGGAAATCCGTGATGCCTTCAGAATTCTACCTGTAGGGTGAACACATCGATCTTTGAGTTGCACAACAAAACCCATAACTGAATTCAAAGATTTCTGGTGTGTTTTTGTTTTATAGGTGGAGGCAGAAAACTAGATTGGAGACCAGTAAATCCTCCTATATATACAGCTTTGATCTGAAGCAATGCACTGGTTGAAAGAACAAATTATTTACTGGAAATGAACTGTAGTTGAGAAACACCACAAAACTTCCCGACAAAACTTTAACTGTTGTTCCTGTTCTTGTTAAACTGCAGATGAAAGCTGCCTCTCTAAGTCCATTCACTTAAAGCAATCAAAGCCTACACCATCTGCAGCTGTAGATGGACAACAGTTAAAAGCAATAAGGTTAGCTGGTCAAGTGTAAAGAAGCTAATACAGGAGAGACATTGTCTGGTCTTTACCCAAGCTGCAGCATTTTGGACCAGTTGAAGAATCTTTAAAGGCCTATTAAAGTGAGCACTGAGGTCTGCAGTGTCTGCAGTGTGAAGCCCTGAACAATAATCAAACTCCCCACTTTTATAACCTTCTTGGCCTCCCGGCAGCTCCCTCCTCTCTGGTGAGGTTTGATTTGTTAAATGTCCTGTTGACTTGCAACCTAACTGAGCTCACATTTTTTTTTAACAAAGGCTATCATTCTCTGTCAGCTCTCTGTTTCATGGTCTAATCCCAACAACATGCCCTTGAAGGAAGATCTGTGAGTGTGATTATATCACACACATCTGGTTCCTAACGAAGCGTGAAGGTGTATAGACCAGAACATAAGAGCTGGACTCTCAGTTGGTTTATTATGCTCAGCCAGATGCTGTTTCACCTCTGCAGCCATTTACAACATATGATGCTATAGCACAGGGGTCGTCAACTCCTTTGTCTAAAGGCCAAATTTTTTTTTAGGGACAGATGTGCTCATGAAATAAATCAAATTAATTTTGAATTCTGTTGTTTTTTAGTATTTGTCAGTGTTAACAGATTCATATTATCTGTACTGCTGCAAGCCACCAGGGGGCGACTGCAATGTTTTAGGTTTCATATTTATATGTTCTAAATAAAAACTAATTTCAAAGCTTAGAAAAAGTCACTCTCAAAGAGCCTAGAGAGGAAAGATGGTGCAGAAAAGTTGATGCTTTAATGAAGAATGGACTGTCAAATCTGTAATTATAGTGCCAAGTATGTAAGCTTCAATGAGTCATATCCTGAACTGTCAGAAGCCATTCAGTCATACCACTTTTTGACATAGCTGGTGCTAGTTCCAGGCTAGCGCCTGGGTTAGCACACGCTAACTACGTCAGGAGGCTGTGTTACCGTGACCAATGATCAGTGGTGGTAAACAGCCATTTTTAAAAAGAAAAAAGGCTGAGAGAGTCATTGGCTGTTTTGTTGAGGTTTCTTATTCCAAACTTTCAGGCTGGATGTTAATGGTTCACTTGGACACTCAACAATGGTTACTGTTAGCCATAACCATGGCAAAAATCAACAACTCTACTCTGTGTAACTCTTGTACGAACACATCCAACGACTCAAAGCAGAAAAACTACACACAGCACACAGACACTGGCTGCTGAACCGCCCATCGCAGGTGATCCAATCACTTGAGCCTTGTATTTCTCAAGCATACATTAACTTATCTTAACAGTAACTCATCTCCATTATCTAACACTGACAACCCATCAAGTTCACCACAGTATGCAGTGACATACTGACATTTTACGGTGAACCAATAATGTGGCTCCAACTTGGCTTCTTGCTGATGGAAAACCAAACTGGCTCTTAGTAAACATCCACACAAAGCCGAAAAGAGTTTCATTCTTTCTCGTATCACTGAAACCGCTGAAACCCACAGAAACTGCAGTAATACATATTCCAGGCCTATAGGTGGCGCTGTGATGCTGCCACAAAGCCCACCAAACAGAGAACGACACACAGAGTATGCACATTTGGTTACCTCAACATTATCGGCCATTGTTGTTGGTATTGATGTCGCTAGCAGCCGGGCTCATAATGAATGCGGGTGTAGTGAGAGGTGGGGGCATTGCGTCATCAGTTCAGAAAATACTGGATAATTTGTCAACATGGGACCAAACCGATGCACGGTTTCAGATTTTTCCACTCTGGAACCCAGTTTAAAAAATGATCGAATTTGGGCGGCCAAAACGCAGGCTCCTTTGGGTGAAACATGCATACGATAAAAAGCTTTTGCGGATACACCTAAACCCGTCCTTATCTGGATGGCCCCTAAGGAAGATCGTGATTGGAACCAAATAAGCCCTAGCACTGAACGAGCACTAGTGGAAAAGGGGTAAGAGAGAAACATTTCTACTTTGAAATCTCAGTACTCAACTGGAAGAGGAGTTCATAACCGAACTTCAACTGAACAAGAGAGTGCAACGTGTTTCTCTTCATGCAACAAGTTTGTGATTATTTTTGATTAAAGGCAGGCTATGGCATGAGCTACTTTTAACTTGTAACATTGTTTTTTCCTCACAATATCTTTTAATTATATTCTGCTCTGTCAGGCCGGATTTGGCCCGCAGACCACCAGCTGACATTCGTTGCCATAGCATTCCCAACAACCCACAAAGCTGAAAGAAGCATTGAGAAAGCGCTTTCCACAGAAACAGCAAAATTCAACCAAATAAATGACATGTCCAGCAATAAGAGACACTGCTGAAGAAGTTAGTGTGTACTCACCCAGCAGGGCTAGCAAGGTAGCCATGCTAATAATAGTGTGATAAAACAGCCTGGGGACTTCACAGTGAGCACATCCCTCTGTGGAGGAATTGAATCACTGCAAGTGCAACACAGCAATCATTAAATTAAAGGCGGTGTGTTTCAGGTAACTGTCAGCAACTCTCTGAAACCTTTACCCACTTTCCTGTAGTGGAAGCACTTGTCCACTGTTTCCAGGTCAACTACATTCATGTTGCTATTCATAAGTTACAATTTCAGCTGTTCAGCTCACATTCACTGAAATATGAGCATGTTTAATGAATGGGGACATGGTGGCCAAGGATGGAGTCAGACCCCATCCTGAATTATTACTCTTTTATAATTAATTCATTTTTATTATTCCGGTACACCCCTGACAGATGGTGTCTGAATTCAATGGTTAAAACTAAAAATGATGCTTGTGGGAGCAGTAATCCTAACCTTTCACTGCCCGCCCTTTCACCGTCCAAAGTGCAGTTCTGAGGCAAATTTAAAGATGTGTTTCTGAACTATCATATTCATAAAAATGAAAGGGATGGATAAAAAAGTTCTTAAAATGTAGCCATTCAGGGTTTAGTCTGAAGCATTAAAAGCCAATGCTCTATAGTTTTCTCAGTGTCAAAGTCTCCATCCCCTGTGGCCAACAGCGGTAAAATGTGTGCTTTTCCTGAACGCGCTCTCTTAGTCGCTCATTCACAACAGAATGGTTCAAGGCTTTCATTCTAGGGAGATACAATAACTGAGTCACTGTAATTGTGACTTGTTGTATCGGAGGCCAACTCAATGAGTCTTATGAATGTGACGTCAGTCATTAAAGAAAAAAAAACATTTTTGCTGGGCCATAATACAACCAGACTCATTCTTCATTCACTGAGTGGTGAAAACAGTCTTTAATTCTGCAGGCAGAGAAGCACAAAACAGAGCACAACACAACAGATTTCTCATCACAAAGTAAAGTTCTTGAGATTTTCTTCATTAATCTCACATTTACATTCACGTCACCGTTCAGCCATATTAATCTTAATTTCATGGGATGAGCAGCCCTCTGTGCCGGTTCTGCCGCCCGTTTCCAGAGTAAGATGTAAGAAGACAAGTGATTCACACAACGACGCCTTGAAAAACTGAACTATCCTTTCCAACGGTTATAATAGAGATGAATCTCAGTCTAAGCCCCAGTCCACACGTAGCTGGGTTTCTTGGAAACTGCATATTTTTATACTTTTAAGCCTGTCATCCACACAAAATCTGAGTTCTGTATCATTGAAAACAATCTTTTCTGAAAACTCAGGCCAAAGTGAAGATTTTGGAAACCTTGGGTTTCATGTATACGCTGGGAAATAGAGTTTTTGGTTTTCATACATCACAGCTTGCATCACAGTATGCATCGTTTGTTTATGGCAGGCATGAATATGACGAGCATGAATGCTGCGAGCGTGTTAGTTCGGGCCAGAGCACGAGAATCGGGGCAAAAGGCCCTCTTGAAACCTTAGTGATTATTATTATTATTATTATTATTATTATTATTATTATTATTATTATTATTATTATTATTATTATTTGTTTCTGCGCCATTTACCCCAAATTGCGTGCCTTCAGTGTGCTCAAAGTTGAAACGTAGTGTAGGACGTAGAAAATTCAGTCCTGGGGAAAATTTATGATTCCAGTGTTTTCATGAAAATATGTGTTCCACAGCGCCCCCTAGTGAGTTAAAACTGCAACCCCTCTGGCTACTTTGAGCTACGGATCTAATTTTTGGCAAGCATAACTATCATGCCAAGACCTACAAAAAAGTCTCCTGTGACCATAGTGAATTCCAAACAGGAAGTTCAGAAATTGGAGTTAAATGTCAGATTTTGGCAATTTTGGGGTACGCATTTGATCAAACGTGTCCCACAGTTTTTTTTTCCAATCATCTCAAAAAAATTGTGTATATTAGACACATTGACCATTAAAAGTTATTAAAGGAATTTTATAATCTCAATGGGTGTGGCCAGTAGAAGTCGCCAAAGTTGATGATTTTTCCCAAAACATTCAAACCTTAATAGGTCTCATGTACAAAGTTGGATCTGGACCAAAATACATGCACATGTTCAGTGTCGCAGCCTGAATGTATCTACATTCATCACTGATCAGGTTATGTCCTCTACTTAACAGTGTGTCCATGGCATCAAACTCTGATATCTCGCCATTAACCACCAACTCATTGTAGCTCCTTTATTTAATCTCCAATCTGATTCAATTTCCACACACATGACCAAGTTCATCTGCCAACACATCCATATGCTCATTTCTCTGCCACTGCAATAGTGCCACCCTCTAGAAATGCATGGTAGTATCAGGTAAAACACAAACAATCACAATTCCTCTCTTGACTCATATACACATGTGCATGTGCAGATGCTGCTGCACATGTAGCAGTCACAACACCCTCCGACTGGCAAGCGTGGGCCAGGGCCTGCTTATCACTGCTTGTGACTTTAATTTTTCTTGTTTTGTTAGGGTCATGCTCTAAAACTTAATTTTAAAGTAATTCGACCTCTTTGTCAGTCCAATCAAAAGATCCTGGCACCATGTTTGAATCTCTGTCGGGTTTATTCTGATTGGCTGGCATGGGTTACATGTCTGAAAAACGCTGCCCTGTATGGGTTTGGAATGTTGGAGCCGTACTTGGCAGATTTACATGGACAATTTTTCTTATTTTTTCCATAAAAGATCAGGTGTGGACAAAAGTATTATTTAAAAATAAATGAGAGGGGATATTCGTTTATGAAAATACAAATTCATTCATTCATTCTTTTACATCGTGCTTGTTTGTGTTTCCTTGTGGAGGGTCATCAGCTAAATTAGCTGCACCCTGAGCATGTCGTGGTGCAGCCTGGGTATAAAGATCTCCCGTCTACAAAATAGACAAAATGCCAGAGCCAGAGTCCCTCTTGGCTGACTCTGGCTCTGGCAGCAGTCGACTCATTCCTTCAGTTACATTTCAAACATGTACTCTTCCCCACTCTCGCACACTTGGGTGTGTTTTGATGGATTGGTTTTGTTGGGCTATCTTATAGTCCTGTGATATGATTATATTCCCACACAGTCATCATATGTGTCTGATCTATACAGATTACATGAGGGAGCCGAGAACACTGAGAGAGGGAATGTGCAATATACGATACACTACGGAGCTGAAATCATAAATTATTTCTGTACAGAAGGAAATCCAAAAATGAAATCATAGGCCTCACACAGAATAACTAAAGAGAGACAACAAAAGATTGTGACTACACACACACATGCGCACACACACACACACACCCTAATAAACCCTTCTGTGCTTTGCCAGAGTAAAAATATTAGCAGCATCGGTTGCTGAAACCGAGCTGGGGGAAAAGAAAGTTAAATGAATTCCATTCTCTTCACGGCAGTACCTTCCTGATGTCAGTGTGAGATTTATTCACCCCACATCCACACATGCACATTTACATGCACAATCCACATAACCGCTCCGTCTTTAAAGTGAAGAGGAATCCCGACATGGTGCATGGGAACTCAATGTGAAGGGGTCTTATCTTATAGTTATGATTAATCAAATATATCGGCACAGACACCCATGAACCTCATCAACCATTATGACAAAAGTGAAGATCGTGAGCTGGCTCTGTGCAGACATTTAGGCAGGCTATCAAAGCATATTCAAACCACAGAAAATTGAACTTTGTGCTTAAAGAGCCTGTGTGTAAGATCATGTTTGTCCCTGTGTACAGGCATTACCCAGTGACTCATGTTTGGTTGGCACAATCCGAGTGCTTGCTCTACCTGCATAGCTGACAGTCAGAGAACAGCAGGCACAGATGGCCAGTGGGAGTGCACGGCACCATGCTGCACACATGCAGGAATGCAGACAAACCATAGGGGCCAATTTTCAGATGCACTAAAACTCTACACTTAAAAAAAATATGATTACTCTACAAGTCCCAGCTCTGTGATAACAGCTGCAATATGCTCAAGGAAAATATAATATATTAAACATGTTAATCATGCTTATGTTTAACCTAAAAATCACATTAGGACAAGACTATTTGGTTTGTTTCTGTAGATGTTTAATAACCTCACCAAATGATAAACATTTCTTATTAACTCCTGGTTTAATTACCCTAATTTTCTTTATATTGGTCAATGTGGTTCTTTTATATCTCAAGTTGCCTTTCTTAGTGTACTTAAAGGGGCTGTGAAAGGGGCTGTGAAGGCTATTCAGAAAAGCTAGTGTTTTTCCAGGATAAAGACTCCCATGAGCATGTTACCCATGAGCACTAGCACCTACTCTTGGGAGAACATGACTCTTGCCAAAGTGTTTGTTTTGAAAGAAAAAAAGGAGAGCAGATGTTTTCAACACTACTTCTCTTTGTTCAAGATAACTTTTTACCGGACACAAAGCAACAAGTTAAGGTATTTATTTAATGTTACAAAGAGCTATTGTTTGAAATGTGAAAACAAGCATACTTTGTAAACTGTTTTTTGCATAGTTTCGTAGCTAGCTATATTTAGCGCTGCTAACAGCCCCGTTCTCTGAGACGTGTCTGTAAAACATAACATCAGCAATTCTTGTTATGTTCTACTAGTGCTCATCTACCAACTCTTCTGTTTATCCTCCTTCTGCTCTGACGTCCTTTTTCCATCTGACAGTTCAGCTCCAGTGTCCAACATTAATATGAAATAAATCCATGAAATCGTTTTCAGCAGAGAAAAACGCAGATCTCTCTTTTCTACTAAACTTCGTTGGCTGGCGTGGCATTATCATGGGGACTAAGGGCTGTAAATCAATCCTTTCCAATCTGACCCAGAAAACTGAGATGTAACATTTAGAAATTCTCAGTGATCTTGAGAAAGTCTCACTTCTATATATACACCTGATCCCAATCCACAACTTAAAATAAGATTATAATCATTAAAATAGATGATTCCTAAATGTTCTTTCTCAGTTTCCCCGTGCGGCTCATCCAGGACCGGATTGATTTACGGCATGTAGACGTCCCTATGACAACACCACACCGATTATTGATGTACCCACCTATCTTACTTGTATTATGCTAAGAATTTCTAAGACAGCAACAGACTCAACAGTTTATATGGAAGTACATCGTTAACACACATACAGCACAATCAGACAGTTCAGTTACCTCTGGTTTACAGACTGGGGATGGCCTTGATGTAGTGGCTCCTCCTCGATGTGCAGAGCTAGCACTGGCTGCACCTGGGTCACTGTTGTTTGCAGTGAAAAGCTCTAATGGCAATTAGTAGAAGTGTTTTTTGTGGTTAAGTGGATTATAAGTTAAAAACAGCTTCTTTTTTGGGGTTGCCACCACTGGGCAGGACCCTGTGTACTGAGGCAGCCTGCAACTACCCTCACAGTCAGGAGATGGACACCTGAGGCATGTGAGGCTCTTGGGGGCTACTGGAAACAAATGAGAGCAGCATGGACATTGACAGAGTTTTTGTTTGTTTAATGTGGTTTTTATCATTTAATCTGCCAGACACCTGACTTTCCTTTTGGGGATTAATAACGTGCATTCTATTCCATTCTAGTCACTTTATTCTTGTTATTCCTCAAGACAGAGAGCTCACACTTGAATTTTTAACTGCATGCAAAAATTATTTCACACACCGAATAGAAATGCCGCATGCAGCCATCCTCCCCGCTTCTCCCAAATTGAGGAGTCTCTCAAAAAAGACAGCCCTCCACAGGCGTTATTGAGTGTACAGCGACGAGGGTGGAAAGTTATTAAAAAGTAACACTGCAAGACATATTCATGCTCCCAGAGTGCTTTGTGGAGGAAAGAGGATGGATCCAATATGCAGTGAATGGGCACAGATTTACAGACATGCTGGTCTGTGTGCACGGGGGTCAGTGCAAACATGATGCTTCTATGCTAACACAGGCGTAACCTTCCCCAACAATTCAGACAACAAATCTCACGTAGTCGTCAGAAAGACGATAAGAAAGAAGCTAGATGCCCTGCTAGCGAGTAGAAGTGGAGATACAGTAAATCATTACTTAGTAATGCATTACTCATAGCACTAACTCACCACCTGGCTGTGTTAAAGAATGGATTCTGATTGGACAAAACCCCCCTGACAACCCCCCAACAACACAGATTAATTCTGCATATTAAGAGCAGCGAAGTTCTTAATTGTCATATTAAATCAAATGTGAAAACAGTCCCAGCAAATTATGCCTCTGTGTTGACAATGAGGCAAAAATGCCATTTTCATTAGTATTATCAATAAACATAGGAGCAAAAATTTCAAAATCCATTAGCGTGCTGCATTGGTAGGCTAATTTACATTAATATATAACCATCGCCATAATTTCTTGCTTGCTTTGAAAGTAGTCCTCTAGAAAGACTACACACACTTTACTGTACAAAATATTTCAATGTTGTTTTTGTTTTGCCTTCCAGAAAACACTGAATAACCTCCAGTTTTTACTCTTTACATAAAAATATGATTAAAGATGAGACACTAGAGCATCACCATTTATTGCAGTTTGAGGGAGTTAGTCCATATGAGCAGAGGAGGTGCTCCTCTACTGTTCAGAGCCAAGAGAGCTTTATTACCACAAAACAGTGATTTGGGCAATTACCCCCCCTTTAAACATCTTTTTTATATTGTCTATAAAGTCTGTTAAAACTTGTTGTAATGCTTCAAAGGAGACCTTTTCATTGCCACTGGCCAAAAATCAGGAACTGGATAGAAGAGTAAACAGTTTTAAGCTTTTAAGACTGAATTTCTCTTTCACCCTTTAAACCCTAAGGTCCTCTTATTGTGGGACTTTGAGGTCGCTCCGTAACAAAAGGCATAAAACGAAGCACTTACCATGTATAAATATAGTCGTATTGCACATCGGATTGAAAAGAAGAAAATCTGCTACAAACACCATCAAATTATACTTCAACTGAACTTTCTTTTTGCTTGAGTTATTTCTCTGAGCCAGTGACAGAAATACCAATAATGACACCTCTGATCGAATATTATGACACCAGAATGATTCAAACAGACCTTAAAGATGCAGAGATATACTCTGTTCAATTTGGATATGTCATTTTGCTAGCAGAGACACAAAAAAGAGGTCAGGGTTTAAAGGCATGGGAAAAATCACAGGAAAACTAGTATGAATTTGAATGTAGCACGGAGCTCCTCCAAAACAACGCCCCCACTCACATGCATGAGCGCCACTGATTCGCGATCATCTGATCGTGACTGATTCAAAACCACAAACTCACAGGGTCCTCAGAACATACTTTTTGTTTGCACTTACGTTACCAGTAATCAGGGTATAGGTAGTTTTTCTGCCATTCTTCAGCGTACTTACATCTCTCTTGGCTATGCGCATTGAATCACAGCTGGTGCACGCCATGATGTATGCACAGGAAGTGGGCAGAACAGCAGGACGGGATTTGATTGGTTTAATAAATTGGATCCCAAACGCTAGAACTGGTTAGTGTTTTCCCAGGTTTACTCCTGCTGTAGACAGCAGCTATTTTTCAGTCTATTTTAAGAACACATCATGCATTGATTGACATCAGGACATAAAGATCATTTTAACCAGTATAACAAGAAGTCTATCTATCATCTAAATCTGATTACAAACCCTGACTTTAAAGGGTTAAATATGAGAAAGTAGAGATACAGTTCTAAAGGGTGTTAAACAACAAGACCCAGGCAGCTGGTCTTCCTCCTGTTCTCCACCATCTTTTGATATTACCGACTATTAAATCCTGCAGGCCTGAGACAGATTTGTTGTGAGTATGTATGTACTGAAGCTTCGTGAGCCACGGCCAGTCATCTGTAAGAGGTGAGAGCATCTTTGAGGGCTCACACAGGGGAGAGATAGTTTTTGGTCGAATATCAGTTAGTGGTTCTTCACACATAAGATGATAGATTGTTTCTTAATTTATGTTATCTTGTGTTACTTTGTTCAGTCTCTGTCAGACTCTGCAGACCGCGCATCTGTTACTTTGCAGTGTCTGGCCAAATACACTGAAAACAATTCTCTAAGACTTCTTTGATCTGATTAGCTCATTAATTTTGCCTCAACATAGGCTAACAAAACATTGGAAAATATATTAATATATTATTAATTTGTTGCTGAAAATTATATTAATTGCCAAAATAAGCTCCTTATGCCGTTGTGTTGGCAGGTTTATCTCAAAGGGCTTAGCAAAATGTGCATGTGGTCGTTTTGCAATACTAACAACAGCTGTTTTTGGATTATTTGGCTCTTTGTTGTTGTGTGTGTGTGACCGATGTGTTTTTAATGTTTGTACACTGCGCTGTACCACAAATTGCCTCTTTGAGGACATTAGAGTTTTCTAAACTAAACCACTAAAAGTGTTTTTGAACATTAAAAATAATTAAATTTATTTTTCTTTTTAATCTGAGTGGGTTAATGGCTGCTGCTGCTGTGTGTATGCAGAAATCTCCAGGATCTAAAGCCCATTGCAAAGGGACCACACAATGCCTTTACAACACAGCTTTTGGTTGTTTAATATCCACCCCAACTTGTGGGAAAAAAAGGGGTTTTAGTTTACATATGAAATCAATTTAATTTTATCTCATTGTGTTGGAGACTCCATTGAACAGCAAGGAAATTTAACTGTAACTTATAGAACAACTTCATATTCTTCACTCCCCTGTTCATTGGGGATACACAACGATATTTTTACCCCACAAACAAAAGCAAGGGGCACGGGACACATTATCGATCTTTTTCCTTTTCAACTTTTAAAACTAGATGGGGGGGCCCGCATTTCCTTGCAGCAAAAGCTGAAATCTGAATTGCTGAGCCCTAACCCTAACTCCTTATGACATCAGCAGCTGTGCAGGTTTCCCTCTATCGGTGACTTTTCCAGCTGTTTCTTCAGAAGCCTATGGGTGTTGACTTCCGCTTGCGGTTATCAACTTCCCGTTGCCGCTGCTGGCAAACTACTTCTAAACAGGGCTCAGTGTAATTTTTTTTTTAAAACATCCGTACTATGACTTCACCTCCGATTTTTGTTCAATTTGTTGCTTTCTTGTGTTTAAAAGCTGATTATTAGAGCAAGTATGGCAGCTAGGCTAACAACATCAGCTTTGTGGTCTCCATGGCAACATAAACAAAACATTCAACCGGAAGAGCAAAACCAGCAATCTCAATTAACTACGGAAAGTCAGGAAAAAGGTGGATAATCTCTGTCCCTTATGACATCAACAATTGTGTGGTTTCCATGGGGATGGAATTTGAATATTACAAGCAGGTTTCCTACTTGTAACATTCCTGCTTGCAGGTTTCCCATTAGCAATGGGGCCCTCTGTGGAGGGGCTTTCCCTCTATTCTTTCATGAAATCATCAGCTGTGTGGTTTCCATGGTAACGGAGCAATTCCATTCATTTAAATGGGCTAAAAAACTTGGAAAATGTTGAATATTTTAAAAAGTATGGTTTTTAGATGTGAATGCTGAACATTTTGCAGTTTGAACCGTCTAAATTGGTTATTATTTGCTGGGGGAACAGCGAGTCAAGAAAACGTATGCAGTTGCTCAGTATTTCAACATAATGATAGTTTCGTGATGGTGTGTTAACAAAACTTTAACATCCTTTTTTCATTCTTTAGCATTCAAACATCATCCTTCCTTTCCATGGAAACATTTTGTCTGTCACCTCGCCTTTCTTTAATATGCACAAAGCAGCACAAGAAGACAGAACTGTTTGAAAACGTTAGCCTTGAAAATCAGACACAAGCTGAGAGGCACATTTTTACTCATCGGAAGAGTTAGAGCCAAGAGTCAGTTTGTTATTGCTTATTGTATGATAGAAATGGTCAAAATCACAGACACACTTTAATGTGTTGCAGCTGTTGTATCTAATTGTGTCCCTCTATGATAGCCAGTAATAGTATTTTAATGTTTCAATAAGCGTAATTGTAGAGCTTATCTGCTGAATCAACCCACTGATAAACTGAAAAGCATCCTCGCTGCGTGTTTCTGTGCTGGTCTCATGTCAGCACAAACAGTACAGTTTATGAGGTAACTTGAGGAACCAGATTTGCACTGTCAGATCCATGGGGGAAGCTTCAGCTCTAAACTGACCTTTGACAAAGATATTTTCAGCACAAAGATGCTCTTTGAGTGAAACAGCCAGGCCGAGTGTGTCTGCTGCTGCCCTTTTATGTGTTAGCGTGGAATATAGCCGTCCCTGCGGCAGTAAGGAAGTGGAGCTGTGAACACGGGGCAGGTTTTAGCTGTCAAACACAGACAAAGCTCCACAGTGCAGTCCAGTATCTGTTCTTCTTTGTGCAGGTAGATTGTGTCTGTTGAACAATTCATACATAATTTTAGACTTTCTCAGTCCTAGTTAGGGTCACAATTAGCATCCCATGACTTTTAATCACCAAACTGAAAGATGACTATCTAAATTTGGATTGTGTCATTTAGATCGTCATTAGATGGCTTATTGTCCTCTAGGTTAACATAGACACACACACTTATACATACACTCACCAGCAACTTTATTAGGCACACCTGTCCAACTGCTCATTAACGCAAATTTCTAATCGGCCAATCACATGGCAGCAACTCAATGCATTTGACTTTGAACGTGGCATGGTTGTTGGTGCCAGACGGTCTGGTCTGAATATTTCAGAAACTGCTGATCTGCTGGGATTTTCAAGCACAACCATCTCTAGGGTTTACAGATAATGGTCCGAAAAAGAGAAAATATCCAGTGAGCGGCAGTTCTGTAGGCCAAAATGCCTTGTTGATGCCAGAGGTCAGAGGAGAATGGCCAGACTGGTTCGAGCTGATAGAAAGGCAACAGGAACTCAAATAACTACTCGTTCCGACTGAGGTATGCAGAAGAGCATCTCTAAACGCACAGCACGTTGAACCTTGAGGCAGATGGGCTACAGCAGCAGAAGATCACACCGGGTGCCACTCCTGTCAGCTAAGAACAGGAACCTGAGGCTACAATTCGCACAGGCTCACCAAAATTGGACAATAGAAGATTGGAGAAATGTTGCCTGGTCTGATGAGTCTCGATTTCTACTGCGACATTCGGATGGTAGAGTCAGAATTTGGCATCATCACCATGAAAGCATGGATCCATCCTGCCTTGTAGTGGTGTAATGGTGTGGGGGATATTTTCTTGGCACACTTTGGGCCCCTTAGTACTAACTGAGCATTGTTTCAATGCCACAGCCAACCTGAGTATTGTTGTTGACCATGTCCATCCCTTTATGACCACAGTGTACCCATCTTCTGATGGTTACTTCCAGCAGGATAACGCGCCATGTCATAAAGCTGAAATCATCTCAGACTGGTTTCTTGAACATGACAATGAGTTCACTGTACTCAAATGGCCTCCACAGTCACCAGATCTTAATCCAATAGAGCAGCTTTGGGATGTGGTGGAACGGGAGATTCGCATCATGGATGTGCAGCCGACAAATCTGCAGCAACTGCTTGATGCTATCATGTCAATATGGACCCCTACCTTATTGAATCTATGCCATGAAGGATTAAGGCAGTTCTGAAGGCACAAGGGGGTCCAACCCGGTACTAGCAAGGTGTACCTAATAAAGTGGCCGGTGAATGTATATAAAGTTAAGGCCCACTGATCGCAGCACAGGCATTTTGTTGATATGTTGACAATAGTGCTCTCATTTGCACTTTCCCCACACTCTTTTATTTATTTAATTATTTACGTTTTAAGTTTTTCCTGTTGCTTTTAGGACAAGAGCTGACGGAATTTGGAAACACACGATACACATTGTTTTGTAAACAAAACATTTAAAAAAAAAAAAAAAGAAAAGAAAAGAAAAAAAGCAAACCCTAAAATGAGTGAAACTGCTGAAACTGAGTTTCTGGCTTCAAAACAACCAGAAATACTCAAAATAAAAGACTGCATGGCTCAGTGGATGTCAGTAACATCCAGACATGTGCAAATATAAATATAACATAAAATTTTAAATTTCTGTTCCTTTGTTTTATTACATGTGACATCCCAAAATCACAGCCTTAACTTTTTGCCTCTGCTTTACGTCTCCCTGCTCATCTATATCGTGTCCCTCCTCTGTCTCCATCACAAAGCAATAATATCCCCAGGGGAGACATCTTCAAGCAAAGGTTTGTTTTGCCAATTAAAGTCTCTTATTGAATTAATTGTAGAATGGATGCACAGAGGGAGGATGGAAAAGGTCACCAAACAGAGAAAATTTAATGAATATCGAATCTAGAAACACTCTCTTTTACAAACACAACCATTTAAAGACACCTGCAAGACAACTTTTCTGTAAATCACCTGTATACATCAGCCCCTTATCTGAAGGATGCAGCTGTGAAGATAAAACATAAAAGATAAATAGTTTCAATTAAAAAGCCACTGACTGGATTATTTCATTAGGATGTAACAAATTCTTAAATAAGAAACAAGTTTTAAACGTTAGGGTCCTCAAACATTAAACCAGATGCAGACAAATCTGTACGGTTTCTGTAGCAGTGCAGCATGAAGCAAAGTTATTAACTGATAGTGATGGACCCACAGGAAATTATCACACAACTCTTCCATCTATCTCAGCTTTATGGGGAGTTTCAGTATCTTTGACTGCTTTACTGTCTCCCGCTGTTTCGTTTCATTTTGATTTTGCTCGTCCTTCCCACACTGGGCAGGAAATAAAACTTAACAAGTAGCAAAAACCAATTTACAATAAGCTCTGGAAAACAGATACAGTCGGTAACTGCCTGTTAGAGAGCCAGGCTGAACTCTGCGTTAGTTATGGTTCAGGACAAAACCGAGATTAACTAAAAGAAAGAATAAATAATCATCAAAATGCCAGAGACACAACTTGAAATTCATCCAACCTGAACAACAAAAATTATAAAGATCCATGCTTTTTTTTTTTTTAACTGCTGTGGATTTTAAAAGAACTTGAACCTCAAACTGTATTTGGTCTCCAACTAAATTCATGAGATAACCTTAAGTAGCAGTCATATGACCTGTGCAGAGATACAGCGGGCTGCTTTAAAGAGAGGGGTCATGAACACAAACAGGTCATGCTTTGACATTTAAACAGCATTATAAGATTTATAGTTGTACCAACCTTGGTGGTGGCTGTTCCCATTTCACTTTTTGTCATTAACCCACACTATAACTTCACTCTGACCTTTAAGCAACGATTTACAAAAGCTGCCTCCTCAAAATTGACCTTTGTGACAACATGAATTTCAAGAAGTAGCCCAGAATTTTCTAACTTGATGTCAGACTTTATGTATTTTTGGGCAAACTTCTGTGAGCTGTGTCTGTGCAGGTTGGAAGTAAGTGGTTGTGGATAGTTGTAAAGATTTTAGTTATCTGGATTCACTTTAAAGCACAAAAATAGATAATGCTATAAAAGCGGGGGAAAATTTGGACCTTTTTTTGTTTGCTCAGATCTGAAGGCCATCTCCCTTATCTCCAATTCAAGCGTGGCCGAGCCATTTAAGAGCAATTTGGAACAGAATTTATTTAAAATATCAAAGCCTGATGTTCTCTTTCTGAAACATTTCTACAAACAAAGGAAGGTGAGAGAGTTGAAGGGCCAGTTCTCAGTGCAGCAGCCATTTTTTATCCCAAGCTTACAAATTGTGTAACAGAGCATTTATTACATCAGTCACAGTCTAGAGTCAAAAAACCTTCCGAGGATCGCAGAGTTGTGAAGAAGGCAGTTTGTGGGTTTGTGGAGTCTCAGTTTCCCGTTCCAGATAAAGAGTCTATTTGTTTAAACAACCAGCATTTTCGTTCTAAAATAGGAAAAATCAAACAAAGAAATTAACTGTTTTTTTTTCTAAATGACAAAAAGAAAAAAAAAATGTGTTTACATTTTTGTAAAGAGGAAAACTGGTCTTATCTTGTTCTCCTTGGCATGCATCTAAATGAAAATGGGAAATTAAAATAAATGAGTATAATGTTAATTCTCTGTTTTGCTCATTTTTAATTTGTATTCTTTTAATTCTTGGCTAGAACGTTATCAAATTGTGGTTTACTATAACTGGGGCCCCTTTACAATACAGTTAGGTCACTTATTGACCTCAATAGAGGAAGTGAGTGGTTTCATCATCAGGGGTCTGCAGTAATTCAGAACGAAACTTCCGAGATACATGTATTTCTTGGAAAAAGACATCTTTTTTAAAATTACTTTTTAATTTATTTAATAAAAATTAAAATGAATTGTTTTTACAATCTTCTTACTGTTTTAAGTCATGTTAAAATGATCTTCCCTGAAAAACACAGACTACAACCTTTGTTACCTTCTCAAACAGCTTTGACATGCAGCTTCCAGCTCATGCTCCGTAACAAAAAAAAAAAAAAAAAAACTGGAAAAGGAAACATTTAATTAGGTTTTAAAAATTTCAATGACAAACATAAAACACATTTAAGACTCAATGCAGTAAGTTTAAAGATCAGTAAAATTGGCGAAAGGCACCAACTTTTACTCCACAAGTCTGTTACCTTAAATAACCTTACAAACAAGACAGATGAAGGCATTTTCTAAAGAGTGCTGACTTCTGGACTTTGCAAACTCAGACAGCTGGTTATTTGTGAAAGTGATGTCTCACAGGCTCTTGGCAGCTGGCTCTGGCTGTTCACTTTTAAAGCTCAAGCTGCCTTCATCCCTTTAACTGAGATGCGGAAGCAGAGAGGAAACATTAGATATTAGATTTGTATTCTTTTGAAGGAATATGAACGGATGCTTTGCCTTTATCCTCTTTCATAGCTCTGTATTTTTTTTATTACAATTATAATAAGCAAATCTATGGCATCTATGCCAGGAAATGATGAGGTTATCTGGAAAATTGGATCCAAGTGATGTACATAATGATAATAGTAAAAATGATTTATGTTCCCAGATTAACAGATTAAAATGTGCCTGTATACAGCTTCAGAATAGAACAAACAACTTTACTGATCCAAAGACAGACAATTAATTTACAGCTTATCACTAACATTTAAAACACATCCATAATATACATGCTATGTTTCAAGCATCACATCTGTAAATCAGACCTGAGATGAAAATGTAATAAACAGTACGATAAAACAGAGATTAACAGATTAAAAGGCTGTAATATTCGTCATTTTATTCAAAAAGGCTAAAATGATTAACATGTAAGTTTAAAAACCTGATAGCCTGAAAAAAAACAGGATTCGGGAAATATAGCTATTAATTTATTCATTTAAATGATTTTTTATATATTTTTTATTTGTTTTTAGTGAATTACTTCCCTTATAAGGCGGTTGTTGTGCAACTATGTGAAGCTTTATTGCAATGTTTATGAGGATGAATCGTGTAACGCGTGGAGGTTTTTCATTTGCTGGGAGCTTGGCAGTTTTCGTTGCCAGGTAACCGTGTTAACCCTCTTTTAAAGAAATGTAGTTCTAAATATGCCGTATCCCCTTTGCTAATACGACAAGGACTTACAATAAAAACTACAAGTCCCATAATGCATTCCTTTCCTCATTTTGACCACATGACTCACGGTACCACTGTGATTCACAGCAATAATAACACTGTAGCATCGCTGTGCAGTGTTTCTGGTGAGCTCAGGCACCTTTATTTGGTTGTTTGTGTGTTTTTTTAGTTATTTAAATGAAACTACAGAGTGTATTCGTTGCCCTGTGCTTGGGCGCGAGCGTAATGGCTGGAAAATACTCGCGTGAAGTGAATGAGAAGAAGCCGAGTGAAAGTGATGGACAAACGGTGGAGTTCAGGATAGCTAAGCTAAACCAGGTGTGGGAGAAGGCTAAAAGGGTAAGTATAAGTATTTCAGACGATTAATAATGTTTGTGCTAATGTTTAGAGAATGGAAAGAGCTGTCTGTAGCTGTTTAGCATCGTTAACACGAAGGAGCTAATGCTAACGTGGAGTTTCACTGAGGCTGAATTATTGTAGTGGCTCACTGAGGTACCATGGGTAATGTGCTTAAAATGTGGAAAATAAATAATGCATTCTGGGCCTTGCAGTTCCGTTTCACTGATATAAGGACCATGAATTCCATCTGTCCGTGAGTGAGGTGATTTACAGTATGTGCACACTGGAATAAAGAACAGCTCCTGCTAGTTGAGATCCTGCGCTGTTTTTCATATGAGTGCTGACTATGAAGTTCAAATGTGTTTTAATGATTAGAACTAGGCTTTAATCATTTAACCCTCCTGTTATGTTCGTTTTTCAGGTGCAGCAATAATGTTCACGAGTCAATTTGACCCGGTGCATGTTTACTTAACCAAAAGATCCAAAAACAAAACAAAAAAGATCCATAAAAACATTATTGATATTTAATTACCAGCTCCCCTGCTAACTGTTCTATCAATATTTCGTGTTATGGTGTTCGTTACCTCTTACAGGTAATAGTTCAATTAGGATAATTCACTCGTTTTTCCTACAGAAAATACATGTTCAAACTTATTGTAATGTTTCACCACTTTATAAATTTTGAATTTAATTTACCTGAACAGTATCTATGTGATATAAACATGCAGGGTGTAGTTACAAATATATATTGAGATGTAAAATTTTCATTTTATAAGTTGATTGCACTAAATAAGGCAAGCAGAAAAAGTTTTATACTGAAAAAATACTTTTAACTATTTTTCCTAGATCCTAAAACTTAAAGACGGGTCAATTCAACCCGTAACATAACAGAAGGGTTAATCAAGTAAAACAACTGTTATTTAGTTTCTCTATACTTTGCTGTGTTCCTCATTTCCAACAAACGTTTTCCGGTCTTGGTTTTAACAGATGCAGTTGTCTCCGGTGCGACAAGCAGAGCTGCACAGTGACCTGAAGATCCAGGAGAAAGATGAGCTGCAGTGGAAGAAGCTGAAGGTTGAAGGGCTGGATGAGAACGGAGAGAAAGAGGCACAACTCAGACGCAACTTTAACGGTAAGGCGTCAGCGCAGTCAGGATTGAATGAACAACGCATTCAGTGTGGAGTCTCTTCACTCTGTATATTTGACTTGATCAATATTTATTCATAAGAAGATGAATCACAACAAGAGTTCTCTCAGGACACTTAAAGAGCCAATCTAGACAGCTGGCTTCGGTCTACAGCACTTGGCAACAGTAGGAAGTGAAAACCTTCCAACAGGCAATCATCTCAAACAGAATCAAAGTTGTTGGTTAACGTCCAACTTCTACTTTAAGGGCCTTGGAAGCAGCAGATACGGACAGTCAAAAATAGAGAAGTGTATGAAGCCATATCAAAAGCGCAATAAAAAATAAGTACAGTTATTTTTGAATAATCTGGATTAGGCTTGGAACGATCCAACTTTTCTGGTCCCAATACCGATACCGATACCAATCCCAATCCGATACCAGTGTTAAAACAATGACCTGCATGCCCTACCGATACCCGATCCAGCTTTGAGGGGCCTGATCCGGCCGATACCCTGTACCAGGTTCGGGTGCATCCCTAATCTGGATATTCAAGTGCAAGAATTTACCTGTCATGTGACAAATAGACCTCTGAAATTTACTTACTAAACAGAAACTCTGCCTGCATTTTGCAGTTGGAGAGGAAAACTCTTGGATTCTACATAATTTATTCTTTTGAATATACTTTTCAAAAAGTCGATTATTTTAATATTTTTCATTTAAAATGTTAATTTAAAAAATTCAAGCAGGTCTATGAGTCTGAACTGTTTGTGCTGCACTTTAGGAAGCATATAAAAAAATCTTATAGTTCCTAATAGTTTGCTTTTTTCTCTTACCAAACCAAATTGACTGAACACAAACTCCCAAACCGTGTCCAAAACAAAAATATGATGTACCCTTACACTTCTAGTAGAAATATGGTGGTGCAAGGTGGCCTGAACCTTACATAGTTGTTGAAAAACTTACTATAAGTTCACAAAAACCAAATGTTTTTTCTTTATTCAGCCAATTCAACACTAATTTAAACTTTCATTATGAGTATTATAGTCAGTTTCTACCAATTCTGTTAAATGCCACTAAATACAACACACTGCACCTTTAATGTGTTCAACCTTGTTACTTTGTAGGGTGAAAATTTGATGTCTTTAAACTGAGTCAGACAAGCTCCAGAAGAAATATGGTTCCTGCTGTTCCTAAAGCATCTTTACATTTAAATGAAACTTTTCTTATCCTTCCTACTTCGTAAATTGTTGGTCCTAAAAGCATTTCTGTCTCTACTTGTTTATGTTTTTTCAGAACACTTTCCCCTGCTGTATTACGCTGAACTTGCAGCAGTTTTACTGTTTTCACTGTTTGCTTCTCTTTGGTGCAATTTCCCAGATAACCTCATCATTTTGTATCTGTGTGTGTGTTTTTGTGTATCAGACCAACTGTAGGCATCATCGCTACAGACTTTCTCTCTCAGATTCAGCCATGTTGTTTCATAAGGCTTTAAACCAGCCTCGCTCATCTTCAGTGTAACCTTGGTGGTTAAAAAGTGACACTGATGTGCTATAAGAGGAGGAGATGGTGCTGAATCAGCTGCTGTTAGGACAGTTTACTAGAGCAGAGCAAGTAATGAACTTCTTTAGAGTAAAGTCCAACTCTGCATTGTTGTGCAGCAGACTGCATTTTTCCGACCGAACTGCTAATGAAGACTTGTTCACTAGTTTCTGACACACTTGTACACTATTAAAACTATTAAAGATGTTCCTCACACATGCCATCATCATTAGTTACCACTTGTCTTCTTCTTCCTGTTTATATTTAGGATTTCTGTCATGTTTAGGTTCAATTAGGTGTCAGACTGGTTAGATTCTCATATGGCTGCATACGCTGTTGTTAGATTCCTCATCTGCAAAGCTTGTTTTTTAGTCTGCTCAGCCTATTTTAAGCAGCTGTTTCATTAAACACCCCGCTCACTTTGCTGCTTCCTTTAAACATGTGTGCTGGAAGGAAGTAATGAGCTGTTGCTAAGGGTTACAGACCTTTGGCTAAATGATGAATAAATTTATGTTTGAGTTACTTGACGTCACTTTCGAGACCAATAGTTTCCTTTTGTGACAGCCTCAGTTTTAACTTTTAACAGGCTCACTTTTTGTAAACAGCAGCACAGTTAAAAGATTGTCACAACACTGTTTTCTGCAGTGATTCTGGCCAAATACGGAATGGATGGAAAAAGAGACACCAGGCCTCTAGAGAGCAACCATCTGAAGGACCATGACACGAAGGAAGGGGACATATTTGATGATCCCAGGCTGGATAAACTCTGGAACAAGGTGTGTATATCTGCAAACTCTAAAAATACTTTGGGAGAAGAGGTTTGAGGGAGAGCGAGAGAAACAGACAGACGAATCAATACTTTGTTGATCCCTGAGGGGGAAAATGGTTTGCAATCGCAGACGTATGACATTGAACTTCCATCAGAAAAACAAGCAAAGAATAAAACACAGTGCAACTAAAAATAAGATAAAAACTCAACACAAAAACAGAGCAGCAGGGGGCGTTTTTTATCAAAGGTTGATCATCTATTAATCAGAACGTCATGGGTTCAATCCCAGCTCCTGCTGTCCTCAGACTAAAGTGTCCTTGAGCAAGACCCTTAACCCCAAACTGGCCCCGTTCTGCTGTGCCATCGATGTGTAAAGTAGAAGTGCGTCGAGAGCTCTGAAGATTTTGAAGGTTTATTTGAAACAGTTGGTGGGAATAGGGTTGTAAAATTCCTGGAATTTTACAAGTTGGGAACTTTCCATGGGAATTTTCAGAAATTAGCCGGACTTTTCCAGGATTTTTCAGGAATGAACTAACTGTATTTTACCTGGTCATATAGGTGTATAAACATTAAACATTTTGTTTTAAGCAGACATGCATGTAACAAGTCCAATGCAATAATTTGAAATCAAGTTGATACCAAAAAAGAAAAATCCTGAAAATTTCCAGGACAAAATTTCCCAGGAGTTTTTAGAACAATTTATTTAAGTTGACGGCAACAAAACCCTGAAAATTTCCAATATCCCCGAGCTAAAAATCCCATGGAAATTTTCAGGAAACTTTCCTGAAATTTACTGGAAATTTTGCTCCCGTTCGCAACCTTTATTCCAACAGAAATTTTCAGGAAATGTAGCGTAAAGTTTCCAACCCTTTGCTACCCTAAGAGGGAAAAACTGTCTTTGAAGCTCACTTATGATTCTCTGCCCTCAGAAAAGGTCTGTTGCTTTCTGCTGCTTTCATCTTTGATGACTGTTTCCTCCTCCAGGCCCAGAGCTCAGGAAAGTTCTCTAACGATGAGCTGCTGAGCCTGAAGAGGGAGTTTCAACATCACAAGGACAAGATCCATGAGTACAACATCCTCATGGATACTGTCAGCAGGGCAGAAGGTGAGCTACCTGAATTAACTCTCAGAGTTTTTCTCCGACCTCTTCCTCTTAGTTTTGTCGTTCTTTTGAGTGAATGTGCCTTTAAACCCAGAATATTTTACACTTTGATAAGAAGATCTTGTTTTCTTTCAAGGCCTTACTTGGAAAACTTTCAAGTTTAAAATACAAATTTTCCGTGAAACAATTTACCTTTTTCACCTGTATTTCCGTATAATCATTGGTTCTCATGCTAGCCATACAGAAAACAGACGAGGCAGTAGGGCTGCCACATACGATTATTTTGATAATTGACTAGTCACCGATTATTTTTTGTGATTAGTCGACTATTCGAATCATACATAAATTGCAGCTTATTGCACCAGCATACAGCTAACATCATTAGCTTCCAGCTTCAAGTGTTTAAGGTATGTGCTAACTAAAAATGAAGACAGTTAATATCATAGTTCATTCAGCTTTTAATGAACTTTGCAGCTTGTAGCAGCATTTCTGACATTTTTTTAATGTACCAATTTTCTATTCAAACATGACATCACTATTAAGTAGGTAGCTCCTTGTTGACGTTAATGTTAGCAGCCAACTAGCCAATTAGCTTACCGAGATTGTCGTTCTTCGTCAGAAAATAAATCAGCCACGGCGTGCTGTCTTTTCAGATGCTCGTCCATCGCGGTCGTACTGTCATGGAAGGTCATTTCTGCTTTGAAGATTTTGCATTGCACACTTTTCTCCTTTATTTTGGAAAAATGCTCCCAAACTTTCGAGCTCTGTTGCCGACTAGCCACTTTTCCGTTGACATCACGGGTTACCCTGGTTACCACTTCTGCGCGTATGCGTAAAGGACAGAACGGCAGACGAGACAGGTGAAAGTACAGCGGCAGTTTTGAGGGAAAAATAAAGTTTAAAAAAAATATTAAAACGACGACATCGATTATTAAATAAGTCGACGACCAATTTGATCGTCGACGTCATCGAGGCTAGTCAACTAATCTTGGCAGCGCTACTAGGTAGTAGTTAAATTTTCTTCCTCTGAGTTTGCTCACTTTTGTGCTCACCTATGCAAGTATGAAGGTTTTGTAATAAACAGCTCTGTGCCAAACATATGAGTGTTTGCACAGGCCCTGCTTCCTCTGAACGATGCTGAATGAACAGGCTTGTTTCTGAAACACACAGCGGCTGTTTTTGTGCCATAACTCTTTTGTTAGTGCTCTGCTTCTTTCCTGCAAAGCCACTTCTTTTTCTGCTGATGTTGATGTAATTCAAAGTATCGAGCCAATAAAGCCGAGTAGAGTCTCTAAAGAATTATGCGCTCCGTGATCACAGTCGATTTTCAAAACATGGTACATCATGACACTGGGATACACTCCAAACGTTTTTTCTCCAGGGGTGTGAAGAAGCATATGTGGCTGATGGATGTAGAATATGTAGAAAAACACAGTCCTCCATGACGTGACTGAAAGCCTGAACAAAATCGAAGAAATTCCTCTTTTCTTTGCATATTTTGTTCCTTTAATTACATTTGTCATTATTTCCCTTCTTTACTGCTGGTGATTGTTTAGACTCTGATTTCTCCCCCATCTCATCCTCTCCTGCTCCTCGACAGAAGTCCACAAGAACGTAATCTCCCCTCTGGATGGTGATGTCAAAGAGCATGCGCTGCACAAGAAGCACAAAGACCTGAAGCAGAAAATGAGCGACCTCAACCAGGGCTTCGAGCGCCTCCGTAAGCTCAGCCACGAGGGATTCACCGAGGACAGTGGTGAGAAAGAAAACACTGAAACACACACTGATATTCTCCTTCTGTTAGGAGTGTAACAGTACAAAAGAAAAAGATCAGTTTGGCTCAGTTTCTGGCTTTAAACCCTCAGTTTCAGTTCAGTTTAGCATCAATAAAGACAAATGACTTCATCGAGATATCACTGCTTCCTATGAAATGTTCAACACTGCAGCGTACTGCAGAGAGTCTGAAAGCCCTCAGCTGTGCAGGTTTTTCTCTGTGAGGAAGTTTATTTATTTTCCCTCACTCTTTTTTTCCCCTCTTTCCTAATTCCCCTCTCGGTCGTTAACAGCTTTTATCTCCATCCTTCGTTCAGCTTGTTTGTAAAGCCTCTGTCTTCTTGGATGTGTGAGTGTTAGTGAATCACACACTATCATTGGATGACTATTTATGTCTCTTTCTTTATTGGTTCCCCTTCTAGAGTTTCAGGAGCCCCGTGTGATTGAACTCTGGGAGGCTGCCAAGAGAGCCAACCTAAGTGATGATGAGCTGGACTCTCTCAAGGTAACCACATCACTTCTGACCGTTTTATTGGTTTATGAGTCTAAAGATACTTTAAAAGGAAAATATATAAAGTGCTTAACCCTTTACTGCCAAATGTATCATGTGTGATACATTCATACAGACTTCTATCTCATCCACACGATGAATAGTTTCATTATAAACTTTGAGGATTATCATCCCACTACATGCAGCTGAAGTTGTATTTTGGCCTTTTTCAAAACAGCTGCTCTCAGGAAATCATCCACTCTTTTTTTTTTTAGGAAGATCATCACTAATTTTCAAGAAGTTGCGCAAAGAACAACATCTAAACTGTTTCTCATTTTTAAAAATGAGTATTTTCTGCATTGAATAAATGCATATTAACTAAAAAAAACATACCCAAATCACCAAGTTTATCAAATGTGGTGCAAAAAAAAACATTATAAACAAAATGATAAAGCAGTATTTTTTGTGGATTTTGTTTAAAAGGTTTATAAACATCTCAGTTCTAAAAAATTAGAATTTTCTGGCTGTATTTTTTGATGGGTCAGGCATTTGCCACCTTAATTTATCTGTATATTTCTGATTATTAAAATATGTTTTTAAGCTAAAATATAATTATTGTTGTTATCCACGAACTCACAAATTTACTGTTTGACATTAAAAAAAACAGTGAAGCACATTATTATTCTTAGACTGCCACATTTTGCAGTTATTTGCTCACATCCTGAACACGGAAATTAGTTTCCGACTTATCAGAGAATTTCAGTTTCCTGGCTCAAATTTGGGAATGAAAACAAGAATTCAGAGTTCTCACTGCTGTTAAATAAAGGTGACGTGTAGGGAAGCCGCTGAGAAAGAAAGTGTTCAGATTAAAGCACTTCATGATGCTCAGTTGTTTTCTTGTTTTTAAGAAAGGTGGTTGAATAAATTCAAAGTGCTCTTATTGAAAAATTGCATCAACTTTTCTTGCACACTTGGTGAATTTGTACTTGGCAGTCCCTCCAGGATTTTGCGGCCTTTTTTTGGGATCGTTGCAGGCTAAAATCACTGATTTTTCTGCAGCTTTTTGAAAAGGTTGCAATAAATGTCGGGATGTTTTTAGCTTTTTTTTAAATAAAATTGGAGCAATTGGCAGAAATTGTAAAACTAGTTGCAATTTTATTTTAATAAATACACAATTCTTTTGAAATCAAAGGCAGCTTGTTCCAGTGAGAATAAAACAGAATCGAGTGTTCAGAGTTAATCGTCACTCAGTGACGCCTCTCTCTCTCTCTTACTTTCTCTCACACACACACAATTTCCATCCATCATTACACATTCAAAAGTATATTTTGAAACTTACCATGAAACTTTTAAAAAAGCTAAAAAAAAAAAAACAGAGTTAGCTATTAGCTAATTTACATCTGATGTCCCTGGGCAGGAGACAAAGACAGACAACACATAACAATACATAACACAGTAACAGCACTAAACATAAAAAAGCTAAAAAGGATTATATTAAATAGAAATGCTACATCACAATACCACAACCAACTGAATGTTAAGATTAACAACATTGAAACATTGTCAAGCTAAGAGCACTAAATTCAAAGAAAAGACAGCAACAAAACCGAAGATCAGTTCAACGGGGGACTGACTGCTATGACTGGAGAAATTTAAGGGGGCGGTTGAAACTATCATGACGGTTAAATTTGCAAATAAGTTGCAGTGATTGGACAGAATTGCAAGGTCGCCCAGAATTCACAAGGATTGATTGAATTTGCGCAACTTCCTGGAGGTACTGACTTGGAGTGCTCCTTCAATGTGTTGATGTCTGTACTTTTTATCTAAAATGTAGAACATAAATCACTAAGAAGGTGTGGCTTCTTTGAACTCAGACCCCTCTGATTCCCTCTTTTCTGCTTTTCCTGCACACTCAGGAGGAGCTGCGGCACTTTGAGACCAAAGTGGAAAAGCACAGCCATTACAAAGAGCAACTGGAGCTTTCACACCAGAAGCTGCAACATGTGGAGGCTTTGGGGGACAAGGAGCATATCAAGAGGAATCAGGAAAAATACAATACACTGGCTGAGAAGACCAGAGAGATGGGCTACAAGGTAAAGACAGACACTACAGAGCAGTTATACAGTTACTGTTTTAGGAAAAAGTAGAGTTATATGTTCCGCTTTGACAAAAAGAAAAAAAACTAATGAAGTTTTTTTTGTTGTTAGCGTAGACTTCCATTGTGTAGGGATTGACTGTACATCTTTGGAGTTGAAATATAGTTTTTATTTTGCCTTCTTTGAGTGACTAAATACAGGAAACTATAGCAGACTGAATGACGGGTGAAGATGCTCTGCAACAACATCACCACGTTGCTTCACTTGGACTCACTCAGTCCTGGTCTACTTTCACTTTCAGGTTTAATATTAAAACAGTATTAATTTTGGATGCGGTTGCTATAAGCTGCCTGAATGGACAGCCATCGACACAGCTGTGAGCTTCATATTTAAGGGTTTGACTTTTTGCGGACATATTGCATTATTTTTCAGTATCTCTACATTATTTCTAGCGATGTTTAAGGGCCTCAATGCCACTTTTGACCGTTCAGAAAGTCCTCCACTGCGTGTATGACATGATCATCTGACCCAAAGTGGGTACCAGAAATGGCCTTTTTTAATTTTGGCAATAGATGAAAGTCTGGTGGAGCGACATCAGGTGAATAAGACGGATGCTCAATCATTAACGGCAGCCATGGCAACGACAGACTTGTGAACAGGGGCATTGTCCTGGTGGAACAACACACCTTTACTGAGTTTTCTGCGGTGCTTGAGTTTAATATTTTCGCTTAACTGCCTCAGAAGTGATGCATAATATGTTCCATTGATTGTTGTCCCTTCAGCCAGAACAACATCATGGACTTTATTGACCATTTCTGGGGTTGCAGCAGTGACAGGCCTTCCAGGAAGGGGCGTCATCCCCAAGGCTCTGCCTGCCACGCTTAAATTCCACCACCCACCTTTTCACTGTAGCATATGAAGGGGCATCATTCCCTAGTGTTGCTACCACATATTGAATAATATTCAATATGTGGTAGCAACACTAGGGAATGATGAATGATGAATCACTGCTCTTTCAGTGATTTTGTCCAGTTTGTAAAAGTCTCTTGACTTGTTTACTTTAGAGAGCTACCTCTTCAACATAAACTGACCAAATGACACCAGTCTTCAGGTACACAGCCTTAAATAGTCAGGGAATATTAGAGCTGAAAAAGGACATCCCTGCTTCACTTCTTCAATACAAGGATTAGACGGTGTTTCAGTGCCACAGTAGAACATGCCGGATGGTAAACTTTGTGGTTCCTTCACAGCTGATGTGCACCAGAGTTTGTGTTCCAGATAACGAACCAAACGTCTGTTTTGTTTGATTTCAGATGAAGAAACATTTGCAGGACCTGTCCAACAAGATCTCCCGCAATGGACTTCAGCACAATGAGCTCTGAGAGGTCATGAATCGGTGTCGTGATGTTACTAAAGGTTGAATGAACTGAGATAATGTCCTCTACATCCACACACACACACACACACACACCGTGTGCTTTGTCCCTCTGCTCCTCCTTCATGTAATAGAGAAAACTGTGGTTTCTCAAAATGTAGTTTCTATACATTGATACTTTTTTGTAAAGAAATTGCTGAGTGTATAAATTGTGGGTTTTTATACAAACAGTGCTCGCAATGTGCCGGGCTTACTGAGATAAGAGTTTGTCAGATGGATTACAAATAAATGAAGGTAAAATAAGAGAAGTAACAGGGCAAAAAATAATAATAATAACACAGTTAAATTGTAAATATCTGCACTGGCTGAAAGGTTTGATATCTACAGCAAAAGGAAAATTGTGAAGTAATAAAAAACCCGGCAGACACTGGTTTCACATCTCCACCTGTCTGATCATGAAGGATACAACCTTTTGACAAACTTGCTTTTATGATTTTCTTTATTAAATCTCTGATCTTTTATGGCCATGAAAAGCAAATAAGGAGTAAATCTGATATTCTTGTGAAACAGCAGCTCCTAGCGTAGCTTGCCAAAGCAGTGACGTGTCACTGCTTTGTTTTTGTAATAATAATAAACATTTTGTGCTTTGCGGCTTTTTAGAAAAGAGTCAACAGAGCCCAGAAACCTGAAAGTTTAACAGCAGTCTTTAATATTTTGAATATTTGCTTAGATGCTGGTGTCAACAACATACATGTTTGTTCTTCTTCTCTAGTGCCAAAAACATACAAACGTAGACATTTCTTTTTCTCATAATGGTATCATGATAGCGCCGTGTCATAAGCAGATACATTTCACGAGATCTCTCATCATATCTTCGTTTTGTTTTCTCCAGTTTCCTCTTTCAACACGACTCGATGTGGAAACGCCAACATAAAAATAAATTTTAGTCAAACACTGAAACGCTTCGTCTTGATGACAACAAGAAGATGATGAGGAACTGAAACACACTTGTATTCATTCCTTTTATTAGCTGCTGCGCTGTCATAGAGTAGAAGCAGAGACATTGATTACTTTGATGAATAATGTTGCTGCCTGGCTGATTACTCAGTCGTGTCCTGCTTTGGCCACATGGGTCTGGATTAATGTGATTTGCTCCAGAGATGTAACTGTGAGCTGCTTATTGTAATCAAATGCTTTTAAGCTCTGATGTGGAATGATAGCCAGGCAAGCTGGGACTCAATAATTGATTTTAACAAGTAAGGACCAAAGGTACACTTTGTGAATTTATTCTGCTTTGACCCTGAAATCAGTCATTAGAGTTAAATGATAGTAGTTAATGAGCCTTTTCATAAGGGAAGTCACAAGGAGAAAAACCACTGCTAAAAAAAGTCCATCACGTGAGAAAATTACAATTCACACTTTTACTTATGCAACCCAAATTCTAATGAAGTTGGGACGTTGTGTAAAACGTAAAAAGAGAAAAGATTTGCAAATCATTTTTTAACAAATATGCAATTGAATAAAGTACAAAGACAATGTATTTATTGTTCAAACTGATGAACTTTGTTTTTTTTTTTGCAAATATTCACTCATTTTGAATTTGATGCCTGCAACATGTTCCAAAAGTTGGGACAGGGTCAACAAAAGACTGGGAAAGTTGAGGAATGCTCAAAAAAACACCTGTTTGGAACATTCCACTGGTGAACAGGTTCATTGGAAACAGGTGAGTGTCACGATTGGGTATAAAAGGAGCATCTTCGAAAGGCTCAGTGTTTCACAAGCAAGGATGGGGCAATGTTCACCACTTTGTTAACAACTGCGTGAGTAAATAGTCCAACGGTTTAAGAACAATGTTTCTCAACATACAGTTTCAAAGAATTGATGGATTTGATCATCTACAGTCCATAATATCATCAAAAGATTCAGAGAATCTGGAGAAATCTCTACACGTAAGCAGCAAGGCTGAAAACCAACATTGAATGCCCGTGACCTTTGACCCCTCAGGCAGCACTGCATTAAAAACCAACATCATTGTGTAAAGGATATTACCACGTGGGCTCAGGAACACTTCAGAAAACCATTGTCAGTTAACACAGTTCATCACTACATCTACAAGTGCAAGTTCAAACTCTACCATGCAAAGACAATGACATATATCAACAACACCCAGAAACACCGCCGGCTTCTCTGGACCCGAGCTCATCTGAGATGGACTGACGCAAAGTGGAAAAGTCTGCTGTGGTCTGACGAGTCCACATTTCAAACTGTTTTTGGAAATCATGGACGTGTTGTCCTCCAGGCCAAAGAGGAAAAGGACAGTCTGGATTGTTATCAGGTCAAAGTGTAAAAGCCAGCATCTGTGATGGTATGGGGGTGTGTTAGTGCCCATGGCATGGCTAACTTGACCATCTGTGAAGGCTCCATTAATGCTGAAAGGTACATACAGGTTTTGGAGCAACATATGCTGCCATCCAAGCCACGTCTTTTTCAGGGACGTCCCTGCTTATTTCAGCAAGACAATGCCAAGACACATTCTGCACGTGTTACAACAGCATGGCTTCGTAGTAAAAGAGTGCAGGTGCTAGACTGGCCTGCCCGCAGTCCAGACCTGTCTCCCACTGAAAATGTATGGAACATTATGAAGCACAAAATACAACAACAGAGACCCCAGACTGTTGAGCAGCTGAAGTTGTTCATCAATCAAGAATGGTAAAGAATTCCACCTCCAAAGCTTCAACAATTAGTGTCCTCAGTTCACAAACGCTTATTGAGTGTTGTTAAAAGGAAAGGTGATGGAACACAGACCCTGTCCCAGCTTTTTAGGAACATGTTGCAGGCATTGGAATTCAAAATTAATCAATTTGAACAATAAGCATCTTGTCTTTGTTGTGTATTCAATTAATTATAGGTCAAACAGGATTTGCAAATCATTGTATTCTGTTTTTATTTACAATTTACACAACATCCCAACTTTATTGGAATTGGGTTCTATGTTACATTAACTTCTCACTCAGATTTTAGGGTGTATATCCAAATGTTAAAAAAGAGTGATTTAAAAATCGTCAGATTACTTTCCCAAGAATACGTTCTTAGTTTTCAGGGTAGCCAAAATGTAACCCTCTTCAGCTAATGTCAAGTCAAAAAGCAGGGCTGCTTTATTTGATTATACAAGCCAGTAAGAAATACAAACACTGTAACTGAGCACAAACAAAACCAACATGGCTGCCACGGAGCCAACCACAGAGACATTTAACTCTTCTACTACTTGCTACTCGTGGAATGGATAGTTGGTGAGATTTTTATTACACTGGCACAACTGTGGTGTGTTTCAGTGCATTAAGTATTTGAACAAAAAAACAACTGCATCTTAAGAGCGGAGAGGAAAATCGATAGAAGTGCCGTCCAGTTGGGTGTGGATGGCCCACACCGTCTGTGAACTGTTGTCATGGCGTATCAGATGAAGCCAGGGTCTTGTTGGCAAATTGTAAGCAAATGTTGGATGTACAGAGAGAACTGTCAGATTCAAGCAGAAGGATCCAGAGACCTTTAAGAGACATTGCTCAGATCCCCTCACCCTTGATTGAATGGATCAATGTTATTTGATGTAAATGAATAAAATCATGTTGATAGTTTCCTTCATTTGTTGATTTGTACACAAGGGTTTTAATACATGAATGCTACAGTGAAATGCTGTACGTCACTGTTGTAAGATGTGTTGATCATTCCAATTATTGTGATAATACTGCTGAACGAGGCTCAGAATCAGATGAATGCAAATAAAAGTCTTCCTCCCATTCATTTAAGCATCCTGAAGTGATTCAACGCAATATCAATCAGTTTTAAAAGTATAAAAATCCATTCTCAAAATAGTTTACATGAGACAGAGGCTGTGGGATAATAAGAAGTAACAGAAGCTCTCAAGCAAACCAAAATATGATCATCTGTCCTTTTACAGTTATAAGAATCACAACACAAACTATTAAAAAGTAAATTAAATAAAGTACAAACAGTGAGATTTAAATGGCTTTAAAGTCTGATAAGGCTTTTATGGTTGGGGGTTATTAGTCGACCTACAGAGCTGCAAAGAATTACCTCTGCTGGCACCGAAGCCTGGCGCTGAGCTGTGCTCCTGCAGGTTCAGCTCTGTGTGGAAGGGCTCTATATTAGTTTTAGCTGGCAGAGAGCTAATGGGTATGTTAACGTAATTAACAGTGCTGTTGCTATGGAGCCCAGTATCCAGAGACACAGATGGATAAGCCTCATGGATGGACTGAAATATACCTGAAGGAGAAAATCCAAAAGGTTAGCTGTTAAATTGGTTTTCTGTCTGAATTAGCTCTAATCAAGCAGGACAAAGTGTATCACCATCAATGAGCTTTTCTTGGTAGAAAAACACACAGATCCATTACTTTCACCTGGAAAACAGCAGGAAATATATTCTTACCTAAGACGGATGTTGGGCGATGCACGCTCTGTGCCAACGGCAGAGGAGGGGGTGCAGAAGGTGGACTGATGGGGGCCAACCTCCTCAGTCCTGCCAACTTATCAGTGACGAACCCAATATCATGTTCTTCATCTGGGAACAAATATTCATATGATCAGTGTTTAATAGCACTGCTGTCCAGCTTTAGATACAGTAACATAGCATGTGAAAGTATTTAACTAACATAACAGAAAACAAGTGTGAAAATACTCTGTAAGAGGAGGGTTCTGTTTAAAACTGTACTATCAGTGAGGATAAATATGGCCTCCATCAGAGCTAATAATAATAATCATAATAATAATAATACATATTATTTAAAAGCGCCTTTCTCAACACTCAAGGTCACTTTACAGAGTGGTTAGAAACGATAAATTATAAAATGAATACAATAAGAACAAATAGAACAACAAGTGAAGGAAGGCTAAAAATTAAAGAGAGAAAGCAGTTTGAAAGAGATGGGTTTTGAGTCTGGATTTCTGATGTCTGGTGGGAGGGAGTTCCAGAGTTGAGGAGCAGAGCGGCTGAAAGCTCTGCTCCCCATGGTGCTGAGATGGGCAGAGGGCACAGAGAGATGGAGGGAGGAGGAGGACCTGGGGGGGTAGCAATGCGGAGGAGATCAGACAGCTACGAGGGGGCCAGGTTGTGGATGGCCTTGAAAGTAACCAGAAGAATTTTGAAATTGATTCTGAATTTGACCGGGGGCCAGTGAAGCTGCTGGAGGACGGGGGTGATGTGGTGGAAGGAGGGAGGTCTGGTGAGTTTTGGACCAGTTGAAGCTTATGGAGGGATTTGTGAGGAGTGAAGGCTGTGGACCAGGTTAGCAGCGGTATGAGGGGTGAGAGAGGAGCGGAGACGAAATATGCAGACCGGATTATGATATTGATATGAGAGCTAACTGAACACCTCAGCTATTTGTTAGTCAGTGCAATATTTTCCTCTGACATGAAATGTGCTTAAAGTCATGCAAAGTACCACTAAACACTGTTTAACACCTGAAAATTACAAAGTCAATGCTTTGAGTGTTGAACCATCTGTACACACCTTTGGTATCTGCTGATGATGACATACCCCAAGGCGTGCTGGCCACCTAGAAACAAATGACAAAATCATTGGTACAGTTTTATTTTTCCAACAGCTGTTTGGCTTAAAGATCATATGGACATTAGATTATTAACATCAGAAAAGTTAAAAATGATAAATATTCAAAAATATCTAGATTAACTTTTGTAGAATTGCAGAAACAATGACAAGAAGTGGTATCGTCACGGTAACGGCACACTGGATTTTCATTTCAGCCGGTTCAAATTTGGGTGCAGTAATGTTGATGTGAATCAGTCAGATTCTTCTTTTTCAGATTCTTCCATATTTGTCATTGGATGGAGCCAAACCTTGACTTTAAACAGGCAGGTGTTCACTGCTTTAACCCTTTAAATCCTGACCCATCAAAAAAAAACAAAAAAAAACAGCCAAACCCTTTTAACAAAATCCACAAAAAAAATACCGCTATATCATTTTGTTTTTGATATATTTATGTATTAGATTTGATAAACTGGGCAGTTTTGGCAACTTTTTGAGTGAAGTTTTTAGTAAATAAGAATTCATTCAGTGTTGAAATTACTTGTTTTAAAAAAATGAGTTCCAATTGAGATTTTATTCTTACTTCAACTTCTTGAAAATTAGCGATGATTTTCCAGAATAAAAGTGTGTGGATGATTTCATAAGAGCAGCTATTTCTGCTGCCTGTAGTGGGATGATAATCCTCATCCTTTTTACATTTTTTAGAGGTTTTTAATGAAAATATTCATCATGTTGATGAGATAGAAGTCTTTGAATCAAATATAATATATTTTTTCCAGTAAAGGGTTAAACTCATAAATTATGCAGTGCAATGCCTCCTTTTACACAAGTACTTTAACCTTTTAAACCTTAAGGTCCCCTAACTGGAAGACTTTGAGGTCACTCCGCAACAAAAGGCATAAATACAGTCGTGTAACACATCAGATTAAACAGGATCCCCATCAAGTCAAACTTCAACCAAACCTTCTGTTTGTTTCAGAAATAATTGAGTTATTACTCTGAGCCAGTGACATAAATACCATATACTGACACCTCTGAATAAATTTCACAACTGTTCTCTTTATTATGACACCAGAATGATTCAAACAGACCTTGTAAATGCAGAGATATACTCTTTTCAGTTTGGGTCTGTCATTTCTCCAGCAGGGACCCAAAAAAGAGGCCAGGGCTTAAAGGGTTAAAGAAAATCGATCTACCCCAGGTTTCAGCAGACTGCTCCAGATTGCATCCTTCCTCAGATCAGTGGTTACCACTGTTTAAAACTTACTCAAGTATCGACTGGTCTTTGTGAACGGTCTCTGTTTCAGAGCAGTGGAAAGCATGCATCATAATCTTTTCCTCCATTGTGCTTCACAGCCCGAACATGAAGAGTACCTCTGCATTAAGACCAAACCAATGGCCTCTAGAAAACAACCAAGGTTCTGTCATTGTCATCCTGCCTGGAGTAAAGGTGTTAAGGGGGGTACACACATAACAATTGACGGGGTGTTTTTGTCCTGATTTTCCTCCTTCCTGACCAAGAAGAGACAATGCCCAGTTATGTTATGTCTTATAAGATTATCCTATCAGATTATGCTGTGGTCTGAGGTGTGACAAGATTGAATTTGTCCTAGTAATTGTGTTTGAAATGAGTCAGGGCCAACAATCGTAAATATTAAACTTGTTCAATAATTACGACCAAAAACCTTCATGTGTGTGGGGAAAGTCGACGACTGCCAACTCTTGACTCCACGAGTTGTGACATAGAATGGAATGTAGCCAATCAGGAGGCGAGCTGATTGAGGAACGAGGAAGCAGACGTAAACAAATCAAGCATGGCTGACCTGACAAGAAAAGTTCAGTGGACCTCAGAAATGGAGGACCAACTCATTGAGCTGTGGGAAGCCCGAGAATGTCTTTTCAATGTGTCTGCCAAGTCATACGACAACCGAAACAACAAGGACAAGAGTTGGCAAGAAATTGACAGTGCCATGGAGGTATCAGGTAAGCTACTATGTAGCTTGTTGCTAATCGTGCTCCAGCTGGTGTTGAATCAGTAACGGCTTTAACCTGTTAAAACCTGCACCCCAAAGCGGTATTTCAACCATCCACCACTGCTTGTATCTACCTGAAAAGTAGTACATATTGCATTTTCCTTGGATTTATCCACCTTTTTCTTCAGAAGCTTATGGGTGTTGACTTCCGCCTGCAGTTATCGACTTCCGGTTGCTGCCACCGGCAAGCTAGCTCAAAATAACTCACATGAAATCATTAATTCTAGACAGGGTTCAGTGTAAACTTTTTTTTAAAACATCCGCACTATGACTCCATCTCTGATTTTAGTTCATTTTGTCACTTTCTTGCCCTCAAGAGCCAGTTTTTAGAGCGAGTATGACAGCTAGGCTAACATCATCAGCTTTATGGTCTCCATGGCAACGTAAACTAAACGTCCAACCGGAAGAGCAAAACCGGCTATTGCGATGAACTATGGGTAGTCAGAATTGGTGGGGTTTAGGAGTGTTCAATCATCATTCATGGAGTTAATTCCAGAAACTACTCCTTGATGAACTGACGCAACAAAAATATTGTATAAGGTTTCAGGAACAAAGGTTAAACTTGCAACACCGCGACATACAGAGCTCACAGGATTAGCTCATTCCTTAGTGAAGGTGGCTAAGCAGAAAACATTAAAGCCTTTAAGAGCTCTGAAACATTACAAACATTGTCACAGGCTGAAAGTAAAGTCTGTAGATGGTACACTACATACAGGAAGTTAGTTGTTTCACTGCCGAATTTATTTTTTTATCACTTAAATTTGGATGCACTTTCCTTTCTAAATTTGAAAGATTTGAAAATACAATCTTACCTGAGTCACACATCTGCTCCGAACTGATCGCCACTGCTCTGGTGTGATGTAGTTGTCTGCTCCATGAGTGCACTGGATCTGTAGACGAGAAAGCTCAATGAGGAGACCGAGTTTATCGATGTTAGCTGGAGCAGTAAACAACAGAAGAAAAAAAAACCACTTGAGATAAGAGAGAGGGGGTGTAGACAGCTGTGGGCAGGATTATGTGGGAAGTCTCGAGGCATGACGTGAAGGACAAAGGGGGATCTTTCCCCCTGTATCAGATAGAGATTAATAGCCAAACTTATTCATGAGGAATGTTGAATAAAGTCATTCTTCTCTAGCAGCGTTTCTGCAGATTGTATCACTGCTCATTAACTCACTCCCCGTCCTTTGCTTCCTCTCACTCTTCAGCATACACATGGTGTAGAATGAACACACACTCCTACACAAGCTGTCAGAAATCGCAGGACATGCTTCTTGCTCTCCCGCTGTGAGAATTATTTTCTCACTACGAGGGCAAACGCGTTCCACCAACCGTGAGATAATTAATTTCACGATGCACGGAGTAGAGAGGTCTCTTCTTTTCACTTTTCCAGGTTTCAGACTGAGCCTCAACTACTCACATATAAACTGCTTAAAGGAGGTTTTTGATTGACAGAAACCTCCTCTTCTTTGACAGTAACTGTTTGTTTTTGCTTTTGTGTGTTGGCCATGCTTCAGCTGGTTGCACCGTCACCTCTCAGTGAGAAGAACCTGGCTTTGATTCATGTCTTGTATGAATCTTTCCACCACATTTCCCAGGCCGGTAGATTCTAGACAAAGGCATTTATCATTCTTTGTCTCATCTATGCTTTTGGTGGAGTAAACGTATCTTTTTGATGCAGGTGAGCCCCTCTTGTTGTTGCTATTCCCACTGCTCACACACCGTGTGTTGTGTGTAAGCTTTTCTACGAGCCTTTAAGCTGTTGACGTTTATTAATCACAGTCACAGCGGCAGCACACCAAGTGTGTCAAAATAACAAGCAGCGAGGACACCAGGAAGACGACACTTCATATTAACTTGACCTGCTGAAGCCAATCCAGGAGCAAACACTTTACAAATACACCCGATGGAAAGGGCAACATGAAACGGTTAGAAGAATAAATCACAGCAACACTGCACTGGAAAGTAGACCCTCAACAACTCCTACTAAAGGACACTTACTGTAAAAATATATATATTTGAGTTAAATGTTATGGCTTCAACATGTACTGACTAGCTAAAGGATTAGGGTACCAGGGTTAGGGCCACATTAAGGAGGGGAAAAAAGACATTTAAAAAAAAAAAATGTGCCCAAGTATTCAAAGAATTATGTCAATGGAGGAAAGTGTAAAAATTGACAAGGATGACATCCTGCTTTTATAAACTATGACAGAGGGTAAGGGTCAAGTAAAAGACTAAAAAAGGGTAAACTTATGAGAATTTATCATAAATTTATGACATAATTTTTGTAAATATATGACTTTATTCTCATAAATTTATGACTTAAGTTGTAATTTTATGACTTGATTCTCACAGATTGATGACTTTTTTCCTTGTAATTTTATGACTTTATTCGCATAAATTTATGACTTTTTTCCTCATAATTTTATGACTTTATTTTCATAAATTTATGACTTTAGTCTTAAAAAGTTATGACTTAAAAATGTATGACTTTTTTTCGTAATTTTATGAGTTTATTCTTGTTAATTTATTTATTTTTCTCTCATTAATTTTTGACTTTATTCGTGTACATTTTTTACTTTGTTCTTATTAATATTTGACTTTATTCTTGCTCATTTTGGGACACAAAAGGAGTTGTTTTGTTGGACTTTTTACCCAAGAGAAGTACAATAACTGGAGTGTACTATGCAAACTTGCTAGACCAGCTGAGAACTGCCATCCGTGAAAAACGCAGAGGTAAACTCTCTAAAGATGTTTTGCTGCAACAGGACAACACGAGAGTCCACACTTGCAAAGTTGCAATGGATGCTGTAGTGCGAAACAGGTATGAATTGATACCACATCCTGCCTATTTGCCTGACCTAGCTCCTAGCGACTTCTTCTTATTCCCAAACTTGAAAAAGGATATCCGTGGGCCTCATTTTCGGTCTGATGAAGAAGTCATGATGGCAGTTGAGGAGTGGGTCAATGGAAAGGACCCTGACTTTTTCAATTCTGGGCTGATGGCACTTCAACACTGTTGGTCTAAGTGCATCACACTAAAGGGCAGTTACATCGAAAAAGAAGAGGCGGATCTCAACCGGAAATAAGTTAGGCTGGTTACATATTGACTGGCCCTCGTATGTATCCTTTGAGTCACGCACCATTAAGGTGAGAGGTCAAAGTTTTCAGTCATTCACAGAGAAAGTTTTCAAACTCTGGTTGATCCTACCAGAGGTACATCGCAGGTATGGGAAGGGACGAAAGCATTCAAACACAAACTCATCTGTGTCTCTCCTTCATCAAGCCTGTCTCACTGGTCATTGGTAGCACGACAGGGTACACCCCAGACAGGTCGCCCGTCTATCACATGGCCAACATGTACAAACACACTCACAGGAAATCTACAGTAACCAGTTCACATGATGGCTTCTGGAGTTGGATCATGGAAGAAAGCCAAAACCATGCGTGCATCAGGAGAACATGCAAACTGCACCGGCCCGGCTGGGGAATCCAACCAGGAACCTTCTTATAAACACAAACACACACACTTATTTATATATTTTCTTATTTGTCAACTTGTAAACTGAAAGACTGTGAATCTACTGGTACCTGTGTTCCTCCACAAACAAAGCCTTCATCGATCAGCTGAGGCTGAGGTGTAGACCCCTCACTGTCTACAGAGGGCGCCCTCTCACTGCCCCAGGACTGTGAGCGCTGCATCATGGCCCTGCGTTGATCCCCAGGTCCTTTGGGACTGTTGATAACCCTCCATCCTTGACCACCCCCTCCATCCCTACTGTCTCTGTCCATGCCCAGCTCAGGTGGATCCACCTGGGAGGTGTTTCCCCTCACTGAGGCAGCTTGCACACTCCTGGGAGTGTCGTACCACAGTCCGAGAAGGCTGGGGGGTTGATACTCCTCGTTGTGTCTCCCTGATGAACATGAGCTAGGTCTGGATGGGCAGAGGGAGGTGGCTGAACTGCGTCCTGAGGCCAGTGTTGACATGAACAGAGGAGGAGGAGGAGGAGTTTGTGGAGGAACAGAAGAAGAAGGTGGAGAGGCAGGTAGGCTGGACAAGGAGCCAAACTCCTCTTCCCCACCTGGGCAAGCTGTGTCCAGACTCCCTGTATACGAGGAGCAGCTCCCTGAATAAGACGACTGACTGCCTGCTGCTATCCCAATCCCACTGTCTAATGAGCTCTGCCGTCCGCTGTCATGGAGACCGCGAAGCTGCAGCTGATTGGAGGATAAATGGGTGCTGGAGTTCCCCATCACGGCAGCATACAGCTGGTCATCTGAACTGGTTGGAGCCTTCAGGACTGGAGGGCTTGATGCTGTCTGATTGGAGAGGTGCGGTCTAGCCGACGGATCAATCCAAAAAGGAACTCTGCTTCCATAGCTAGCATCTGATTGGTTGGAGGAGGAGCTGGAGAGGCTGCTCTGGTCATCGCTAGCTATTGATGTATTGAAGCTGTAAGTTGAAGCTGAAGAGGTGAGAAAGTTGTTTGGTATTATTAGTAAACAAAGTCGAAAAGCATCAGAGCAAAATCCTTTTTTTTTTTAAGTTGAATAGAATCACATACCTGTGCTGCTTGCCAGGCTGCATTCTGACAACATGCTGAGTCTTTTCTCCAGCTCTGACGCCTCAAGGCTGATTCGTTTCTCCGCTGACACGGGGTCAGCATTGAGATCTGCTGCTAACCCTGTTATGAATATGCATAAACACAAAACAATAACATTAAACCTCAAGGATGTGTTGTTTACAGCAGTGTTTCTCAAACTGCCTCCTAGCGGTCTGCCTTGACAGTGAGTAAATTTACATAGAAAATAAAAAAAAAGACAAATTCAACGGGACTCACAACAGTTTTCTTGAACTCCCCCCCAGCTAACGTTAGCTAACGTTACTCCATTAACAAGCCTACGGGCAAAATCCTCATGTATCGGTGGATTAAGACGGGGACAGTGAAAAGAAAATCAAATGAGGAAGTGAAAACCTCCAACACTGGCCAGGAGAAGGTCCAACAGCAAGATGATTCAGCTGCAGTGAGCACTGTGGACACCGTGGAAGCTAACGTTAGCGCCAGTACATGTATGATCCCAGTTTATATTGCATCAGTTGGCTACATGGGCTGTTGTTCGGGGGGCTATTAAGCTTGGTGGTCCATGAGGTTTTTTTAGAGGGGATAAGTGGTCCTTGGTCTTAAACAGTTTGAGAAACACTGGTTTACAGCTTTATACATATTATGACGACTCATGCCATCAGCAGGGTTACAATATTATTATGATATCTCAGTGGATAGAAACCCAAAATCAAAACATTCGGCAGAAATTCATACATACTTGAATGCAGTTTATATTGAAAGCATAGCTTCCTGAAAAACATACACCGACCGACCACTTTATTAGCTACACCCTGCCAGTACCAGGTTGGACTCCCTTCATCCTTCAGACCTGCCTTAATTCGACAAGTTTCTGGAAACATTCCTCAGAGAGTTTGGTCCATATTGTCATGATAGTGTCACATAGTTGCTGCAGATTTTTGGTCTACTCTGCACATCCATGATGTGAATCTCCCGTTCCACCACATCCCAAAGGAGCTCTATTGGATTGAGATCTGGTGACTGTGGAGGCCATTTGAGTACAGTGAACTCATCGTCATGTTCAAGAAACCAGTTTGAGATGATTTGTGACATGGAGCGTTATCTTGAAGATGGGTACACTGTGGTCATAAAGGGATGGACATGGTCAGCAACAAGACTCAGGTAGGCTGTGGACTTTAAACCAGGCATAGTTGGTACTAAGGGGTCCAAAGTGAGCCAAGAAAATCTCCCCCACAACATTAGACCCGCAGGAGCCTGAAGAGTTGATACAAGGCAGGATGGATCCATGCTTTCATGTTGTTTCCTCCAAATTCTGAGCAGAAATCCAGACTCATCAGACCAGGAGATGTTTTTCTGTCTTCTATGGTCCAGTTCTGGTGAGCCCATGTGGATTGTAGCCTCAGTTCCCTGTTCTGAGCTGACAGGAGGGTCACCAGGTGTGGTCTTCAGCTGCAGTAGCCCATCTGCTTCAAGGTTGGACATGATGTGTGTTCAGAGATGGTTGTAAACTTAAGAGATGGTTGTGGGTTAAAATCCCAGTAGATCATCAGTTTGTGAGATGCTCAGACCAACAACCGTGCTGCTCATCTTCACCATGACTACTTGACTAAATGCTGTGAGCGTCTGCCACGTGATTGGCTGATGAGATATTTGCGTTAACAAGCAGTTGAACAGGTGTACGAGTGTATATCATGTTCTATCTCACTTAATCAGGCGCTAATATATCTTGCGTATTTGTATGCATCGAGTTTCATTTGTATACATTGACTTCCTTTAAGAGGCTAACTTGTAAATGTAATATCTCTTAGAGGAGGTTATAGAAGCCTGGACTATCTATGGGACATCAATTTAGTGTGAAACCCTGCCACTTACACACTTAATGCCTGCTATTTATACTTACAGTAAATGGGTTTGCTAAACGCATGGCGCAGTGGGTCAGGGTGTTTGTGTGTAAGGTGTCACCGCCAACAACCTTACCCCTGGATCCTTTGCCTTTGGACTGCAGTAGCTAACACTAACATGTGTGTGCCAAGTTTCTTCACTACACTATGTGAGGTGTCAGCTAACATATGCTAACGCTGCTATTCTATGCTAATTATAGAAGGCTCACAGCACTGAATGTCACAGAGCTCTCAGCAGACTGACGCAGCTTAGACGACACATGCATGAATGTTGCAGCTTAATTCTGGACATTTTTAATTAACCCGATTTAACTTCACCACCCACCAACCCCCCCACCCCACCCCCATTCTTTCTATTACAGCTACACATGTGATTTGTCGGGCCATGTTTTTATCATCAGCTTAACTTTCACTAAATCTTCTGTCTCCATACTTTTGCTCCTGTGAATGCCAGTGAAATCAGCAGGGCGTTACAAAAGAGCACAAGTCACGCACAAAGGCATGACCCTTTGACCCACACGGCGACCCTGGGGCATGTGGAATTTCCGTTAGCGTGGCCCACGGCCCACATATGCCAAACACGCTCTCTTAACAGGTAGTAAACCTTTATCATTGAAGTCGGGCGCCCCATACCAACCTGACCGTTAAAGTCAAAGATAGCGGCTCTCTTTGCGATACTTTAAAATGAAACTGTACGACTTGTTTTTTGATGTAACATTTTGCTGTTGAATGTCTGCACGCTTCTGTTTGTGTGAGTAAGTGTGAGTAAGTGCGAGTAAGTGTGTGTCGTCACCTGGCAGGGCAGGTCGCAGGCCATGAGGGGCCCTGTTGGGAGTGATGCCCCTGACCATGCAGTCAAACAGGAAACTGATATGTTCTCCCTCTGAACAGGACAAGAAGAAAACACCAGCCCCTGGAGGACAGAGGAGGACAAAGACAGATGAATCCATCACCGAGAGACACGGTTTTATGATGATGGACGACTCAAATAAAGATACTGGAGTTGGGAGGGCGTGTTAAGGTTTAATATTGAGCTCAGAAGGCTGTTGTAAATACAAAGCTGTTATTTAAGCCTTGAACCACCCTCACATCTGAAGGTTATAATAAAAGTCTCTAAAATAAGCCCTCAGTCTCCTTTCAAACCACCATGAATAAGTGAGTCACTCCAAACACGAGACAAGAAAAAAAATAATCAGAAAACATCAAAATGTGGTTTTCAGAAGATATTGAAAAGACAGCCATGAATCAAGCCAAGAAGGAAAAAAATGTTAAAAGCATTCTTTAAATCAGTGATTTTCAAAGTGGGGTCCGCCAGAGGCCACAAGGGGGGCCTCAGAAAATTAAAGGAACGGTGAAAAATAGAATCAAAATATTTTTATTTTTCTATTCCATTATTCTTTTTGTATATCTTGTTTTTGTATATCTTGTCTTGAATGTACAACACGTAAACTGCCGTAATTGTCAGATTCTCAAGCTTCCGACTGTACTTAACCGCACCTCATGTGACAGTTCCAGAGCTAGCATAGAATGGAAAGGTTTTTGACAAGAAAAAGACCGAAGGAGCAGTCCAACAGCCCTGCCGTGGAGGATTCTGCTGCAAAAAAAACCCTAAGAACTCATGGCCAACTGAAATTCAAAAATATGGGACAGCATACAGTAAGTATGGCTTTACAGCCACAGAGAAAAATGGCCATAATTGCCCAAAATGCATCCTATATCTGGAAACCCTCTCAAACCAGTGTCTTCAAACTTCAGCGTCACTTGATACAAAAACACCCGACAGAGACTGAAGAAACAGGATACTTCTTTAGACGTAAAGAAGAGCATTTGGTCAGGCAATCTGCTGCATTCACACAGCGAGCTAGCTTGCCCAGGTGGGCCCTGAAAGCATCATTTTTAGCCTCATACCACACACCAAAAAATTTTTTAAAAATCTGTTGATTCGCAGGGGGGTGCCCGGCCAGAAGCTAATGCTCTTTGGGGGCCTTTGTATGGTAAAGTTTGGGAACCCCTGCTTAAAGTGATAGCCAAGTCAGTCTTTAGCGAGTCTGCCGCCTTTCTTTCCTCTCAGTGTTAAATCAGGCAACACACTTTTAGATGTATGTTCTTATGAACTTACAAAGAGCAGTCTTAAACATACCGTCACATGAGACAAATATGTATGTTTTTTTGTTTTGTTTTTTTGACAACTTTACAGATGATTCCAAAGTTATAAAAAACTTCTCTTATTTGCTGGAGCCAATTTCATTCATGTGAATAACATGTGGATTGTTTGACAGGATTCTGGCAGCTGTTTGTAATTTGTGGGACTCATAATAATCCTAAACATGTATACGGACACGTACACCCCCTCCACACACACACACACACACACACTCATATTCATTTTTGTTATCTGTATATAATTTTGTTCAGCTGTTAAAAGAGAAATATTCATGTACTAAAGCATATATGATATTTTTAGTAGCTTATTGGTGGTTAAAATGAGCAAAGGCATTTTGGGGCATTTTAGGGGTCATGTAGTACTCACAGGTGCACACGTGTTATTCAGTAGACTGGGATGTACTGCAATCTGCAGCCATGTTGAGCTTCTGTATTTACAGGTGAGCAAAAGTGATGAAACAGTGCATAAACATAGCGACACAGATAGATAATGTGTGTGAGAGAAACAAGACTTCTGTTCATGTGAAAAAGTAACTTTATTATGAAGTTTTTGAGGTAAATGAGTCGTCTTTGAAGTGCCGCACCTGTTGTGTTTGTTGTCAAGGATATATAAAGTCTAGTCTCACCAATACCCTGCTTTAATATTTACTGTGATAAGTGTGCAGAATATTGTTAGGTATGAGTGTGAATTACAGCGCCAGCAGAAGATTATTACCGTGTGTACGAGTGAGCATGTGTCGACCGGGATGTACTGCAGTCTGCAGCCACGTTGAGCTGACATGCTCGTGTTTCTGTATTTACTGAGCAGGAGGAAAAGTTCTTATTTTCAAAACCCATGCACGCCTGCAAAGTCATCATTGTGTCCAAGTGTGCACCAATTTGTTTTGCCTTTCACCTCCTCCTCTTTCAGAAGACATGTTTCAGCCTTGATGCGGTCGGCTTCATCCGTCATCCAAACTGAGGAGCCACGTTGAATCTGAGTCTCTTTTGTTTCTTTCAAATCCAGTTAAAATTGGGAGGACAGCTTCAAGACAAAACAAGGTTTTCTGTCTTTTTTTCATCTTTCAGGTTGACAGTTAATAATGCTCTTTCCTACTCAGCGGCTCTCTGAAGTAGTTACAGCGGTATTAAAGTGAAAAATGATGACTCAAACCAAAGGAAGGCAGGATGCTGATTGTCCCTCTTATAGCAGGAATAGTTTGGCTTCATTTCATTTACTCTTAAATTCATGTAACGTTAGGAGAGCTTAAGTTGCCTCGCTCTCCTGAAAGCTTCTGATCTGAGTGAGGAAAACACAGGTTTGACTGTGTGAGGGAAAGTAACCTCACAAACGCACTGACACACTCCTAAGCTATGATGTGAGGTGTGGGTGTGTTAATGTCCACTAAGGGTGATAGATGGACAGACTGCTGACACGGCACGTCAGTTTAAAATTGCTTTTATGTCGATCACACACAGCTAACAGCCGTCCAAACACTGCAGGAGATAATTTATCACTGCATGGTGAGATCTGAATCGCTGTGTGTGTGTGAGTGAGTGTGTGTGTTTCTGTCCTATTATGCTTTTCCTGTACTGCAACTTTCTCGTGATAAGTTCAGTTTTTTTAATTAGAATATATAGAATAAGATTATTTCCATTAAACAGGGTATCTAACCTCTTGCTCCTGTTGCTTAGTAATTTTACACGAATGAGTGATGTCAAGCTCTGCCCTGTATGACAGCTGCTCTGACTGTTTTATAAAAGTATGAATCTATTAAAAGTATTTTAATAATAATAATGATAATACATTTTATTTGTAAAGTGCTTTTCACTCTACTCAAAGACGCTTAACAGATTATAGAACGTTTATAAAAGACACATTAAAGCAAAACACAATGAAACAAAGATCAAAGCATTAACAGTTAAGAGCAGTTCTAAAAAGATGGGTTTTGAGTTGGGATTTAAATGTGGTACGGTCATCTCAGTCACAGATGTGTTTGAGTAGGGTGTTCCAGAGGGAAGGGGCAGCAATGGAAAATGCTCTGTCACCCCAGGTTCGGTGCTTGGTCCTGTGAGATAGTGAGGGGCAACGTTATGGAGGGCTTTGAATGTCAGCAGAAGGACTTTAAACTGGATACGATAGAGAACGGGGAGCCAGTGGAGGTTATGTAGGACAGGGGTGATGTGATCACTGGAGCGAGACTGGGTGAGTAGTACTTTAAGTTGTTGTTGTACTTTTCCATATGATAACTCTGACTGTATCTGACTGTATCTGACTGTATCTGACTGTATCTGACTGTGTCTGACTGTGTCTGACTGTATCTGACTGTGTCTGACTGTGTCTGACTGTGTCTGACTGTGTCTGACTGTGTCTGACTGTATCTGACTGTATCTGACTGTATCTGTATCTGACTGTATCTGACTGTGTCTGACTGTGTCTGACTGTATCTGACTGTGTCTGACTGTGTCTGACTGTATCTGACTGTGTCTGACTGTGTCTGACTGTGTCTGACTGTATCTGACTGTATCTGACTGTGACTGACAGTATCTGACTGTATCTGACTGTATCTGACTGTGTCTGACTGTATCTGACTGTATCTGACCGTGTCTGACTGTGTCTGACTGTATCTGACTGTATCTGACTGTGACTGACTGTATCTGACTGTATCTGACTGTATCTGACTGTGTCTGACTGTATCTGACTGTATCTGACCGTGTCTGACTGTATCTGACTGTATCTGACCATGTCTGACTGTGTCTGACTGTATCTGACTGTATCTGACAGTATCTGACTGTATCTGACTGTATCTGACTGTGTCTGACTGTATCTGACTGTATCTGACTGTATCTGACTGTGTCTGACTGTATCTGACTGTATCTGACCGTGTCTGACTGTATCTGACTGTATCTGACCGTGTCTGACTGTGTCTGACTGTATCTGACTGTATCTGACAGTATCTGACTGTATCTGACTGTATCTGACTGTGTCTGACTGTATCTGACTGTGTCTGACTGTATCTGACTGTATCTGACTGTATCTGTATCTGACTGTATCTGACTATCTGACTGTATCTGTATCTGACTGTATCTGACTATCTGACTGTATCTGTATCTGACTATCTGACTGTATCTGACTATATCTGACTGTATCTGACTATCTGACTGTATCTGTATCTGACTATCTGATTGTATCTGACTGTGTCTGACTGTATCTGACAGTATCTGTATCTGACTGTATCTGTAGCTGACTGTATCTGTATCTGACTGTATCTGTATCTGACAGTATCTGACTGTATCTGACTATCTGACTGTATCTGACTGTCTGACTGTATCTGACTGTATCTGTATCTGACTGTATCTGTATCTGACTGTATCTGTATCTGACTTTATCTGACTATATCTGACTGTATCTGACTGTATCTGACTGTGTCTGACTGTGTCTGACTGTGTCTGACTGTATCTGACAATCTAAATGAATCTGACTGTATCTGATTATCTGACTGTGTCTTAGTGTGTCTGACTGTCTCTGACTGTATCTGACTGTATCTAAATGTGGTAAAGGAACAAGCTCTGTAGACAGCACAACTGACAACTGCTTGCTAGAGGACTCTGCACAGAACAACTGTCTACCATGGTTTGTTGGCCTTCAAGTGTGTGTGTGTGTGTGTGTGTGTGTGTGTGTGTGTGTGTGTGTGTGTGTGTGTGTGTGTGTGTGTGTGTGTGTGTGTGTGTTTGGGAGGGTTGGGTTCAGGAATGAGGCTCTCCATTGCCAAGCTGACTGCAGTGAGTTATCTTTCTACAGAGCACAGGCCAACCACAAAACCTACAAACTGTTTTGCTAAAAAAAAGAGAAAAAAAGTGAGTAATAAAAAAAGTTATTTAGTTTTTCTGTTATATTAGCTTTAAAATACACACACAAGCAATGATCATACACTCATACACTTTGCTTTGTTTTACTTTAAAGCGTTGTGGCATCACTGTGACGTCACTGTGACGTCACTGAATAAATACTCAGAATCTCTCAAGTGCAAAAATCGAATTATAAACATTTGTTTGTTGACATATCACCATTGTATGGACGAACAACTGAAATTGTTTTTATTCATTTATTTATTTATCTAGGCCAAAGAAGGAACAAAACTCAGACATCATTTTTTACTAACTTAATACTTTTTACTTAACACTTTAATTTTAAAGACACAAGTTTAAAATTTAAATCAGATTTTTGACTCAAATCTTCTGAACAAAAAGTCAGAATTCTGACTTTAACCTTGGATTTGAATCTTCAGGGGTTTTTTTCAGTTTTTTTTTTGAGTTTCTTTTTTTTCTTTTTGTTTTCTTTTTTTTGGGTGGAGGTGAAGGTGGTGGTGGGGGGGTATGCCTTTAATATGAAAGGACAGAATAGAGTAGGAAACAGGGTGTTGGGATTGACATGCGGGAAAGTCGTCACAGGTTGGATTTGTTCTGGGCTGCCCACTCACAGGCTTTTGTCATATGGAGCACGACCTTGACCGGTGGTTTTCAAAGTGGGAGCCACCAGAGGGCACAAGGGGGGCCTCAGAAAATTGGAGTAAAAGGGAAAAAATAGAATCAAATTATTTTCAATTTTCTGTTTTATTATTCTTTTTTTGTAACCATTTGTCCTGAACTTAAACTGCCGTAATCGTCAGATTCTCAAGTTTGCGATTGTACTTAACCGCACCTCATGTGACAATTCCAACTTGGGCATGATGATGTCATCATCTGTGTCGCCTGGCAGTTTCTGCCTGTTATCAAGCTGCTAGCTAGCACAAAATGAAAAGGTTTTTGCCAGGAAAAAGACCGAAGGAGCAGTCCAAAAGTCCTGCCATGCAAAACAGTCGACTTCTTTAGACGTTGTTTAGGGGGCCTTTGCATGGTAAAGTTTTGGAACCCCTGACCAAGACCAATAGTCTGCCTGCACTCCTTAATTTTTCAGTTTTTACTCGAAAGTCAGAATTCTTAAAAAAAAATGGGATGAAATCTACTGACCAACTTACTTACAAAAAAAATGAAATAAAATAAAAGAACAAACAAACAAAAAAAACCTTCAGATGCCTTGATGCCGTTCCAGACACTGAACTGGTTGTCCACACGTTCTCCCTAAACACATCAAACCTGTAAAACCACAAACTACACAGCTTTACTTTGCTCACATTTCAAGGCAGCTTCACAATGTCTGTTTATTAAATGGTGTAAAGAAGAAAACTGTCACTGGAGGCCTCCAGCAGACCCAATCAGATAAGCTGAGTGACCACTACAAGAGGGGGGGGGGGGGGTTGGTATTTTTAGATTTTGCTCATCAACACTGAAACCAGAGCCCACCGGCCTCATGGTTATTCCTGTAGAAGCTATGAGGCTACTTGAAAACACACACACACATAGAGAGAGCATTATTTGGCAGACAGGAGCACAGTAATGTGAGTTAATACGTAGAAAGTCATTTCTCGGGTAGATAAAAACCTGCCTTCTATCTCACTTTCTTATGTTGGACTTTTAAAAAGTTCAGTTACCAGTGGAGCACCAGAGAGAAGTGAACCTCAGAACATTTAATGTCTTAAGACTGTAACAGAGAAGTTTTTACAGGGTCAGTCTGTGCTCCCCCCCTTGTGCACTGCTCTCTGTCACTTTTAAATGAGTCTCACAGCCAAACATCAGGTTGGTAGGAGAGTGTGTACACAGGAAGAGAGCAGTGTACAAGGTTTAAAACAACATTTCAACACCTGACAGACCAGAAACCACTGGCTCCAAATCATAAAACATGCTGATGGTCGTTCTGAGTGAGGTTTTTTTTTTAAATCTACTTTAATATTTGGTTCGTCCACCTTCTGCAGCAGTTACAGCAGCACATGTCTCTGACACAGTGTCAAAATGTTTCCAGAGAGCTTCAACACCAACGTTATCCCATGAATTTGGCTTTCTTATGAACATTCAGCAGGTTTGTCCTATTTATTTTACATCTCACCCAAATTTACCTGATGGGGTTCTGATCTTCAGGTTCTACTTTATTATTTTCAGTGTTGTTTTTAATAAGGAAAAAGAGCTAAATCTCCTCATGGTGGCTCTATTCTATGATTTATGGAACATAATAATCACTTTGTGGATATTTTATTGGTTTTATGAGTATTTAAACGGCCAATTCAACAGAAACAGCTGAAACCTCTTAAACATGCAGAATCTGTTCATACTTTTAGTAAAGATTTTGTGACAACTGATGAATAATTTGTATTTTCTCTTGTTGGAGGATGGATGGACAGACAGACATGCCAGCTTATTGCTTCTAAGGGGTTGACACCAGAAGGATGTACAACCACTTTTTCACCACCACAAACCTCACAGAGTATACTTCCATAGCAAAAAAACTCAACTATGAGCCACATTGAACTGATAATTCCAGAAACTTTTAATTTAACTTGTTAAGAAACAAGAAATTCAAAGACAAAAATGAAGTCTGACTTGCTTGTTAAAAGTAAAAAAAAAAAAAAGAAAAAACAAATGACAATGGGGTTAAAAAAAAAAAAAGTTTGTCAAGTTGTTTTAAAATTAGAATAATGTCTTAAACAGGACCTCATTTTTGTCTTTAAATAACTTGAAAAAGACGTTTCTGGACTTTTACTCAAAATAAGACAAACGCTTCCTTAGATTTCAGTTTTTGCTGGAACCAAACTTGAACTTCTGGCCAATTACCTACAAACAGACAAACAGTCTAAAGCTTTTAGTAAATCAGAAAGTGGTGATGTAGAACTAACGTCTCTGTCCATTGAATAACTTACAGTATCCACAGCGAGTGCCTCCTTCAAACACAAAGCCGTTTGGCACGGCACCGTATCGACGTAACGCCGACAGCTTCCAGTGGCCAATGACGACTGGAGGGACGCCTCGGGAAAGGACGAGAAGGCTGTTGCACAGGTGGAGGAAGGCGGGGCCGCTTTCAAGTTTGGTGCCTGGCTCGACATTGACGGATAACCTGTGGACTGAAGGAGGCGGAGAGGAGAGACGGGTCAAGATGGGGAGTGTGAAAACTATTCACAGACCAACTAAAGTTTGAATTAAAAAAAAAAAAACATGGTGGACCACATTCATGAGCACAGAACATTGACTAAGTACCTCTATGTGCAGTGCAGCCTGCAGGGAATGGAGCGTACAGAGGTGTAGCTGAGGGTTACATCATGTTTTGTCTTGGTTAACTGAGCTGGTGCTCGCTGTAAATGGCACTATAAGTAGTTTAAACACAAAGAATCCCCTCAGGAACAAGGAAGCATTGAGCCGAGGTAATTTGCGCTCAGTGGGATGGGTTAATTCAGCTGACGGAAGGTTTTCACATAGTGCTACGACAAAAGCCAATTGGCATCACTGCAGGGAAATAAAGAGAACAGGAGTGATCTACTGGGGAATAAATGAAGCTACTACATCCTCTGGGACAAATTAAGCTGGATTAAAAAAAACCCAACAACTTTTGAGTCATATAAAGCATTAAAAACATGTAACAGTCGTCCTCCTGGGACACCCTTAAGCATTTAGCTCTACACTGCGATGTGTGGAGTTTGGTGCCTTTTGGAAACAGTGAGGGATATTTAAAAACAAAAGAGATGGTGCTTAGTTGTTTTCAGGGGAAAAAAAAAACACATTTAGTGGGTTTCAAGGGTTAATTAAGATGTAGGACACAGATATAAGGTGTATAATGGAGCATAGAAAATATCCTGCAGGGCAACATCTCAGAAATAAGAGAAGAAAACCCCAGGCAGAGAGGTATTAGGATAATTCTGACAGCACTGCTTTATGAAGCAGAGAAAATGCCTGGTGATGTGCAGAGAGAAAAAAAGAGGCTGCTGTGAGGGAGATTTAATCAAACTTATGTTCTCAATAAAAGTTTCACAAACAGAAAAGCTCAAGAAAACATTTAAACTGAGTCCAAAATGAGTTTTTTAGTGATTCGTTGGAATTTATGGGTCATTCATTTCAAACTTGTGACTGCAGGCAGAGTTTGCGTCGTGTAAAAAGCCCTTGAGCAGGCAGCATGGGTTCAAGTTCGGCCTGTGGTGACTTTCCTGCATATCAATCCCCACTTTCACCCTGTTTCCTGCTCTATCCGCTGTCCTGTCCTCTCTCATTAAAGGCATAAAAAGCCAGAAAAAATAACTTAAACAGAAGAAGGAAATGAAACAATACAAGAAGAGGTAAGAGATGCTTGTCAGAGACAGACAAGCTGATATTTGTGTCCGTTCCCGTGTTAGTTGCTGCTGAGTATTTTGTGATAGATGGCAAGAAAAATAAATAGATGATGAAAAGGGGCTGTACTGGTTCCTGTTATAGTCTCGTTTTTGCAGCCAAAATGACAAAAAACAAACGAAGGCGAGGATAGCCAGTGAAATATAAAGGTTCAGTTCACATTATGAGGTGTGGGGGAACCAGAGGCATCTGGTGGTGGCCTCCTGTGTCCCTTTGGGGCTTAGTTCTTCTTAGTGCATCTCGGGGTGCCATTGGGCCCTTGGCCCTGCAGGATATGGTCAACAACATGGGGCCTCGCTGATCACCTCACATGCATACATTTTCTGTCACACACGCTGTTGCCTTTTGTTTATTAGTTGGTGCCTCACTTGTACTTTTTGGTGAAGCTCTTTTTTAGACTAGTGAGTAAGGTCTTTGTTTGTGTTTTCTTTGGGAGGTAGAAGTGAGTTCGGCCTTGTTTTGTTCTATTTATTTATTTTGTTTGGCACAACCACCTTGCCCCATCTCTCCCACATTTCTAAGAACCTTGTGTCTGTAAATAGAAAGAAAATTATGTAAATAAATCCTCTTTATCTTGCCACCTCTACTCTGACTTTATCAAATTCTTGGTTGTCGTGTTACCCTCTTTGTTAGCAACCGTATGTAGGAATGATCAAAAGCTTCTCAGCAGTAGATTAGGTTAATGTGTCAGATATTATGATGCCACACCAAACAGGATTTATAAAATATAATCCAACACGTAAAAAAAGGACAGATCAGCTGTATGTTTGATGCAGAGAGAGCTTTTCATCCAGCACTCAGTCATGGTCACTCATCTTGGAGACCTGCTGGAGTGAGGGCTTCAAATTGCGTTTTCAACTCTTAGAGCCCCTAAGAGCTGGAGCCAAAGGTGACAGAACGTCATTGACTCCCTTTGAGCTGAGAAGAGGTACAAGGAAAGGTGATCCTCTGGCAACACTGATATTTCCTTCAAGTGCTGAACCAAAGGCAGAGCTTACACAGAACGACGAGGAATGAAAGGAATAGAAACCACAGGATCACTGCATAAATACAGATTATAAGCCCAGGATATGTGGCGCACAATGACGTGTCATAAAAGTCAGGGTGTCGAGCAAATTTCATAAAATCACCTTTAAAGATTATCAATCCCAAGCTTTGATCAGATTTTTTTTTTACCATTCACTGTTTAACAAAACAGTTATTTGTGGTCTAATACCGTCTAATATCAGAGGGATGAGTGAAATATTTCCCTACATCATCGATTTTATTCTCCTGTGCAAATAAATCAATGGGAGGAATAAAATCTGATAAATTTGAGTCTGTAAATGAAATGATTTTGGATATTTGCACAATTTTGGTTTCTTTACACTCTGTGGGTTGCTATTTTGTAGAGTACGGGCAGCAGAGATTTATTTATTTTTATTTATTTATCTATATATTTTTTAACTGAGACATTTATTAACCCTTTTAACTAAATACATCAAAAAATATTGCTTTGTCATTTTGTTGATGTTAATTTTTTTATTATTATTATTTTATTATTTATTTATTTTTGTATCATATTTGACACATTGGACAGTTTTGGCAAAATACATCTCCCTGCAGTGGGATGATAATTGTCAAGAGGGTGGAACACATTTTATTAATGTTTTTTAAACAGGTTTTTAATGAAACTATTTATCATGTTGATGAGACAAAGGTCTTTGAAACTCATGTATCAGATATGACACGTTTGGCAATAAAGGGTTAATCTATTATTCATTTCCTCCTTTTTGTAGCTTAAAACAGGACAGAAGTCATACGCCCAGCTATCATCAGCTGACAGGCTGATGTTCGGATCACTTCGAACCTCACTGAACCAATCACAGCTCACGAATAGCGATAAGGTGGTGTATTAAAACACATCCCCACTCTCAGCTATGCCTGCTACTCCCACACTACCCACACTGTGCTGCTGTCTTGATGCATCGCCTCCTCCACTCCAGCCTCCTCCTGTTAAGTCTCCGTGTTTGTAACCAATGAAGTCTGTATGTATGTATTTACCCCACAGACTGTATATACAATGGACAGTGTGGCTCCGCCTTTTACCACTTTACAGTTTTGAAGTCAAAAAACCTCCGTCACCAGAGCCGCCATTGGCCTCCATTGTGCAACCAGAGTCTGCACAGTAGAGACTTACAAGGAACTCTGGGAAAATCTGAGTAAAAGCGGGTGATTTTTTTTTTCTTCTTTCGACAGTCTAATCTCTTAACTCTCCTTCCTGATGTATTTTATTATTTCCGAAAAAACTACACAAGAACAGCAGCTGTCAATCATCGTTAAACAAGATATAAAACCTGTTTTTAACCTCTAATAACTAATAAAAAAGAAACATTTCAGAAAAAAAGGGGACTTGAACACAATGCAGCCCAATAATATCTAAATATCCCCACAGCATACGGATGTGAGAGACGTTTCTATGAGGTGTATTAATTCTTTAAAGTTTGACCACAGCCCATCTGGAATGAATAGAGAGGCGGAGTTTTTGACCTATACTGCAGCCAGCCACCAGGGGGAGCAGTTTTTGTGGCGACCTCAGTTTGAGGCGAGCAAGATGACGCCCATTTTTTTTACAGTCTATGAGGGGGATTTTGCATTGCACTCCCTGGAAAGCCTGAGCAGGCTGCTTAGCTAATGCAGGGAGTTCTCTGAAAAGCAGAGCCTGGAACGCCAACTATAACTGTGTTTCCATTTGGTAATAAATGGTTAAAATCTATGACGAGAATGTTCAAGACTGAAAAGTATGTGATCCGAGGAATTTCATGATAAAAACTGTACTTGAACTCTGAAAGACCAAAAAGTTGTCTAATTTGCACCTGGCCTTAAATGAACAAGTGAGCATCATCACTTAGTGTAAGCTTTATCATTTAAATGAATTCCAGTCTTGGGTCTTTATTCCAAGCCTCCAGACTGTCCTGGTTTTGATATGAAAGTGGTTATAATTAAGTTTAATTCATAAGAGTGGGTGGAATATGGTTATCTGATGTGTGTTAAGTCATCTAGATGAATGAGGAAGCTAATTTGCACCAGGAAGTGGAATAAAACTCATCAGAAACTCATCCACACTTGAATCTCTTTCAAATGAATGTTTTTGTAAACACTCTCGATGCAGCAGGAGCGGACCTGTCATGGTAAATATCATAGATTTTATTACTTTTACAAGGCTCCCGAAGTCACTGATGGACGACTGGCACTACTTTTCAGCAAATAGCACCAACCGCTGGGAGGATACTGTGATACCTGTGACATTTGTAGAACACTCAGGATGGCAGATTCAGAGTATATACAAGGCCTAAGCACTGACCTTCTCCCAGGCTGTAGCAGACTCGGGAATCCCAGGCTAGAAGGGCATCTCGATTGTTAAATCCCAGAACTAGCGTGTGCGTCAGACAGAGGATGGAGAGTGTGTAGGACACGCCGTCATACCCGGTTCCTGGCTCCACCCCACAGATCCCCTGAAAGGTCAGAGAAAGGATCAGTGAAAACTGCACAACAAACCAATTAGTTGATCCTAAAAGTACTGTTTTCAACTAACCTAATAAATTAACACGGAACCAGCTGACATTAAGTTTAAATAAAGTCAACGTTTCATTTTTTTGAGTGTAGCCAACTCTTCTCAACCTCTTAAAATCCATCACCACCAGTCATATCAATCTCCTGTGTTTGTGATGTTGCCTTCACCTTTTCTATCCAATGTTTCTGTGATTTTAACAGCGTGTTGTTTCCTCGGCAGCGCTTCAGATGCGTGATGTGCCAAAAACATCAAAGAGCTGTTAAAAACCTTTGGTCAGCAGCATCTGGACTCACCTCTAGTGTCACACTGAGCCGCTCCTTCTGGTTGATGCTCTTCTCCTTCCCTTTTTTCTTCTCCTTGTACACCAGAAGATACAGACAGTCTGATGCACACACACACACACACAGGAGCAGGGTTTTGAATGCTGATACGTTTAAACATCAGTTTCTTTGGTTCATGCAGAATGAAGAACATCAGTGTCTTTGTTCAATCATGGCACAGCTGTCAGGACAAATAACACAGATTCCCCGCCAGGAGACTGATGATGAAAGTCTGATAGCTGCAAGTCTACACTTTTTTAACATCCATTTATTTCCTCATATAAAGAGAAAAAATGTTATTCTTAGCAAGGCTTCGTTTCTGATTGTTGATAGAAACACTGTAGACCATATAAAATATAACCTCCTTCAGCTGCAGGCCCATCAGATCAAACCGATAAGAGTTCAGTCTCCTGGTATAAAACAGACGCGGATGCGTCGCGCCGCTCCTGCTGCGCGCAGCAGCGATCAAGTCCTTTCGACTAGTTTATCTGCAAACTGCAGGAGAAATCCGGGGCTGAATTATTCAGATGACTGAACTACAGTCCCATCGCAGAGACGCTGCCTCTGTACAAAGAGGAATTAAAGGAGTTTAACGGGAGAAGTGAAAGCGCTTTGTCACATACCTGCGACCGGAGAGGGTTTCCGCAGAACGACCCACCGAGTCTTCCACTGTGGAAAAGTTTGTAAAATATCAGACAGTGAGAAAAGTTCCTGTTGAACTTAAAGTACGATAAGAAAGTTTAAAGTTTAGTATCAGAATAAAACCGGAGAGATATCAACCTTTTTTCCATCTCTAAACTTTACTTGTCCTTCCGCGACAACTGAATCCGTCATCTTCTG